>OZ023274.1:68085948-68151640 GCA_964007475.1 Hybos culiciformis | reverse complement strand
TACTTTAACATGTAAGGAACAAAAAAAACAAAAACAAAAAATGTAATAAAAGCCTGGCAAAAAATTCCTAAAAGAAAAAATCTTCTCTCATAAATTTAATCAAGACAAATTCAACAAATATAAATATTTTTTCTTTCTCTAAATTCATTGGAAAAAAAATAAATTCTTTTTTTTTTCTATTTGGTTTCTATAATCACATAAATCTTTATCAATAAAATAAATAAAAAAAATATATATATAAAATAAAATAAATAAATAAATTTCTTATGTTATTTTTTATAATCCGGAAAAAATTTATTCATTGTTTTTTCTTTATTTTTATTTTTTTTTTTAGCACAATATCGTTCGCCAAGAATAACAGAACATCCTAGTGATATTGTAGTACCAAAAAATGAACCTGTCACATTGAATTGTAAAGCTGAGGGTAAACCGGTACCAACAATCGAATGGTTTAAGGTAAAAATAAATAATAAAACAGAAAAATAAGTATTTATAAAAAAAAAAAAAAAACGAAAATAAATAAAGATATAAAAAATAAAAACAAAAATTATAAATTTCTTGTGATTTAAAAAGAAAAAAATAAAAAAAGAAAATTTGTTAAAACGAAAATATACCAATTTATTTAAGAGGAAATTCTATCAGGATCAGGATAATAAATTTAGTTCTGCAGTAGTTTGAAAACATATATAAATCTATAGAAGTTATGAAAACTTTTTTTCGGTGATTTATAAATTTTTTGTTATGACCTAAAGCTTTTTATTTAAAATTCTGGCAAGCTTTATAGAGGACTACCGCTTAGAATCAATATTATATACAAAAAGTTTGAGATAGTTGCTTAGTTAAAATTCGGATGTTTCAAATTTTTTAAGATGAAAAATATATAAAAATTTATAGGTTCTTTAATTGTTCACTCTCTTGAAGAAAATAAAAAGATTTATTTTTTTTTAATTTCAACAATTTCCCTTAACACACATCAATAAATAATATTTTATCTTAAGTCAGTTTTCCATGAAGCTTTTAAAACGCAAATTATATATATATATTATTTATAAAAGAAAATAAAATATCAACCTTTTTTTTTTTTTATTAAAAAATGTTTAAAAATCAAATAAAACGAAGAAATAAATCTTTCAAGCGTTAAATTTTCTTTTATATAAAATATATCACCCCAATTTTTGAAACAGGAAAGTGAATATAAAATAAGAAATAAAAAAGATTCCATTTTAATTTTATAATGTTTTTAAGTTTTTTTTTTTTTTTTGTTTATTATGAATTTGGTAATAACAGGATACAAAAACCTTTAAAGTATAGTTATTCTAGTGACCAAAAATGTAATTTTATTTTCTTATACTTAACATTGGAAATAAAGAAAATTGTGTTTTATTTGAATAATTAATTTCGAATTTTTTTAATATTACACTATTGTAAAGATAGTAGAATCTGTGTATTATGTACTGGATTTAATTATATATTTCATTTCAAATTACCAAAATTAAATTTAACGAAACCTGCACATAAAATGTAAATAAGGCAAAAATAATTTATGAATTCAAATATTTTTATATACATTTCCATTTTGCTAAACTATGATCTATCTTTCTCAACAAAGTTTAAATCTAAATATGATTTTCGATTTCCGGTTAAAAGTCTTTTATAACAAAATATAATTTTGAAGCCTATTTATTTACATTATAGAGATAGAAACAATATCGCATGTTGTTTCTATATATATTTCCAAAAACCTACATCCTTGTTTTTTATATCAAGGCAAATAACAACAACAACAAAAAATTTAACACAGGATCTAAATTAAAATTTTTCACTTTATTTCCCTATTTTTCCCAAAAAAAAAAAAAATATAAATTTAAAAAAAATCCTAAATAATAACCTAAACTAATAAATCTTTTTTGTTATAAATATTTTCTTTTTTTTTTCTTTTCTCATTTCATGCTCCTTTTGTTTTCCTGGGTTATTATATATAATGTTCAAAAAATGAAAATTCATTTTCACATGAAATCTAAACAAAAAATAATAATGAAAAAAGGATGGTGAACCTGTAAGAACTAGCCCCAATGATAATAAATCTCATCGGGTTTTATTACCATCCGGTTCTTTATTTTTTCTAAGAACCGTTCATGGAAAAAAGGAGCAAGATGGTGGTGTATATTGGTGTGTAGCGAAAAATCAAGCTGGAAAAGTTTCTAGTCGTAATGCAACACTTCAAATAGCAGGTAAGTTAATTTTATTTTTTAATAAAAAATATAAAAGAAAATTTTTTTTTTTTTTGTCGAAGACAGCAAAAAATAAGCAATAATGAAAATTTTAGTCCTTTGTCAATAGTTTAAAGCTCATGAATCTTAGGAAAAAATTCACAACTTCACTACCCGTGCAGATAGTTTGCAATCTTATATTATAAATACAAAGATGTGCCTTTTCGTTCCATATACCTACATATTTTAAATAATAAAATCTTAATTTTCTATTCGACTTAATGTATTAGTCATTATTGTAAATTTAAATTCCTAAGATATACAATTTTTTTTAATTTGATTTTAACATAAAATTTGGATTAATGATTAGTAAATCCGATAAACTATGCGTTAAAAGAAAATACGCATATATATGTTTCAACGCTAACCTTATGCTTTTGAAAGATATGCAGAAAAGAAAAAAAAAACACAAATTTATAATGATAAAAAGAAAGAAATAAAAATTAAGTAATTTGTAGAAAAACGAGAAACATTTTTAGTATTTTATTTAATTCACACAACTTGCAATATCTTTCAGATAAAAGAATTTTAATGGATTCATCATTTCAAAAAAAAAAAAAAAAAATGTAAAATAAAATTAAAATTTATGTACTTTTAATTCCTTGCATCTGATTTTACTTAATTGCATGCTAATTGCCAGTAAGATTTATTAGTGAGCAACTGTTCCACTGAGTTTTTTTTTTTTTCTTATTTTATTTTTTTTATTTAATAATAATATTATTATAAAACAAAGCTGACTTTGACTTTACTATGAATGGACATAATTTCCCATTAAAAATTGGATTAATTTTAAACAAAGATTGCAATGCAGTTTATTGACAGAAAATACTGGCAAAAGATAAAAGTTGATCCATACTTTAATTCGAAAGTTTTTGAATATATCGGACTCTTCAGCAAATCCATTTCGTTTAGAATAAAAATCTAAATTATATTATGAACCCTCATATTTATATAAATTATAAATAAATATAAAACAGAATTTAATGGAAGCTGACTAAAACAGAAATTCATCTATAGTTAGGAAGGTATAGATAAAGAAAGTTGTTTTTCTTTTTTGAAATTATTTTCATATTCTTTCGTATCTTTCTGTTATTTATTGTCTTAAAAAGCATTCGAAATGGCACTTCAATATTAACACTTTGATTCTTCAAAAAAGGAATTGTTCTCTAAATTTTTATATTGAATTTAATTTATAAATTTAAGTAAATATAAAATAACGCATGAGAGGGAAATAACCACCACATCAAACACATAAATACTCACATCTTGCACGCACAATAATAAAAGGGAAATCTTCTTGGACATTAATTTAATTTTTGTATTTAAAAACAAAATTAAAATAAAATTATATTCTGTTATTAGTTGTTTTTTTTTCATTTCACTTCAAGTAGTAGTACTTTGTTTTTGGCATCTGAGATGGATCTGGACTGACAAGTTTTTTTTTTTTTTCCAACATCAGATTTCTTCTAGAGCATTAAATTCTGATACAATAATAAATAAAATGTTCCAGGGTGTACTGTTTTCTTTCAAAATAAACTTAATATGTATATGTATATAATATACCCAGAGCGGAAAACTCATCTATCGTTTTCAAATATTTTATAGAATATTAAACCGTTCAAAAATAGTTATTGGATCATAAAACCACGATAAGTTGAACGTTTTATTCAGGAATAGCACTTCAAGTATTGATTCAAAATATTAATATTTTTTTCAAATAAAAGTTCATTTCATTTTTGAATAATTTTTATAAATCTACGCGCATAAAGCTTATAAAGTTTTTCATAATTTTTTATTCAGATTTGACTGTTGACTATTTCGATGATATTACGATTTGCATATTCAAGAACCTTTGTTTCGGTTTAATTTAAATAATATTTTAATCCATCTGAATTCTTGATTTGTCTGTGTAAAAAATAAATAGTCAAAGGTTATACTTAAGTTTATTATTTAATTTTAAGTTTAGGTTTAAAAAGAGTTTTTAATTAAATTTACTCTTAGCAGATCAACAAAATTGAAGCTCGGCCAACCTTTTTTTTTTTAAATTCATAATTTTAAGCAAAAAAAAAAGTTAAAATTAAATTTAAATTCATTTTAATTGAATTTATGCATTCCACCTTAAGTCTAAAAGGCATTTAAATTTTTTTTATTTATGCTTTCGTTCCAAAACAGAAAAGCGAGACAAAAACTGATGAGATAAGTCTGTCAAGAAATAATATTTTAGTTAATGGTACTTTTCAAATATTTTCATTGGCAAAAATACAAAAATTTATTTATATACATATATGTTTTTTTCTTTTCTTTTCTTAAGTATAATATGTACAAGTTGTTTATTAAAAAGAAGGAAGAATGACTTTTAATAAAAATAATAAAAATACAAAAAAAAAAAAAACTATACTTGCACTCTGTTTTCTTTGATTAGTTTTTGTTGTTTTTCATCAAATATTTGTGTATACTGTATGTATATAGAAATTGTTGCAAAAGATCAATGACTGATTTAATGTGTAATCTATCTAGTCAATAATTACCAACGATGATGACGTTAAATGATATATTGCTTTTGTGTTGATTAAGTGTTTTTATTTTTAACATATTTAAAAAAAAACTACAGTGACTATACATAAAAAAAAATATATATAAATCTACTTTGTTTTTAGTTTATAATAAAAAAAAAATTTGTTTTCAGATTAAAAAGGAAGCTGAAAAATTTATTTATTATTCTTTTTGTATTTACATAGTTTTTATTTAGAAAATAACTATTTTTTTTTTAATTTTTTGGCTTGTGGATAAAGTAGAAACATTTTTTTAAGATGATAAATGCGTTATCGAGACAATAAGTGCAATATAGAGCTCTGGAGAATGACAATGTGCATATTGTGTAGTGATTAGTTTTGGACTATAGTAGATACTTCAAGCTATCAAAATTTTTCACCTAAAACATGATGAGTTCATGTAATTTTGTGCTAAATTCTAGTTTATTTGAATATTCTATAAAAATCATAACTTCTCGACGTTGTCTAACAAAACGTCGTATAAGATCCCATTTCGCGAATTTTAAATTTAGTACGATTTCATGTTCTTGTTTTACATGCGCATTTACATATAGATATATATATAGATAGAGTTAACATTATAAATTAATTTTAAAATTCCTTTATCTCTTGAATACCTACTCAATATATTTCCATAATCAATAATAAAAAAAAAACTTTTTTATTTTTTCCTAACAAAAATTTACCATCTTTCCTCAATTTCAGGGGAAAAAAAACAACTTGCCAATAGCATTTTACTTGCTTTCAAAATGTTTTCATTTTCGTTTTTTTTTTTCGTTTAATTTGACACACCAAAGAGTATATATAGCATGTCAATAACATTATTTTTTCATAAGCAGATGAAAAGGAGTTGTTTCAGGGAAATAATGTTTGCATCAAACCAACTTGATGCTTGATGCATTATTGGTGTAATTGATATAAGAAATTTTGTTTTTTGTTTTTTTTTTTTATTTTTATTAACTTTTCCATCTGTAACTAACAAAAAAATAAAAAAAAAACAAAAGTTCTTTCGATAAGATAATTGCCGGAAGCTTGAAATTTTAGATCACAAACAAAGGTTTTGTTATGAACAGACAAAAAAAAAAAAAAAAAAAAAAGGGAAAAAACATAATAAAATTTTCTTCTGAAATTGTTTATTAAAGAAAATGTTAATAAAATAAAAAAATATTTTATGGTACAAATCGAACTGAAGATGAATAAATTATATGCTGAAAAATTTAACTTGTCTGCAACAAAAATGTTTAGTATACCAATTCCCAAGTTATATCTCTTTTAATTCAACAATTCAAAACGAGATGTTGTCTCAAATTACATTTATACTTATTAATTTTAGGATAATAAATCATTTTACAGGTATAATTTCAAATAAGTTAATTAACCATCTTCTGACTTAAAGCAAGATTTTTTTTTCTATAAGAAATAAGTAGGTATTCATTGTAAATTAAGTTTGGAGAACTGTCATCGAACTTTGGAAGTGATGTGTACATTTATAACAAACTAAGATCGAACACACCCAAAAACAGTGTTTTTAATCAAGGTCTAACATACCTGCCATACCTCTTTTAACATCATTAACAAGTTTTTTAAACTTTAAATTTTCATATAATATTTTTTTTTTTAAAACCCTCTTCTATCTAAGAAATTTTAATTAATAATCATTTTAATAAAAAGTTAAGTATATATTATTTAAAAATAAATTCCATATGTGTATAAATTTATCTTTTCTTATGAAGTTCAGAGAACTTCTACCAGACCTCTAAAATTAAAAGCAAATTAATTGGGTATTAATAAACTAATTAATTAACATGTTGAAAAATTTGTCATTTTATTTATTTTTTTTTTTTCCAAGTAAAAGCTTTTAAATCAAAAAATTTTCTGTTAAAAGCCTTTTTAAATATATATCTTGAAAAACAAAATATATTTTATTACAGTTTTATTCTTCTTTTTTTTTTTTTTTGAACAAAATGAAATAAAATAAAAAGAGAAATAAAAATTTATGAAATGATATAAAAAAAAATAAAAAGATTCTTGTGTACATTTTCAATTTCCCACACCATTGATATTACTAATTAAACACAATTCATCAAAAAATCATGAACATCTGCGTAATTCTGCAAGAAGAGGTCAATATTTTTATTATTCATTTGCGAAAATAATGATATTATTATGCAGAATATTGTCTGTAATCGCAGAATACAAATATCTACACGATATTATTCCCAGTTCCGCGCCGACTAGATTTTGAAGAGATTTTAGTCTCATTTTATATATTTTGCACAATTAAAGAAAATATTTCTGAAAATGATATCAATCAATGAAGTCAAGAAAATTATGAAAAAACTTAGAAAATTGACTTAAAAATTAGTTTTGAAACATAGAAACGGAAAATTTTTTAACATTTTCCTATTCTAATAGCAAATTACAGCTAATTAATAGGTAATGAAAAATTCACACAAACTACATATATAAAATGCTAAATAGGGTACACTGTATTATATATCCTTTTGGTCGAACCTTGTTCATATAAAAAGAAGGAAAAAAAAGTACGAAAATAAAAAATAAATTCTATCAAATAAAATTATAATAATTTGCGCCTCTTAATAAATGATTCACCAGACATTTACATTAATATCCAGTCAACATTTTGTTCATTCGATAAACATTTTATTCCATGAAAATGAATATATAGTATACCTAGATATATGTATGTACGCACATATTATATATGGAAATCAAATATAAAAAAAAAGAACTTCATGGAGGAATATTGTTTTTATATATATAATGCTGAGAGGAAAAAAAAGTTATCTACATATTTATTCAAAATTTTTAATGATGATGTTTTTTTTTTATTTTATTTTTTATTTTATTTTTTTTCAAGATTGATTGCGCAAAATTTTACTTTTAACTTATTCATTTTTTGTTTATTTCCAATGAGTTTATGTTGTTTGTACAACATACAATATGAATTTTTACCTCCAAAGAAGCATATCTTTGGATAAAATCATTGCGGTTCAAATAAAATTTCTGTGTATGGTTAATATAAAGAAGAATATAGTAAGAAAAAAAAAACTAAATATCTAATATCGCTCAATAAGGAAACAATAAAGAGCTATCTTTTTCCACATTTTTCTGACCTTTGTACAGAAAAATATATAGGTACATAATATTATACTAGTGTTTACATTTATGCATTAAAAAAAATTATGTCAGTTTATCCGTCTGATCGCTATAAATAAATATAGGAAATAAAAATTGACTGTTCAATGTTCAAAAACAAATTTTGGTATTTGTGATTTTTGTATAATTTTCTATTTGTTCAATTCTAAGCATGCATGAAGAAATAAATTTCATATATATAAATTAATTTTTTTTTCGGTTATTTACAATTGAATTATTAAAAAATATTTAAACTAATCGCTCACTGTCTATAATCATAGATAAAGGGGATTTAATTTTTAAGCTACGTACTTAAAACATGTTAGGTATATGATATCATATAATATAATTATTTATATAAAGTTTGTAAAAAATCTTGAGTTTATATAACTGCATGAGTACGTACATGAGTTAAGTAATTTCAAATCAACAGTCCAGTGTAATGAGATAAACATTCAAGTAATTATTTATAATTCATCTGCCCACCATACTTGTTGCGATCTAGTGGTAATCTAATAATAAAAATAATGTTTATGTACCCTTATTAAAGAATATAAAAAAAAACAAATTCTTTTTGAATAGAAAATTTTTAACCCAAATATCTAAATAATAAAATGATAATTTTTTATACCTTGTCTTACAAGTGTTTTTAAAATAATCAAAAAACATAAAACATAAAAAGCCGTTCATAACACACTGCACTATAATATTACGGCTATATATATATACACAATGAAAGATAAGAATAATCTATACATATATGAAAAAAAAAATTATAGTATTAAATAAATATAATTAATAAATCAAAACCATCCCGCAACCTTTTTAATGCAAACAATAATTTCATAAAACTCATTTTACATAGATATAAAATTTGTTTACTTTACTCTTTGTAAATAAAAAAAAAAAAAACTAAAAATGTTTTTTCTGTCACAAAAAAAAGGAAGCCGATCAATTAAATAATGTAAACATGACCTAAAAATTGGAAAAAAAAATAACAACAACAACAAAGTTCAGTTTTATAAAAGTGTAATGATATACTGCTGCTCCTCCTAAAAATATATTTAATAACCTTTTGCGTAGGTGTCTTCTTATAAAAGATAATGTGATTTTATATTAAATAGGTGATTTAATAGATGAAAAAAAACATTATGCTTTCTTACACCTATAAATCTTACTAAAACTAAAGTATACAGTTTATCGAGTATTTAAGTGCCACATGATTATTTTTCAAGTTTTTTTTTCCAAGTGCTGTCTATGTGTTACCAATTTGAAATAATGTTAAAATATTTTTGTAATTATCGTATTGGCAAACAACGTCAACAATGTAGTTTAATGGAGGTTTAAGTCGAGCAAAACTATAAAGCTATCTTAAATAGTTAAATGAAAAATTACATTTACTAGACGTAACAAATATTCTACCTGGGCTTACAAAATTACGAATTTAATTTAATTCAGATAAGCTTGACATAACATATATACTGGACCCACATTCATCCAAATTTAATTTTTTATTACTACCTCATTTAATTTAATTAAAATTTTTAATGAAAATATCATTTTTATTTTATATATTACAGTTCTGCGAGATGAATTTCGTGTTGAACCAAAAGACACACGTGTTGCTGCTGGTGAAACAGCTTTATTAGAATGTGGGCCACCAAAAGGAAATCCTGAGCCATCATTAATATGGGAAAAGGTATAGTAACTTAGTAACTATATAGCAATATTATAGTTTTTTTTTTATAAAAGAAACAATTAATTTATTTTTATAAAAATTGTATATTATTTAGAATAAAGAGTTATCCTTAAAATCATAGATAGTAAAGCATTCATAGAAAACAATAAATCAATTTTGCTATTATCCTTCGTAAGACGTCTTCTACCTGTGAAGCCTGTTTCGAACTATCTGTACATTTAACTCCATGATGCAAATTAACAAGATTTTTTGGCATTAAAATGAGTTAAAAACTGTCAGGTCATTGGTCACAACTTTAAGTAAATAAGATTAAACAAAATAATATTTTAAAAAATTAAAATGCAGCTACTTACGTCAAAACCTTCAGATTTAAAATCATATTTAAAAAAAAGTAAAGAAAAATAAAATAATATTATGGAAATTTTTTTTGTTCAATAAAAATGACTATAAATAAATATTTACTTATAGAATAATGTTAATAAAGTGTATTATTATAAAATTTCATATAATATTTTCATTTTATTGCATTCCTATATTGTTCACTTCAATTTTTCTTTCTTTTTTTTTGTTTTTCTTTTTTTAGACACGTGTTTTTCTTCGAATTATTTTTATTTATTTTATTTTTATTATATATTTATTTTATTTTTAAGTTCCTTTTTCCTTTTATATTATATTTATTATGTTATTTACTTAATTTTTTTTTCTCTATACTTGTAAATATTTTTACATTTGACCATTTTTATTATTGTCAAATCAAAAGAACAGCACTCGAGATTATGAAGTGAGCAATAAAAATCAAAATTTGTTCGATAAAACTTGGAAATGTTTCTGTTTGCTCCATATGAGCTCACCGAACTTAATATAATGCAAACTTAATGCACAAACATTTATTATGAACTATAGTTACTAAAACGCGAAAAAGAAATATTAAAGACCTGTCTTTTGAAGAAACATACTTTATTTTTGAAGACATATTTTCATTACAAGAAAATGTGGATTATTTTCAAAGAAATTAATTAAACTTATTTGAAAAAATTATTCTTTGAAGTTGAACAAAATAAAAATTAATTCTGTAAGACAACTAGAAAGTGTGTGCTGCCCAGATTGACACCTGCTGCAATTTATCAATTTTTCTTCAATTTATTGTATTCGTTTTGGTGTGATTTTATTTTCATTTAAAAAATTCAGCTTTTTTTTTTATGCCATTCCGTGTTTCCTTTTGTATTTACAATAATAATGTCGTGAAAATTTTGGGAATATTTTATCATGTAAAACGATCATTTTACTTTCATATTTGGTTTACGCTGTTTTCGGGGCTGAAATGAAACTCATTACAATAATTGCATTTTCATTCATAAAACCGGCCTACAACACATTTATAAAATCATAATCAATTTGTGCACAATACTTTTTCCGACAATAATGATTGTTCAGGAAAAAGTATAGTCTGGCTTGGACAATCATATTATGTGCACGAATTGGCCAAGGAAATTGTTCAATTTGCATAATAATAATTTATTGTTATGATTGCTTTCAAAACGAACATTTTTATTTGCTTAACATCATATATTAGTTGAAGATTTATTTACATATTCTTAAAAAAAATAATAATATTTTTTTTTCGATAGGAAAATTTTATAACAAGGTTATAGTTTAGTTAGGCTATAGTTATATTTAAGTTATTCTGTACTTGGATATTATGTACATGAGAAAAATATGAAAGATTGTTATAAATAGAAATTTTGATTTATTTATTATCTTTCTAATATTATACGGTATATGGTAAATTTTCCTTGATACACTATACTTTTATGTATTTACAGCGTATACTCGAATATCACATAATGAATAAAATTTTCATTTTATATCGGGCAAAAATTTTAAAAATAGAAATAAAACATAATCATTATTATTATTTATATATTTTTCAATTTCCTTGCAGTCAGTACTGAAATTATTACTCTGAATTTTCTATGCGCAGAACATATAATTAACTTATATATATAGCTTTCAATTTTTATTACTTATCGGAAGAATATATTCTATATTTATGTAATATGTAATTAAAAGATATTACAGGGCACCTGTTATGGACACACAAGCAAAAATAATATAATGATAATTAATATTTAATTAAAATCGAAAAATTATTACGTATTTTGTAATTAGCAGAAAATTTTCATTATAGCGATAATAATGTTAATATCTACATATAATAATATTTAATTAATATTCATAAATCAAAATATAAATTATACATAAGTGCTTCTAAATGAATATAATGGCAAAAAGAATGAATATATTTTTTTCTTCCCTGATTTTCATCATTTTAATCATAAAATTTAAATGTACAAATAAATAATGTGTATAATAGATCCATAATTCTATATTATCTTTTAAAACAATTTTTATACAATAATATGACACCCACAAGCAAACTCATTTCCGTGTATTTATTTATGACAATTTTATTCATGGTGTGATTTTAACTAATTTTATTTGAAAATGATTTAAAAAAAAGATTTATTGAATAATTTAAAAAAAAAAAAAAAAAAACAATGTTTTTGGACAGATATGTAATGTAGATGAAGAAAAAAAACTTCTACATCAAATAAACAAAATTTTATAAACGTTAGTCATTAGGAATTCGTGGTTTAAGTGATAAATTTTTCAAAAATAAACTTACATCTATTTGCTTGAAGATTGTTTTAAAGAAATCGTTTTCCACTTAATTTGCAACTCTTTTTAATGTACGTAGTGATATTATGGAACAAAATATTTAAATGAGCAATAAATAAATATTGAAAATTGACTGTCGCTTTAGAACTTTTCCTTTATCTAGTTATAAAGATTTCGTCATTTCTTCAAATCATGGGACATGTTATTGAAGCTGAAAAATAAATAATCAAATTTAATATTACAAGAGAATAATTTCGAATTCTACATTACTAACCAGAGACCCAAGAGTATTAAATTTGAAATATTACGAAATTCATCAAAAAATATATTACAACCTTTATATTTTTCTACTAATAATATTAACGTGAGTTATACATGTACCACCTAGCTAGACAATATTTTCATATTTTACTGTATAACGCTATACATAGATAGATTTTAATGACTTTAATAAATAAATTCAGTATTCTCATCATATTTTCACTTAATTTTTTTTTTTTTATTATTATTATTTTTTTTATATATATAGGATGGAGTACCACTTGATTTAGATGATTTTCGTGGTTCTTCTCATGGAAGCATGTCACGTATTCGTATTGTTGATGGTGGTAATTTATTAATAAGTGATGTCCGACGTATTGATGAAGGAAAATATAAATGCATAGCACAAAATATAGTTGGTACTAGAGAAAGTTCTTATGCAAAATTAACAGTACAAGGTAAGTTCTATATTCTACCTGTCAACTTGTCAATGTCAATATTTAATAGAGTGTTTCTTTTTATTCAAATTAACACACTCATAATTTGAGAGAAGTTTTTAAATAAAAAAAAAAAAAATTGAAAATAAATAAAATTTATTGGTTGTAGCGGTAGTGCTATGAACAAATACGTGGAAAAAATATTATTTATTTATTATATTGAAATTTCCTTCATTAAAATTCATTTTCTAAAACTACTTATAAATCAATTACTATATTAAATTGATATTTAAATAATTTTAAAACAATTAATGAATTCAATTTAGAGTTATAAGAAAAAATATGTAAACAGGGCGAGACTATATAGTTCTTATGACATACATACTAAGAGCTTATTTTACAATTATTCGCCAATATGTACTTATTTTTTTAGAAATTCTTGCAATGAAAAAGTTCGTTTTACTTAATTATCAAACCCAATTTCATATACGAAACTTAAATCACAAAATCCTAAAAAAAAAACTTCACTTTTATTCCACAATTAAGTTTTCCCGGACCTAATCTGGATTCCTCAAAACACGGTTCCAATTCTTTTTCATATTATAAACATAAGTACAAAAACTAAATGTTAAAACAAAAATGAATTAATTAACCGAAAAAAGAAAATGAATTAACTATCCAGTATTCCCCTTTACCAATATTCTTCAGTTTCCACAGTATACATTCATACAATAATTATATAATAATTTATGAATTAAGAAATATTCTATAGAAAATGTACATACAATTATAAACATAATTGTTGTGCTCATTATTGGTTCTGATTTCAATAATATATCTTTAAAAAAAAAAAATTCTTTTTAGTCAAAAAAACTTTTCTAATTAAAATTTTCCTAAATGGTAGAGCTGATTTGAACAATTTTCTTAGTCTTATATTATTTAACCAATAACTTTCAATAAAGCAATTATTATTATTTTTCTTTTTCCACTTTTGCATTTAATTTCATTCTTTATTCCTTTTTTTTTTTCTTTAATTTTCAGTTAAACCATTTTTTAATAAAGAACCTTCAGATACACAAGCATTAGCTGGACAAACAATACAATTTATTTGTGCTGTTGGTGGTGATCCCCATCCGCAAATATTTTGGCGTAAAGATGACGGAAATATGCCAGTTGGAAGGTAAGTTGAATAAGAAAAATGAGGAAAAAAAAATTTTTTTAAATATTTTAGTTCAAATTGTTCAAATAATAAGAAACAATAAGAAAAATTTCAATGAATTTACGAATATCTTAGAATAGTATATCAATTTTCTCTTATATAATAATTCCAGTTTGAAGTACGATAAAGGAAAAAAGAGCTGCAGTAAATTTATTTCCCAGGAGACAGGCTAACAGTTGCTTAATATACCCAATACAGCCAACACAAATTGCAATAAATTTGTAACTCAACCCTTTTTGTGCAGAAAAGACTCTATGATAAAAATTATTCAAGTTAAAAGTTTACTTTACTTTCCAAATTTTCCAATTTTCAGTGGAATGTTTTTTCTTGAAAATACATTACACCTTATTTTCTTTCTAACTTAGAATAACTTTGTTCTTTATATATTTATTTTATTTTATTTTTTTGTTTCAGAGCTGATATTCAAGAAGAAGATAGAACTTTAATAATAAAAAATGTTCAACCAATCGATGAAGGAATGTATATTTGTGAAGCACACAATAGTGTTGGACAAATAAGTGCCAGAGCTCATCTTGTGGTTCATTGTAAGTGGAAATTTCTTCTTTTTTTTTAAAGAAAATAAAATAAAAGTTCAACAGAGATTTCAAACAAAAATTTCAATAAAATCTATTTTAAAAAGAAGAAAATAAAAATACGTATTTATTGTAATTGAAAAATTGGGAAATCTTTAAAGAATTTTCTATTTCATTTAAAAAATTTTTAACTTATTTTAGATTTCCATTCAGCGAAAAAAATTTCAAGAAAAAGATAAGATTAAAGTTTTTTTTTGCAGAAGAGCAAAAAATTTAATATTTAAAATCTCATCATGCAATAATTGAAGTATTTGACGAAGATTTGATTTGATCAAAAGTAATGCATATGCTCTTATTTCTCATTTAACTTCATATCAGTCTCGAAACTGAAAGTTCACATAACATTGTTTAAAAAGCAAAATTATTTTTATCTTCATATTAATCCAACTATAAATTAAAAGTTTACTTCAAAATCAGAAATTTTTTTTTAACAAATAAGCCCATATTTTTTTTTTCTGCAAATCTTCAGCTTAAATGAAATAAAAAAGAAGATAATTATTGTAATTGTAACATTTTTAAAATTTTCATACTATTCATATTTTCTTTTTATTCTATTTAGCTCCTCCAATTTTTATAATGAAACCACAAGACAGAAAAATTGGACTTAATGGTATTGCAACATTTGATTGTGTTGCAAATGGAAACCCCCCGCCATCAGTTTTTTGGACAAAAGAAGGTTCACAACAATTGATGTTTCCAGACAATGCATACGGTCATTTGCATGTTAATAATAAGGGAACCTTACAAATACGAGGAGTTCAAAAAGATGATGCTGGTTATTTTGTTTGCTCAGCATTAAGTGTAGCCGGTTCAGCAACAATTCGAGCATTTTTACAGGTAAATATTTATAACAATTATATCCTTTTAACCAAAAAAGTCTAAAATTTAATCTAAGGAGATAGGTACATATTGAATTTATAATATTCGTAATGTATTAACCGAAAAGAAATCACAAAGGAAATGGTCTGCTAAGAAAAAATTTGAACCCACTACGACCAATACTGTAATCAGAAAAAACATAATTCTATGAATATTATAATATTTTGTAAGACGTAAAATATACACAAGCGCTATTGACAACCAGTAAGCTTGTAACCAATTGGGAAATCGAACCCATTAAAAAATTTTAGAAATTTTTTTAACGTTAAATACTAAGTATGTACTATTTATATGAAAAACGTTTTACAAATTAAACTACAAACTTTTTAGCGTACGAAACTGGTATGTTATAATTTCCTTAAATATTTCCATTATTTTGTAATATTGTACTTTTAATGTCTCTGAACTGAAATAATATTTATAGGAAACTTTTGGGATTAAGAAAATGTGCAATTTATACGTGTTACGGCTACAAGAGTGTAAAAGTAGCATTTAAAAAACACGTACTAAAATAAAATAAATATATAAGTTATTTATTTTTTTCCTTTATGAAAACGAAGGGTAAGGACGTGTACTCAATTTTGTTGGTAAAATTTATGGAAAGAGTGTCTATTCATCGTAAAGATTTCTTTAGCTAAAAAATATATAAATATCTTTTCATCTTTGATTTTATTTATCAATAGGGGATA
The DNA here is from genome assembly GCA_964007475.1 of Hybos culiciformis. NCBI lineage: Eukaryota > Metazoa > Arthropoda > Insecta > Diptera > Hybotidae > Hybos > Hybos culiciformis. The sequence goes on along the minus strand of OZ023274.1, from coordinate 68,135,203 downwards.
AGCTAGAGATTCATAATTTCAAGAAATTACATATCATGGGTATAATTTTTTATGTTAACCAAGCACTTCTTATCTGTCTTTGGTTTTTTTTTTTTCTAACATTAGTTTGTATCCTTAAGAGAAGAGCGCCTTGGGGTTGGAATTAATATGCTTCATATTGAAAATTTTTAATTTTTATATTAAGTGGTGTCTATTTTTTAACCCATGTACCACTAACCAATTTTCTTTTTTCAAGCTTTTGAAATCTAAATTAACAATATCCAATACATTAGTAAAGCTTGAATAGAGTGAGTTTCTCATTATCAAATCATAAAAAAATATTAAAAATTCTCAATCTAAATAGAAGAAAAAGCAAATAGATGAGCCTATCTTTTTGTCTACAATTAAAGCAAAAAATTAAAACAAATAATGTTTCTCTACCTCTTCGACACAAAAATGGAAAAAAAAAATTAAAAGCTCTTTAATATTATTCCCTTTAATAAATTAACTTTTTTAACAAAATTTTTTTGGAACAAAAAATATTTTGGGTAGGTACATTGTACATATTTTAATATATGTACATAACAAAACATAAACATAATTAAACCTATCCTCACACCAAAAACAAAAAATCAAAAAATAAATTTATGTATATTTCTAACTACTCCTGGGTTTTTCGACAATAAAAAAAAAATTTCCATCCTCAGAAAAGTTAACATTAGTAAAAGTCCAATAGCATTAAACGTTTTTGTTATTGAATTTTATCTATTTAAAAGATTACATTTATTTTCTCCATTTGGATATTTGTTATATTATTTTATAGATAAAAATTTCTCCCCAAAAATATAAAAAAAAAATAAATAAAAAAAAAGGGTGAATTGCCTTCATTTAATAATTTAGATATTCATGTTAAATTCATGTCATGAATTATTTATTATTTTAGGTAACATCAGTTGATGATACACCACCACCAATTATTCAAATTGGTCCATCTAATCAAACATTACCAAAGGGGAGTGTTGCTATGTTACCATGTCGGGCAACCGGTACTCCAATGCCAAGAATAAAATGGCATAAAGATGGTCAGTCATTACTGAATAGCCATAGAATTATGATTGCTCAAAGTGGTCCATTAAAAATTGATGGTAAGTTTTTATCATTTTTGCTAAAAAATTTTGTATAAAAAAAAATTATAAAAGAAATAAAATTACAATTAAAATTAATTAAAAGTAATTTATTTTTATAAAAAATAATTCATTTTATAACAGATTTACAAATAACTGATACTGGATTATATACATGTACTGCATCTTCTGAAAGTGGTGAAACATCGTGGTCAGCAACATTGACTGTAAGTAGATTTCATAATAATTATAATTGTTAATAGTAAAGATCAGAAATTCGTAAATTGAAGTTTAAGAAATATTTTAACAATATTTTGTATTTCTTAATAATCATAATTTTGAAATTAAACGTACATTTTCAACATTATCACGAATTTCGGCTTTTTTTACACCCCTTCTTCAAGGCGATAAATTGTCTACACGAAAATTAATTGTTAGAAGTTTAAAAAACAAAACAAAAAAGTTTCTTCCAATTTTAAAATTTTTATTATTTCACCTTCTTCTCACTAACGTTTGACTTTAACATTTCTCATTCAAAACTATGGTAATGATGGAAGAAAAATTTTTTTTAACGTCCAAATCTGTCATAAATAATAATTTTCAAATCCAGGAATTTCATTCGAATAAGAAAAAAATTTAATAAATCTTTTTTTATTTATTCAAAAAACGAATGCAATTACAAAATTACCTCCTCCTTCTCCTTGTAAAAAAAAACGCACATTAACAGCCCACACTAAAAAAAAGAAAGAAAGAATTTTATAACAATAATAATAAATAAATATACAAGCAATTTTTGCATTTTTTTTTAATGCACTTAAAATTTATAAAGTTAAAAGAAAAATAATTTTAATACTTAGGCTTGCTTTTTGGTGTCATAAAAATTTATTATTATTGTCAATAAAAAATATTTTTATTTTAGCTTCTTCAAAAATTATATGAAAAAGTCTGTGTACGTATATAAAAGTTACGATATATATAATTATATTTATATAGGATTTTCTCAAAAATAAAATAAATTTAAAACAAAATCTTCTTAATTTCAATAAAATGTTGATTACATTAAATGGTAATAAAGAATAAAATTTTTTGAGTGATATTAGTGGATAAAAGCTGTTAAATTTTTTCTTCTTTTTTTTTAGAAAATAAAAAGTTTAATAATTCCTAATACATGTGTATTTTGTATATATATATAGTAAACAAAACTAACAATAATTTAAGTATATCTTTTTCAATCACATTCATTTAAACATAATTTCTAGGTAGGAAAATTTTCATTTTGTTTTTCCATTATCGTCTATAAACATTTAACAGGGGGCAACAATGAAATTTCATTTTTATTAGTGAAAATTAACATTTACTAAATTGTATATTTTATTAAAATTTTATGACATTGTTAGAGTAATAAAAATTTAAGTTATATTAACAATAAATAATTTTCCGTGCTAAATAATATAACAAATAGGTTGAAGATGAGATTCAATAAATAGTGTCCGAACTTTCTTCACATCCAATGTATTTTTGAAATGTTTTCTGCATGTAATTGTTAACTTATTTATATAATATTTATATACATAATATATATAAAATTTTTTATAAATAATATACATATTATTATTTCATATTTTGTAAAGTTTTCGAGCGACAAAAATTATTTTTATTAATTAACCAATTCAAATTTAATATATTAACTATAGTAACTAATTACTTCATTTTCAATTAATTTTTTTTTAAAATAAAATTAAATAAATCACATTCTTTATTTTTTTTTTATAATTTCATCAAATTGGAGGGCAACATTTATTTTTTTTTTCTCGTATTTTTGAAAGCATCCGACAAAATAGTCGCGTCAAATAGTCGCCAATGTCTGACATAAATTCCATCGTAATAATTTTTCTTAATTCTTCAAAGCAAAAAAAAAACAAAATTTACACTAAAAAGATTTTAGTTTTTTATTTATGCAAAAAAAAAAAAAAACGATTATTAATCTGACAGATGGAAATTATTATTACTTTAATTTCTATTTATTTCATTTTATTTTTAATTTTATTATTATTATTTAGTTTTTTTTTTTTTGCTTAATATGAATTAAAATACCATAAATACCTAATTTTACAGGCTGAAGGAAAATATGAAAAGTTTTATGTGTTTTCTGATAAAATGTTAAATGTTTATTATTGGTTCATTATAATTTCATGTACAGTTCTATTTTGCTACAAATGATCTTAAAGTTTTTGTAAATGCTAGGCAAAAATAAGATTTAAACTTCTTAATTATACTTGATTGGAGAAAAAATGTTAAAATAAAGGACAGAAAATTAAACTCTATAAAAAAAAAAACTTAGGCTAAGTTTCGGAAATTATATTATTTACAGTTTCAAGTACAGAAGGTTGGAAAAAAAATCGAGCTTTCGTATTATCAGAAATTTTACAGTCATTTAAATAAGTTACTTAAATTTATTTTCTTGTTAACATAAAACTATTTTAACTCCTTTTTTCATATCCATAAACAACATTATGTTTATTTATAAATCGAACATTCATATATTTCAACGTTAGGAGCTTAAGCTTATGCTTAGGTTTTTTTTTGGCATAATAAATTATACAACTTTTTGGATTTTTTTTTTTTCATTTATTAAATATTTGCTCTACGTGAGTGTTTAAAAAGAAACTATTTTTTTATTTTTTTTTTATTTATAGTGAAAAAAAAAAAAACAAAAAAAATTCTCAAACTTATTTATAGTTTTATACTTTTAGCACATTATTTTTGGTTGTAAATTTTGAAGATAAATAAATAAAATTTATATTTATTACTAAAAAGAACAAAGAGAACATAAACTTCTTTTTTGTTCAGTTTTTATTGCTTTTTAAGGGATTTCTTCTCTTTGCAAAAATATATTTAAAATTAAGAAAATTTTCTTTGAAAAAATATGTGGTATTTGTTGAAAAAAAAAACTGCATATTTATTTCAGCGAAGAAGTTCATTATGTAAACAAAATGCACATGATAGTAAAATACTCCAAATGTAGATAGTTTTAAAAGGTGGAAAAGATGGAACAGATTTTAATATATATAAATTTTAGAAATTCCAACATCAGGAAAAATCCTTCATTTTAATCCTTAAAGACACAAGTTTCCATTATCATGACTCATAATGGGGCTATTTTGCAAATAAAAGCTGCAAAAACTATTGTCTGCAACCAATCATAAAAAAAATATTTAAAACTAATGACTGAACCAGAAACTCTTAACTTCACTATGTTTAAACTTCTAATCATTAACTTAAAAAAAAAATTTGTAATTATTTGAAATAGTAAAAAAAAAAAGAATTTTTATACTTTGATCTGAAGCAATAAAATAAAAACACCGAAGTGGAACAAATGATTCCATTGAATTTTATTCGTATAGTTGTTACTGGTAAAGCATTAATTTGCACGTTCCATAAAAAAAATGCTATGTTTTTTTTCTGTTCAAGTTTATCTAGAGCAAATATTGTACTTTATCAAACAAAGGTAACAATCTTAAGTTTCTTTTCAAAAAAAAAAGTAAATTTGAATTGTGTGTTTGTTTTTCTGGCGGATATTTATTGAAAAAAAAAAAAATAAAAAATAAAAAAGAAAAAAAATGAAGATGAAAAATTAAGTATGAAAGGAAGCTAAAATTACCTTTGCTGCTTTTATATGCAGTACTATGGCCAGAGCACTAAAAATGTTTTACCTTTTGTTGTAAAAAAAAATAAAAAAAAAATTATGTCTTTTTCTGTTTTTTTTTAGTATCTTTCTGCATGAACCAATTTGAAAAAGTGTTAAGATATTTTGGTAATAAATTATTATGTTATGTTTCTTTCACCGATAACTAATAATTCAATCACGAAAAACGATTGAATTCAGCGTTAAAATGATTAAAATTATAAATAAAATTTGTTCGGTATGAAATTGTTGATCACAAAATTTTTTTTAACTGTACATATAACTATCAATAAAACTCATTATGTTCATAATTGACTATGGACAAAATTCGTCAAAAATAATTTTCTAAAGTAATTAAAAAAATTATAATGCTAAGGACTCGATAACGATAGTGAGCTTTTGTTATCATCATCAGTTGGAAAACTATAAGATGCAAAATACAGTTTCTGCATAGTATATTAAGCAAGAATAATATATGAATTTTTTTTCAAGATTTTATTATTTTTCAAAATATTTAGAAAGTATTTTGTTCTAACAAAAGGTAAACTTTAAAGATTTATCCTAAAAAAAAAGATTAAAAAAATATATATATATTTTTTTTCATATTTAAAGTTAAATATATAGTTTTAGGAAATAAGAAATTTATCATTTTCTATTTATAATTTATTATTTTTATAATCTCTTTTTTTAAACATTAAAAATATTTTTATTTTTATCACGTATATATACATTTTATACAAGACAAAAGAAATTTTCAAATAAAAAAAAAATTAGTTTTCAGATAGCATAAAAATCACCTGGCGTACTTTTTTTTTTTTTTTACAAACAAATGACCATATTATTACAAGAAGAAAATATACATTAGAAAAAAAATTTTATCATAAATCATGACATAAGAAAAATATATATTTTTTTTTAAAGATATTGCAAAATAACTTAGTTGAAGATTCTGGAATTCTAAATTAATTGGATCAATAGTTTTATTATAGAATATTAAAACAATATTTTCTATAAATTCTATTTGGTTTAACTTCAAATGAACGAGTGCAGTCTGAACTCATTGAGGTTAAACTTAAAATTTTATCTTAAAAATAGCCAAATCTTATAACAGAAAAGAAATGAGATTGGATTCTAACCTCTGTCCATATAGTTGGTTTGATAATACATGCAGGAGAAAACTTTACGTTTGTTTTGTAGTACGTAATATGATTTTGCTTAATTCCTTATTTTGAAAGCAATAAAACTCTATTCAATGTGGCCTTTACGTTTCGTTTATCTTTTGAATCTTATCAGGACTATAATAACTGTAAATATTTATATATTTATAATTATTTATTTTACAGGTTGATAATAGTGGTTTATCTATATTGCATCGATCAGCTGATCCAAGTACATTTCCTTCGCCACCAGGAACTCCTAAAGTAATCAATGTAACACAAAGCAGTGTAACACTTAGATGGACTAAAAGTCAAGAAAAGTCTGGAGCAACTCCGTTAATTGGGTAAATAATTTTAATTTGTACTTAGGTATATTATTTGAAAAAAGAATTTCAAAAATATCAAATTTATAAATATTGTAATTCAAATTTATGAAAATTTCTATTTATAAAATCAACTGATGATGTTTGTAATGATTTTATTTAATTTTTTCTTCCACAAATGTCCGAATAAATTATTGTATGTATACAATATAATGTTTTTGTATGTATTTGAAATATAATTTATTACTATTATAGTATAATATTTTAAATCTTATTTAAGTTTTTTTTTTCACTAATATCATAATTTTTATCATAAAAACAACTTAATTTTTTCATATATATATAGTCATTATCCGGTTTTCCTTTTATATGAGCATATTATGACATTTATTTGTGTCATTTTAAATTAAATGCTTTGAAAATATAAATTTATTATTATTTTACTTACAAAAGTAAATATGAATTAAATTATAACAAAATATTTGTTAGCTGAAGATATATTGTTTCACAATTTTATATAAGATAAGTCTGACTATATACGTAGATATTTGTTGAAATTTTTATCTCTTATTGAAAACAAAATATATTTGAAGGATATGCATTATAAAGTACTCGACCATTAATTCATTCAGTTATTGAATCTCGTGTAGTATAATATTTGATACATAGAAAAATATGAAATGAACACTTAACCATTAAGATGACAAACATTTCTTATATTTATTTGTATAAAATGGAATCGAAGCAAAAACCGAAACAATCATTGATATTGCATTTAATATTGTTTATTTATTTATTCTATTTTTATTTTATTTTTCAGATACTCTGTTGAATATTTTAGTTCAGATTTACAGACTGGTTGGGTTGTTGCTGCTCATCGTTTTCCTGATCAAACAATAACGGTAAATAAATTACCATAAAAAGTTTTTGTTTTTTTTTTTCCTTTTAAAACTTTTGTTTTGAGAGAATATAATGGTAATTTTCCATTTTGATTTATATCATTTTCTTTACTTCAAGTATAGAATTTTCATGATATTTTTTTTCTTTTTCAACTTGCATTTAATTGTTTTTCCAAAGGCATTATTGAAAACACTAAAAATGTTCGTTTCATATTATGTTTTTTAATGATGTTTTATAAATTAAAATGCATAAATAAACTTCATTTAAATTTTTTGTTTTTTACCTATATAAATATATATATTTAATTCAAAACAATTATGTTCATATTTATGCAAAAGTATTCATATGCATGGTACTTGGTACTTGTAACAATATATGCATGAAACGAGTTTGTATACCAATAATATTATTAGACAGAAGAAACAAACTTTTTTTTTGTTGCGAATATCTCTATTAAAATTTGCCCAATTTTAACTTCCCCAAGAGGCATAATTTTTAACGGACACAATAACAGTAAGAAAAAATATAAATTGCAAGTTTCAAATTATCAATTTTCAGTTATTCATATTTGCCAGAAAATTCAAAAATTAAATAAATTTTCTTTATTTTTGTAGATATCAGAATTAAGGCCTGGTACATCTTATGTTTTTATGGTTAGAGCTGAAAATTCTCATGGTTTGTCAGCTCCGTCCGGTCTATCGAATGTTATAAAAACATTGGGTAATGAAATTGGTGTTGTACCACAAACTGAATTGTCAGCTGCCAGAGCTGTTTTAAGTGGAAAGGTAAGTGTTTTTTGAATAAATAAAGAAATGTGGAATACTTATTATATACACCATCTTCTTCAGACGTTTGTCAGATAAAGTTGATGAGTTTCTATTGAATCAAAATTTATTAGCAAGCAAATTAATATCAACAAACTAAAATATCTAATGCTAATTATTTGATCCATTTAATTATGTGTTTATTAATTAGAATTGATAAAAATAAAATACGCGTGTATGAGCCAAAAAATGTTAAAATAACCTATAAGATAAAAAAGAACTACGAAGATGGTATTATAGTACAGAAAGAAACAATTTTTTCACGGCTAGGCTAGTGCAATTATTTAACTTTTAAACATTTTATTTAAAATACAAAATTCAAATTTTTTAAAACAGATGTTTATTTATTTATTTATTTTTTTTCAATATCTTTATATCTCATGGTTAAACAAACATTATTTTTATGTCTACACAATTGATAAATTCGCATAAAATCGCATTGTCATTCTAGCGCATTAAAGCGTAAATATTTAAAAAAAAATAAAAATTTATGTAATAATTTTTAATATAATATTTTTAACATTCATTGGTACAAACATAATAATCGTATAAATTTTCCCATAGATATTTTTAAGCCTGTATTACAAACAATATGGTTTATTACCAATATTATTATTATAATTATTTAAATAAAATGTAAAAATATATAATGTACCTACACTTTACTAAAATGCATTTCAATAATATATACATGCACTTATTATAATGTATTTACGTGATGTTGGTATAAAGGGAAAAATAAGGCTTATTAAAATTTAAATAATTTTTTTTTTTGTAGAAATATCTGACATTCCAAATTGAAATCAAGCGTTAATAAGGTCACGCGCGCTTTTGCTTTAAATAAAGAAGTGTTTCGCTTATTTTCAGAATTTTTATCGTCCTCGTTAAAAATATAATAATAATAAAATTGGAATTTCAAAGTTTCACAGTGTACAATATTATTAAACAAAGAAAAAATTGTAAAGTTGTTAATTCCAAGTTCAAGTTTAAGCACTTAAGAATAAATCTATTATTATAACGAAATCTTGAAAATGCAGAAATTAAGCCTTGAGTAATAGGTTTAAGTTTATCAGTACATCAAATAATAGTTCAATAAAAAAAAACTCTAGATTGGAATAATGTCAATAATAACTTTTTTTTCCAGAAAACTTTAAGGAAAACCTTTAAGTTGTCTTCTAAGTAAATGTTTTTCCCTCTCAATTTGCCGAAAGATTTTAATTTTAAGAAATTTTGTTTTTTAAATCAAATTACATAGTTTTTATTAAATTAAAATCAACATGTTCATTATTAAGTAAAAACAAAAAGCAATTTGATATTTTTCATTTTATTAACATTTTTCTGATAAATTTTCATTGTTTATTTTTCTTGGGGGCATTTTTAAGCAAAAATTTAAAATCCATGAATCCGCAAGGAAACGATAAACAAGACACACTTTTGCATCGTTAATCCAAAACAAAATAAAAGATTAAAACATGTTATGAGGTGAATTTTTTCATTTAATTTGAATAATAAGGAAACACCGAAAAATCCAATTTTTTTTTATTCTGAAAAAAATTCTCAGTTTATATAATTAAAATTTAAGTTTTTTAATTATTCTTATTTCTATAATATACAATAATGTTAGATATTGTAATTATTTTTATAATATACAATAATGTTAAATATAGTTGGGAATTCCATTTTGAATGAAAGAAAACTTTTTTGACACATATTTTTAATTTTGAACTTTTAATTCCAAGTGAAATTTAAATTTAAAGATTACAGAAAATAACCCCTTTTTTTTTAAATAATGAAGTAAGGGGCCGGTTTTTCACATTTAAGATACCTTTATTTTAATATACCTTGGTCACAAATAGCTAAAAAAAAATTAATTAGGTTTCTTTTATAGATTGCACCAAGGCACTAGTCCAAATCGTTGAAAATAATCGAAGTTTAACCTTCTTTTTTTAAGTTCCTCTAACCGATATCTATTTACCCAGTTCACTAATTTTCATTGCAATTCATTAAAAGATTTTTAAAATGTAAAATATATAAATTTTGATTATTTGATATTTTCTTATTAATTTTTGATGGAAATGTGGTTAGGAAAAGTCGATAAAAAAACAGTATTTTTGAATCTCACTGCCATATAGTAATTTAGTAATCTTATTAATAATTTCAAGAAGTTTCAAGAAGTTATTAAATATTTCTATTATAATACTTTATAATAATTTTTTCAGTGAATTAACGATTAAAAGAATATAGGTATATACTGTCAATATCTTTTTATTATTTTCTTCATAATTTTCTTTTCCTTTCAGATATACCAGAAATATATATATATAAAATTTATTCGAATTTAATTTTTTGTTCTCTGTATCTTATATATTATAAAAAAAACCACATTTGTTGTGAGTTTTTTAGCCTCAAGTTATTAGAGAAGCTTAAAAATAAACTGTTACATTATGTTTATCTTTTTGCTATTGTTGAATTGGGGATCTAATTTTTGTTCTTTTCAGTTTTTGTTACGCCTTAAAAGTATTTACATCTAATTATTTTTATAAAAAAAAAAAAAATTTGTTTTTATTTTTTTTTTTGTTTAAAAGAAAACGTTAAAAAAAAAGTTAAAACCTGTCACCATTATGCTGTCACCCCTTTTATTATGTTAAGAATAAATTTTATGGTATGATTACAGAATAAAATGTTACGAAATTCTTTTAGAAAGCATAAAGTAAAAGTATAATATTAAAGATTTTTACGCACATATTTATATATAATATATACGATTTTTTTTTTTTTTTTTTCTTTTTATGTAAATTAGGTTTTCATTGCACCAAATTTTAAAATTGTTATTGTGAGATTTTTATTATATAAAAAAAAAAAAAACAAAAAATGAAAATATACCATTTTATTTTGATCCCATTTTCATTTGAAATATATACATATGTCTATATATTTTCTGAAAGCTTTGTTATGCTCTTATGAATATTGTTGTTATTTTTACATTTGAAAAAAAAATAAATAAAAAATAAAAACAAAAACTGAAATTAATTCTTATTAAATTAATCTGACACACTTCTTCCTATCCCTTCAAAAACAAAATTTTTTTGATAAGATATTTCCCAAAAAAATTAAGATTTCTTACATTCAGCAGACAAAGTGTCAAATACTATATATTTGATGAAAATAAATAAATACATACCTACTTAAAAATAAAGATCTCAATATTTATTTATTTTAAAAGATTAATGTATTGTCGAAGAATATCATATGTCTAATTTTGACATTTCTGTAGGAAAATATAAGTATTAAGTTTCAATATCTTCTCAAAAAAATAAATGATACTATATTGAAAACGAATACAAAAAAAGAAAGATATTTAAGAACAGAAGCAAAAACTATAGACGCTAAAAATCTAAGAATTAATAATAATAAGTTTGTATATGTAATATTTTTGAATAATTTTCAATTTCTGTATAATTTGAGATTTTTGATAATTCATGGTAACAAGAACACGTCATAGTTAAATAAATATAAATTTTGGTAACTCATTATAATAAAATAAAATAATATTTCATAATTTATTCAAATTTTATTATATTATATAGGGGGCCTGTTTTCATTTTTGCTTGTGCTTTTTTTGGGTATAACACACCGTGTTTGCTGTTTTCAATTTTCTTTTAATCTTTTTCTTTTCCTTTTTTTTATAGAAAACGCATTATAATTTTTTGATTGAATTCATCTTTTATGAATTTTGAGTGTTAAAGTGTTTTTCATGTTCTACATTACATTTCATTGTCATTATTATTATTATTATTATTATTTTGATAAAGGTGGGGTGGCATAAATTTTTTTGTTTTTGTTTTATTTCTTTGGGTTTTTGTTTGATTGATATGTACAATGTACATTATATATATAAGAAGAAGTATTATGAGGGGGCTTTCTATAATTACTTTAACGAAAATTTCCTTTTATTTTTTTGTTATTTTTTTTTTGGTTTGGTTTGGTGGCATACTTTTATAAACATAATTATAAGAATTAGGGAATATTAGCATAATTATTTTAGCTAAAAATTATGTCTGAAATGAAAATGATAAAGGGATTTAAATATATGTACATGATTTAAAATAATTGAATGACTCATTTTATAATGTGGTTAATATATCTTATATTATGCCTATATCTACTTTATTATTATCATATTTTTAGTTAATTATAACGCTTTTATATAAATATACTAATTTGTGTGATGTACAAAATTTTTCGTGTTTGCACGCATCACACCTTATGACAATGGGTTTTCGTGTATCGTGTATCAGAAATACATAAAATAGTATATAGAAAATTCATATTACTTTGTATTATATATATTTAAGAAATATTTTAAAGAAAATTTGACTATATTAAATTCTTAATTATTAAAAAATTTATACTAATAATATTTGATAATGTTTGATCAGTATGGAATCATCATCAATAATAACTATGCTTGTTCTAGAAGATATTATAATTAACCTCAGTAATATTACATAAGTAAATTGTACGTTAGTTTATCTTTTCTGATAAAATAATTTTCAATAGACAATTAGTATAAATTAAAAAAAAATAAAAAGAATCACTTAATATAAAACATATTTTTTATTACAGAACTTCTAAGTATATAATATATTCGGCCTACGTTTATGTAATTTATTTTTACCTATAAAAACAGACCTCTGTAAATATCCTCAGCAATAAAAAAAAAGATTAAAAATGCTAAATGCAAATATTATTTTTATCCCAAAATAACAATTTTATTTTATTTTTTTTTTATTTTTCTCGTTTCTTTATTATTTCAGGTGGTTGAACTTATTGATGCAGTTGCAATTAACTCAACAGCAGTACGATTAGATTGGCAATTACATGTCAGCATGACCGAAGAATATGTTGAGGTAACATTTTAAAAATATGTATAAAAAATTATTGAATACACACTGAACAAAAATTACATATAAATAAAAAACATTTTATTATACAAATGATTAGAAAAAAATAAAAAAAATAATAGCGTTTTATGAAAAATTTAATAAAAGAAAACAAATTTCTAATTGTTAAAAACTTTCTGTAATAAGTAAAATATATATTTAAATTTTAGCAGAAATTCTTTCAAAAATTTTTATATACGAAAACATTGTAAGATTAAAATACCTGTGTGAATTCAAAACTTTGACTGGACAATAAAATTTCTAACCATAAAAAGATTTGCAATCAATATGTCTATGTGAGAAATTTTGTTCTGTGTCAAACAAGGATATAATATAAATAAAAGGAGTGAACATACTTTTTTCTGAAAAAAAAAGGGAAAATCAGACGATAAACAAACATAAAAAAAAAATACAAATCGATTTTTAATTTAAATTTTTTGTTTTCTTTTTCAGGGTCTTTATATTCGTTTCCGTGACATAAGTGGTAATTCACTAAAATATAATATAATGACAGTGCTAACACCCTCTTTAGAAACACATGTGGTGTCGAATTTAAAGAAATACACAAAATATGAATTTTTTATTGCACCATTTTATCGAACTTTAGAAGGTCAACCAAGCAATTCAAAATTGGTACAAACATTTGAAGATGGTAAGCTAAAAATTTTTTCTTTTTGTTTAGTAAACTTAATATACTTTTTAACGGACATAACACATAATGAACATAAAACATATAATTATACTCTTTCAGTACCATCAGCACCGCCAGATAATATTCAAACAGGCATGATTAATTTGACAGCAGGTTGGGTTCGATGGTCTCCTCCACCTCCACAACATCATAACGGAGTGTTATTAGGATACAAAATTCAGGTAATGATAATCGGTGTAAGTACTAATGATTGGTTTTTTTAATAAATTTTATGAACACGTAATTTTTGATAACTTAGTGTTGTTTAAAGAGTTGCAGAAAAATCATTTAGAATTTTACTTTAAAATTCTAGTTTCGGTCTTGTCATTTTGAATGATATAAATAATGTAATAAATACTCAGTTTAGGTATTGCCGTATTAACACAGGTAAATTATTCCAGGTTAAGGCTGGTAATTCATCAAAAGTTTTAGCGCAAATGACACTTAATGCAACAACAATGTCTGTTATGCTAAATAATTTGACGACTGGTGCTACATACAACATACGAGTAGTTGCTTATACAAGAGTTGGTGCTGGGCCGTATTCACAACCTGTAAGTATTAGATATAAGTAGTATATAAGATTTTATTGCATAGGAGCTAGAAACATTCACTGAACTTACAATTTATTTAAAATTTTAAATAATAATTGAAGAAAAATACAAATCTTAGTCTTTAAATAAGTTACAAAAATTTGTTAAAGTCATCTTATCCCTTAAATTAACAGAAAGCACTTTTAATGGATCCAACGCACTTGCCACGCGCCCATCCCAGTGGTTCATTAAATGGTGCTGCGGGCAATAATATTTACGATGAAAATGGCGCAGCAAGTTCCACTACGCATAGAAAATCAAATGTTGTTCATGAAACTTGGTTTATGGCTTTAGTTATTACAATGTTATTAGCAATTTTGATCTCAGCAGCGGCAGCTATGATGTTCTTTCGACGACGTCATCAATTAACAAAAGAGTTGGGACATTTGAGCGGTAAGATATTGAAAAGTTTATTTTATTCAAATATTACTATAACAATTCATTCATAAATATTCATTCCTAATAAACGTACTGTTTTTTTTTTTTTTCCAAATTATTAATTCTAGTCGTCTCAGCTAATGAAATCACGGCACTTAATATTAATGGAAAAGAATCTTTATGGATTGATAGGGGATGGCGCACAGCCGATACTGATAAAGACTCGGGATTGAGTGAAACGAAATTATTAACAAATCCAAATAGTCAGTTAAATTATGCATCTGATGGTGGTACAGACTATGCTGAAGTTGATACAAGAAATTTGAGTACATTTTACAATTGTCGAAAGGTAAACAAGATTATAATAAATCAATCTTACTGAAATACTGATAAATAACATTCATGATTTTGATTCTGTTCCAAAATTATTGTTCAATTATTTAATCCCACATTTTAAAAAGAAGTTGGTGGAATTGAAGTCTAATTAAAAGCAATTATTTCGGTTTATTAAAGAAAATGCTAACAAATGTTTTATTTTTTCTTTTTGTAAAACTCTAAAAGGTTGTGATTAGCAAGATTGTGAACAAATGTAACTTAAATTGTTTAAAAAAAAAAAAAAATTAAATAAAAATCAAAGAAGTTATTTCAGAAAAGATAATCAATTTACACCATCCTTCAAAATTTAACGCAGTATTTTATTATTATATTCTTTTCATTTATAAAATTTCATTTTTTATTTCAATTTAACACGCAGTCACCGGATAATCCTACGCCATATGCAACAACAATGATTGTTGGTACTTCATCAACTGTTGATAGCTGTTTAAAGAATTCAAATTCAAGTAATAATGATCATGATTCGGGTACACACAGTCCTCATTCAGATCAATTATCACAACAACAGCAACAAATACCAATACCTCAAGGATATATTTTAGCAAATAACAAACAACAGCAACAACATGGATTGTACCATCAGTATCCACCAGGTAATTCATGCAGAAGTTATATACATATGTACATAAAATAAATATACATAAATATTCTTGCAAATTATATGATAAAAGTTAAAGTGTTGTTGTTATTTTCTTATTTCCTGTCAAATTTTATGCAAGATTAAAATAATTTTTTTCTGTTTTTTAATTCTTAGAAAAATATATTGGGGGGTTCATTGTTTTTATGAAAATCCCCCATATTAATTCAAAGCCACGTTATGGAACAGGGAAATCTGAATTTTCTACTTAAAGAAATCTATATTATAAAATTTATTTTATTCAAGAGTTGCATATAAAACAATCAAGGAAAGGGAAAAAGAACTTATTAAACAGTCGATTATGCAGCCTGAGGGTTGTAGTTTTTTAATATTATATTATAAATCTTTTGAGTGAAATTCTCTTAAAATAAAATCACATATACATATCCTTTTTGCCAAAAATATTTTAACTATATCTTTTATTTAAAGAACAAATTAATTGGTCAGAATTTTTACCACCTCCACCAGAACATCCACCACCAGTACCACAAAATCTTAACTATCCTCCTGCATCACCACAATCCAGCAGAAAAAGTTCAAAATCCGGAGGATCTGGAATATCTGCACATCAAAGGTATGTTCTCTAAACTTATTCGTCTATTGTGTAAATAAGGTTTTATAATTTTTATTTATTTTTAAATAAAGTGGCGCTGGGGCATTTCCAAGTTGGGGTGTTGTGCCTGGAGTTTCCTCTAGACAAGAAAATTATTACAATAATCCAATCCCATATACACCCGGCCCTAATGCCGTAAATAATTCTCAAAATCGTTATCAAATAACACCGACTGGTCCACATCCACCACCTCTTCCGTATTACACGTCAATGCCAAATCAAATTCCACCAACACAACGTAATATGCATATTCATTATCCAAATCCATCAAGACATGGAACTATTTCTGAATATCAGCCTGTGAACGGTCATAGTTCTAGATGTTCCAATGGACGGTAAGTAATTCTTAGAGTTTCTTTCATTTAACTTCACTTCAAAAATGTTGATTCTTTTTTAGAACAAAATTTTAAAAAAATAAATATTATTTTCTACTTTAAAAATCTAGATCTTGCAATAGTTGTGATGTTTTGATATCACCACAGCAACCTCTTCCACCTCCGAGTGCAGTTGATTGGTATCAACAGCAAAATCATCATCCTAGCAATAATCATCAAACATACTCATGTTCCTCTGAATGTTCGGATCATTCATCATTACGAAACGGTCATAATCATCATAATCGTCATAATCATCATAATAATAGTACCGGAGCCGGTAGTGGATCATCATCATCAAATCAATCAAATCACCATTTGCGCCACAACGGCAGTTTAGAACATAATAGTCAGCAAGAATTAAATATAAGTAATAATTCAAATAATACAGGTAATTATAATAATAGTATTCGTTATGAGCAAATCAACGAAAATGATCATATGTTGAAATCATGTGGCTGTGATGGTCCTAGCAATGATGCTTCTGTGAGAACTAATTGTAGTGACTGCTGTAGCAGCGGACGTGGCGAAGAAGGCGATACATGCTCATGTAGTGAAAGTTCGTATTTATATGCTGAAGCTGTTGAACCGGCTCCCAACACTAGTAATCCAATTAATCCCATTAATAATAGTAACGTTTCAGTTAAACCAACAGTGAATTAAGCTGTAAATAATTTTAGGAAACCCGTGATTAAAAATTTTCTACGCCTGTCATATTTCTGTCACCAACAAATTTTATAAATCGGCTTTTGACAACCAAATTAATTTTTTAGCCAAACGCTTAGATTTGAAAACAAAACTATTCAGCTTTCTAATGTAGATACTATTGTTGATGTTTTTATTTTATGTTGCAAGAATAAGCAAAGTTTTCGGCGCATGGTGTAACACTTAATCGAGATAAATAAAGAAAACTGAATTTTTAAACAAAAAAAATTTAAGAAAAAAGGGCAAAATATGACAGGCAATACTTGAACTCTATCCCCATCCTATAAATAAATGTATAATATTTGATGGATATTGTGAAACAATGTATGTATTATGCGTATAAACTTTAAAAGTTTTGAATAAAATTAATTCACATATGTTTAGTATATATAGCTTATTCGTTCTGTTTGCTAGAGAAAACAGTTTTGATATTATGATAATTTATATCTTGACGGTAGCAAAGGATTAAATAGGATTTTTTTTTAGAAAAAACATATCAATAATACTAAAAAAAAAAACGTACATACACATAAATAAACAAAATAATATAATATCAAATTCAAAACTGAAACTTATACGTACACACTAAAAAAAAAAAAATAATTTGAAATTAAAATAAAGAATATATAGTTTTAGTAAAAAAAAAAGAAACATAAAGCTGTAAAAATTATAGGTAAAAAATTTATAGAAATTTTTTAAATCATAAAGCTGTGATAATAACAAATTTATTATTATTATTTTTTATTTTTTTTTATTTTTGTAAATAAGTTCTATAAAATTGTTTACTAATTTTGTACATTTTTGTGATAGGCTCTAATTAAAAAAAAAACATTTTTTTTTTTTTTTAACATTTCTGTGTACGTTTTAAAACATTTCTGTCGCATTAATTGGACATTTTAATAAAGATCTATAGTGACACGCAAAATGTTTTATTGATTTACTCCCAAAAGTTTTCAATTTTCTGAACAAATAGAAAACACTGAATTTATTTTTAAAGAAGACCTAAAATTTTAATCTTTAAAATAATTTGAAATCTTTTTTAGCTTAGGCTAACTATACATTTCTATATAATATTGAATTCTATTTTAATACAAAACTATGTTTATTATTTCCTTATTCTTTATTTAAAAATTTATTTGAAATGTACACAGTTGTGTAAATACATTTTTGTTTTAATTTATTACCTAAATTTTTCTAATTTTTTATTTGAAAAAGGCAATCAATATTTAGTAAAATTTTTCTAAAATTCACTATTGGCAAACCAATATTCATTTTCAAAATAAAATATTGATTGTTTTTTTGTAACTATATACATAATTGTTTGTTTTTATACTATTTTAGACCTACTTACTATAAATACACAGACCATAGAATGTTGTTACAACAAAAAATAAAAAAAATTATGAATTTTCTAGTTTCAAACATTTCACAAATATCATATAAATTATTAATTTATATATAAAAAAAAAATAAAAATTTAAAGATATGTTAACTATTTTGTTTCGATATTTATAAATTTAAATAATTTTCTTTTAAACAGTTAAATTGTTGTTTTCTGTATAAGTAAAAAAAAAAATAATTAATTTTCAACGTAAAAAGAGTTTTAAAAACATATAATTAATTGAAAAAGCATTGATATTAATAATATTTTATTTGTCGTCGTCTTGTAAAATAAAATTTTTCAAGAAAATTATAATTCTATGTGGGCTAACTCACTCTCGGAGATGCACTTTTTCAGTATCAATTTTAAGATCTAAAAAATATTATTTAAATTCTCATTAAATAATACTAATTTGAGATTTTACAATTGTACATTCATATGCCATTTCATTTAATTAACATAATTCTTATGTTTTCGATAACAGAATAGAAACATATGTATTGAATAATATATGTACCTACTTCTTTAAAAGGTGTGCTCAATAATGTTAAAAGAAAATGAGAAAATTTTAAGGAATTGTTAGCTTTTATTCTTAAATTACTCGCGAATATCTCAATTTCTATATTTTTATTTGCTCTAATGAAATTTATTTGGGAATAATTAAATAACAAAATTTTTGAAAATTTAAATATTTCTTAATCTCTGTATTTTTTTAAATGAATGCTTTTTCTCACCTTTATATTTGTGAAATTAAATCAATTTCAAAATATTAAAAAAAAAAAATTTTGTACAGAATAACTTCTTGAATACCAGACAACAATATAAATAAAACAAAAAATTAAGAAATTTTTATACAGAAAAAAAAAAATGTTTAATAAGATTACAATCATTTTTATAACAAAAAAATTATAATTGTAACAGACATATAACTTAAAAATTGTAAATATTTTATGACAGATAGAAAAAAAAATAAATTGTAAAAAAGTGTTTAGATATTAACAAAAAAAAAAAATAAGAAAAATTGACATAAAAATTTTTGATAAATCAAGAAAAATTGAGAAATTAAAATAAAATGTATTCAAAACAAAAATAAAAAGAGCATTAAGTCTAGAATATTATTGATAGAAATTTTTATCATTTCATATATAATAATTAAATATGATAAATGAAAATTAATACAATAATTATTATCTAGATTTTATTAATAACGTAAAACGAAAAATCTTTTTAAAAACAAAAAAAAAAAAAAATTAAAATAAAGTAAATAAATTTTAAATAAAAAGAAAATTAAAAACAGAATAATGATGGACTGTATAATGTTTTAATACATAATATTAACAATTATCAATACTTAATATGATTATAAATTGCCATACATAACATAATTATTAAAAAAAAATTTATTATTAACAATATATAGAACAAAAAAAAAATAAAAATAAAATTTTATCAAAAAAAAACAAAAATTTGTTTTATTTTCAACACAAATAAGCCCATTTAGTGCTCTCTAATTATCATTTCTATGAAATTCGAACCTTATAGTTGGAATTCGAACCTTGTCATTGCAATTATGGAATTATAACCACAGTTCTAACTACAAAACTTGCTCTTGCGAATGTCAAAAACATGCCGAAGACACATTTCATTCTATTAAAAATAATACCTTTGTAAAATTTTTAAATCTCAAATTTTCGAAATTTTTTAAGTTGACTGTTTACATTGTAAGCTACGCACCAACATGAATAAGATACAAACTACAAAGTATGAAATTTGATATTATTTAAGAAGAAAGAAAAAAATACGATTCATTTTCGATTAAAGAAACTACCCAAATATTATTTATACATGTTATAAGTGGGCGCGAGTTTTTTAAGGAGAAGCAATTTTCTTTATAATTGATATTAAGAATAAGAGGAAAAAAATATTAAGTAACTGGTTTTTGAAATTAGATATTATTATATAAATAAAATTTTAGTTATAAAAAATCAATATTATAGTTAAAGAAGTCAATTACTTTCCAATAAAAAAAATTATTAATACTTAAATAAATATTGTGGGCTTTTATTGACATTATTATTTTTTTTTTTTTTTGATGAAAACTATTGATAAAAATTTTAATTTTTGAATTGCGTTTGTGTGTATTTATCGTACAATAAAAACTTATTATTAATATTTTAGTTCTTGGCAATAATTTTATTATTGGTTTAGCTGTTTAGCCTTAGCTGCTTGTCATAAAACAAGTTCATTAAAACCAATTTATATTTCTCTGTAACTGAACGTC
Organism: Hybos culiciformis; assembly: GCA_964007475.1. Taxonomy (NCBI): domain Eukaryota; kingdom Metazoa; phylum Arthropoda; class Insecta; order Diptera; family Hybotidae; genus Hybos; species Hybos culiciformis. The sequence goes on along the minus strand of OZ023274.1, from coordinate 68,114,219 downwards.
TGGTTTCAAACACAATATAAATCATTAAAATATGCATCGTATTGTCGAAAGGTTTTTTTTTTTAAATGAATAGAGTAAAAGATTAAAAAGTATGAGCCGACATTTATGGTATAAGAAATAAAACATATAGTTATGATAACAGAAACGTAACTATTTGTTTCTTTGATCTAAAAGCATTAAAACACATATTGATAGCTCAGTTCTGCATGAAATAACACCAGAAGTTCTGCCGATACCTCTCTTTTTAAAACTTACGATAAATTTGAAACGAAAGGAACTTGAGATACCTACTTGCAACTTCCATTATTACATATATGTAAAAAAGTTTACATAAAATACAAATTTTGTAAAAAAAACCTTAATTAAAAAAATAAATATATGAAAAATAAATAAATTGAAATAAATTGTAAATTAAATTGGGTCTGTAAAAAAAAAACCATTTTATAAATAACCAGAATAAAAACTAATCTAAAAAACATAAAAATATGAGCAAAAAAAATATATATATTTGGATTTAATTAATCTTTGAATAAATGAATTTGAAAGACTAGTATTTTATTTTAATTAAAATTTTCAGAACGGATTACGATAATTGAATTGCAAATTGATACTAATCGCTCCTAATTCTACCGAAAGATTTTTTAAACATTAAAAACATTATGAATAAAATATGAGATCTTTATCTTTTTTTTTTTTCTTCTACCAATTGCAATTGGTTTTTCTTTACTTTTTTGTAGTATTATTAAATTTTTCTTCGTTTGTTTTTCAATTAACTTATACAATTCATACACCTTTTTATATGTAACTAAGTAATGTTTTTCCTGTAGGCAAAAAAAAATCGAAAATAGTTTTATATGGAAAAAAAAGTTCGGAGAAATTTCATGATCTATCTAACATAATAATTTACAATCGCATTACATCGCAACCAAAAGTATACATTTAAGTAAGTTATTTAAATCTGTCAAGATCGGTCAAAAATCTAATGTCGCAGAAGAGAAAAGTTTCAAATACTTTTATCACCAAAAAAAGGTTACGAAATGAAACTTATTCATTTATATTTGTAGTTGCACAAACATTGCACAAACATTGCTTTAACGAAATTATAAAGCATTTATTCTTCGTAGAGAAAATAGAGGAATAAAGAAGAAACTTTTTTTAAACATGACATTCTCAAATTGTACATGTTCCATTATATAAAAATAATTTTATGCATTTAAAAAAAAAATAATAATAACAAAATGCTTATCTTATTGGAAGAAAATATATTTCGTTTTAATGCCAATACTTTTGGAATCATTTAGTGATACTTATTTCTTGTTATACATTTTATTTATTACTATATTTTTAACTCCCATATAACTTTTTTAGGACTGTAATAACGATAAGTCATTATAAGCAACGCTATGCGATTATTTAGTTTTAATTGAATAAATATATTAGATAACTTACTATAATATATTAGTTCTAGTTCATATACACTGTAAATACTTAGAACCCTAGTGAGCACAAATTGACTTGAATAACAATGAATAGTCTCTGTCAAATTCAAAAGTTATATAATTGTAAGAAGTGTTTTCATATATTTTCTTATTATTTTCATACAATATTTGCTATTAGGTGTATGTATATATTTGATTTCTAATAATATGTATTATTTTGCCTTTTGAAAGCCTGATTCAAGTAATGTGTATATGTAATTGGATAAAGCAAAAACAACAAATATTTATTTTCTGATAAATTATCCTCTTCAGCCTCTTTAGTCAATTAAATTGCTTTATATGGTTAACTATAATATTGCTCCTGCTTTTTTTTTTTTTGTTAACTGCATACATATAACATTATTATAATAGGTTAAATAGTTTTGCAAAGAATTTAACTCCAGATAGCTATGGATGAAAGAGTTTTGTTAATAAAATGTGAATTTGAAAAATACTGTAATACTGAATTTAAAAAAAAAATGAACCAAATTACATGAATATTGAATTTATTAAAATGTTAAAATATTCTTAAGAATTTTCAATCAATGAAAATGTAGTATACTTAATACATTCAATAATATTATATGCTTCTGTTAAAAATCATTTAATATATACATAAAAATCACAGATTATTAAATCATATACATAATCTTATTTTTATTATTCATTTTCCAAGAGTTTTGGACATTGGATTCCTTTTTTATTTGTCAAATCGTATTTTCAAATTTAATACTGTAACAATTTTGAGAAATATATATAAAAAAAAAACTTAAATGACATAAACCTTAACTAACTTCTGACTTTTTCAATTTATTCACTTACTATATAATTATATTTTAAAAATAAATTAAGGAAGATTTACATTATCAAAGAAACGCCTAAATTGCTTACAAATTAGAATCATGAACTTGGGTTTTTTTTTCAGGGAATTTTAGGTGCGGTAATAGTTTTTTAGCCTTTTGTATTTGGATATTTTTTTTAATATGTATTTTTCCTAATAAATTCAAAATCATTAGATATTTTATTAATTTTATTCAATTGATTTTATTTAATTTTTTTTTCTTACTGCCCTAAATATAAAAGTATTATTACTTCAGAAGAATTCAAAGAATTTAATTTCATATGAAAATTGATACAACTAAGCGATAAAAATCGATTATAACTCATATTTAAATTTAGGAAAAAAAAATTATAATTTTTTTTTTTTTTTTTTTTTGGTATCTAACTATATAATTTTTCAACAATAATGGGGAGATTGTTTCTGATAAAATATATAAAGTGGGTGCCTTTTACAATCGAGTTTTTTGAATCTATAAATAAACAATATATGTTCACCAAATCACACCGAAATGTATGCAACATACAGTTCAAAGTTTATAATTACAATATGCAAGTCATTTAGGTTTTGAATGCAATGATTTAAATAGTTTTTCGTTATATTATACCTAGGATATTAAACTACACCCAAATTAAAAAATATTTGATCATCTTTAAAAGCTGTATGTATATGTATTACGTGAAATTTTGATTATAATATTGATATCTATATTTTTATGGCCGAAATGTCATAAATATAATAATTGCGCCCTTCATTGCACAAATCGATTAACTCCATAAAAACAAAGTGCTGAAATGCGATGAAATAATGTTCACTGGTTTTTTAATTCCTTTTATAATATAAATTCAATTAAAAAATGTTGTAGTTTAAAGTTGATAACCTTTAATGATTGGGAAAATTTGTATAAAAATTTGTATAACGTTAACAATTAAATTTAAGATTTTTCAAAAAGTGGAGTTAATCGATTTGTGCATTAAACGACTCTATTATTACCATGGCAATGCCAAAGGTAAAAACTGTATAATAATAATTATAATTATTCAGTTATAAAACTGTAGAAGGAGAATAATTTTTGAATGTAATTCTTCTGGCGCGTGGCAAAATCTAGAGGTGCCTTTAAATATTTTTCCAATAGTTTAACATCAAATTGTCTCATTTCGATTTAAGTTTAAAATTGATGTTGAATGTATTTTTTGCTGACAAAATTTTTAGTTTTTACACTGAGTAATTAGTATTAGTACATTTTTAAGTTTCTTAATCTTGAAATTTTCATTTAAAATCATAACCGAGCTAAATACACATGTTTATCCCCAAACTAAAAAGTTTTCTACTCAATTTCAGTTTAAATTGAACCTCGTGATTTTTAAAAGATTAAAGAATAATTAAAAAGTAATTTTAAAATGAATGGAAAATTAACTCTCTTTACAATATTTTATTATTTAATTTATTTTCATTTATATATTTTTGTATAATGTATATATCACATAGAAATATAAAGTTAAAAAAAAAATTTCAATTTTGAATACGTTGTTATTTTTATTATAAATGTTCCTATATTGCTAAATTTTTTTCGTGATATATTATATTTTATATTATTTTTGTTTATAAACAATAATACTAACAACATTCCAATTTGACCCTCTTTCCTGCTGTGTTAAAGAAAAAAGATCAAACTCTGTTCACAAAAAATTGTTTTAAATGTTTTTCCCTTTTTTATACTGTTGTGAATAAATTCCATTCGTGAACAAATTTGTTGTTTCGCTTCTTTTCACACAAAATATAACTATTTTTTTTTATATCTATCTAATAAGAATTTAGTTCTGAATAGTTTTTCTATACAATATTTGAAAATAAAAAATCGTTTTTGTTAGTCATATATCGATTTTGTGAATTTTTCGTAAAAAATATGATTAGGTGAAAATTTCGTATAATACTTTTATAATTACAAATTCGATTAAATTAATTCTAATTCTGAGATTTGGCTGGTACATTCCAAAAAAAATTATAAATTTAATATTATGTATATAATAATGATGTCAAATAACAGAAATATTTTTAGATTATAGTAATGTTCAAAGCATCTACCATTTAAAGTTGTTGGTTAAAGGTGAACATTGTAAATTATTAATTAAAATAATATAAAAATTACGTATAAACATACTTTATAATTATAACGTATCCTTTTAAAGTTAAGCCTTGCGGTTTGGATAATTCGTAAATATGATCTCACACTGAAAACAATCTAAATAGCCTTTTTCAATCAGTTTTTATTCCTTAGAAACCTTACAATGTTAACTTGTGTATACTTCTAGTATACTTCTAGTAGAAATGAAAATAAATTAAATCAAATGTTATTTTGTCCGTTTTTAATTGATTGGTCGGCCGTCATGGTGTAGTGGTATTGCCCTTATCCTACGGCGTGTTCGGTTGTGGGTTCAATTCGGATTGGAATTTGTATCAATTTATCAATTTGTTCACTTGAACTAAGTGTTGTGTTGTTATTTGATAGTATGTGTATATCTATAATATTATAAATAATATATGACTAACGATTAGTAATGATTAGTAAAAATATTAAGTAATTCAATCAGGCGCAAATTTTCAAAATTCTATAATAATTAATTTCACACTTTAATTAAATTAATAAAGAAAAATGCTTTGTCAATATTCATGGTAATTAATCTATTTTTCTTCAACTAAACATAACATAATAATAAAATATTGAACTCTCAAGAACAAAAATAATAAAGAAAATAAAAATTTTATGTTTTTGACTGAAATTTTTAAGTTGTTTTTATTATGAATCTCATCATTTTTCCAAGAATTACGTCGGTCACCATTAGTTATTTTATTTTTGTCGAGACTAAAAATAAAAAGGAATAAAATAAGTATAGATATTTTTTTTTATTTTTCACAATATATATTTTATATATTATAATGATTCAAAATATATATGTATATAAAAAAAAAATTAAAACAAAAATACAAATTATAAAATAAAATGTGATTAATGAACTTTTAATGACATGAAATATTATATGGTTTTGTTTAATTTGATACTTTTCGCTTTCAAATTATCTTCAAATGATAAAAAAAAAAATTATAAAAATATTTTGTGGGTGGGTGGTGCTGGTGCATTTATTAAAATAAAAAGAAACAAATTTTTAGAAACAATAATGCATTAATTTTGATAATTTCTCTCTTTATTAGAATGATTCATATAATTAAAAAAAAATTCAATTTTTAATTTGATAAACTTTTAAATATCTTAAGAAAATTTTTTCTACCTTCTATAAATATTGCTTTGACATTTTAAGTTTTAACATTGTTTGTGAAATATATATTATGTGATGTAATTAATGTGTAATATTTCAATTTATTATATTTTATTTATTATGGTCTCAATATATTTTTTTTGTGGAAAATTCTTGTAAAATTTAAAAATATCATTTGCATTTCAGTACATGGTTCTCTATCTTCTTTTTTTTTAACTTTATATTTATATTTATCACATTTAGCAACATTTACTTTATGATCCCAAATAAAGCAATTTAATTTAAAATTTTCATGATTTTTAAATATTTCAAAGTAGGACTAATTCAAAATCTTTTAACAACATAAGAAATTCTAGAAATTAAGAAAATGAAAACATGAAACATGAAAGCTAATAAAAATGATTGCTAAGTTTCACAATCTGGATGTTAAGGATGTGAATAAAGTGCTAGATACTACTTAAGAAAGATTGAGAATTTAAATTTATATTTTTTCAGATAATTGTATTTGTATAGAAGGTACATACATTTTACTTTTATTATTACATACACAACCATATTTTCATATGCCACATACGTTGTACAAAATAGTAAAAGGTTATCTCAAAGATTCTAAAATTTCTTTTCTAGTTCAAACGAAATTAAGTTAATAACATTTTTTATTTTTCTATTTTAATAAAAATACATTATGAAAAATATTTGAATAAGTATTTTATATGTTAAAAGTAAACAAATGTTATTGCTAGACAACAAAAAAAGGAGGTAAATTAAATTCCAGTGTTTACAAAAACATAATAAGAAAAATACTAAATAAATATTTTTTTATGAGACCATGTATTTTGTAATATTTTCGGTTAAAAAGTATTGTGGATATGCCAGGGTGGAAGTACAAAAAAAATATTCTTACAGATTAGGCCGAACATCGTCCGTCGTTGTTAAATTACATAAAGTTTTTTAATGCGAATTGGGGATCGTTATGTTGTATTTAGTGCTATAGAATTTAGATCACTAAATGGAGTATTATATGCGTCAATACACATGCAATCATTTAGATGCATCTGCGTAAATAATGAAAAAATTTAGATGCATCAGCGTATATAATGAAAAAATTTAGATGCATCAGCGTAAATAATGAAATCATTTAGATGTTTCGTATTGAATATTACGTAATACCTAAACAAACATAATAATATATAATATTTCAATACAGCCAAATACAAAAAAACAATGAGAAAAAATGAGAAGAAAAATATTCTCTCTTTGCAACTACCTCTCCCCTACGCATTAAAACAGTATATTGGATATGTAAACAAAATTTGTTATACAACTCGTTCTGTATTTACACAAAAATACATTGACACTTGTCAATTTATATCACTCGACCTTCGGTCTCGTGATATAAGTATTGACTCGTGTCAATGTATTTTTGTGTATACAGAACTCTTAATTAATAACAAATTTAGTTTACATATTCAATAATCTACTATTAATTTAAATTATTCTTACAAAATACAATTATTTTCAAGGATTATAATATTGACTAATGAAAATATATAAAATATGTATCTGATTCTGATTACACTCATAGTTTCCTTAAATCACTTTTCATATTATATTTTTATGTTAAATCAAAAATTTCATCAACAGAATCAAGTTTTTCTGCACCAACATTATTATGAAAACTATAAAATTTTTAAATGCCTAAAATAAAAAAATGTATGAAAATATTTTATCAAACAAAGGTGTGAGAATGATTATTTTTATTTTTAAGAAAATATCTAAAATCAAATAAAAGTTCGAATATTTACATTGAACTTGTTAGACGTTATAAAAGTAGCGGGTGGCCTAAAATGTCTTTAATACCAAAATATAAAAAAAAACATGTATTTCCGACAAGCTTCTTTAATTTTTTTCTTTGTTTTTTTTTTTTTAATAAAACGTTTTTTATGTTAGATAAATTTATCAACATAATTTTATATATACGTACTAATATGAAGATCATAAATTTATTACGTTGACCTAGTTTTTTAAATGTTTATGGAGCCAAAATCATAACACATGTAGCACTGCTATACAGTTCAACTTTAAGAAATAAAAGTACATATATTATAAAAGTTTTGTTTAAGATGCCGTAGAATTTTTTTTTTTCTTTATTTCGTAGAAATTTTAATTACATTTTCCAATCTGTATATTATCAGTATTTAAATCACACAAAGCTTTAATCATATTAAAATTTGAATATTTATATCCGCTTTATCCAGTTTAGAACTTAAGTCGAAAATATGATGTTTCAATAGTCATCAATTCAATGGTTTGACAATACAGTGTTATTTATTTTCTAATTTACTTATACATTACTTATACATTAAGTCTGATGCAGTTTTAATTATAATGTTAAATTTTTTAGATATCTAATTTGCAAAAAATATACTTACGAATATAATTTATATCAAGTCTATGTATGTGAATAAAACTTACAGTAATTTCATATCCAGATAAGTATATATAATTTATGTTTACATAATTTCAATTCATTACCTCAAGCTATTGAGGTTAAAAATTATCAAAGCACACAAAATAATTCTAATTTTTTAAGGTAAAACAATATATAGCTAATAACCCAAGGGTTTTCAGGATACTATCTTATACTATTTTTGTTTTTTAATTTATGATAGAAATTTCTTCAAAACAAAAAAAAAAAAACAATCTCATACTCTATTGCAAATTAACTTCAAATTTATTTCTTCTTTTCACTATCTGATGAATATACCCATTTTTTATATTTTCTTGTACATCCTCTAAAATAGATTAGATATTTCAAATGCATAAAAAAGTGAAAATTTAGATAAATTGCTTGGTCATCTGAAAATTCACACTAGAAGGAGTAAAAAAAAAAAAAAAAATTTGGTCAGAATCTATAATTTATCATTTTCTAACTTTTTTAGCCGCCTTTTACTACACAGTTTTTTGCCAATATAAATTTAAATGGTTGTCGGAACAAAATGAAAAAAAAATAAAAAATACAAAATGATCTCAAAACAAATTTATGAAAACTTTTGTTATAAATTATGTACGTACTTAAAGAAAAAAATTCTCTAAGCTTTTCAATCAGATTTAATACGAAAAAAGTATTCAAAAATAATTTCGTTGAAGCTTTCAAAACGTATTCGATGTTAATTTTATATTATATATACCTAGTAATAAAAAATAATCGAAACATTTTTTGTTATGTCAAAATCATAATACATTACTTCAAAAACTTCTCAATCTCAATTCCCGGACATCGCTTTATATTTTTTCCGATTTCTTTTATGTCTCTAGAGTCTTAAATACAGTTTCGTAGTAAAATAGAGTACCTACCTATAAATGAGAAGCGAAAGTTGTTCGTTGTCTTTATATTAATAGAATTAAATAAGTGTAATGACCAATAATAACAAAACCTTGTGCTTTTCAGGGTAGTAGTTTTAGAATATTTGTACGTCGTAGCGAATATTTGTAGCTTCAAACTTGTTAAAAAACATTTATTTAAATTTTTTGGATTTGTTAAATTTGATGACCCCCCAAAAGTATCAACTACCACAGAATTGCTCAGAAAATTTAAGTTCCAAATTTTTTCTTTCTTTTTATTTTATAACACAGAGAGAGTTGTAATTTATTGGAGCACCAAAAAAAAAATTAAGGATAGGGTTGTGATGTCGGCGTCGGCATAAAAACACTTTACGATAATAAAATAAGTAATTTTTTACATTTTTTTTTTTATAAATTCTATCTTTGGTTTAAAATCACACCTTTAGGTGAAATTATGATTTATAATATTGATTAATGATATTTTTTACTTAGAAAATATAAAATAAAAAATTTATAAATTGCAAAGTGCGGCAGATAATAAAAATGAGGAAGCTGATAATTTCATTTATTTATAAAATATTAAATATCATATTAAAAAAATCAACTTAAATATTTTGAAAAATAAATTAAAAGGCTTAAAAATAATGTATAAATTTATTTTCAGTTTCACGTTATTAATTTTGAACTTAACTATTAATGAATAATTTTTTTTTTATATTTTGTAAGGGTCGTAATGACGGTTGTGAGTCCTAGAATTTCAAACTTTTATGGTTCACACCAATTATTTAATCATAATTTTTACTTCGAATTATTGAAACTTAATATTACATTATCAGTTTAATTATATAAATTACATATATTTCATATTATTCTTCAAAACTTTAATGGAGAGTTGAAAAGTTATGTAATCTTCATTATTTTGTTGTTTTTGAAGCCAACTTTTCAGTTGCTCGAAACTGTAATTAAATCTCGAAAACTTTTGGAGTTGAAAATTCAATAAATAAATGGTTGATATAACTTTAAATCCAATTTGGGGATTAATATTTTCCTTCCAAAAAAAAATGTTTAACAAATAACGTTATATGTTAAACTATGAATATTAAAAACTAAGTTTAGGTAATTAATTGTGGTAAAATTTTAAAGTGCTTTTCAAAATAATTTGTCTAATGCATTTAAATATTACTTCCTTCGTAAAAATGTTTTAAATAAAAAAATCTATTTTGAAATATGTTTAAAAAATATAAGTCTATTGAATTGATAAATATTTTTAAATTAACTTCCCAATGGCAAAATTTTAAGATTAATAATTTTAATAAATATTAAGAGAAATAATTAAAAAAAAAAATAAGTGTAAAAAATTGACTGGGTTCAATGTTTCTTTTTTATTTTTAAACCATGATGGGCGAGAAAAAATAATTTACTTTGTGAGACAACAATTTAACCCTTTCACAGCCATTATTTTTAATTTTTTTTTAAAATGTATTTAATAATTAACGAGTTTTAAAATTTAGAATTTTTGACGATAAAGCCTGTAGGATTTTCTTTTTTTTGCGATTAGACGTGCTGCTAAGTTTTTTCTTCACTTCATACTATCCAACACTCTAACTTCTAATATATTGAAGTCTAAGTTGAAAAACTGCTCCTACTTTAAAAAACTTTTATTAAGTATATATTTTCCATATATACGTATTTCTGATTCTTTGCAATGATAAGGTTAATTTATTTTTATTTATTTTATAAATATCAATTTTTTTTTTCTTTTAAATACAAATTGATTTATGCACTTCAGTTTAAATTGGCATTCCAACATTACTGAATTTACGTACTACGCGAGTAATTCTATCACACAAAAATAAAATATTAAAATGATCATAATCAAATTACTTGATTTTTCTGAATATTCTGGGAAACGTATATCTTAAAGGCAATAAGAAAAAAAAACGAGAAATCTTGAACAAAATTCTACTTACAAGGTGCGTAAGTGGATTTCCTACGCAAAATAAAATATAATGAAATATAAATAAAATTGAAATTAAATATAATTTTTGTCGTACAAACTGAAATTAAAGAAGGCCCTATTGATATTCAGAATTTATTTAATAAACCTGTCAATTCGATAATGTAGGTAATATAGATTTTCATATTATATGTTAAATCTAAAATGTTCAAAATGAAGCTCTGAATGTGTATTAAAAATATATTGTAGGCATGTAAACATTTTGAATAAGTTGAAGCTAGTCTCATTTTAGATACCATATACTTTCCTTTTGTATGAAATTTTAAACCAATTGGTTTCTTACGTTTATAGACAAATTTGAATTATTCAAGTTAAGCCACGAAAACAAGAAAGAAAGAAGTTTATATTATATTTTTTAATATCTTGTTTAATTCATTTTTATTCTCATAAATAACTACTTTTGCAATTTAAATGGTATTATATATATATTAAAGTATATACATATTCATCTAGCTAAATTCTTAGACGGTTAAAAATAACTATTATTTCATTGATTATTATTTTAATGATTTTTATGATTGAAATTATTTTTTCTTATGTTCTTTCATAACAAACACTAAAAATCATCGATAAAAAGAATAAACAATTTTTTTATTAATTTTCATGATAATGGTCAATAATTTGCTTATTTGTTTTTTTTTTTCCTGCAAGAAATATTTAACATTTAACACAAAACATAATTTAGTTCACACTTTAACATGAATTCCAACCGCAAAATAAATCTTATGATTTTTTTTTTATCATAATTAAGTTCGGTATTTATTTGGCGCCTTACTATTTTGCTGAACATTATATAATATATATATATAGGTTTTCTTTTTCGAGACTTGCAGAGTTAAAGAGTATTGTTGCTATAATTTTTTATGCAAATATTATTAAAAATGTTTCAGTGAAATATTTCAAATGGAAAGAGTATTATGAGTAAGATACAGCAAGTTGAAGAAAAAAAAACAAAACGATATAAAAAATATTTTTTTACTTTACAACAATTAGAAAAAATTAACTTATTGGAGCTCAGGAAACATTGACAGCATCAGTCAGTTCTAAGCATCGTGTACTAAGTTATCAATATCATAGTCGTAGTTCTGAAGAACATACCCAGTGAGTCAAAAATCCAGATATAAATTTTGGTTTGTGAATTTCTACTTATCGCTAAACTTTATGATCTCGCTGCATTATATAAGAACTGTGAATACTATAAGCTTTGTTATTTAACTAAAAAACGATTGCCGTCAATGAAATCAAATTTGGCTAAAATAAAATTATTTAAAAAAAAAAAAAATTCAAATATTTATTCAATTCAAAATAAATTTGTTAAATTTTTTTTTTCTTTTGCGAAAAATATTACGTTTGATGGAATTTTTGTGTATTCGAAAAATAATGAATATTTGTAATAAAAATTGAATGTTATCATAAAGAATTCAACACCTTGATGTCAAAAAAATTACACGAAAAAATAAAAATCATGTTTAACAATAAATATATATAAAAAAAAAAAATGAGAAAAAAAATAAATACAAATTCAATGAAAATAATTAATTTATTATCTTTATAAAAATACGCGAAAATTTTAACGTAGGCATAATATGCAAAAAGAAAAATGTATATACACAATATAAAAAAAAAGTTATAATTTTAGCGCCTTGCTGTTTCAAACAAAATTAAACTCAATCCGCTAAACATTTTAGTATTACGAATATTCATTTTCAAATTATTATTTTTACTGCCCATTGATTAAAAAATATTTTTTTTTAGGTATAACCGTGCTGAATAATATTTATATGCATATAATATAGCAATTGTCAGGATCGAATAAAATTTACTTTAAGGTTGTTCAATAAAATAAATACATTTAATAGGCTGTCCAAATATGAAACTAAGATTAATATTAAAACTTGGTGAATGAAATGCAGTTTAAGTTCTTATGACAATATTACCATTATTTTTTTCAAATTCAAATTCATTTATTTTCAAGCTGATATAATACAATTACATTATAGTTACTTATATTTAGAGATTTAGTGCCCTATGCTACTTTCCTACTAAGAAATTTATGTTACTAATTCTATATTTTTATCAAAACATTTAATATAGGAAAAAGCTAAAACCTATTTGACTTCTTTAAAATTAAAATACTAGCTTAATTACTATGCATAATAATTAACTAAACTAATTGAAAAATTTACATAAGGAAATTGGGAATTATACAATATTTGTAAAATTACTTATTTCAGGGTTTTCCGATCTTATGCATCTTTCGTTGAAATTAAAACTTAATTCATTAATTTTTTCATATATAGTCTTTGCTTTAACCAAAGAATGTAAAATCTCAATTTTAGTCAATTACTACTACATAGTGTTTACATATTGTAAATTTTAAATTCCTGTACTAAACTATTATAGCTGACAAAAATAATATGAATTGGGTAGTTTTATAATCAATCACCATTATACTAATTACTTAAAAAATATCCTCTACGACAACCAATTTAATTTCTTCTTGATTTTTGGTAATTGGGTACCTGTATAAGGATTAAGTTTCAAGAAAAATAATTTCTTAAATAAAAAACATAACTTGAACTTATAATATTCGTGCGGTCAAGTCAAATATTAAATCTTGAATATACGGAAGTAAATAAACAATTTTTTTTATTTATTTATTTATTAATGTCGAAATATGAAAAATTCCGAAAAATGAGGATCAATTCTTTAAAGTTTTTTTTTATATATTAACAATAACGACATCAGAATTGATGTTAAAAAACATTGAATACAAAGTATATTATTTTTTTATCTAGACTTTTCTTTAATTTTTTTATATTTATTTTTTTGACTTTATCAAAAAAAAAAAAAAAACAATGAAAACAAAGCCAAAATGCTTGACCAAATTTTAAAAAATAAAAGAACCTAAAATCTCATAAATAAAAATCTTCTAAAAGGATTTTCTTTTTATGTATTATGCGAATACAATAGGGAAATCTAATTGACAGTTTAAAAAAAAAATTGTGGGCGTAAAATTGGAATAAATATAAAAATATGTCTTAATCTTAATATGTACATAAAAAAAAAACTTATTAAATAGATTGCTTCAAAAATTTATAAAATTTAAGAAGAAAACTTTAATTTCAGTTCTTTCGAGTTGAATTTGATAAGCAAAATTGTTTGTGATATATCGTTATGGAATTATGAGATTTGGAAAAACTCTTTGAAATAGTCACAAAAAAAAGGCTCTCTTTAACCTAAACATAAATTTAAAGAAAATATTGGACACATTTTCATTCAAAATTGGGATTAACATCATTACGAAGTTTTCTAAGCCAAATACTTTAAAAAAAAATTATTAACCCTAAGCTTTTCTTGGATCTTGTAGTTAAATTTGAAATAAAGTAACATACATCAGACATTACCACAAAGAAATGAATTCATTTATTTATAGTCCAAGTAACCTGACAGGCTGTTAGTATTAGTTCTTACACTTAATTTCTGCCAGCATACCTTAACTTAAGGCCTTTATAAGTCGGAAATATGGTTTAAAAATTGTTTCACCTTTCCCATCTTACATGTAAACATTAATTCCGGACAATTCATTCAAGGATTGGTCCACCAACAAGAATTAAATTTTTAATACCTGAATTTTTCTTGTATGGAAAATTATATAAAATTTAAAGGAAAAGAATTGTAACAAAACAATACTTTATTGTTGTTACCATTTCAAGAAAACAATGTGTCTCCACAATAAGAAAAACTTTCAAAAGGTATATACAATTTTTTATCGAGAGTAAAGTGGTAGCAGCATTGATATGACAAAATTTTTAAGTTTTTTTTTCTTTTTTTTTTTTAGCATAAGAAAAATGTAAAAGTTAACCAACATTTAAATGGTCTACCTATATGCTTATTTTTATTTAGTATAAAAATAAAATTTTCTTATTACATTTTGGTATGTAGTAATTTTTGTGCGGTAAAAATACTCAGCGAAGAGTTTTAATTTATCCACGATATTATTTATTGGAATGTTCTTCAATATTTAAAGTTGATTTGATTCCAAAATATGCAGGTTAGATTATTGTATCGAATTTTCAAGGATATTAAATACAAATTTATTAATGAAAATGTTACAGAATTGAAGTATATAATTCTATAAATTTTTAAAGTATTAAAACACCAATAATAAATCATAGAAAATATGACCAATTTTATATGCTTTACGGTCATACATAACTTAAAAGCTTGAAAGCTCTGAAACTGAATTTTCAGAATCTAAAATGTTTTCAAAAATTTTACTTAACATTTAAATAAATAATAACATTCATGTTATTATCATAATGGGTTAACATTTTAAAATGTTTCATTTTATAATAATATCTTTTTCTTGTTAATATTTTCCATGCTAAATCGAGAATTGAATAGAAATTATTATAAATTGAACATCTGCAGATGCTATTTTGTCTTATATTGTTTTTAAAATAAAATAATAAAAAAACATTAAAAAAAATATTGTGCAATAGAAGCTATTTAAATGCAGTAGTTACATTCAGTATTGTTTTTAAAATAAGTAGGTGATTTCCTATAGCATTTCGGAAAAATATCAAAGCATTACCCCAAAAAAAAAAATTAAAAATTAAAAAAACCATCAACATTTAATTTATCGATATGATTTAGGAAAATTTATTGAATAAACAAAGAAAAGTAGTGGTGACAAATATGATCCTCTATTATCTACATATACAATACATGCATTCAAAACTCTATTTTTATTTATTATATAGTAATAGTGTAGTATATTATAGAAAAAACAATATTTTATTTCCATTAAATTATGTATCATGTTATTCTATAAAATGTATTAGTGCATATAAAAAAAACCTTTTCAAAGCTTTTTCGTAAGATAAATAGAAAGCTCTAGACTCGAATGCCAGAAGTTTGTGTTCAAAGATCATGCGAAATTAACTTTTTTTCAATACCATTAAATATAAATGTATCAATATCAGGCAAATAAATAATAAAATTAAACATGACAATAATAAGAAATCTAAATATAAAGGATGATGGGCATCTAATTTTATCCCAATCCAATTACACACAAAATTGATCGTGATTCCTTATCAAAGTCATCAAAAAGCTTTTTTTTAAAGCCAAAGTTGTGCTTGAACAAGGGACTCTTGTAAAATATGTTGTTGAAGAAGAGTAAATAATGTTTAATTTTTAATTTAAAAAAATTTATTACATTTTGTAATTAACAATATATTTATTTTTTTGCTTCAATTAAATACGAATTATTTTGGATCAAAAATTCCATATTATACGCTTGTAATGTAAAGCATGTTCTTGTTTATACTTATTTAAAAAAGGTATACCCCAAAACATAAAAAGAACTTAATTTTTTTTTTTAATAATGGAATTCAATGACCAGAAAAATTTATTTTCAAAAATTTTTTGAATTTATTATTATGGTTCCCAAAACAAAATAACGAAAAAATATTTTAAATGAGATTAATTTTTTTTTTTTGGTCTGTAATTTATGCAAGCAATTGTCAATTTAAGTTTAACTGTAATTACATCTAATAAATTTATTTTACATGAAATAAATTATAAAGTATGTGTATGTTTTTATGGTAAAGTACTGCTCTCATAACTTATTTATGCAGTCCATGCATTTCAATGAAAATTAATATGTATATATCTGGTTACTTAAATTATTATTATATTTTGAAAAACATATACATTGGAGGAGCACTCCCATTATACTTTTTTTAATTTTTTTTTTTTTTTGAAATTAAGTTATGAACCGAATTTTTTTTTTTTTCTTTATAATTTATATTTATATCATTATTATTATTATTATTTTTATCGTTTTATCATGTGACAAAAATCAATAATGAGATAATGTTGTTAAATTATAAATTCTTGACATTGCATTGTTGGTGCATTTATAAAATACATACATATATTTCTGGAGTCCATATAAAATCATATAATCAATGAAAACATAAATTAAGATTATTCCACCAAATTTTTATGTGTTTAATCTTAAAATGTAAGAGATTTTAAGGTGGGGACATTTTTTTTGTTTATTTTTTTGTTTTGTTTTATAAATGTTGTCAAAACAATATTTTTGAAATTTTATATCCACAATTTATTATAATAATTCAAAAATTTTATTATTTTTGATGTAATTTTATTATGTGGTCAGCAACAGCTTGTTTAATTGTCCTTATTTTGAATTTATGATTCAAGAAAAAAAAAATTCCATGTTTTCTGTTAAAACACAATCATGCGAAAAATAAAAGAGTTATTTTTGACCAAATTTTCCGTAAACATTTTTCCGTTAGAATTTTGAGAATGTTTTGATATTTTGATAATAAAATTGTAGAGAATAAAGTAAAAAAAAGTGTATTAATTAACTATAGATTATACTATTTCAAGCCAACTTACCTTTAAACTTTAATTACCGTAATTATAGGGCGATGAAACAGGACTTTCGAGATTACCATATATATAAATATAATCTCAATAATGAAAATAATTTTTTTTTAATATTTAGCTTTCAATGGAAAGGTGTAAAAAACTTATAGCATATTCTATCATCATACTGTGGGAGCAAATAATTTCACATATCAATTTTGGAGATATTGTTTGTTGTATTTTCTTTTCTTTCTTTTTCTATTTTGATTTCACACTTCACTGACATAAATTTTATAAACGTCAGTGCTATGTTAATTTCACTATATGCATATATTTTATTTAGATTGAAAATGAGATTGAAATAAATTATAGTTTAAAAATTTATAGAAAATATTTTTTTTCCGCATTTTAGCATTTTTTTTTTCTTCAAAATTATCTAAAAACTTCTTTCAATATCTTAAATTACTTTTCCAATTGCTTATAATTTTCCAGTTGAAATAAAATGTATAAGATACATAATTTTTTATTTTTCCTATTTTTGTTTTTTTTTTTAATGCTTATGCAAGAGAAAAATTTTGAAAAAAATAATAACAAAACCAAAGGCACGCAACAATATCACTGTAGGCATTTAAAAACTTCTTTAGTGAAAATTTACAAGTTTTTTATCTTAAAAATATAAATTTCCTGATTTCTTTGTAAGTAAAAATTTTGCAATAAGCATATATATATATAAAACAAAAAATATAGAGGTTTTAATATTATTCGAACAAAAAAAAATTAAAAATAAAAATAAACCTACATTCTATTTTATCTTTTAAAAACAAAAATAATGTAGTTTCATTACATGTAATTTGAGTAGGATGATCTGTGCTGGCGCTAAATATCTTAAAAATTATATATATTATTTTTTTTTTTTTTTGTTGCTGCTAAATAATTATTAGGTAATAACAAAAATATCTACAGAAATTAGTACAACAAAAAAATATTCAAGAAATAATTCTCACTTTTTAGGTTTAATTTTTTTTTTTTTTTTTTAATTTAACATTTATGTAAATCAATCGAATGCAACATTGTGAATGGTATAATAATAATATGCGGTGGCATGAAGGCAAATTATTTCAAATCGATTCTATTTTACTTTGACATTGATTATTACTTTTCAAAAATCTAAAATAATGCGAACACGGAGCTTACATTATTGATTTACAGAACATCATAATGTAACTGACATTATCTGAGTTTTGGGACTCTAATTTCTCCAATTCGCAATGCTCAATATGTACAAATTTTCGATACGGAATTTTTGAAGTTATCCACAGAAACTTTTCAATCATGCAAAAATTATTGCATTTAAATTTTTAAAAATGATGCATCGGGATTTTGCACACACTTTTGCATATGTAATCCGTTAGTTAAAAAGAAAGTGGATTTGAGTCCTTTAAACATAAGAAAAGATTTGGAATAACTTATGAGTGAATTAATTTAATTGTATGTTTAGTCTTCTTTCTAGATATTAAATTTTATACCAACAAACTTTTTAAGTGCCAATAGATGTTACTAAATTCATAATATCAATTTTTTTCTACCCAATAGTTTACTTTTTTATTTCATATTTTTAAATAACAATGTTCTTCTATTTAATTTTACTAAAGGAATTTAAAACATTGAGTATTAATTAGATAGGTTGGGTTAATTTTTATTTAAAATTCCCGCAAGTGAATTCTTATGCAAATAATTTAAAAAAAAATACCATTTTAAAAATATATATTATTCTGAACATAAAATTTCAAGGTAATAAAATAATGAATCAAAGTTTATGATATAAAATAAATTTGATTTTGAGGCCCACATAGTCAATTTTATTATAGGGATTTTTTGAAATAATTTTATACAAAATAATAAGACGTTAACTTCAATAAACGAGACTATAAGCCCATTATTTTTAACCATTTTGATCAATGTGTTAAGACGACGCCTGAATTATATAGGATTCATAAGAACTACTTATAATAATGATCTTCAATAAAATCATTATTATTATTATTATAATAAAACCATAAATTTTATATTATATGATGCATGCATATTATAATATACCTTCGAATATTATAAAACTCTTCTTAATAAATTGTTTGCAAACCTGGCAAACAGCAATTATTGCCTTACAATGTTGTTAATGTTAATTATAATAATCTAGAATTATGTAGATATTGTGTATCCTTTATCGCATCAATTGCTCAGGTAAAAGGATAACAAAAATAGTTAATTATTAATTAGCGATATTTAAATCTACCATATTCAATTTTCGTTACCTGTATTTTTTGATACAAAAGGATGTTGACTTAAGATTCAGATATTAGTTTTATGTAAATATCTCAATATACATTATCATCTCAATATACATTATTTGTGGCGAATTTTGAATATTTACATAATATCAAATCAAAAGAAGAAAATTAAAAAAAACAAATAATGAATCCGGATATGAAGGAGATTTCAAAGTATATTCATTAAAAAATTATAAACTTAATAAATAGACATCTTCAATGAATTTTCAATAACTTTCTAGTCAAATTGAGATTTATTGTTAATAAATATTAAATATAAAATAGTTTAGTGACATTGTTGTGTCATTGTGAAAACAAAAAGTTGTAGAAGATGTTTTTTATCACAATTTGTTACTTTAAATTCCCTACATTGATTATCACAGAACTTATTTCTATTTTTAGCTATGGAACCAGGATTTGTGAATCTAACGATCGTGTACGAACAACAACTATTCATGATCTCAATTACGATTGTTATTATTTTATTTTAACTATATTAAATCTTCGAGATCGTGTCAATCTCTATCAAGTTATTCCAATAATAATTAAACCAATTCTTCGAAGCTTTTACAAAAGAAGAAGAGTTCTTCACATTTCTGGTAATGATCAAGTGAAATCAGAACATATTATTAAATTATTAGAAGTAATGGGCGATACAATAGAAGTTTTAATAATTTCTGGTGTAATTTGTGATCCCAATTCAATAGTTAAATTATGCCCAAATTTAATTCAATTATCAATTATGATGGTAAATTTACGTAAAAGTAATATTTTGCAAAAAATTGCAATACATTTAAAGAAATTGCAACGTCTAATGATTTACCATTGCGGATTAGTGTATGTGCCATTGAATGATTTGCAACAGCTTTCTACACAAATAACTACACTTGAAATATGCGAATATGGTAAATTTTATTTAGATTTACAACATTTTACTAATTTGAAGGTATTAAAAATTACCAGAGCTAAATGTGTAAATAATTTATTCAAAATTTTGACCAGAATTGGAACAAATATAAATTATTTAGAATTAGATTTAAAATATTTTCCTGAAAAATCGTTCTTATTGACAATGCATGTACTAGTACATAACATGAGAAAATTGAAATGTTTGGTTGTGAGAAATGAAACAAAATTGAAGAAAAAATCTTCATTTGTACAATTTATGGCTGCTCTGATGATATCTAGGCACATGCAAAATAATTTACAACAATTGAAAATTCCATCAGTGGAATCACTAGAAATCGATACCAGTATATTAAAAAATCTTTTATGTTATCAAGTTTTAAACCAGGATAATAAATTTGTTGAAATTCTGTTATAATGTTTATAATATAAGCTGTAAAGCAAAATATATTGTAATGTAGTTCAATGTAAGCAATCTGAAAAATTAATCTTAATAAATAAACTTATTGAAATAATAGGTTTATAATAGGCTTAGCTCACTAAGAAATGTAATTTATTCGGAAATATTGTTTTCAAATTATATTTCGATGAGTATAATATTATACACTTCTTTCATATTCGAATGAAAGAGAAAAAAGGTTTTCTGTTTATTTTTTGATCGATTCATAATTTAAATAAAAACCCCAAAGAAAAATGAAATCGTTTTTGTGGAATTGTGACCTTATATCCGTAATTCAATCTTCACCAATCATGGGAGTGTACAGCTATTGTTATTTATCTAATGGACTTTAAAAATATCGTGAACTTCTTTGTAAATAGTAACAGATCAGTCATCAATCTATTATGATCGTTCTATGATGTTTGAATAGTTGCAATATATGTTGGCAAAAAAAATATAAACCTGAAGGGCTTTTTTAACGGAACAAAATAAAAGATTTAAACCTATTTTTATAAATAAAAAAAATTTTAATAATTTTCTTCATTATAACTTTCATGAAATACATACCTATATTAAGAACTTTTTTAGGCAATTAAATAATTTATCATTAACAAAATGATATTTTCTTTGACATTGATTTAACAATATGCCTTCAAGTATATTCCTTTTATATGAGAAAACAAATTCTCGTTAATATTAAATTTGCATGTTAATGCAATAAAGAAAGACATTTAAATTTATTTTCGATCATTATATGTAAATTTGTATAGGTACATAAAAATAATATTTATAACTATATAAATATACTATATATAAAATATACGAATCCAACAAATAAATATAATTTTTTTTTTCCTTTTACAAAAAGAAGATAAATTATATTCCTAATGGGTGATCCTCTGAATGAAAATATTTACGTAATTGATCGCATTAATTGCTTGCCATAAAATTAATTTTCAACTGTTGTGTGGTGTTTGGTATGCAATTTAAATAAATTGAAGTTAAGCAATATTATACTTGAATTATCAAATATCAACAAACCCATCGTCGATCATAAACTAATTATTAGCTTGCGGGTAAATTTTATATCCCCATGCATGTAGCAGACTATTGTCCCCGATGGGTAATTAATCTGGTTTTGTTTTATATTTTTCGGGTTTAGGAAAACAGAAGCAGGTACTTGATAAGTCCAGCAATTATATAAATAAATCATATTTAACGTTTTAGCATCTTAAGCCAGGTAGTTCTAATAATTTTGGAGACTTTCTTGAAACACCTCTGTTAGGAATACGACTGAATGTGTTTATATTTATACTCTGCGATATTTAAGGCTAAAGGTCCGAGTTCTCATCGAACGTATATTTATATTCAAATTTTTCACTTGACTATAGATGCCAGATCAAAAATGCCATCATATCATGGCTTAGCCCTTTTAAAAAAAAATATTGAGATAAATTTTCACAGATGACTGAATGTGTATTTCAAAATTAAATATACTAATAGTCGTCTCTCTCTGTGTATTTAATATTTATTAAAGTTTTATATACCGTAAAATTACAATCTTTAAATGCACAAATTTCATGCAGTTTTATTTATAACTCATTTTCAAAATTTATGAATTTCTTTGAGATGATTTCGTATATATTGTTAATTTACCATCAAGTCATTAAATAAAAACAACGTAAGCATATAAAAATGTTACGATTTATCTGCACTATAGACTGCTGATATAGAAGCAAAGAAAAAATTTTACTATTTATGATTGCATTAGGGGCACAATTAATATGTTAAATGTCAGTGTCATAAATATTCAGGAAGAAAAAATAAGAAAATTATTTCAATTCAATTTTCTGCATTTCTTTTTTTGCATAAAGAAATTGGATAATTAATAATAATTTTTTTACTTAGGCAGTGAAAATATCGCAAAGATAAAATAATAATGAGAAATTTGCCTAAGCTAAACCAATAATATTGGAAGAGCAATAAATACTATAAATTTATTTAACATTGAAATTATTTAAAAATATGCTAATTTTTTATTGATTATTATTTAGGATGGAAAGCTTTCGAAAATTAATTGAATGAAATAAAAGTCGCCACAAGCAAAACTTTTAATCCAAATAGTCAATTTTTATTCATATAGAATTGTTCAGTTTTGTAATAGCGGTCACTAAATGTTGTTTTAGGAAGGAATAACGAAATATTTTATAGAAAATATCTCAATCTGTTCGAAGTCTCAGCTAACAATTCAATACGATGTTAAACGGAGGTACATATTCGAATACTCTAAACTTTTTGGAGAAAAAAATTACTAGAATTCAAGACTTTAAAAGAATATCTCTGGAACGTAATAAATTACTACAGAAGAAGGTAAAGTTATGCAAAATATTTCCAGAATGTAAAACTAAAAACCGTAGTCTCCCCAGATGAGTTAAAAACTTTCCGAATGTGAGTTTGAATTTTTTTTTAGCTGAAGCTAAATGTGTCATAATATGTGTTCTATGCTATAATTTTTAATTTTGTATTGAGGTTTGGTTTTTTATTTTTGCAAAAACAATGTTTAGGTTTTGTGTTATTTATTTGATAATTTTGTTAAAATCAAATAAAACACTTATTTAATTAAAATTTGATTCAGATTGTTGTGGTTTCAAAAATTTAGAAAATTTATTCTATATATCTATTTATTAATAAAAAATTTAAAAATTTAAATTAATATAAAAACATTTATATTATTTACGAAAAATGTACTTTGTGTTGAAATACATTATGACCAAATTAAAATATAATTTGATGACAGCTGCAATTGTAGAAATAGGAAAGTAAGAACAATATAATGGTCAAGTCTGCTCTTAGCGAATGCATTGAGTGAAGATATAAATGTAATTATACCAATTACATAAATACTTTACATAAAATCAGCAAATTAAATGAATATATAAAAAAATATTATTTCCTATAAGGGTTCCAACAAACTTGGATCTTTTATTTATCACTTCTGTTCTCTAAAATAAATGTAGCCCCTTACGATGCGTCAATTCATATATATATAGAAATTAAGTCAATATTGGTATGTGGAAGACTTTTTACACTAAACTAATATTTTATTATACTATTTTGGTCTAGAAGAAATAAATCTAAAAATTGATAACCAGAAATTTTTATGGTATCTTATAGTTAACTGATTTTTTTTTTTATTATTTTATAACAAATTAATATTATAATGTCTTCTACAAATATAAACAACATAATTATTACAATAATGCTTATATTTATATTGCATAACTTAATTTGTGGCAAACCTTCGTACAAAAAATGATAAAAATAAAAATATTAAGTACATTAATAATTTTATTTTTTTTTTGTTATCAGAGACATGTCATAACAATAAATCAACTTCCTATCAACATTCACATTTTTATAATTAATTTACTAAAATTAAAATAAAAACTAAAAGGGACTTATCAATTTAATAGGCCATATAACAACTTAATAATAATGAAATTAATAATATTTTTAGTTTTCCTAATTTTATTGCATTTGTAAGAGAAAATCGCCTTATTGTAAAAAAAATATAATGTTTTTCTTTTTAATTTTTTTTTTTACATTGATATTATAAACTTAAAGAATTTTTTTTTTTGTTTATACTATATTTATACAAAACCACAAGATTATGAGGAACAAGTTGTAAAACAAATAATATTATTATTTATAAAATGAAAAAACTTCATTTTATAGTTTCTTTTTTTCAATTAAAAAAAACTTTTTAACCATAACTAATAACTTTTATAAAGAAGAAAGTGTTGCATTTGAAATATATTCACATCTAGCAAAAGAACACAAGAATTTAATATCTACGTGACTATATTATAAATTTATGACTTCATTAAGCTTAATTATTTGTGAAATATATAGTTATGTAATGAAAAAAAATATTATTCACCTTCGGGAATTATGTATTAGATTAGATTCTTTAAAATATTGAAAAATCAATACAAAAACAGGGAAACTATTTTATTCAAATCGCCGTAAATAAAATAAAAATTTTTAAAACGTGTTCGAGATTAATTTTTAAATATGTATGATTTTTTTTTTGCCGTACAAACGATATGAAATAAATCATAAACATATAAAACTATGTTTTATTAAAGAAATAAAATGATTATTTTAATGGATCATTCATCACCATATGATTATTATTAAATTTAAATACATACGATTGTTGTTGGATTAATTGTACATAGCTATAGCTCAGGAAGGTGGTAATTAAGTAACGAAAGATAAATTAATTGG
Organism: Hybos culiciformis; assembly: GCA_964007475.1. Classification (NCBI taxonomy): domain Eukaryota; kingdom Metazoa; phylum Arthropoda; class Insecta; order Diptera; family Hybotidae; genus Hybos; species Hybos culiciformis. The sequence continues at coordinate 68,088,902 of OZ023274.1, read as the reverse complement.
AACTTTTTTAAAGATAGTGATCACTAAATCCCTGTTACCATTTAAGGGTTTTTGGGATTAAAAAATTTCCATTTCTGCTTTTCTTCGAGTCTTAGAAATGCCGAAAAAAGAGTAAGCAACACTTTGTCTTCTACAAAATTTTAATTTTTTATTAGTGTTTTTTATTTGCCATTTTGATAACCATAACATAATTGTCGTACTTACTCTTTCACCAAGTGGATCAGTTGCAACTTCTCTTATTATTTCAAGTCCGAATGACAGTAAGCTTGACTAAAACTGGATTATTATAAAAAAAATTCCGAATATACTGTTGGGTTAGGTATTTTTAGTTGAAATATTTATTAGTATTATTTATATAAAAGCTTAGTTTTCCTTCAGCTCCATCTCCTCTTTATCATAAGAAAATTCAAAGTTTTTTTTTTTTTTTTTTAAATAATACATAATAAACTTTTCAAACTTTTGAATTATTTAACAGAAAATGGAAAATGTTAATAGCCAAAAACCATAAAAAAATACAATTTTCTTTTATGTATATAGGGATTAAAAATATGGTTATGAAATAACCATTTTTCCTTCATAATTTTTTTTAATTTTTTTTTTGTGGTAAAAATGGTCATTTCCTAAATGTACCCGAAAATTTATTTGGGTATTTTTTCTTTTTTTTTCACTTTTTTTTTCGCAGGAAACCATAAGTTAATTTAATATTTTTCATTGTAACAAAATGCTTAAATTTTTTTTTTTTTGTAAAATATGAAAGTTTTACCGTGAATTCAAATAAAAAAAATTTAAACATAAAAGGACTCATTAACACACCAACGTAAATATTGATCCAAACTGTGTAATATTATTATTATTTTGCGTTTACAAAGACATATTTCCATAAATTTTTTTTTGTGGCAACTCTATTTTATCGTTAAATTTTTTAATGTAACATTCGTTAATTAACAAAAAAAATGAATTTTCTATATTTATGTACATATTATATAAATTAGTAAAGAAAATTCCATTAACATGATGTTAAACTGAAAATAATAAATTATCCTACAGTATGTAAAAAAAAATGCATATTACATATATGCGGCTAAGTAGTAAAAAATATAATCACTTTGTCTGGGTTTTTTTTTTTTGTTATCCCAATAAAAAATTGTATCCTTGCTACTTGGGTTGTAGGTTAGAACTTTAAAAAATTAGTAAGATCTTCCTGATAAATTTTTAAAAATGAAGTTTATATGGAGCCTATTATCAACATTTCAATTTAAAATCCTCTCGAATAAAGTTCAAATAAAATATTCCGTTTTTAATTTTTTTTGCTATGGAAAATAAGCTTTAACGTTGTGCCCAGACTCGTTGTTTGATATGAATTTATGTTCGTTTTGATCTCTGGCTTTTATAGACCAATGCTTGAAAATGTAACTAATAAATATATATATATATACAAATATTTTTAAATTAAATTAACCAAAATCTTTTTTTAAACTCTATAAAAACTTAAATTTTTACTAATTATTTTCATATAAAATTTGAAATTAGTTAAATGAAACCCTCTAATTTTCTATTGTGGTGCTTTAAAAATATCATAAAAAAATATTATGTAATTATGCTTGCACCTCATTTAACTATATGCTGAGCCAGAATTGTTTATTGCTGGTACAACAGAGCAATTTAATGCTCATAGAATTTTATGAGAGTGCTAAAAATCTATAAAATGTTGTAAAATATATATAGAAAAAATAAAAAACGATTGTACATGTTTCAATAATTGGAAACTTATAATTATTATATTGCACATTAAATGACAAATAAATGACCCAAGAGAATTCATGTATTAATGATCTAATGATTTTATGTTGCCAATCAATAGTTTCCTTAATATAATGAGCTTTTAAATCTCAACTAATTATGGTAGTTTTTTATTTTGCTCTTCATTCCAAAATAATACTAAATACTCAATGGACTAAAATTTCACAGAATATTCTGTGAAATATTGAGTTTCAGGAATTTTGAGTTCCTTAATCCTAAATGTTTTTTTTATTTCTTGAAAAACAATTTGTAAGTCAAAATGTCGATTTTAGTATTTGGTTTAATATTTTGAAGGTTTGGCCTTTTTAATTAAACTTCACTATTGCTACTTTTATGATTTTCATTATAATTTAATGAAAAATATTTATTTTTGTCTTTTATCAATAATTCAACTTTGATTTCATCCCGAAGTTCTTAAATTTAAATTTCAATCTAAATTCTTAATATCAATTCCATATTTTTCATTAACAAAAAATCATTAAACTTTCTTTCAAAACAAAATTATCTTTAAAATTTTAGGATAGAATTATAGTATTACGGAATTAAATTTTTATTCACTTTTTTTTTTGTCCACAATCTGACTGTGATTATGATTTTTTTTTACCTAAATCCTGAAACTGGACAAAAAATAACAAAATTATTTTACTCTAACGAACTGATTAAATGATATTTTATATTCATTGCATCAACTATTCACAATTTTGCCGATAACTTCAGTTTATGTAATTTACAAATTTTTCAACCTTCCTACTCAGAATATGAATATTTTTCTGTATTTCATGAATACCAAAATACCTTCCCTTTTTTTTTTTGTTTTGTCTTTCATATCTCTATACTTTTGGTTTTTCGAAAATTTTATTCCAAAAATTATGGTACAAAAGTCATTAATGCGTAATGTAAAACTATATTCTCTGCATCAAAAAATTTTGTACTGCAAATCCCTTTTGTATACCTAAAAATATAAAATACAATATTAAAAAATAATATAATATATGTATAACAATATTCAATGATGTTTTTATAAATGAAAATTTACAGAAAGGACATGAACAATATTCCTATGTTGAAAAATATTGTATTGTACTTGTATATACTATTATTAGTAATACAGTAAATGTATATTATATGCAAAGCATGAAATTAATTTATCCAGT
>OZ023274.1:67830031-68085748 GCA_964007475.1 Hybos culiciformis | reverse complement strand
TATTTCGAAACTAAAAAATGTAAAACTGTACTTAAAATTAAAATCTGGAATAAAAATAAAGTCAGTTCTGAAGAGGAATTCAAATAAAATAGTTGTTTTATTTTTGGCGCAGTCGGTGAAGATTTTTTTTTAAAATTTTTTTTAAGTTATAAAAAAAAAAAAAAATAGTATTTTAAATTTTTTATTAAAATTATTGAAAAAATAATTGGAAAAAATTAATTTTTATTGAAAAAATAAAAAATTTTTTAATCGTAAGAAATAATATAATTTTTATTGAAAAAATAAAAATTTTAAGTTAGAAGATAGAGATTTGGTAATTATTGAAAAAATAAATTCAATCTCTATAAAAAGTTTAACAATAAGTAAATTAATTAAAATTTAAATTTTGCTACAAATATTAATAAATAAATAAAAATAAGTAAAATTATTGAAAAAAATAATTTTTATCTCTGAAGAAAAAATTCATAATAACGAATAACGAAAAAAAGTAACAAATTTTTATTGAGTATTTAATTGAAAAGATTGAGAATAAATAATAAATTATTGAGAATTTTATTGAGAATTTAAAGTATTTAACTGGAAAAATTGAGAATAAATAAGAAATTATTGAGAAAGTATTTAAACAATTAAAGTATTTAATTGAAAAATTTTGAAAAAATTAAGAATAAATAAGATATTATTGAGAATTTTATTGAGAATTTAAAGTATTTAACTGGAAAAATTGAGAATAAATAAGAAATTATTGAGAAAGTATTTAAACAATTAAAGTATTTAATTGAAAAATTTTGAAAAAATTAAGAATAAATAAGATATTATTGAGAATTTAATTGAAAAGAAAAAGTGACAATAAAAAAGAAATTAATATTAAATTAAATAAATAATTATTAAAATCTAAAACCATTAAAATTTGAGAAAACTATTTGAAAAAAAAAAAAAAATTTCATTGTAAAGTAAATTCCTATAAATTAAAATAAAATTAAAATTTTTGAAAAAAAATTTAAAATAAAAATTCCGATAAAACTTACCATAAAATCTAAATTTTTATAATTAAACAAATCTATAAATAAGAAATTAAATTTAAAATCATTGAAGCAGAAATCTCATCAAGCAACAAATCCACGCATTCAAGAAGACCACAAACACATCGAAAATTTAAACAGGCGAAAATTTTTAAGTTAAGTTACGTAAGTTTAGTTATTTTTATTTTAGCAATTTGGATTCAAAATTTTACTTTGTTTATCACTATTTTTTGTAATAATCATATTTTTTTTATTATTCGATTAAAAAGTAATTATTTTGTTATTGATAATTATCTAAGAATAAGTTTGTACCAAAAATTTCGGAAATGGAAGGACAAGAACTTTTAAATAATTTGGCAAAACAAATTAGTTATATATCTCCGTATTCTGGTGATAAATATAGCCTAACTCTTTTTATTGGAAGAATAGAAGCCTTACAAGCCTTAATAAATGCAATCCCAGAAGCATCTAGAAACGTTGCTAAAGGATACATCCTAGATAAAATAATAGGGCCCGCTAGGGAAACCATTATAAAAGCAGGTTCTGACCTTACTTGGAATGACATTAAGACGGCTTTAGTTACAAATCACGGTGAACAAACTTCTATGACAAAATTACTTGACGAATTACGCATGATGCGCTGTAACGGAAACATTGAAACTTTCTATTCAGACATTAACTTATTATTATGTAGACTCAATAATTCTCTTTATTTGTCGGAAAACGCAACTCCTGACAATTTAGCAACCAACAGAAGACTCGCGTTACAACATTTTACATCGAATTTGCCACCATTGGCGAAGAACATTGTGGAATGTAGAAATCCTGCAACATTGAATGACGCCTACAAATTGCTCAACGACCTAGGGTACTGTCAGAATACACAAAACGCAAGCCCGAGAAATTTTATGAACACAAATCGAAAAATCAATGAAACTCGGAATACAGAGAATAAATTAAATTTTAACGGAAATACTAACCAATACAATACCAACCAATACAATACTAATAGAAACGGTTTTAGCCATAATAATACTTATTATCGGAATATGAACGGAAATAATTACAGACCTAACGAAAATAATAGTAACAATAATTTTAATCAACGTTTTCATTCTAACTCTAATTATCAACAAAATTTTAATAGAAACAATCTCGTTCAAAATAATTCCAACATTAACCATAGTTTCAGTAATAATCGTAACAATATTTCGAACCAACCAAGCAATAGTAATAATTTTCAACAGAATCGATTCAACACACCTAATAATAATAATTATCCTTTTTTCCACGGAAACCAATATTTTCCCAATCAACAACTTAATAATATTAATCGGTTTAATACAAATACGAACAACAACAATAACAGGAACCTGAATATGAGAGACAGAGTCGAACCAATGGACATTACAGTAAACGAAAATTCTAAAACTTTTGACGAACAACTGAATACTTTTGAACAACCCAATACTTTTGAACAACCCAATACTTTTGAACAACCCAATACTTTCGAACAACAAAATTTTTACGAAGGCCTACAAAATAATTTCGAAGAACCCATCTCCGACTTTCAATCAAATTTCCAATCAAATTTTCAAGACCAGGCCTCAAACGACTACCATATATAGTACTAAAATCCCCAAAAGGAGATATGAAATTTATAATCGATAGTGGTGCAGAAAGTAGTATAATAAACCCAAACCTCTGTAACCCAAAATGGAGACTTAATGTTAACAACATACCTTTGAAAGTTTTAAATAGAAACATTGAGACTACCGCTATCTATAAAATACCAATGTTTAAAGAATTTAATGAAAACAAAGATCATTTCGTAACTTTCCTAGAATATAAATTTCATACAAACTTCGATGGATTAATAGGAAACAATATTTTAGTTGACTTAGAAGCAGTTATTGACTATAAAAATAGACTATTACACACTCGACATGCGACTCTCCCTTTTTTCCTTAATTTAGATGAAGAATGTTACCATCAAAAATTCTCTAATTCTGACTCTTCCAATATATTCAGTAATGAAACTTATAATGGAACCATCCCTATAAACATTTTCCCAAAACACCAAAACGAAAGTGACACAATGAAATTGAAAACCGTTTTAAGCAATTATCAAGATTTATTTTTTTCTGAAGGAAATAGGTTGACATTTACCAACGAAATTAAACACCACATTAAGACCAAAATTGATACCCCCATTTTTTCCAAATTATACCGATATCCCGAAATACATAGAGAAGAAGTAGACAGACAGATTAAAGAAATGCTTGAGCAAAAAATTATAGTTCCTAGCGATAGTCCTTATAACGCCCCAATATGGGTTGTACCTAAAAAACCTGACAATTCAGGAAAACAAAAATTTAGAATAGTAATTGACTATCGAAAACTCAACGAACAGACTATAGATGATAGATTCCCACTTCCCAACATTGACGAAATATTTGACAAACTCGGTAAATGCACTTATTTTTCGAAAATCGATTTAGCTAAAGGTTTTCACCAACTGGAAGTTGCTCCAGAAGATCGAGCAAAAACGGCTTTTTCCACTGCAACCGGGCACTACGAATTCGTACGCATGCCTTTCGGGTTGAAAAATGCTCCTTCAACTTTCCAACGGTTAATGAATAGAATTCTCGAAGATTACATTAACAAAATTTGTGTAGTTTATCTTGACGACATTTTAATTTTTTCGACCAGTTTTGAAGAACATTTACTATCACTCAAAAAAATTTTACAGAGATTAAGAGAAACAAATTTAAAAATACAAATCGACAAATGCAGTTTTGCTGACGAGACTACTGACTATCTAGGACACATTATTTCTGACGAAGGTATAAAACCTGATTATAGAAAATTTGAAAGTATTAAAAATTTAAAACTACCAACGACTATTAAAGAAATACAACAATTCCTTGGTATAACCGGCTATTACAGAAAATTTATAAAAGACTATGCACGGGTAGCTTATCCCATCATTAAATACTTGAAAAAGGATCTCAAAATTAATGTATGTGATCCTGAGTACATAGCTTCTTTCAACAAACTCAAGCTGTTATTAATTAGTGAGCCAGTTCTCAAAAGCCCTGATTTTCAAAAACCTTTTTTATTAACGACTGATGCGTCGAATTATGCTATTGGAGCTGTTTTAAGTCAAAATAGCCACCCAGTATGCTACGCGTCCCGCACATTGAACGATCATGAAAAAAGATATTCGGTCATCGAAAAAGAGCTTCTCGCCATTGTTTGGGCAGTTAAATATTTTAGGGTATACTTGTTCGGGAGAAAGTTTACAATTTGTACCGATCATAAACCACTTATTTGGCTTCATAATCTTAAGGAACCAAATATGAAATTACAGAGATGGAAAATAAAGCTCAATGAATATGATTTTAATATCAACTATGTAAGAGGAAAAGAAAATCGAGTAGCAGACGGACTTAGTCGCTATACCAAACCAGACGAAAACCCGGAAATTATTAATCAGGAACTTTATAATAGCGAAAATCTTTCAACTTCTTTGATTGAGAATAATTTAAAAGACAGAATTAAATCAACCCACAAGCCCATCAACTTTTACAAAAATCAGATTTATTTAAATTTCGGCGAAAAATCCAAAAATACCATTAAAATTATACATAAGAAGATTCAAAATTTTATACTTATTAAAGAAACATCAGATTTGCTCGGTTATATGGAAAAAATACTCATAGAAAAAGTTACGATGTGCGTTTATTCTGAAAACAAAGAGTTATTTACCGAATTCGAAAATCTATTTTTTAAATATTTTCCTAACCATCATAACTTTAGACTAGTTAGATCTGACCTAAAACTAACGGACGTAACTGACGAAGACAAATTATTAACTATTATTAAAGATGAACACTTACGTAACAACCATAGAGGTATAACCGAAGTATTCAATGAGTTAAAAGAAAAATTTTATTTCCCAGACTTATTACACTTTATTACTAAATTGATAAACAATTGTGAAATTTGTATTTTGGCTAAACATGATCGCCACCCAAATAAAATCCCATTTAGATTAACTGAAAATGCTAATTGTATCAACGACATCGTTCACATTGACATTTGGTTTCCTTACAGAAATGTAATGTATTTGACTACTATTGATAAATTTTCAAAATTTGCTACTATTCATAAATTAAACGACAGGACTTGGGTTTCAATTTTAAAAGCTTTAAAAGAAAGAATTCAATTTTTGGGAAAAATGAGGAAATTGGTACACGATAACGAGACATGTATACTACATAACGCAATAGACCTTTACCTAAAAGACAATAACATTGAAATACACGTCACTACGGCCGGGAAAAAGACGGGAAATTCAGACGTAGAAAGACTGCACGGCACCTTGAATGAACATTTACGCATAATGGAGGCAGAAAAAACCAACATAGGGGAACTTGACGAACGAATTCACAAAGCCATACTTTTTTATAACAATACTATTCACTCAACCACCAAAATTCGCCCTTTTGATTTCATTATTAAAAACTTTGATAAAAATGACATTACAAATTTAGCTACAAAATTCAATCAAGAAAAATTAGATCGTACACAAAATTTAAATAAAAATCGGGACTTTAATTATGAAATAAACGATAACGTAGTAAGAAATAGAATTGTAATAAAAAACAAACCCAAATACAAAAAACTACATAAATATCAAAAATTTGGAGATTACACAGTAGACAACAGTAATAACAGACGAACAAAATACCACGAAACACAACTTAAACGTAGATTTAAATACCAGGACTAATTTTCTTTCCTCTTTCTCTCTTTCGCAGAATGTATTTTAACATAATAATTTCATTACTATTTACACTCATACGAGCGCAATCTATTGAAGTCATCCCAATCCAAAATGATAATGGCTTCATTGTTTTCAAACTGGATAATCAACCAATAGTTGACCACTATGAGAAAATATTACACGTTATAAATTTAGAAGACTTTTCGGACATATTGCAGACAATTGAAACCAACATATTATTTTTAAACATTTCTAGATTTTCTAATAATTACAAACTTCTAGTAAGAGAATTAAAAACCGCTAAACAAAACCTACAGACATTACTACCACAAAACTTACAAAAAAGATTTAAACGAGGTTTCATTAACATGGTCGGTTCTGCTTTAAAATACTCTTTCGGTACAATGGATAATGACGACGCCGACGAAATTTACAAACATTTACAAAATCTGGACATTAACGCTAAACAAATAACAGAACAAATTAACAAACAAGTTTTCATTAACAATAATCTTATCAAAAATCTCAATAAAATCACAGAACATGTTAACACGGGACAAAAACAAATTGAAGAAACTTTTAACAAAATTACAAACGAATCACTAAGAGCTTTAACTACTGCCAAAGAAATCGAATTTACTTTCCAAATTTACGCTGACATTTCTACTATAAATAAACAAATTGAAAAAATTTCCGACATTATACTTTTAAGTAAATTAGACGTACTAGCACACGACATTTTGACAGACGAAGAAATTACTAAATACAACATAACATCGAAGAATCTTGCTTTTATAAAAAATTACGTTTTAATTAAAGACAAAATTGTCATATTTGCATTAGGCATTCCAAAATTCTCACCCGAAACTTTTTACAACGGCTTAATAATTCCATTTCCGAACGAAAAATTTGAAGAATTAGATTATAAAATCGAAAAAATTATTATAAATAAAAATAGTATCTATCAATATTCCAATGATGTAAAAAAGAAGAATTTAAAATTCCATACTAATAGTTGTATAAGGAAAATTTTTTATAAGAACAATACATGTAACATTCGAATTAATAAAAACCCTTCTGTTGAAGAAGTTTTCGACGATTTGTTAATAATTAAAAATTTTCCGTTAACGGAAATCGAACAAAATTGTATGGATCAAAATATTGTAATAAAAGGAAATAGCATACTTAAGTTTATAAATTGCAAAATTCAAATACACGAACTAATATTCCAAAATACACTGCAAAACATGACAAACAAAATTATACTACATTTAACAGACTTTAATTACACAAAACGAATTCAAAATCTCACACTAGAAACACTACATACAAAACACATTGAAAATAGAGAAATAATAAATTATGTTAAATTCGAACAAAGATTAGTTTACAGTTCTTATACTTTTATTTTCATTGTAATTGTCACTATAATAATAATTTTTTATGTAAAATTTTATAGAAAAAATACAGCAAATGTACAAATAATTCAGAAAACAAATGAGGAAGATAAAAGAAAAATTGAGCCGTTTGCAGAGACGCAAACTAATTTTCGGGGTGGAGTAGTTATATAATTAGGCTTCAACCCCATAAAATCATATTTGGTTTAAAACAGTTTTGTAAAATAAATTCTTTAAAAACAAAATTAATTCAAATTGAATTAATTTTGAAGTAATAAAATGCCAATTAAGCTTTCTCTTATCTTTTTCAATGTAATAAGTTCTGTGTGAACTAAAACAAAGAAAAATAGATAAAACTAGAAGATCTTATTTCGAAACTAAAAAATGTAAAACTGTACTTAAAATTAAAATCTGGAATAAAAATAAAGTCAGTTCTGAAGAGGAATTCAAATAAAATAGTTGTTTTATTTTTATATACAAAAGATAAAATTCGAATTAAATTTGAACCTGATGGGAATTTTAAATAAACTATCTTTGTTTTTTCACTAAGTAAGTATAAAACTTATATCATAATACTAAAATTAATAAGTAAACAAATGTACAGATTGAAGTAAAAAATTGTTCTTCAAAGCTTTGTTACAACCGAATTTGACATTAAATATAAAACTGTTTTCATAATTACAATATCTTTAGGCTCTTTAGGCAATAGCTAATGTAAATGCAATGTTATATATTTGACTAACTTTGGGTTTATAATACTTTTGTTGGAATATCATAACTTTTATGAAAAATATTATTGAAAAATTATATTTTTTCCCAAAATAATCATTAATTAAAGTATTAATATAATATTATTATATTATTTGTAAAAATATCATAATTTTCAATTAAATTTTGCAATAATATCAAATTTAACTTTATACAAAACTTCATTATAAATATAAAGTTTTCCATATTATTTTTTTTAATTAAATGTAATATACATATAATTATTTATATAAAATGTTATTTCATTATTAAATATCAATTAAATATCCCAATCGACATTTAAACATTGATTAAATTCCAAATTACGGATAAAAATGAAATTTGAATATTATTATGCCTTAATTATTTAAAAAAAAAGTATTATAATAATAATAATTTCAGGATTCATAATATATTAAATACAAAGCTATCATTTTATATTCGGCATTTTCATATTGCCTCCCTTTTACAAAACTTTATGCATGAAAAATTGGTCTAAGTATGAGACCACTATTGTTAAGTTGAGGCAAAAAAAGAGTAGAAGCTTCATGGAAACAACTCATTTTAATGACATGTTTTGATCAAAATAGAAGCATTTTTTAAGTCTCAATAGTTTTAGCCGTTACAGTCCAAATAAAGTGCAATTTGTTTTCAATATTTTACCTTGTCCCTGGATCGTTTTTCGTTTCATATTTTTATTAACACACACGAGCTTTTGCTTAGCCAGTACATATCAAACTCTATGTTTAGTAAAATATCATTATAGTATGTTAAGCAAAATGAATTTCTTTACAAAATATTTTACCTCACAAATAGAAATTATTAAAAAAAATTTCAATAAAAGAAGAAAATTGTTTCATTATGGTAATTTTCATAGATTTAAATTCTATATATTTTATAAAATATTTTTAAATGAAAATTAGACTTTTATTAAATGTAATAAATGTAAAAATATTTAATTTGGTATTCATATGCATATATGTAGTTCTTTCTTCCTTATACGACTTATATTTTCATATTATTTGAATATATTCATAATGCTATGAATTTTCATTATAATTGCCAAAAAAATTTTTGTGTATAGAACTGAAGATTCATTTAAATTCTGACAAATAAACTTATCCTTTTCATATCATCAAAAAACCATATTTTTGAGAAAAATATTCTTCAATATAATTCATAACAACAAGTTTCCTAATTGGAAGTTACTTAACTTGAACTTTATTAAAATTAAAAATTTTCAATTATACCTAAATAAATCATCGTGCAACTATGAACAAAACTGACATCTGGAGCTATCATATAAATGGTTTTATATGAGAACAATCATTTTAAACAAATTCTTAAAATTTTAGCTTTTATTCATTACTTTTTTTTAAAGATTCTTCCAAAAATTATAAATTTTTCGAAACAGAAAATTTTCTTCAAAATCATAAGAAATTTACATTAATCTAGTTGGGAAACGGATATTCTACTAATAACTTATTCCACGTTCTCATAAAATAATTATATTTGCTGATCTAAAATTCGAATTGCGTATATGAAAAAAGTCCTTAAACTCAAAACAAGTTCTCTTGATATTACCTTGATTTTTTGTAAAGGTACCTTGTTCTTTTAACTACGAAAAATTTCTAAATTCATAACCACTATAAAAAATTCATTACCGACTGTTATATAGAAACAAATAAATTTTATATTCTTCAAAATTTTATATATGTAATGTATGTATATATTTTTCTCATGTACGCATGGAATTAATTACAGAGAAATATCATAAATGCCGGAAATACTCATAAAACTAAATAATATATAGACGAACCGGAAGCAATCCTTTCGTGAGGTAATTTCCCCAAAAAGTATATAAATAAAATTATACATATTTATTTATTTCTCGTGTTTTTTTTTTGTTTTATGGAATCTAATGTACTTTAAAAGTTCTTCAAAAATTATATTGTATTTTCCTTTTTTATGTGGTTTTTATTGCATCACTTTATGACTTTGATTGACTTGTAAATTACTATATAAATTCCAAAAATATGGTTCAAAAATTATAAATAATTTTGCAAAGAAAAAGTATACTTGCATCAAAAGCTTGAAAAGACTTGTGTGGTCTTTATAGTCTTGAAAATGTGTTTCGGTTAACTTGAAGCTGAATGTAACTAATTCAGCATTTAGAATTTAGTTAAACTTTACAGAATGTTTAATCGTAATAATTTAATTGGTAATTATTTATTAAAGAGGTCACATCTAGCCTAGCCTAATAAGAAATTATAATTTTACCATAAATCTGTTAGAACAGCCAAGAAATTATCATATACATTCATAAACTTCATATGATTTTAATAAATAAAAAATTTGATGGCTGAAAATTGTAAACACCTAAATCTTAACAGTGTTACTTCAATATTACAAAATAAAAAACTTAAAAAAACAGTAAAACTCTAGAAAATATTATTATTAGAAAAAATTTATAAATTTTATTGAACTGTTTTTCAGATTTTTTATTGAAATCTTTTATTTTTAATTCAATTGAAAATTATTGGAGAAAACAAAAAATGTTATTCAATGAATTAAAAAAAACAAAAAAAAAACTTGAAGAAGTTATTAAAGTAATGAAAATTAAAAAGCATTTTTAAGTGGTTTTATTTGTTTATTAATTTTTTTTATGAATTTCAAGTTTTATTTTTGAATAAATAATAAAATTGTTAATGAATAAATTTAAAGGATTTACGGTCTTTTATTTCTTATTTTGGGTTAAAAAAAAATTTATTTCTCATTGATTTGTTGAGTCGTGAATATTTTCATTAAAGGAAAAGAATGATTGATTTTTGTGTTAAATTAATAATTGTTTAATAACTTTTACGTTATGTTTGCGTCCAAATTTCATAAAAATCTCACAATGTAAAAAGAGCAAATAAAACTGACTATTGATAAGAATTTGGGTGCAGTATTTAACGAAGTGCTTGTGATCAAAACCCTAATTAAAATGTTAACATATAATATTCGGGCTACAAAAGACAATTGTCAACAACACTGAGAAAAAAACCATAGTATAATTACAAAAAAACCTAGTATGAAATACACAAGTCTTCGGCAGTTTTCAGCCTACCAAGTACTTGTATACAATAACCAAGTTATTTAAGTTGTTTTAACAAAATTAAGCTTTGTTAAATCAACTTAGTTTTTTGTATAAAATATACTTTTTAATATGTTAACTTATCGAAGTGGCTTAGATAATTCATACATGGCAAAGTATTTTGTATAAAACATCGAAGTAACTTTAAAAACCCCTCAAATGCAAAAAACAGTTCAAATGTTTTTTTTTGTTTTTTATTTGTTTTTTTTGTTTTTTTTTTTGTTTTTTTTTGTTTTTTTTTGTTTTTTTTTTCGTTTTTTTTAAATTTTTTTTTTAACTTTTTTTTGTTTGTTTTTATTTTGTTTTTATTTTGTTTTTTTCCCTTTTTTCGCTTTTTTTTATTGGCGTTTTTTTATTTGTTGACGGTCACCCATCTAAGTACAAATCCCTACGAGACGTTGCTTAACCTTTGTGTGCAATGTGATTGTAGTCTTCCACTGAACTATGTCAGTAATGTACAACAATGTATTAAATAGAAAATATAAATTCGGTATCTATTAAAACTTTATACATTTGTTTTAGTAATTTATACAAGCACTTGTATAAATTTTTTATATGATTTGTCGAAGTTCTCAAACAAACTTTATACATTGTTTTGGTAATTTATTCAAGAATTTGGATAATTTAACAAATGCTCCGCTTGTACAAATCAACCATTTTTTTTTAGATGATTTGTCGAAGTTTTCATACAACCTTTATACATTGTTTTAGTAATTTATACAAGCATTTGGATAATTTAACAAATGCTCCGCTTGTATAAATCAACTATTTTTTTTTAGATGATTTGTCGAAGTTTTCATTTTAAAACAATGTATAATATTACCAATAACTTGTATAAAAAAACTATGATTTTGGAATTTAGTACAATTTTTTTTACCCAAGTCAACTTGTATAATATTACTATAGTTTTTTTTTTCAGTGAACGTAGCCACGGTAAGTATATATATGAGACTGAACACATTAGGACTACTGGCTACAAGCGGACTTTATTTTTTGGCGATAAATCAAGATTTTTTCTTATATTTTGTGCATTAAAACTGAAAAATATCAAAAAAGTTAAATTTATAATTTTTACAAAATATTTAAATTGTAATTCGAGGAAAAATTACTAAACTTAGAGCAAAATTATTACACCTTTCAAGTGTTCATAGAACTATCACAGGAACGTACTTCGAAATCGTTCTAAACTGTTTAAAACAAAAGTAAATCTATGAATTTGTAGTATTAAAAATGTAAATTTCATTGAATATTTAAAACTTAACTAGAATTCTGTTAGAAAATCTTTTTACTTTTATCAAATCTTTTATCAAAATCTTGCACAACTCAACAACTGGAGTTCATTATTAATATAAACAGCATAAATTATTTTATATATAATGACTTTTATAATATGCAAATAGTGATCAGCAATAATGGAGCAAAAGTTTTACTTAGTACAAAAATTTAATATTATTTTAAAAAGCATGTTTTATAAAATGATTCATTACTTAAATGGCGCTAACGATTAGCGATAACAAAAATCAGATATTGTATGTAGTTGAACAACATAGCGAAAATAAAAAAAATACATAATTAATTTCGCTAGGAATTTTTAACATATGCATTATAATTAACTTGATCTTTTTTTATCATGCTTTTATATTAAATTTCATACAAATGATCCTGAAATAAATTTACCTGCTGATTTTTTATTAAAATCTACACTAATTAATTTAAGAAGATGTGTTAATCTTTCAGTTTAAATTTGTCACAAATAGTTTTCCAAGATTACATTCAGATTCAGTTAAACCATCTTGCCTTAAACTATGTAAATGGTGTATAACTGCATACAAAGCTATGTATAATGTTTCATTAAGTAATTTTCAAACGTTAACAATTTTTTTTTCAAATCTTATATAATTTTCTTATACATATTCTAAAAATTACATGTTATATATCCGGATATCCATATGTATACATAATAGATAAAATATCAGATAACTTGACAACAAAATATGTTTTAAATTGAAACTTTTATGTTAAAATCGTTATGTTGAAAATTAAAAAAAAAATAAAAAGAAAATACTACAAAATATTCTGTTAAAATAAATTATTTCTGCTATGAAAATAAATCATCACTTTTGATGAAGCCAAACAAACTTCCAACAATCTTTAAAAACTTGTAACAACGTTAGTAAAATGAAATTTCTTAAACACCATAAATACATTATGTATGTTTATGATTAATAAGTATTTTAATTGGTTAAATTTAATGTATTTTACATTCAATTAAACTAAAATACACTTAATCATCATTCTTCTATATAATTTGCATAAATATTCTATATATACATACGTATGATACGTATACATATTTGCAATATTTGCATGAAACATTATTTTAGAAAAGTTTTTAATAAAATAAATTTCTCTTTTTTTTTTTTTCTTATAGTATTGATTATACGTTTCTAATACTATAAATTCAATAAAATAGTATGTAGATCAATATAAAAATTTTTACTTTTTAATATCGTACGTAGTGTGTATTTTTTTTTAAATTTCTTACGCATAAACCTGTTGTTATTTCAAAAATAATTTATTTTTCCTTCATTTGACTGGTTCACCCCACAATATTAAATATATTGATTTGGGAAAATAAAATACACCAAGAAGTGATAAAAAAAAAACCAAAGGAAAAAACAAAAAAAAAACTGTTGACAGTTTAAACGAAATCTTTTAAAGATTTATGTGTACTGCTTGATTAATTCACTTGGAAAAATGAAAATTTAGAATGATTATTTTTAAAACTTTTATATATAAATTTGTCCCTAAATTCTCGAGGATCCTTCTAATATTTCTAATAATTCTAATGTCAAACTGACCGTTTTGCTTTAGTCTCCTATTTCGACCTATACCTATGAACTTTAATCCACGGACATATTTTTCATGTCTTTTATATTATTATCTTCGTCTATATTTTGTTATCTTAAAAATTGATATCAAGATTATAAATATTAGGTAGTAGTAATATAAATTAAATAGGTACACACTTAAATTTAAATATATTATTATTTTTATCCAAATAAAGCGAAATCGTATTTCAAGAGTATAGAGGTATAGTTTGCATAATTTTTCGTGTGCATTTATTATAATTTTTGTAAAGTATTTTAATTTTGATGCATTTCAACAGCCATAGATGTCAAAAGCAAAAATAATTTCTGAGTGTTTGTTTTTCAATAAACGTAAAAAAAAAAATACAAACAAATATATTATATACATGTAAAGCTTGAATGGCGACAAACAAGATGCCAAGATTTATAAGCGGTGGCGTCTAACTGAACCAGTTATTAAAATTAAACACGATACAGAAATTTCATCATAAATCATATATGTATGCAAAAAAGAAAAGATTAATTGAAAAATTTGTTAAGCATAAAGTATATTTACATATATAAAATAAAATCATAACGAATGAAATATTATTCCATTATTTTATATTTATTAATTGAAAAATTGTGAATTTGCAAAAAAAATCTTCAAAATTTTCCAAACAGTTGGAAAGTAAATATAATTTCGATGATGTTATACACAACCAAAAATTCGAACAACAACATATTTTTAAATGTATGCTCAGAAAATATGATTCCCATACAATAACCAATTAGTTTTAAGGAAATTGACTATAGAAAAATTAGAAATAGTAAAAAAACGATATACGGAAACTTATACATAATTAAATATTTGCGGCATTAATCGTAAAATAAAGGATGTTTCAATAACTCACTATCATTATACCTTTTATTGAGGATACGCATTTATATTGTATGATTCAATGAGGATATCGCATCGCACTATAAATTAATTAAAAATTATGAATTTAACCCCATAAATAATTTTATAATGTGATGAATTACATTATGATTCTATGCAAATTTCTTTTCTAAAATCACAATAAGTTTAAAATATTTATTATAATACCTATATAGCTGCGTCCTATAAAACCCAAACTAATATGTTTGGAAGGCATTTTATATTTAAAAAATTTCAACATGAATATTTAATTAATTCTCTCTATTTACAAAAAAAAAAAAACTATTTTTACAATCAAAATTTTTTAAAACAAATCAATATAAAATAAATTAATGTTGATGCCTTACAGCAGCATATAAAAAAAAATTATATTCCGCTGTATTTGAGTTTCATGTGTTTAAATGTTTTTTTTTTTATAATATACCCTTAAAATTTAAATAAATTTATAGTAGAAAATATTATTGATATTTTTTTAGGGGTATGAATAGGATGAAAACGGCATTGGATTTTTCTTTTATATCCTCGACATTTAAGAAACTCAGCTTTTTTATTCACTATAATATTTTTAGACCATACCTGCTTGAAAGAAAATTTCTGTTTATTTTAGTTTGCTAACAAAAATTTATATCTGATGGAAAAAAAGTTATACCCAAAACGTTTGAAAACAAAACCTGGGATTATAGTAAATTATATAGTAGGTATGTTATGCAAAAACTTTTTATATAATTTTAGAAATTATTTATTTGCTATTCTCGATATTTCTTCTTTTTTTTTCCAACTTGTTTGTGCAAAAACTTATGTCGGCCGTTATCTTTCGCAAAATATAAAGAGAAAACATAAAATTTGACATAATCTTGATTAATGACCACAGTCTAAAAATTTATTATCATTTTACAGAGGAAAAAAGTTTTTTTTTGTTTTTTTTTATGATTGATTATCAAAAAAAAACTACCTAAACCTTTTAAATTTCAATAAAATTAGAGTATAGAATAGAATGATAAAAATAAAAAGCTAGGACATTGAAAGGATAATTCATTTCTATATAATTTTCTGTATTTAAAAAGGATATTTTTGTTTTGAAAAAGGATTATTTTTATCAAAAAAAGCAAAAATTATTTGGAAAAAAGTGTTGATTTGCTTTTATTTTTTTATAATTCTGTTTAAATTGTTCATTAGAAATTTTGTGGGGCATATATGGAAAACCCATACTTAAGTTTTGTAAACTTTCTTTGAAATAACTTATTAATAATGGTTAGAAATCATCAACGTTGAAAGCCGATATTGAAGTTTTAAATTTGATTTTTCAAATTCAAATTCTATTTTCTATTGTTGTCCTAATATTTGCACAAAATTATTCACAGATGAAATTGAAATCAAAATTAATCTATATTTTATTTATTAACATACAAAATGATGATTTTTTTGATAAAACTACCGTATATTTATAATAAACATCTTTCATAAAAAAAATATGCTGAACAAATAATTTTGAAAAAATAAAATATATGTATAAAGATTTATATTTTTTGATTTCACAATACTTTTATTTTGATAATGACTAATAAATTGTTATAAAATACGTGATTCAATTATATTATTATTTTTATGTGACTTTTTACTGAACCCAAACAATATTATTTTTTTTTTCATTTTTCTTAAAGGATAATAAATTTAATTTCTATAAATTTTAATCGAATTTATTACGAAAAGAACTCTATAAGAATTTTAATTAGATATTTTTGAAACAAAAATATCCGTACTAACTAACTATAGAAAAATATTATTTTTCAACTTTCTCATATTGTTTTTCAATAAAATTCAAAAACAAATTCAATATATAAATATATTATACTTGTGTATAGTTAATAATAAATAGCAGTTATAAAATTTTACGAGAATAATATTTTTATTATCTCAACCCACAAATTATAATATAAAATAAATACATGAATATATTTTAACTATTTTTTTGTTAAAACATTAACGATAATATGATCCAGAAGCAAAAAAAAAAAGATGTAATGATAAATAGAAATATACTTAATAATAATATAATTTTGTAGTACTTGTAAACAAATCTTCATTTGCATCTTTCTTTTGTAAAACTTGTTAGATGTCAAAAATTTCAAACTTTGAGATTTTCTTATTTTATTATGTTTATATTTGCCCGCTAATATCTGTATTAAGACAGAGTGTTATATTTTGAATTAGTTAATTCCAAATAAAATCATATCAGATTAATTTCAATATAATAATAAATTTACATAAAACACTATTTAAAATTTAAAAATAATAATAATAAAAATTTAAAACAAATAACTAATATATCTATTATTACTTTTTTGAATATTTGCGATCGATTATACAGACATGATTTTTTTTTTTAAGTAGTTGGTGAAGTAAACTGAAAATTTTATTTTTAATATTTTAACTAGGAAACTTAAATTTTTTTGAAAATTACTGAATTATTGAATTGTTTCGTCCTGGTATCAAGCTTAGGACTCATCAGAATGATTTACTTGATACCTATCATTTACAATTCTAGAGATGAATGTTATACAATTTATTTTTATTTAAATTGCATGAAGATTTTTTATTTTTGGTTCTGTGAGGTTTTATTTATGGATATAAATTGAATATCAAATTCCTCATATATTAATTGTATTATTAACTTTATGAATTTCTGAAATCTCTATTCAATTATTATTTTTTTTTTTTTTTTTTTTTTTTTTTTTGTTAAATTTCTTATTTTTATTTCTCCTATTCTAATCTTGAGTGGTATTATTGCGTTTCATTTTCCGACAAATGCCATATGAGAACTTTTTATAAATTTCAAAGGTTGACTCTAAGGTTTGAGTCTATGTTATGAAATATTATTATGTTCACATAATTGGAAGATTGTCAGGAATTTCTTTTTCGCATTACCACCCAGAAATGAACTTTTTATTGAAGTTAAGAAATTACCAAATTTGGACAATTACCGATCTACGTCCACAAATTATTGATTTTTAATTAACGTCTGTGTTTTTATTAATATCTTTTTTGAATATTTGCGATCGATTATACAGACATGATTTTTTTTTTAAGTAGTTGGTGAAGTAAACTGAAAATTTTATTTTTAATATTTTAACTAGGAAACTTAAATTTTTTTGAAAATTACTGAATTATTGAATTGTTTCGTCCTGGTATCAAGCTTAGGACTCATCAGAATGATTTACTTGATACCTATCATTTACAATTCTAGAGATGAATGTTATACAATTTATTTTTATTTAAATTGCATGAAGATTTTTTATTTTTGGTTCTGTGAGGTTTTATTTATGGATATAAATTGAATATCAAATTCCTCATATATTAATTGTATTATTAACTTTATGAATTTCTGAAATCTCTATTCAATTATTATTTTTTTTTTTTTTTTTTTTTTTTTTTTTTTTTTTTTTTTTTTTTTTTTTTTTTTTTTTTTTTTTTGTTAAATTTCTTATTTTTATTTCTCCTATTCTAATCTTGAGTGGTATTATTGCGTTTCATTTTCCGACAAATGCCATATGAGAACTTTTTATAAATTTCAAAGGTTGACTCTAAGGTTTGAGTCTATGTTATGAAATATTATTATGTTCACATAATTGGAAGATTGTCAGGAATTTCTTTTTCGCATTACCACCCAGAAATGAACTTTTTATTGAAGTTAAGAAATTACCAAATTTGGACAATTACCGATCTACGTCCACAAATTATTGATTTTTAATTACTACTTAAAAAAAAAATCATGTCTGTATAATCGATCGCAAATATTCAAAAAAGATATTAATAAAAACACAGACGTTAATTAAAAATCAACTATCTATTATTACGTTTGAAAATTAATAACCATTACTAAATTCAATACAACAAAAATTATTACATAAAATAAATTCCCCTGCAGTGTTAATTTTTCAAAGTTCAATTGTGGTTATTAAATTTCAAGTCTACCTACAACTGTATCAAATACACAGTATAACAAAAAAAAAATAAATAAAAATATTCATTTCTAGAAAAAGGAAATTTTATGAATTTGCTCTTGTATCGAAATAAAAAACTAATTTCCAGATGCAAAAACTGTTATGTCGACACAACCAATCGATAGCACAAAATTTTAATTTTATGTACTTCACAATCATTTTAAAAATTTTAATATGATTTATTGAAAATTTACTTTTAATTGTTAATGATTCGATTTGGTTGCATTAAAATACTTTAGTAAGTTAGTTTGTATCTATGTTCTATCTTACTCGCTACACTTAATAGTATATTATGCAACTACTAGTACTGCAATATGCCTAATACAGTATTTGTTGTTATGCGACTTGAAATATTTTGCTATTTTTAGATATTACTGTGTTATTACGAAGTTTCATATTTTTCTGGAAAAATTCCCAAAATTAAATATTATATAGAAAAATTAAATATAAAATAAATTAAGTTTAAAAAAAAAATTGACAGCAATTAAAGATAATTTTCTTAAATGGCTAACAATAAATTTTATTTTACTTTTTCTGTAAAAACCTTAAGGTTTTTTTTTGTATTACTGATATATAAAAAATAAACTTGTATTTTTGCCAAAAAAAAAAACTCTATTTAAAAGTAATTTAATGAATTTGTTAAGGTATTTTTTAATAAATATCAATTTCTTAGGACCACAAAAAAATGCTACTTAATTTGATTGAAATTATATTTGTAATCATTTTTCTTAGCCCAAGTGCGTTTAATGTGAATAATAATATAAAAAATGATTACAGCTTTAGGCATAAATTAAACCATTTGTTCTTTTTTGTTAACATTTATCAATTTTTAATCAAATAAAATTTACTTTTATCAGAAGCGCTCAGAACATGACACATTTGCCTAATTATTTACTCCTTATTTAAAAAGATTTATAATATGCTCAACAACCTTTTACTAACGAAGTAAGTGAATACATTTATGACATTTTACGTATTATTTCTGCTAGTTTGATTAAGCCCATATACCTAATGTAATAAACATTTGCGTCACTGGAAACTAACTGAAAAACATTTTTACAACAAGATCCTAAATTTTATTAATCTGATACACAATATACTACCGCCACATAATTTCAGTTGTTTGGAATAAACTTTTATATTTCAAACAAAATATCATAGGGACTTTTTGTTGTGGTCAAATCAATTCAAATCTTACAATTTAAAATAATAAAAAAAAAATTGAAATACCACCTATTTGCTGTAATAAAATTTTAAATCCGGTAATTGATAGCTATGTCATTTTTTTTTTTATCCATATTTTGTTGTTTAGATTTCAAGTCTGGCGCAAATATAAATTGAATTATTTTTTCCTTGGGAATAAAATTGTTTAGTATAAAGTCTTATATATGTATAATGTAATTGATTTTTAAAATTCAGACATCTCAGTTGGATTTATGTTCATATTTTTTTAAAAATCTTTTAATATAATAATTGACAATATTTAATCGATTTTTATCTATTTTCTGTACTAGATAATGGAATAAATTACATAACAAATTAATACTCAATTTCTGACATCACAGTAACTTTAATTAAATCTATAATGTTTAACATTAAGTTTAAAAAAAATGTTGTCCTTTTTATAATTTTCTAATGACAACCTAATTTTTTTTTCTGTGCACAAAACCTGGTATTATATTTGAATATTGAATGTACACATAAGAGTACCTAAAATTCAGAGTTGGAAGATAGTGTGTATTATAATAAAGTCCAGTACAAACACTGTTAAAAAAGTTCCTGAATAAAACATCGGTCAAAAGTAGTAACGTTTTATTTATATAATTCTAAATTTTATTGCAAAGATGTCAATTTTTGTTTTTTAATCTGTTAAGGTTTTGATTTTGATAATAAAAAAATTATTGTACATAAATTTAAAAAGATTAGAGCCAAATGTTTTTTTTTAATACTATTTCAAAAATTATTGAGAAGCAAAATATAATAAAAATTTTAATAACAACTTTTCTAAAAATTTATATATTTTTTAGAATACATAATATATGTAAAATGTATATAATTTTATTTTTTCCTATTCTGTTCACATATTTTAAGTGAAAATACAACTCATGAGAAAATTATGAGTGTTGAACAACCAATTTGCATTAACAAGACAAATTTTATTAGATTTTTGAACAAGAATATTATATAAATGTTTTTTTTTTTTTATAAAGAAGATTTGTTTTGTTTGCTTATTCCTTGCGCATCCTAAACGAAGTGTCAACTGCATTCACCTATTATTCAGTTTTCCTTTCTACATTCCTTGAATAATTTCAACTTAATTTGAAAAAAAAGAGATAAAATATTTCTTATTCTCATAATAGAATCATAATCAAGGATAATATTTTAAATTTAATATTTAAAAAAATAAATGACATTTACTTGAAAATTTTCAGCTAATTTAAAAAAAAAATGTAATATACTATTTCTATTGTTCATACTATCGAACACTTAGAAGATTTCTATAATATTAAAATAGTCTAGAGTCGTAGATTTTTATTATTGTCTTGTACACTAAAACTTAATCTTCTAAAATATCAATTTCGTTTTAAACTTGGTTGTTTTTGTTTCTTATACTTCTAATAATGACTCTTTTTCTGTTTGAACTATCTTTATTAATTTGAAACCCAAAAGATTTATTGAGAAAGCATAATCATCAATTATTTAAAAATTAATTCTAATAACTTGTAACATTATTAACTAATAAAACTTTCTATAATTAAGTATATTTACCTCAAACCTATGATAATCTTCTCAAATGAAATACCCTGTACATATTATAGTTTATGATAATGTAAATTTCATTTAAATTAAGTACATACATATATTTTATGATCGAAATAAATTTGTTAGTTGGTGAAAAACATGCAATTTTTGAAAAAAAAAAAAAAAAAAGTATATAGTCATGGAAAAATTGTGCAAGTGCACATATCATTCATAAATTTTTATAAGAAGTTATATTAAGTTACCATCATGCGAATTTCTGTTATTCACGTAAAGTTAATGCAACAAACAAATTAACATTTTAATAACCCATCCCAACATAAAAATTCTTTGTAAAAGAACAAAAAGCAAATTTTTTTTATAGCTATAGCAATATGAGAATGATAGATTAGTTTTGTTACCTTTGAAGTCTTAGTATTATCTAAACTTTGTGCAGCTAAGTTTTATAAAATAATCTGTTTATGTTAAACTTGAATATTGAAAGAAGATAAAACTTTACAAATGTTCTTTATTAAAATAAGATTAGACAAAAAATTCTGAAAAAGTATTTTTTCGTAACATTAGAGACTCCAGCCCCATTAAATATATTCCATTTTATTTAAAAACAATAAATTTGAGATCAAGCATACATTATGAAACCGATATTTTAGCAACATTTTTTAATTAACTTATAAATATCGCTGTTAAATATCGTTAACCTACTAATACAATGTTTCATTAAGTATATACGACTCAGTTAAGAGTCTAGTCTACATTCAAAAATGAATGATTAATAAGAAATTGAATTTTGATGTAGTTATATGATGATAAATAATTAATCCTATATTTCTTTTTGATACTTATTATACAAATATACAGGAACAATTAATTATCATTATACTATTGAAATTCAACTTTTTTACCAACAAAATTTCTTACATAAAATATACAATGAAATTTTTTATTTTTTGCAAGCAACATAATGCATCTAATTTTATGAAACAGAAGAAAGAAAAAAAAACTTAGCATAATTATATGAACATACATACGCTAAAATTATGAAAACACATTCATGTCATTTAACTAAACAGTTCATTAATCAGACCTGTCATCTGAATTTAGTTTCATTTACTAAAAAAAAATTCTTTTTAAATAAATATTCACAAAATGATGACGTTAATCTTATAAAATGAACTGCAAAGACAAGAACCCATCATTGGTTATAATTTGTTGTATGCATTTTATTTATTTTTTATTCGTTTAAGTTTAATTTTCACATAAAATCCAATTATACATTTCCTATTTTTCGAATTTTCCATTAAACTTACAAGTTTATTGTTCATAATCAATATCAGCTATTCAACAATCATACATACCCAGAAATGTACTCAAATAGATTGAAAGCCAGTGTTTTTCATACAAAGCTTCAAATATTTTATGGACCAATTTAAATATTTTTTAAACTATTTTCTTATAATAACATTTTTTGTCCGTACAGTATTTGGTTCATGCACAGCATTTTTATTTTGTAGATTTAGTAATTTGTCCATAAGTTCATAGAGAATTTTTGTTTATATATAATGTTATGTCTCTATACTGTACTTCTAAACGTTGTATCATGACCCGATCTAAAAAATATATTTATTACTAAAACAGATGCCTTTCACCATTTGGTGACATCCATTAGGTACAGAAACAATCATTAAAACATAGAATTTAAAAAAAAAACTCTCATAAATAATATTTTGATACGACGAAACTAAATAAAGAAGTTATTACAAGTTTTAAGTAAAATTTTCATTAACAAAACAAATATGCATTTAGCATTAGTTTCAAAATAACACTAATATTAATAAATTGTAAAATATAATTCTTTCATTTTAAAATTATTTTGATTTCATATTATTTCTTTTAATTTTATATATTGAGCCGACATGAAATTAGAACTTTGTTTAGAGATAATTAGAGAGTGTTCCGCTTTTCTTATATAATAAATCATATGAATGTTAAGTAAATAATAAATAATGACATTGCAATTTATAACAAAATAAATACGTTTAAAAAATCAGTTTGAAGTTTGACATTAAATATTTGAATTCATATGTTGTATTTTTTAGATTATGTAACATAAACGTATTATTGTATAAAAATATAGGCACACATTACTATAAGACTTGAAGAAACTTAAAATCAGGTATTGTTCCATAATAAGGAAGCATTATGAAATTGTTTTTAAAATCAAATTAAGTGAAGCAACAAAAAAAAAGATTTCTTGTTTTTGTGCTT
Source organism: Hybos culiciformis (assembly GCA_964007475.1). Classification (NCBI taxonomy): domain Eukaryota; kingdom Metazoa; phylum Arthropoda; class Insecta; order Diptera; family Hybotidae; genus Hybos; species Hybos culiciformis. Next base: position 68,061,842 of record OZ023274.1, on the reverse strand, counting down.
TTTCGTTAAAAATACGCTGGGCGTACACATACACACTTCAAATAGGTTGCTGTTGCATCGCAACACTAAAATGTTTACCAAAAACTCTGTTATCGAAATAATTGATTGTTGTCAACAAACATCAATGTTACCACTATTACATCAACCACATCTTCTATCTACATACTTGTTTTGCTGCAGAAAGTTTAGAAGATGAATTTAAAAATCACAAATTCACATATATACAATTTCAACTTGATTTAAAAATTCTGAAATAAATATAGATATTCAGACTTTTGCCTATACTAGAAGTACATAAAAATTACATATTTGATTTAAATTATAATGTTATTTCATGAACAAATAAAACATGAAAAGTATAAACACCTTTCGTAATTAACATTAACATTAACATGCAATCGAAAATTATTAATAAAGCACACCGAGTGTATAAATCAAATTAAACTTGGATATTCTCGACTAGTATTTTTAGTTCATTTATATAACAGTTACATAAATAAACAAATCAACAAGTCAAATCGATTATATTAGTAAAGTATTAGAACTTTTAACCTTTCGACTAAAACAAAATCAAAACATTTTATTAGGATTTTCTCGATCCCCAACATCTTTATTAGTTTGCAACTTGCTCAGAGCAACATAAAATATTATCGACACATTTTTACACATTCGCAAAATGAAAACTAACTCTTATAAATTCAATAAAGATATGTGCTTAGTGATCATTTTATTCTATTCAAATTTAGAATAATTTTACAATCACTATATTTTATTACTAATGCAGCACTAATATGTATCATAATACCTTATTATTATATTATAATGTAATGCACCATCGACTTTTTAAATCTCTAAATAAAAATTTTATTTTTTTTTGTTTTTAACAACACAACAAACCACTTATACAGAAATTTTGTAAATATTTAATATTCCAATTAATTATCATGAGAATATATGCAGAAATAAAATGTAGGTTCGACACGTATTTTTAATATTAATTGCAAATAGAACGCTCAGAAAAATCAGTTGCATCAGAGAGGTTTTCCAATTTAATCTAAATATTTCCAAAATATAATTTTCGAAAAACAACCAAAAAAATAAAATGATTAAAAATCTAAAAAAAAATCATATAAATAAACATAACTTGAGTTATAAAAAGATTAAAGAATACCTTAAATTATATCTTCAAACCTCAAACATTCACGGATTGGGATATTTAGTTAATGAAAATCTTGAGTTTTTTGAAAAGTAAGTTAATATGTCAAAATTATGGAGCTGGAATATTAGAAGCACCAAATTTATAATAATTAATTAATTTTAAGTTAAGTTAATCGTATGAAGAAGTTTTTCTTAACAATAATTTCGATAATACATTTTATTTTAGAATAATTTGGTTTGTGATACTCGGATTAGCAACATGGTTCGCATCTAATCTCAGCATAGCATTGGTAAAGAAATTTAATGATTATAATGTAATGGTTTCTCTAGAAACTGATTACTATTATTGGAAATCAGAACTACCTAGCCTAACCGTTTGCCCAGTAAAACAACGTTTATCACGGCATAAATTCAATAAACACTTTGGGTGAGTTATTTAATTATAACTATAAAGATATACTTAATAATTTTTAACATTTTAACACTTCTGTTTTTGTTCTTTTTTATATTTGGTATTAAGTAAAACATTTAATTTATTTAAAATTGAATTCCTTAATGTTTATTTTTTTTATAAACATTTTAGAAATATAACTCTCTATATATACAACATAATTATATCAAATATATTTTTTACTTCATAATCCGAGAGTAAAGGAGTGAAGAAAAATTGTACACGAATTTTAACGTACATTCTTATCTTCAAAAAAATATTCAGTGTAAACCTCTGGTAATATAAGAAATTTGTTCTTCTATTAAACAAGTGTAAACCTCTGGTAATATAAGAAATTTGTTCTTCTATTAAACAAAACATGTCTTACCTACCATTTTTATAAGATCAATTTTTGTATGATTTTTTTTTTTCAGATTTGGTGCAACAAACTCATCGGATTCTTTATTCGAATTTTTTGAATCTTTGGCGAATTCAACTTATTTCAATTTTCATGACATCAAAGATTTATCAATTATTTCGGTGCAATATTATTAATAATTTTATATTATTTTTTATATACATATATTTTTTTTTTTCATTGAAAATCATATAGGACTATAAAATTGATCCAAATAAATATATGGAATTAATTTTTAAATTTACTGAAGACAGAACAAAATTACATAATGAAAATAATACAAAAAATTCGGAACAGATTAGCGCATTTTATTATCTTGAAGGAAAAGAAAAACACAATGTTGAAGTTGGTCAAACTTTAACAGTAGGTTTTTGTTTTGAAATACATAAACTAGATATGAAAAAAGAACCTTCTATCGCTAATTTTTTTAATTAGTTTGCAAAAATAGTTTTATTTTGTATATTTTAATAAAAAAAAGAAGTTCGTTCACTTTTTTTAGTTACTGAACATTTTAATATTGTTGACTTATGGACTGATAATAATGCTTTAGTTGACAGTATTAAAATACAAAATTTTTTATGAACAAATATTTTGTTGTCCTTGGACTAATATTTACTATAGTATCACGCCGCCGTGTTCAGTCTCTAATTCAAGGATTAACAATTATGTTTATTAATATAATATAGGAATGTGGAATTTGCTACACGGCTAATAATAAATTTTTGGATCATATGTCTACAAGTATTTTGATAAATGGATTAAATAAAATAAAGAATAATAATATTACGACTGTGTCAGCAAACATTTATTTTGGAGGTCTACTGAATTACAAATTGGTTATTGAATCTACAGAAATGGACAATCGTTTAGTTAAGGTAGGATTAAAATATTATGTGCAAGTTTTTTAAGACATCATATCAGCAGAGTTCTTATTAAAAAAATTATTTATATTCTTAAAAGTCATATTGATTTTTTTTTTTAATTTTAGTACTTTCTGCATAGTGCTGCCGATTCAATGCATATTGAGAAAACGGGAATATATACAGAGTTGGAACATTCTATTTCGGTTAAAGAAAAAGTCGTTATAACTAAACCAAATTTACGAGAGTAAGAAATTAATTAGCAATTTCTCAATTTCAGTGAATATTGTTTTTAATATGGCTTTTACATTGTTTTTGCCTCTACAAAACTATCAATTTTATTTTCCTGATCAAAATAAATTAATTAATGTGGTGCCTTACATCGACTTATGATGTAGTGATATTATGATACCGTGCATTTCGTCATAATGATACTGAGTTGTCTCATAAATTTTAATGACCCCCCTTATTTTTAAAAAGTTTTTGTGTTTAGACAATTTATTTTTTTTTTGATATATTTTTCTAAAATATTAAGTAATTATTATGAAAGAAAGCGATTTTGCCATGTCCTTACAGAATGCCTGTTTAAAAATTAAAATAAAGCTACAGCTAATCACTATAATTAGATCGTAGATAATTTTATCATACACCATTTTCTCGTCAACCAATTTAATCTCCGATATATTTAATCGTCAATAAATTCGATCGTTTAGAAAATCAACCAATTTGATTATCTCTGAATAAGATCGTATCAATTAAATCAATCAATTTAGATTGCAATAAGATCTTTGCAATTTTTTCGTCAAAAAAAATCACAATCTGAAAGCTGACAAAAGGCGCTAAAAGTCAAATAGAAGCATTTTGTCGACACAATGCTGGAAAATACTAATATTAATATTATTTTTTATTCAATTAATTAAATATTTGAAAATAATACAATAGGCTCACGTCAATACGACAACGGCGTTGTCGCTTCAACGACGAATTAGGTGATTTAAAGCATTTCAGTTTTTACACTTGGAATAACTGCAGACAAGAATGCAGAATAAATTTGGCTATGAAATTATGTCGTTGTATTCCTCATTTTTATCCCAATAGAAGTGAGTATGGCTTTTTGTATAGCTTAAACTATGATATTTAACTATTATATATTTAAATTTTTACTGTTTATTGATTAAGTATCGATTTTTCGTTAGCTTCATTAGTTTCGCTATAGTTTTTTCAATAGTACGAATTATAATGCTTTCAAAATATTTTTTTTAGTTATTATACCGAAGCCAGTCTGTCATTTTTGGCAGCTTCAATCATGTATGGCGTACTATAAAGGTATTTTATTACTGAGCATATTTAATTTATATGCCCCTAATTATGTAAATCCTCCGTTTAGATAAATTCTTGGAACTAAACGATGTCGATTGCAATTGTGATGTAGACTGTAATGAATCAAATTATTTTATTACTAATACAAAGGTATGATTCAAAACTTAAATTTAATTCAACAAATATAAAATAATTTTAAATTTATTTATTTAGAAAATACAAGGATTGGGAGTTCGTAATTCAATTTCAATTGACGGTGAGTTCATAAATAATGTTAATTTTCAATTTGATTCGACTTATTCACCTTATTTTTATGCACAATATAATTATACAAAACTAATATTTGTTACAATTTTTTGAAGTTATGTTCAACTTTGCATGACTTGTAAATTTATGGAAATTTCTAATTCATTTCTCATTTATATGCATACATTATATACTCTCAAATTTGAACTATGTATTGTATCTGAATTCTAGAAACCAAACTTTTTTAAAAATAAAAATTTTATGATTTTTAAAATTATATTATGTATTAAAATTCTAATAAACTCAATGTTTTATTCATTTCCAGTCACAATAGAAACTGAATCATATTCCACATCCAGATACTTAAGAGAACAACTTCTTACTACACCCGATGTGATAGGTACATAAATTTATATGTAAAATTATTTCTAATAAAAAGTAAAATAAAATAAATATTTTTTTTTTGTATAGTTTCAATTGCCAATGCATTTGGTTTGTTTTTGGGTAAGTAAACAAAATATACAATATAATATTCCCGTTAAAAATGATATATCTTTAACATTGAATGAAACAACGACTTTAGCAAAATGCTTGGACTGACCTGATGAACACTCCAATTTTCGATGAATCTTTGATCCACCACAGCAACCGTACCATCCGAACAATTATTTAGAGTTTGAGTGATCGAATGATCTTCTGTAAGAAGACCGTGGTGCCCATCTGAATGATATACCTCGTTTAAGTCTTAAATGGTACAAAATTATCTTATTTAAATAAATCCTTCAGTTTGAATTCTTCTCGTGGTTTTAATCCATTTTAAACTTAGAACGTCCTTATTTTGAAACCCATTTTAAAATTGATTTTAATTTTGATTAATCATAATTTTTAGGTATGAACGTTGTCAGCATCATAGAATTTTTTTACTATTTCACAATTAGATTATATTGGTTTATCTATGGTTATAATTAATTAATGATGTAAGTACGTGACTTGCCAGATTAATACCTTTATTTTATTGAGATTACTTAGAGCACAGCTTAAAAATTTATTTCAAATATTGATAAATTTTTTTAATTGAAAAAATTTTTAACATAAAACATAATATGTCAACTTTATAATAATAGACCAATTCAATAATTTTTATCAACTTATCCATTAATTGTTTCTTTAACACTATATAAGCGATTCAATATTTTATAATAATGCATATAAATTTTTGTGGTCTTATAGTACAATTATAGTTTCAACCTTATGTAAATTAAACATTTTTAATTTGAGTTTCATATATTAAGAAACAATAAAAAAATTGCATGCTTACAGGCAAGCGGACCATATGTATATGAAAAAATTCTATTTCATTGAAATTTAAGACTATTATAAAAAAAGAGAAACTAAAATGATTTGGTTATTTATTTAATGTTTCAATTCGTTAATTTGAATTTGAAAATTGGCTAGGAAATTAAAATCAAATAATAAATATACCTCATTCATAAATAGAAATAAATAACTAATAAAGAAAATAATAAATTTTATTTAAAATAATATACAATATACATGAGAAATTGAATTGAAAAAATAAAACTGTCTAATTGACATGAAAATTGATTAATTTTATTCTATTGAATATAAATATATTTAACGACATTTATAATAGTTAAAAATAGGTTTAGAGATCAAAAGTATATTGAATAAAACCAACTTAAATGTCAATTACACATTAATACATTACTCTTTATATCAATTTGTATTAATAATATATACCTACAAACAATACTTAAATGTAGTTCAATCAAAAAAATCAACTTTAGTTTTCATATTAGCTTACAATTTGAGACAACACACTGACATAATTCAAATACCAATAAATGTTTAATAATATTTTATGTATGTTGGATTGATGTAGAAGTAGAAATTTTGATAATTTTTTTCCTATTTTTTTAAGATTTATCAAAACATAAATTTTTTAAATAAAATTAGGATTTTTGCTATACTAACATCATCATTAAGATTTTAGTTTGAAACTATGAAATACATGTTTGAAACCATAAATATATATTGCGAATTTATAAAATGATTTATGCATCTTCCTAAAAGTATTAAATAAGAATATTAAAGAACATTTAGCCTGTATTATGTGTTGGTAGCTATTTTTTTTATAAGATAATTAATAAATTAATTAAATTTCAATTTACAAATTGGAATTTTAAAGATGAATAGGGTGTACAATATTGGCCGCGCAGCAAGAACAGCAAATTTTATGACCATAATTACCAATTAAAGGAAATTTCACCAGGATTTTATACGAATTACGCAAGACTTTTACTATAAACATATTTTTGGGATCGTTGCATATTCAATTACAACATGATTTAGTGATAATTTAGGACAACATTGGTCATTATTTGAAGAATTATACCTATATTATATGTATGTTATAATAACAATTGTTACTGTTAGTGTTTGCAAAAAGACAAGCACTACAGTAATAAAATCATATTTGTACCACAAAATATAAATTTAATAATATGGCACAGTTTATGACAGTCTTTATATTCAGTACAAATTATTTGTACATTTATTGCAGAATTTTTATTAATTAAATCTATGATCTATGCTATATGTATAATATGTTATACAAATTTTTACTACACTTTTATATATATAACTACATAAATATGATATGCCTATGCATATTAAATTATAAATTTCCATAGAGATTATCCAAAACAGAATTATTTAATTAAATATTCATCGGCCTTAAAATATAAATTTTATATCGACAAAATATTCATTTATTTATAAAGTCATTTATACTTTTAAATATAATTATTTTAATGCAGATAAGTTCAATTACCGCCGGATATAAAATAAATGGATATAATTAATGAAATTTATATTTACATTTTAAATAATGTACCTACATTATATGCATATGTACACAGTATACATGTACATATTACCATTATGTATAAATTTAATTGTTATTTATGTTTAAAAATTGTACATAATAAAAAAAGTATTATATTTTTTTTAAACTATTGTATAATAATGTATAATTAAAAATATTTTTGACACATTAACAAAAACTTACCCAATGATATATTATTTTTAAACCTTATTTATTTCGAAAATTGATCAATAAATATTATTATTAAAGAATATTAAAAAAAATTAATTAAAATACTGTGAAAAGGAATGTTTTCAATTCTTCTATTTGAGACTATAGATTAGACTCTTTTAAAACTTCTTTTTCTCACTGACTCTAAATTTATTTATTTATTTATTACATATAATATATTCTAATTATAAGATAGTGATGCACCGTGTGAATTGTGATATTTAAACATAAAAGTTTATTGTACCAAAATTTGATCACCATTTTGCGTATAATAAAAATAATGCTAATTAATTCAGGGAATAAACATAATGTTTCCAAAGTTATTTATTTGTTTAAGATCTCATTTATAAGAATAGAACATAATAAAATAGTATTTCAATATTTTAATTTGTATAAAGTGCATCTATTAATTGATGATTCTAACAGGAATAATTGAGTGTAAAATAAATTAGATGATTATTATCATTTATTAAAAACAATTATTTGAAAATAACAATAACTAACAAACTAGTTAACAATAATATTAAGCAAAAATTCATCTTATGACCTGCATTTCCTTTATAATCAACCCATTTAAGTATTTGTTCTCTAATACGATTTTTCATAGATCTAAGTGTTTTACTATCATTGTGTGATAACGCAGCGAAATCTCCGCAATGTGAATTATCTAAAATTGTTATTATTTTTTTTTGGTAGTGGAAACAATTAGAAATATTTCAGTGTACAAAAATCAAATTAAACTGATATAAAATATATGGTCAAACGAAACAATCATTTACCGGCTATTATCGTGCTGCTTCCGTCGTAATTTTTTGCTTTTCCTAAAACACTCCACGGGTCTAAATCACCATTTGTCCATAACACATTTTTTAATGTAATATTTAGCCCTCCGTATTTCTCATTAGTTTTTCGAATATTTTGATAAATTTTTATTTTAGAAATTCTGGAAACAAATTAATATATTTTTTAATTAAGAGAAGAGCATTTAAAAAGTTTATTTTACCCAAACACTTCTTCACATTGAATAAATGCCAAATCAATAGGAATTTTTTCAATTCCGAACAACGTATCTGGAGATGTTGATGGTTGAAACAGACCAATTTCAGAACAACATTGATAGAACCAAGATCTTTTGTCATCTAAAATTTCAATAAAATCATATAACATAAAAGAAAATTGATTTAAAATTTATAATCAAAACAATTAATTTAGATATCTATTATGTTAAATCAATGAAGAATAAAAAGGAAAATGCGAGTTTTTAAATTGCTTGCAATGCTTTATAATATAGTAATTCACTTAACTATTAAACTTGGTCACATTAAGATCTTTAATTGTAGAATTATATGTGTAATCGGTACAATTTTTATTTTCTTCATCATTATTAAAATCCCAGATTTCTGTTTCATTGTAAAACTTAAATAATATATCCAGTGACTCGAGCGTTGAATTTGATTTCAAAATTTTATTGCAAATTTTTTTTGCTCCGTTGTGACTGAAATAAAATAAAAATTTTATTGAAAGATAAAATAATTAAAAACTAATTCCACAATAATATTCAAAATTATGACTTTGTTTCTATAAAAACTTCAAGGGTAGAAAAACAATTTCTACTTAAGTATGTATTATAAGGCTCAAAAATGTTTGTGTCGATGATTAACTTTTTTATTATTAATAGTTAATTCAAATAATCTTTAAACCTTAAAAATATCTTATGAAAACTTGAAAATTCTTCATAATAATCTAAGTTAAAGACTTTTTTTTCGTTACATAAATCTAAAGATTTTGTCTTTCACATTATTTATTAGTTATTGTCATAAATGATGACACCGAAAGATGCAAAAACATCACAACAAATTGTCAATTGTCGTTTTTTTATTTTTTTTTAATAATCAAAACACGGTTAGAAGATTTGAATTAATAAAAAGTCGTCTTAATTAATAGTTTATAGCCCTGTTGCAATATTGTAATGTTTTTAACCCTTTCGCCGATAAGAAACCATAATTTTTCATAATGTGCATCATTTAAAAAAAATTTATTGAAAACTAAAAATAAAATATTAAAATGGATAAATAAAACTTAAAAAATATAAATTTTATATGAAAATAAGTTCGAACTTTAGCCGGTTGACAAACGTACTTAGAGGTGATCTTATTATTTGGCTCGAATTAAAATGACTGATATAACGCATATTTTAGTATTGATATTATCGACAAACAGATGAATTAAAAACATACAATGGTTTTTTTAGTTCAAAAACCAACATGTAATTTTATGAGACTTTTAACAACAAATCAAAATTTGGTGGGACAATGGAAATTAATAATTTTTTTTTTCTTAATTACTCGTTTTTCTCACAAAATACAAATAAAGATTTAAAAAAAACAAAAGTTAAATTAAGGGTATTAAATTATCATCAGAAATTAAAATATATATATTATTACTAAATTTCAATTTTACTCTTTCAATTGAACAAATGAGATCACAATATCTGATAGAATTTCATAAAATTGCCAATGATTAAGCTCTTCATTAAAATCAAAATCATCACACATGTCCAAAGCAATTCTATATTCTTCAGTTATATTACTTGTTTTTAACATCTCTTCTAATGTGGCAACAATTGTTTTAATTCTATCATAACAATTGATATCGATATTTTTAATAGTTTCTTCAGCAATTTCATTATATTCTAAAATCATATTTTGAACAAATTATTTATTAAAATAAATAAAATAAATGTTAAAAGAATTTAATGGGAAGAAAAATTTAGGGTGTTACTTTTTTCTTAAAAAACAATTTTTCTTACAAGAATAATGATTATAACATAATTTGTATTATAAAACTTACGTGAAAAGTCGACTTTCATTAATAATGGAGCACTTGATGCCCATGCACCATCTGCTAAATTGGGATATTTTTTCATGAACCATGTAACTAGAGAACCAGCGTATGAACAACCCACTAATACAACTTTCGATTTTCGTAACATTTTATTTTCTTTTTTCGTTACAATGATAAAATTTGCTAAATCTGCTAATACCTGATCGATCGCCAAATATTTTAAATTTTCTAAAGCTAAATTACTAAAAATAAAAAAATATTTAAGATATTATAATCTTTTTTTTTTTTTGTAATGCATGTCAGCCTATAAAGTGTTGTGCGAAAGTCTAGGTATGTTCACTTTAGGAGATTAATGGATACTCAATGTTCAAAGTCGATTGAATAGGCCTTATCATATTATTGTAATAAATTAAGTTTCGTGTTTGAAGTTTATTTTAGCAAAAATTACCATAAATTAAAATATTATTTTATTATCGACTAGTTGTATTCTAATGGGATTATTATATAATGCATAATTAAAGTATTCAAATATAATTATATAATTTACTTACTGAAATGGTTGAGATTTTCCGTAAAACCGATGTTCAGTATAAAACAAATAACCGTTAACTTCTCTGGCAATGTCCATTATAAGCTCACTTTTACCATTAATTTTTTCTTCATCTTCAGATATCGTCCATTCACCACCCACATAAACAAGCATAGGACCATTAGTTTTAAAAAAATTGTCATTAGCGTAGTATCTCTAAAAAGCTTACAATTATGCGGTTATTTCAATTGATTCAGTTTGAAAAATTGAAGCACCTTATTACTCAGAAACTAACTAAACTAACGAAACTAATTCGAAACATTAACAAATTACTTTGTCTCAAGCTTATCAATCTTAGGAACATGTATATATGCAACTTCGTGTAACTCGTATAACCGGCGGTTCATTTACCCTACTTAATAATTTTAGAATATTATAATTTGATAAACAAATTTGAAATAATTAATCATATTAAAAATAATTATTGTATTTAAATAAAGCGCAACTTAATATTTACTTGAACAATAAAATTTCATTACCATTTTCCATAATCTTGTTTCACTTGAATTAAAATGATCCAATTTTTGTGTCATCCAATGATCTTCATCATCATCATCTTCACTATCAATTCCATTATTATTATCATTATTTTCTGAGTTTTTCAAAATTTCTTCTGTTGTTAGAAATTTTGAATTTAATGGTAATAATAATGAAATTACAAATACAAATCGAATTATAATAAATTTCATTATAATTTATAAAATTGGAAAATGTATCCCCGTTTTAAACTATAAATACCGTGTTATTATTGTAACACTTTCAATATAAGAATGCAAAAATTATTTTTAGATGTTTCTAAGAAACATGTATCCAAAAAAAATTTATTAAAAAATAAAATACAAAATTTTTGTTTCTTTTTCACAGAATTTTTTGAAAAATAAAAATCTCACATGATGTTTTTATAGCAATTCTTATAATTATACTAATTTTTTATTGAGCTGCAATTTAAATAAAGTGTTTTTTATTTTCAACTTAAGTCTATTTTCATTTTGCAATATACATTATTGTTTCGGTTTTATTGGCAAAATTTTTGTATGTACATATAGGTATATTTGTGAATTATTTTAGACAACTAATGTGTGTGAAATACAGTGTTCAATCAAACTCGTTTTCATTTGCTACTAATGTTCATATTTTAAAATTTTTTCTATTTCTACATTAGTTATAAATTTCACAGTTCTTAGTGCATACTACCTCTATGTTAAAAAAACTCCCATAACAAATATTTGTTCAATTCGGAAAATTGCCCTCTCTTTTTATTAAAAATGTTTTACTTGCATTAATATTTTGTGTTGTTTTCAAAATATAAGTAGAAATATAAAAATTTTGTTATGAAAATAAACCAGCCCTGATTGAATATAAGACTTTCAAAATTTAGTTAATATGTAATTCGTTTTTTTTTTTTTTCTAAAAACGAGAAAAAATTCGTTTTGATTGTATCAAACTTTTCACAGAATCACGTCGAAAAGAATTTCCCCTTCAGTTCATGTCTTAAATAAATGATTTATTATATTTTTTGATTTATTTTACCTTAAATCTTAAGTTTTATGTAAATCTTTATAATTTTAAACGACAACTTGTTTTTTATTAACTTCATACTCTTTTAGAGCTTTTCGGTCAAATAAAAAAAAATCGAAATGAAATGAAGAGCCGTGTATTGTTTTTACCTTATCAAGCTCCGATTTTAAATATCTATTAAAAATTAAATTTAAAAAAAAAATTGAATTTAAAAGAAATGAAGGCCCAATGTGCGTTATGTTCTTCACATACTATTAATCCTGTGTATGAAAAACAAAATTTATTAAACATAGTTTTTATAGCAATTTCAGGAACGAAATGAAAAAGTCCCTAAAAAATTCAGTTTTTTTATTTTTGTTTCAGCACACTATTTTTTCAATTTAAAAATTTCAGAAACTTGTTTTTAATTTGAAAATATCAGAAACTTATTTTTAATATGAAAAAATTTGTAAAAGTACCAAAAAACAAATGAAATTCAAACGATCAACTATTAACATCATATCAGAAACAAAAAAATACCTATAATTTATTATTTAAATATAATTATATTTTATATCGAATTATTATGGCCTTTATATCAAAATAGTTTTATGAATATATTTTAAATGTTTTTAAATTTTAAGCTTTTTCTAGTGACGTTTTCTTATTTCCATGTAATGCTTGAATGCTTCGAAGTCAGAAATAATTTTTTTTTAATTATCACTTAAATAAATTTTTATTATCCAAACATAACATTTATAATCTGCGTTAATAATATTTGAAATTAAGAAATATATCGCAAGATAATAATTTCTAACACCTTACTTAATATTTAACATGTTGGTACGCACATCAATAATATCAATAATACAAAGTAATATATATAGGAATACATATAGATTTTATTATACCAAAAGTCTAGTCGAAGATGTTAAATTTTTTTAGTCATTTGACATTTAATTTACTTTTTTCAGACCTTGAACCTATTGCTGTTGTGCTAATTATACTGTACTCAAACTTTTATAAAAGAAATCTCTCTTTATTTTGTTTGTTCGAACATTTGAACACAAACTAGAAATATAGTATATGCTTGATCTTGATATAACCATCAACAAACATGTTTATCATGATTGTGTAAAAAAAAAAGCATAATACTCTAACAATTACGTTTTAACTTGGAAATAACAGTTATTAGTGTTTCTTCAGACATTAGAATTATTAAAAAAAAAAAATTGTATAACAATTTTACTTGTTTCATATAAATTATAGTTTATTTTTATTAACATTTTAAATTATACTTATGCGCTATTATATTTTATAAAATAACAATATAATAGAAATTTTGTTATTTTTCGATATTTAGAATTAAATGTGGATAGGAAATTAAATTAAAATAATATACATAAGTCTAATTGAAAAAAATTATTTTTGTGTGCATATTTGAAAAAACAATTATTTTACTCAACTTTTGTAAAGTCTATAACATATAAAGTCGTAAACATTTTTATAGACATATTTTTATTTTATCTAAATTTTTGAAGAAAAATGTTTAAATATTAATAAATAAATTAAATAAATTAAAATTACAAGTGTGTTTCGCTTAATTGCATTTTGTTTTAATTGTAGTAAAAAAACGGTCATAATCATTGATGAAAAATACAAAAAACTAACTTACTAACTTCATATTTGATTCATAGATTTTACCAAATTCCGATTAGATTGCACGAATTCTTCCCAATAACCGAAATTTCACTATTTTAGCATAATCGCTGATGGGCTGAGCATTAATGCTGAAGTTTATAAATTTTAATGAGTCCAATTTCTCTCTTTACTATCAGCCGTCATTGTCGATGTTGGTGATATTCTACATGCGGTCGGAAAGTTCGGACGTGGCTTCAATTCCTTTCTCGAATTTATGTAAAATTTTTTAATTGCTTCTTGAGATAAATTGTGATTTTTTAGGTCATTAAGTCATCGGTTTTGATCTCATTTAAATAATGGAGAAGGAATTTTCGTCTAATGTTTTTTAGTTTTAAGTACCTACTATAATACATAACATAATATTCTTGAACAAAATATAATAAGTGTGTTACAAAAACCTAGTTATACATTTCAATCATACATTTAAACTAATGGTTCAAACTCAAACTTAAATGATATTATTAACAAAATTATTAAAATATCAAGGTGTTGAACTTGACAAAAAAAAAGAATCTAGCTTTGTCGAATACTTTTATTTAGTTTAAGTCAACCATAACTAATTTTTTTTTCATATAGTTACAATTAGCTAAAAATTATTTATAAAATAAAAATATTGATTTACATAATAATAAAAATTAATTTTTCTTTAGATACGTTTGTATTAAAAACATGATATAGAATATTTGGAAGTAATTTAACTTGAGTTTACCAACTCAAAATTTACTCTTCTGTAGCAGTATTGATAACGTCTTTCAACCTGGTTATTGCGTTAGAAGACTAGTTGAATACATAATTAACCAGTCTATAAAATGTTTAATAAAAAAAAACAAGCCAAAAAAATTAAAACAAATCAATCTTGTCAAAAATTGTTTTATTTTCTTCAAATAGGTAGTACATAAAGAAAGTGATATTTTAATATTTTATCTTTGGCACACTGAAAAAAACCACGATGTAAATAAAATCAGATAAACTATAAACTAAAAGATTATAACTGAAAAACTAACTAACTAACTAAAACTGAGTTATTTTCTGGTAGGAGGTACATATTATGTGCTGAAAAACTTATTATTAATAATATTTTTGGGTTTTCTAGCAAAAAATAAATTATGTACAGAAAGTATTTTTTTATATAGAATAAAAGTTTTAAGTTGAACATTGAAATGCTATAATCGTACGAACAGATAGATATATCTATATTAAAAAAATAAAAGCCTGATCCATGTTAGTGCGACAAATAGCTCATCTTACTAAAATATTTATTTTAAATAAAATAAAAGTTGAACATTGAAATTCTATAATCGAACGAACAGATATCTATATTAAAAAAATAAAAGCATGAGCTATGTTATTATGACACATAGCTAATCTTACTAAAATATTGTAAACTAAACAGAATAAATTTCAATTCTATTTAAAAAAAAAAAATTAAACGTATTATACGCCAAAAATTAGGCAATTTATGTCAGTAGTAGAAATGAATATTCCTTATTTATTTTAAATTTGAACTAACCTTCTAAAATACATTCCGACATTGAACTTAAAGTTTCTGGCTCACATTTTAATAAAAAATTAAATGTACTTATAATGGACAGCTTTGTTAAATTTTTTTAATAATATTTAAAATCTAAAACATATGTTTAAAGAATTTTAACAATCTTTGTTATAGTTTATATAAAATAATAATAATTTTTTAAAACAACTGAATTAATAATATTTTTGTTTATTATTATTTATTTTTATTCTAAGTATTTTTATGAAAACTTATGCGCAGACAAAGTATAGTAAAATAATAAATCTATAGTAAAAAAAATGGCCTATCTAGAAATAACGACATGTTAATATTAGAGATTGTTCATGAAAGAATAAAAACTATATTTCCGTAATATAATGTTTCTTAAATATTGCATTAATAAATTAATCAAACAAATTTCAAATGTGAACTATATTAAGTTATGTTTTTGAAGATAACATCTTTCTGTATTTTTTTCAAAAAAAAAATTCTCAATTCCATTTTCAAAACTATAAATCATTCTAAAGAATATTGTAAAGCATGCACCAAAAAATATTTTTTTTTTAATATCAACTCAAAATTCATGAAATGGAAATTTTAACAGATATAATAAATTTTTCTTTCCTCTTACTATTTTTAATAAGAATAATAATTTCATTTTTCTTCATTTTTTTTATGATTTTGGTTAAAATGCGGTTTCTTTTATATTATATATATAGGAAAATTTCTTTTAATTTTATGTTTGCACTCAGACAGTTCAATGGATTGGAATTTATTATAATTTAATTTTTTGTTTTGAAAGTTGATGCAATTTTGAACGCTATTATTACTATTTTTCACATTAAAAAAAAAGAAATTAAATTAAAAGACATTTTCTTTTTGGAAAAAATCCGCTATCACAATTTCATTTCAGAAATTATTAAAATTAGATGAAGGAAAATGGGAAAAATTATTAAAAAGAAATTTCATTAATATATACAAAACAAAATGTATACATAGCAAACTAAGTTTTGATTAAAATATATTTTTAAATTTTATCGAAACGAAAAAGCTTAATGCACAAGAAAAGCTACGAAAATTTTAATATAACTTCAGCTTGTAGTCGAACTTAAAACTGCTCTTATTTTAGAATATGGACAATAACCGAATACCTAATTCAATTAAAAATAAATTCAGTTTTCGGTTACACATCTGCCACAGTAAACCTACATTTCTGTAGATTGACAGAATAAAAAACACTTATTTCAATTAGCTATATAGTAAAGCAAAAGAATGAGCTGCTTATATGATATTTGGTCACTGCTTAATATGATATTTGGAATCTAGGCTAATTCATCGCCTAGCAATTCATCGCCAAGCAATTCAACGCCAGCAATTCATCGCCAGCGATTCATCGCCAAGCAATCTATCACCAGCAATTCATCGCCAAGCAATTCAACGCCAGCAATTCATCGCCAAGCAATTCAACGCCAGCAATTCATCGCCAGCAATTCATCGCCAAGCAATCCATCACCAGCAATTCATCGCCGCCGGCGGCGATGAATTGCTGGTGATGGATTGCTTGGCGATGAATTGCTGGCGATTCATATTTTATGTTTTTTTTTTGGTTTCTTTTTTATATTTCGAAAGAAAAAAAATTTTGCCGTCG
This sequence comes from Hybos culiciformis, assembly GCA_964007475.1. Taxonomy (NCBI): domain Eukaryota; kingdom Metazoa; phylum Arthropoda; class Insecta; order Diptera; family Hybotidae; genus Hybos; species Hybos culiciformis. The sequence continues at coordinate 68,044,503 of OZ023274.1, read as the reverse complement.
AAAAATGTATGAAAATTTTGAGTGGCCATATCTCCAAAACGGAGCATTTCCAAGAAAAAAGCTTCTGTATTTAGTGGTTTGGACACCGCCTCTACCCAATCACCAATTGGCGATGAATTACTGGCGATGAATTGCTGGCGATAAATTGCTGGCGATAAATTGCTGGCGATGAATTGCTGACGATGAATTGCTGGCGGCGATGAATTGCTGGTGATGGATTGCTTGGCGATGAATTGCTGGCGATTCATATTTTATGTTTTTTTTTTGGTTTCTTTTTTATATTTCGAAAGAAAAAAAATTTTGCCGTCGAAAAATGTATGAAAATTTTGAGTGGCCATATCTCCAAAACGGAGCATTTCCAAGAAAAAAGCTTCTGTATTTAGTGGTTTGGACACCGCCTCTACCCAATCACCAATTGGCGATGAATTACTGGCGATGAATTGCTGGCGATAAATTGCTGGCGATGAATTGCTGGCGATGAATTGCTGACGATGAATTGCTGGCGATGAATTGCTGGCGATGAATTGCTGGCGATGAATTGCTGGCGATGAATTACTGGCGATGAATTGCTGGCGATGAATTGCTTGGCGATGAATTGCTTGGCGATGAACTTTTTGACGATGAATTGCTTGACGATGAATTGCTGGCGATGAATTGCTGGCGATGAATTGATTCGCGATGAATTGCTAGGCGATGAATCAGCCGCTTACCGATATTTGATATCATCACGAATCACGATGACGACTAACAATGCTGGTTAGAAAGAATTATGTAAATTTGCGAATTGAAAAATTTAGAAAATTAAAAAAATTAAAAAGAAAAATAATTATAAAAAAAATCAACATTTACACACCTTGTCTCCCTAATAATTAAAAATTTTATGAAATAAAAAGTGTGTTGCCAAACAATCATGTAAATGTATAATATCGGTATACATATAATGCTCATTTTATTTTCATTCTTATTCAAAAATTAAATTAATTTGCATAAAAAGATTTAATTTTAACAAAATTGTATACAAAAATTATGTAATCATTGTACAAACATGTTGCATTTAAAATACAAAAAAAATTAAAAACATCTAAACATAAATTATTCTAAAAATATTGTCTAAATGAGAGGAACGAGCTAATTATCTTAATTGTTAATTAGAATTAAAAAAGAAAATACTTTATTTACAAAATTCATAATGAACTTTTGTGGAAATTTTGTTTTTTATGGAAATGAGTAAAAAAAAAAAGAAATCATATTATGTGAACATAGGGTAGAAGAATCAAATATGAGAACATTATAAATTCTTCCGATAATTTATAAATAGCAAATATATACCATATTAAAGATCCCACTCTTTACTACGTAAATGCGTAATTTTAAACCAATACAAAGTAGAATTATCGTTGCTTTCTAAAAACTTTATGTGAAAATGAAAATTATTGAATTTTAAAGTATGGTTTCTAGATTCTGTATATTTAACCAAATTCTTGTTAAATCTTATACAATTTTTCTTTTGTTTTTCCTTTAAATTATGACCCTTATCCTTTTAAATTTTATTTAATTACAAAAAGAGGAAAATAAAATTATTTTTGGTTTTAAGTCCATCACCGTAAAATTATTTTTAAAAAAAATAATAATTTTATTCAACTTAAAAATATTATGAATAAAAAATCAATTTTATTATCAAAAGTTGAAAACTTTTTTAAGCTCTGAACGTGATTAACAAGAACTTTCTTTAACATTTTTAACCTATATGTATAAAAAACAAAAAATAAAATATTTTCGTAGAACTACAAAACATCATAAAAAAATAAATTTTTGGAAGCCTCTTGAAAATCTATTAGTTTTTCCTATATACTCTCTGAAAACTGAAAAACCTTAAATAAAAAAGGAAAATTTACGATTATCCAATAGAAAATATTTTAAATTCTTATTATGGGTGTTATTCATTCTTCAATTTAATTTAATTGTACCAACACCAGAAGATAAATTTTCTTTTACACTGAAAAAGAAACTTTGGTTTTTATTCTTTATATCAATAGAAGACAAATTTTTAGACTTGCACCCTTAAATGTTCACAAAGGTGAACAGGAAACAGAAAAACAGAGAAAAAATAAATTATAATACTAAATTGTTTTTGTATTGCTGAGCATAAATATCTATGTTGTGTTGGCTTTAGATGTTAATAATAAGACATTGATGTTCTTTTTATAAACAATAATATATTGTTGATAATGTTTTTATTACGATCTATAACTCAATATTTCGACTTGCTCGAAGTGATCATCAGGAATTTACAATGTGTCAAATTATGCTAAAATTATCAAAAACAAAATCAATTAAGGTAGTCCATAGACTGACAAAAGAAATGGAAATATGATTTATTAAACTAATTTATTTGTCTGAAATTAGGGTTGGGGTGGAGATTCCAGATCCCAAAATTCCGAAATTCAAAATAATGGATAAGAAAATTCTATATGTTTAAGTAGATAATAATAAGGAACTTGAAAATTCTGAATTTTAAATTTTTCGGGGCCCAATGTTCTGCATTTGAAAAATAAACTAAGAATGTCTAAATGAAATGTAAAAAAGGCGGAAATAAATGAAAAATATATGAAACACTTTTTAAGATCTGGATATACCAATTTTTTAGATCCGGAATTTTGAGATCCGAAAATTTTCGAATTTCGTTCCCTTAAAAGCGTTCGAGATTTTAAAAAAAAAATCTAAATCTGTCGTTTTCGGATTCGGAATTTTGAAACGGTCCCACGTAATTACTATTGCACAATGTTCGTAAGCCAGCAATTTAAATGCTCTAAAAAATGTTCTCAGTATAAGGATTTTATTTTTCTATTTATCTCTTTTTTTTTTATACTTTTAAATAAATTTTATTTTAAACTTCAATAATTTTTCCAGGATCTAACATAACTAACTTTTATCTTGTTTTTTTAACATTAAAAAAATATTTTTTGGTTACTTTCTTCTTTTTTTTTTATGTTGAAGCACTCACGTCCTAAACGTGATGTGACTTCTTAAACATAATATATTTATTGTCTTTCTGGTATATACAACATTATTTTAGTTTTTGGTGATGGGTTTTGGCCTTCTTTTGGTATTAATAATTTTACTCTATTTGATGGGCCGAAAATATTGTCTGCGAAAAAGATATATTGCCATAGAGAAAATTGTACAAGTGAAAATATTTATTTTTTAAAAGTAAGATAAATGTTGAAAAAAAAACGAAGATTATCATAGAAATAAAAAATATATATAAAAAATATATAAAAGAGATTGCCTAACGAACTACTCGTTTTCTATTTGATGTGGCAGATTTACAGTAATTTAATATATTGATATAGAAACATTATAAAAATAAAACTATATAATAAAAAAAAGGTTTTATATATTCATTTTTTTTATGTATGAAACATTTTTAAAAAGATTTTCTTGGTATTTATTTAGTTAAAAAAAATTTACTTCCTTTTAGAGAAGATATCAAATACCAAGTCTGATCACAAAGTTGCTAAAAGAATAAGTTTTTTCGCATTTCTCTTCCCTATTTTATCCCATTTAATAAGGATCAATTCATTTTGCGATTAATATGGAAAACTGTACAAAAAATGTGTCCAAATTTTTTTTAGTAGAAAAGGCTTATGCTGTTACTTGTTAATAATTCGTTTCCATTAATCAAAGCTTGCCAATTAATTAATCAATATTTATTATACACTTCCCAAATAGGAAACTAATACAAAAAAAATAAAATGAGAAAATTTTAAATTGAATAAAATTAATAATGTGGATTTCTCCACTAAAAGATGGTTTCATTTTGTTCAACAAACTGACAAAAAGAAACCTAATAGTCCCTGCCTAAATTCTAAAATATTGCCTTTGATAACACATGATGGCTATTGCATATTAGCCACAATACAACATCAATGACATAACGAAGCATAAATTGTTTGTCATAATAAATAAGATTATCTTTTGATTGTAAGTATAAAAGATTTAAATGAACCATATACCAAATCAGATTAATCAATATTAATTCACTCAATAAAAAATAGAAATGATTTAAAATAAAAAATATGATTTGATTAAAATAAAATAATAAATATACAGGTAACCCTCGATTAACGCCGCACTTCAATTGCGCGGTTTCTTTTTTACGCGGAAATATATTTGCATCATATTTCAAATAACGCGGGTAAAAAATTCGGTTTTACGCGGAAAAAAAATTTCTTAAGCGAAATTTAATTTTAATTTTAATTTATTTATTATCATATAATTTACATGTTTCCTTAATCTTAGGCAAATATTACTTTAAATATTACAGAGTTTAGCTTATATGCTTCTACTGAGTTATTCTTAGAGAGAGAAAAAAAAATGTAATAGATAGAGAATATTACATATGTAGAAGGAAAAGTTGAAAAACCTTCTATTGATTTTTGTTTTTGGAATAAGATTATGCGAAATTTTCTTTTTTACGTGCAAGTATTTTTTTGGTTTCAAAAGCGTAAAGAAGTGTTATTGAGATTCGGAAGGAACTTGATAAATTCAAGAAGCAAATGCGTATCACCGATTTCATAACACGGAAGCGACTTTTAGATGATATCTCAACAAGCAACTCGAGCGATGAAAGAATAGTTCTCCCTCCAAAACGACAACTCCTAATGACAAGTTTTGTAGGGGGCAGAAAAATTTATGAAACAAATAATTCTGATTAATTTTTTTTAATTAATGTTTTTATTATTGTATATTTTTTTTATTTATTATATTTTATTTGCAAAGGATATTATTAGAATTTTTTATTTTTATAATTTTGTTGAATTTATACAACATATGCTTTTTTAAAAAAAAATTTTTTTTTTGTTTTGGAACCAATTACCCTATTTTGTATGGATTTCTAGTCTCGATTAACACGATTTCGTTTTACGCGCTGTTTTTCAAGAACCAATCTACCGCGTTAATCGAGGGTTACCTGTACTAACTTTATTACAATTTTCATTATTACATTATTCTAGATAATGTATATACATGAATTATATCATATAAAGAGCTGAACATTAACACTATTTGAATATTTCTAATGTTCCGAAATTTATTACATTTATGTGTATACCCCTACATTTGTCACATATACTTATTTTCCGAAGGAAAAAAAAATATAATCAAAATAATGCACATCGATAATAATATATTGTACTTTCTTTTTTTTTCATTCAGAAATAAATTTTCCTTATTTGGAAAAATATTATTTCCCAAACATTAAACGCCTAATAAATTATTATTGAGATATTATGTATGATTTTAAAAGAATATGTTGTTTTTTTTTATGAAAATTACATTATTTATTCAACTTCATTGAGCGTGTACAGACAAATTCATAATGTTTATTTTCTTTATTTGAAAAATAGTTCATGGTTCTAATAACATTAAAATCATATTGTACCCTATATATGGCATGACAAGCGAATTCGTATTCGTCCTCCCCTCAACTTAAATTCTTGCAACTGCCAAATCAATTTTGATTCTTTGAATCAGGCAAGTGTTTAAATAATTTCATATACAATTTTTATACTTTAATTTTATTAAAACCTTCAATAGATTCCGATGTCGATTTGGACTAACTTAAAACAATCGATAGACTACGTTGTTTCCAAGGTTTGGGATTGAGGTTAAATTTTGAAGAATATTGTTATATTATGGTAAATGATTACTTATTATTATGCTATTGAAGCAACGTATCTTAAAAGCAAATTATCTTCAATCGAAATGTTGAAAATGGACCCCAATTATATAAAAATATATTTTTGTGTTAACCCAATTCATGATCATTCTTTCTTGTTCTCTCAATAAGTTCAGAAACTAAATTGCAATAGCAATTTTGAAATGGAAATATTTTTACTGTATGGATAGATACATGAATTTATTTTTCCAGAATATCAAAAACAAAGTAAAAAATTTTGCATAGAAAATAAAATACAAATTTCCAAGGTTTATTTTAAGTTTGCAAATAAAATAGAAAAAGTCAGTAATGAAAATGATAGTCAGAAGAATTAATTAGCACAAATTGCTGTGTTATATTTTTTTTAGAGATGATTTGATTTTTCATCCCCCAACACTAGTTGTTCTGTTCTACGGTCTATTAAAAACTTTTAATATCTTTTTTTTTATGTAATATGTTTTTATGTAACTACATATCCTTATATAAAAATATTTTTATATGTAACGATGGATATTTTTATTGTTAATTGGAGAAAATTTTATTTTCTTTCGTTTTTTTTTTTTGTTGTTATGTATTTTTATTTTTGGATAAACAGAAACAACGTCAAACTATATTATTTGTTTTGTCTCGTTTATTTTTATATTTTTGTTGTTTAGAATATTAGTAAAATTGTTTGACTTTTCCAAACGTATACATAAAAATATACACATAAAGATACTTACTATATTAATACTATTTATTTTTAAAGTAAACGATAATAATGGAAAATTCAATGCACGTTATGTGTTCTTTGCGTTCGTGTCAACACGTTTACAATAAAATCATTTAGAGAAAGAAAATTGCAAAGATTCTAGACATTTTTATCGAATAGTAAAGGAAAACCAAAAATAAAAAAAAAAAATTCTTATTAAAGAAAATCCTATATAAAAATTTTACAATAGATTTTGAAGTTAAGCTTTTTTTTTCCTTTTTATACAAAATTAAAGAAAATAAAATCTGTACAAATTACGATTCATTAAATGAAAGTATCTATGGAATTTGTTGTGCCAAAATCAAAGACACAAAATGACAATTGTTGAAACGTTGCTTAATTTTAGAAAATTTCAATTATTGCAAAAAAAAATGTGTATAATTTTCTTCTTTAAGAAAATAGAAAATAATGTTTCATTAAAGTATGCAGAATGTTGTTAGTTTTTAGTTTGATTGTAATTTGGAAGTTCATCAAAGAAAAAACTAATTATTATTGCTTAGTTAAATATGTAAATGAAAATAAATAGAAACAATATATTTTTAAGTTTGAGAGAATTTTAGGGATATTTGTAAACCGTCATTTCTTAAGAGCCCGCTGAAATTATCGGAAAACTTCAAATTTAATACAGTCGATAAATTTGAAATTTTCAAATAGTATTTGTTAAAAAAAACATATTAGAATCAGAGAAAAAACAGAGAGTATGAAAAATAAAAAAACCTTTTTAACACACTTTTGAAGGATGAAATCTCACGGGGTTATCTAAAATTAACGAAAATTGTTAATTATTTATTTAACTTTTACAAATTTTATTAATAAATTCTAATTTTTTTGTAATTTTCTTTTGTATTAATTAATTAAAAATTTAAAAAGTTATCAAATTCTTTTCCAAACAATGAAGTTGAAGTTCTTTCATCTTCATTAACCGCATATTAATTTTAGAAATTCCAATAAAAATTAAAGAGCTTATTAAATATCAATTATTTTTCTAATAATTATTCATATAGAAATTTATTCGCGTACATATAAAGTTAGGTATTTTGAATTTATTTAAAATGAAAAGCTTTTTTTAATTGTAAATGTGAGGACAAAAATTATGTAGGTACATCAAGAAAAAAGATATGCAACAAATTCCTTTTAATTTAAACATATATTAATAATGTTGATTTTCAACCCAAACTTATTACAGAAATTTATATAATACTGATTATTAACTATATACATGAATTTTGGTTTTCCTTACACGCATTTATGTGGCATAAAAGCGTGTGGATTTTTAGAGATATTATTCACTGGCCAACAATCATCAAGCTTTTATATGTGGTTTCCTTCATGCAAAATTTCAGATTTTGATATTATTTTAAGGTCTAAAATGGTGGCTGTTCTTGATTTTATGAAAAAAATTCAATTATTTTGAAGTAAAACTTCGATTTTATGATAATGGAAGATTGTTTGAGCGCTCTTTTTCTTCTCTAAAACAAGTCGATTACAGTTTGTTAATAGATATGCTCGCATTACATATACTAAAAGATTTTAAGGAAATCTGACTTAATCAATCAATATAATTTATTATTATCTAATTCTATAATATATAATTTTAAAATTATGTAAGTAGTTACAAACAGCTATACATAGTAATAATAATAACAATGTTATAATTTAGAAAAATTTATTTAAATTTTCACAATTCAAAGATTTTTAAAAATTATATAAAATCCTATTTTTAAATATTATATTATTACATGAAAATTGGTTTTTTTTTTTCATCCCTTTTGCATAAACATTGTTGAATAATAAGCTTTTCAATGTTTAAAAAGCCATAACATAACACGTTTTTGTTTCACAGTGTTATTTTTCTTGATGCCATTTTACGTTTTTAAGCTTCTTTTGTAATATTATTATTATTATTATTAAAAGTTTTTTTTTTTTTCAAGAACAAAAACCAGAAAAAAAAATATATATAATTTAATCCTGGCAAGAAAACAATGTTAAAGGCATTTCCTTTGAGTATTGTGTTTTCCCATTAAAAAAAAACAAAAAAACAAAAATTTCATTGTTTTAAACATAAAATTCTTTAATGTATATATAAGTTTCTTTCACTTTTTCACGATTGAAATTCTAAAAAAAGAAAAATTTTTAAAAGTTTTTTTTTTTTTAACATTTTTGTAGTTTAACGAAGTAAAATCAGTTGTTGATGAAACCTGAAATAAATAGAATACGTTTTTTTTTTTAATTTATAGCGAATTCATTCAAACTAATCATATATTTCTGAATATCAAATATTTTTTAATTTTTCTCTGTAGAAACAAAACAGATATACCTGCTAATAGTTAGCCCGGCAATAATATATGAAATAAAAATCTTAGTTAAAACTATATTAGGTTTAAATTTAAAAATTATTGTTTAGTATACTTCCTCTAGCTCTAAATTTATTTTCCTATACATTCGCTTATAAAATCTATATGATGAACCTTTTTGAACTATTTTAACGATAGTGTGATGCATTATAATTTTTTCATATGATTTATGTTATTTTTTCATAAAATTATGCGAAAGAAACTTAATTTCCGTTAACATCACCAGGATTATGTAATTCTGTATATATACATACTTATTTATTTAGTGGAAAAGAAAATTATTTTTCATTCTGCTAGGAAATTTTTGCAGAACTTATTAAACAATCATTTTTAGTTGTAGCTAAATGAGAAATAACTATATAAAAGCTTTCATGTACCAAAAAAAAAAAATTCTAGAGCACCTTTATAAAGTTAAATACATAAATACTTAACTATGAATAAAAGAATTGTTTTTCGCTTTGAAAAATACCTGTAATTGTTTCTACAATGAAGTTAAAGAAACAATAAAATGGAAAAAATTGGAGCAATTTATAGTTACACCAATGTAATACTAGGCAAATATCTTGCATTACTAACCTACAATAAAATAATATTAACAAGCATACAATGTCCTTGATCTCGATAACATTCTACAATAGTTAATCCGCTAGACAGACAATTAATACAAACATTTTTATAAAGTTGTTTAATCGCAAATAGAGTTTTAAATATTGCATAGCTTTCGAATATTTTCAACAAAACTAAATAAAAATCGTTGGTTTCTTATGCGTTTTGGTTATGTTTTTCACAAGGAATTAAACGCATATCTTATTGTATTATAAAGCTTAAAATTGTTATTTACATTTCATGAACTTGTATATATTTGATAGTCGTGGTGTAGTTTACAATTGAAAATGTTGGATGGGAGAAGACAGAAGACTAAAATACATAAAAAAAAAGGGTTTTAAAAGCAACTTTTTTTTAATATTTAAAATTTTTTTTTTAACGAATCAATCAATCAGATAGTGCTCAAAATTCTTATGAATTAATATCAATAATTTTCCACTTATAACATTGATTTATTTCTATATAGGACTTATGCTTAACATTGATTACCCTTTGCACCCACGTGTGGCATAGAATTAGGTATAGGATAAGATCCAGTGTATAAAGAGTTACGTAAAGTCGTAAAAGATGAATGCACCAAGCTAATTGATCATAATTTTTTTTTGCTTGAGATAATTAATTCAATTTTTAATTCAACCAATTTTACGTAGATTCTTTGTGATTATAAGATGTACTGATTTTACATCAATTTAAAATTATATTTTGGGCGATATTGTTTTAAATCAATTAATTGGAACAAAAAATTAACCAGAAGTAAAATTACAATTTTTCTGCTAATCTTTAACTGCGACTATAATTTTATTCTGCCTTAACATTAATTCACTCTGGCTATTGCACGTCAGTCATGTATTGTTAATGAATTAAATTTATTTCATTCTCAATAAATCTAGGCAATTAATTTTAAAATTCATAATACCATCATAATACCCAATTTTAATGTTGCTGCAATCATTTTATTTTGACTATATATTATAATATAGATATTACGAAAAAGCTACATAAATTTCATAATATTCTAGATTGTTTCATTTTCTTACATCATATATCCTTTTTCTTGTTATATATTATTATTATTATTATTATTATCAGTATTATTATTATTATTATTATTATTATCATGGCAAATAAATATATTGTCAACAATTTCGCTTCCATGATAGGTAGTTAGTTATCTTTTAAGTCCTTCAAGATATTTTTTTTTATCCTGGAAAAAAAAAGGAAACAAAGATAATATTAAACATTGTTCTCATGAAATATTGTAGGAATAATGTTGAAAAGGGTATAATTTTATATTATTGTAAGAATCTTGAAATCAGTTATTAATAACGAAGACTTAACTTAATGAGGGATTATAAAGATTACCAGCAAAATATATATACCTAAGGTATAAATTTCTTTAATAAAATGAAAATAATGATGTTAAAAAAAAAAAAATTACCTACACAAAATAACATTTAATAATAGAATTTTTCACAAAATTGATTGTTTTTAATATTGTTTCCCTAACCTTCAGAGAGAATGATTCAATTTAGTATGACACAGAATATCTGTCGAATGATCTAAAATTTAATTTCTGAGTTGTTATCCGAAAAAATCACACAGTAGACTCTTTAGGAGCAATTTCTCCTTCTCTTACTTTAATTTTTCTATTTTATATTGACAGTATTCTTATTAAAAAAAAATGTTTTTAGATTTCTATGAAAAGTTATTTTTTGAAAATTTGGAATTTTATCAGAGGTTGGAATTGTTTTTCCATAATATTTAAAATTTAATGTCTTAATTTATTGCAACTTCAAAATGCTAATGTTCTCGATTTGAAAAGATTATAAAAATTTGAACAATATCCCTCATAAATCAATCATACATTGACATAATGATATTAAAGATGTCAGCAAAATTGCATTTTTATTTTCGTTATGGCAAAAAAGAAATTCTAATCCAACATTTCACAATTTTTTTTTTCCTGAATCTATGAATATTTAATGTCGTGTAAAAGGATTTTAACATTATTTTCCAAACTTTTTTGTAGAAATAAAAATTTACACTTCAAATAAATTTTGATTAAATATAGAAAATATGCAATATCTATTTTCTAAGATTCAAATTTTTTGTATAACTATAACAAATATAATATTAAATCAATAGTTTGGAAAATATTTTGAAGTAAAATATAGTGGAAATTTTATTTTATATTTACATAGTAAGATAGTTTGAAGTTTAAAGTACCCACTCATAAACCATTTAAATGAGATCAAAAATAAAAATTCTAGTAATACAATCAATTTAATAATTGAAATATTTAACGATTAATTTGTACGCACAGATTTGAATAAAAAAACCCAGCGTTCAGTGTTACAATATTATTGCCTAAATTATCTTTACTTTTTGACTCATTATTGCAAACAAATATTTCACCTAATTACTGATCATACAAATAAAACTATAAAAATTGCTAAATTAACAGCAATTCCAGGTGATAATGGTGGATAAACTGTTTTTCGTTCCAGCCCTATTTTCTACTATTCTTCTTGCTTAAAGAAGAGTTAATGAAGGCGGTAATATTCAAAAACTTGTATTGTTTATTCGAAGGATTGCTATATCATGAGCTTCTAATATTAGTGATGCTAATTATTTACCAAATCCTCCAATTATATTACTTTAATAAATATTTAACAAATACATGTGATGTTACAATCACATTATAAGTGATTCGTCTCCAATTAAAGCTCATGGGTATTCTTATTCAGCTCGTATACTAAAATTTTTAAAGAAGTACCTAATATTCCTGATCAAGGAAATATAATATTCTTTATGGCTAGTCGAAAATAATCATTGTTGCGATTAAATGACAAGAATTCACAGCATTCTTTTTAACTCTCACCTTTCAATTTTTAATTAAAATTGTTCGTAAGCTGCTTTAAATTTAAATTTTTTTTTTGTTTGTTCAAAGATGCAGAAAAAAAAAACAACAACTTAATTCATTTAGAAAAGGGTTACACATTATTTTAAATTGATGTAAATCGAAAAAAAAAATCATGTTTTACCCTGTTCTTTTTTTTTTATTAATTTAAAAAAATAATTATAATAAGAATTTTACAAACATTTCCCTGCAGAAAGAAAGCTTATGCTCACGATTTTTATTGAGAATTTTCTTCTTTTTTGGATTTAGTTTGTACAACAATAATTATAATAATAACGAAACGAAAGAAGTGTAAGACAAAAAAAAAAAAATGTTTTTCTTGTGTAGGAAATTTTTCTACAAAATCACAAAACATTAATAATATCCTCCTTTTTCAATCCTAAAAATGAAACATTTTAATGACTGGTACTTAAGTAAAAATAGTATCTAAAAAAAAAATATATGTAGGAAAAAAAAAGTTCGTTACCTTGTCAATAAAAACAACATGGTAATCTTTATTAACTCACTAATGCCCGGAAAATTTATTTTAGTCAGAAATTTTATATGATGAAATAAAACTTTAAGTGTTAGTTCACCATATTAATATAATTAAAAATTATCAAATTACATAATTTAAAAAATTTCTCTACGAGAACACTTTTATTTTAATAACATTATGATTTGTACGTATATAGATAAAAAGACAAATAATAATTGTCGGAGAATATAAAACTCGTACTTTATTTCTGTAATAATTCATTATCTTTCTTCTTGTGACAAAAATTTAATTCATTATACTATATTCTGCGTGGATTTTAAAAATAATTTGCCCACCGTAAAAGAAGTTTTTAGTATTGAATATATAACTTCTTTTATTGGTATATATCCTTTTAATGTCAATGTCCTTTCTTTTTTTTTTTTTAATTTAATCAACATTTTCAAAAATAGCAAAATGATTTAACTCTTTTTATTTGTTTACAAGTTGAAAAAAAAAAAACAAAAAAAAAACAAACAAATAATTTCGTTAAGCTTCTTTTTATTGATATGATAATAATAGTTTAAGGATTACAAAGGGATAAAAGCTTTCTGTCATTATTTACTGAAAACATTTTCAAAAAGAGGACAAACTAAATAAAAAATAATAACAAGAAAACAAAAAAACAAATTCACGAAAATGAGCAAAATAAATTCTTTAAAAATAAATATTATATAGGGATAAAAAACATTTAAATTTATTTTTAGGACAAAATATTTCACTTAATTGTATTTTAAAAGTTTTATAATATCTTTAGTGATTTAACAAGGACAAGATACAAAAAAAGAACATCGTAAAGAGAGTGTTTGTATATATGTATATTAGGAAAGAAATTACGGTGTAGGTAATTTAGTTTCTGGGACACAACTAAAAATTTCTGAGATTTAGAAAATGTTAATAATTAAATAATTTCTAAAAATAAACTGCTTAACGACAGATCCTTTGATGAAAAATTAAAGTTTTAGTTCACTTTTTATTATTTCACTAGAAAAAAGCCTGCACAGAAAAAATAGTGCAGGCCTAGCCTAGTAACTATGCGTTGATTTTTGTCATTTCGAACAGAATGCTTTTATTTTTTTATTGATAAAGGACGCCTTGATTTTTTTGTTTACATTTTAAAGTTTTTATCAAAGTACGCCTTGCATTCAGTGTTGCATAGTCATTCGATTATTTTATTTATTATTTACTTTTAAAAAAATAAATAGAGGAAAGTGCCAACACTGTCAAGGTCGTTTAAGAGGTGAGTTCACCTTTTATTATATTAGATTACTACTTATACTTTATTTAAATTTGTAATAGGTATAGCAATAATTGTTTTTCAAATGTCAACTGTTAGAAATTAAAGACAATTGAACATAGAATAACATTAAAGCTTTTCTCAATGGACTTTTTAATTAATTATCAAATTGAATATTGAAAACATTTATCAGGTTTTTAAATTTTGCCTAAAAATATGTCATAAACAAGAAAAATATTTATATAACATAAACGCTGAATTCTTAGTTGTAAAGGCTAGGTTAAGTCTAAAGTCTGTATGTATGAAATTGTTAAATAATGAAATATTAAATAAAAAAAATTTAAGACTGGAGTTTTAGTTGAAAAACTGGAAACTCCAGGGTAAAACACCCCAGTTGGAATCCCTGATTAAGTGAAATTGAAATCTGAAAAATGTGCAAAGTTAACAGTATTCAAGTCGATCAATTTGGAAAATATGTAAATGTATAATGTAATTCAATATAATATCAAAAAAAAAATTTTTCTTTTTTAAGTTTATTTTGAAGTTTATATTATTGTTTTCAAACAAGATATTTTTTCGTAATGAATTTTTTTGAACACAAGTTTCAGATTGCCAATAAAATTCTTTTGAAGTAACTTTGTCCATCATTTATCAATTTTAATTCCTTCCTAGAAAAAAATTGTAGTAGGTACCTATTTACTTACATTTTTTTAAGGAATTTTCTAATCTCTTACACATATATATTTTTTAATTCCCATAGTAAATGGATAAACAGAGTATGTACAACAACATAACATAGAGCAGTTTCCCATATATAAAAGTAATTATCGCATGCTTTGATAAAACACACGCAAATGAATATTTTTTTATCTTTACAAGGAAATTTATCGACTTATTTACTTAAATTAAAAATAACTAGAAAAATTTTTACAAGTCTTTTCATAGAAAAATTATTTTGTTTCAATGGAAAAAGTGTAAAAGTTGTATTTTTTAAATAATTTTGAGGAGGCTCAAAATAAATATCAATCAGTTGCAAGTTTGATCCTCAAAAAAAATTTGTTTAACGTTGATTTTTCTGTTAAATAAAAAATATTGAAACTGATTCTTATGAATGAATCTGCTCGGTGAGTCGTAGTCGCGTTTAATTTTGAATCCGAATCCTATCTTAATTTTTTCGACAACTCCTTCTATGCCTTATGCAATTCGAATCACATCATCAAATTGAATAGAAAGTGTTGCTTTATCTAACCTCACTGACTGTGTTCCCTTTGTTGTGCTGAGACATTGTCATAAGTAGCGGCGGTGGGAATTTCGTTTCTGGTTGCTATAATTTTAAAACTCTTAATACTTTGATATCGTATGTAAATTTAGTTTATTTTGTTTGTGAGTTGCCTGGGGAACGAAAGATCATATTCATGGCTATTCAAAATATGAACATACACTATATTTGGAACATCATTTTCTAAAATATGACATATTTCCCAGAATGTATGAACATATTAATGTTAATATTCCGAGAATTAGGAAAATACTCTCAATTTCGTTTTTTCAAAACCAAATAAAAAAAATTTGTTTTCACATAGTTATGTTTTTTGTTCTGTAAGTTTTTGTTACAAAATTTTCCTGACTGTTGAACATGAATAAATTTCTTTTTATCGAAATTAATATGTATTTTTTTTCATCAGAAAAGGAAATCTTTTTTAAGATAAATATAAATTTTCATGTGTAAATGGTATATAATTAATTATAATTTACAGGTTTTCTATTATAACAATAATAATCATAATTCTTTCTTTATGTTTTTTAATTAACAAGGTGTGTCCGAAATATAAAAATATAATATATAATAATTATTACTATTTAAAGAAAATAATCGTGTGTATAACTAGAATTGAAATATAGGAATATCGGATTATTTTATAGGTCAACTATTTTATAAATTGGGTACTAATTTAATTGAGAAGTTCCTTTTTTATTTTAAATCAGACAACTAAGTAACATAGTTTTATATATTTTTATTCTTAATATATACATTTAAATAAGAAGCAAAATCTCATCATTCAATAGAGATATTAGGAAGAGAAAAATGAGATAATTTGAGAATTGGAAAAACCCTTAAATTAAATCAAACATAGAAGTTCGATGGCTTAAAACGTACAGTGTACGAATTCTTTGCTGGGGCATGTTTACCTGAAATTTATTAGTTAAAAAAATGTAAATAATTTTTATAAAATAATTTGTTTTATTTTCTCTTAACCAAAAAGAATTTTTTTAAACAGAAAACCCATCTGTATTATTTATGAATGACTAAAAACTAACATTAATGTTACCTTATTGTTTTTTTAAAAATAAAATTTTATACAAAATAAAATTCAAAATCACAAATACAAAAATCACAAATTAAAAAAAAAAATTAATTAATTATAAAATTCTTAATAAAATATATAAAAAAAAAAAATTACCTATATAAATCAAATGTTTATGAAATGTGAATTTTATCATTACGGAACACAATTTTGGACATAAACTCTCGCCGTATTACATTGTGTATTACTTACCCATCTATTGGATGGACAAAATTTGAAAAATTCTGTATAACTACAACCAAGAATAATACCAGCTAATGGACTACATTTTCCATTAATAAGTCCATCAGGTGTTTGAATACTTTTTATTTCATTGAATTTTTGTTGTGCTGAAATTATGTATTTAGATAAAACAGTAATATATCATACAATTGACTTAAGCTATTAACTAAATTCTATAATTATCTGCACACATAAAAATATTTAAAATAATATTAACAAGCATACAAGCATAAAATAATATTAACAAGCATACAATGTCTAAATTCTATAATTATTACACACATAAAAATATTTAAAAAATTGTATCAAAAAGAAAATCCTATATAAATGAATTAAGTGATAAAAATTTAACAAGAAATAATGTTATATTTACCCGAACCAGAACATTTTTGAAAAGCATTGATCATAACAGATGAATAGGCAGTATCATTGGCATATTCTTTTAATATATCTTTTCTCATATTTTCAAGCTTAAACTCTCCATTGAACATATAACTAGATTCTGTCATAACACAGTCGGCGAAACACTGAAACAAAAAATTAGAATATCACTAATATGGATTGGAAAGCAATCTGAAAACTATAATTTATTTACGACAATCATCTTTTTTTTTAAAAAATTGCTTCGTGATTGTAAATTTACATTGAATTATTTTTTGATGAAAACTGAAAATTAAACTTCTTACTTACAACAGCTAAAACTTCTTACTTACAACAGTGGCTTCAATGCTTGGTGGTTCTTGACGGGCCGGAGGTGTTTCACCTGCTATCGGTAGGCCGTAAGTTTTTGCACATTTTTTAGCTACTTTGTTTGGTGGAGGATCGACGCAACACGAATGTGGATCCTAAATTAAATATTTTTATTTAGTCGAAGAAATCTTGGAAAAAGCAGCTAAATTTTTGTGCTGAATAACTTACTACAAAAAGAGGTGGTTTGCTACAGTCAAATTTCAAAGTTGCTGCTATTGACTCCTTAAAAAATAATAATATAATTTTTATAACATACATTTTACGATGGATCTAACTAATTCTTAGAACATTCTCAAACTGAAAGTTGTTATAAGTACAAGGATTAATAATAAGGTTGTTTGTATCTTTTTATTGCAATTAATGGCTATTTATTATTGAGGTTAGTGTACTAATGAAAGCAAATAATTTTTCTTATTAAAATGAATTGCCAATAGATTTTGTTTTTATTTTTAGATTTTATACTGAACTTGACTATTCAAAAGCACTGCAAAAATGTATTAAAAATCCCAAAACAGAAACGAAATATATTGGAAAGAGATTAAAATAAAAAAAAAGCAATCGTTTTAATTATTATCTTGGAATCTCGAGAATAAACACTAACTAAGTTTCCGATTTTACATTTTCCAATATAATTTTGGGTTGATTGTACAAAAAAAAAATTATAATGCATTATTGTTTTCGAAAAATGGTAGAAGTATCTTCTTAGTTATCTGACATGATCCATAACAATACCAATTGAATTTTCTATTATTCTGGGATTAAACCCTGTAACTCTTATGAACCTATACCAAACAAATTTTTTTTTAGTACAACATTCTTAGTTATTCGAGAACACTCTTTTTTATCAGAATTCCATTAAATTTCTATACAATTATTTTGTATTCATTAATATTTTTAATATTTTCAAAAAACATTTTTGAACTATAGCGACAATTTTTTGGATGACAAAACCGAAAATTAACATAAATACTCAAAAAAAAAAGGAAAATACTTATAAGTGTGATTACCGTAATTCCGAATGAAATTAATACAATACAAATAGCTTTCATTATTTTAATAAATAATTTTTGTTCGAGATTTATTTCAAAAAAATATTATCTGTTTTCACGTCAGCGACTTCTATAAAACTAATGTTTCGTTCTTGTTTGCCATATTTTTTATAGAAAATTTAAATTTTAAATTATAATTATGTACTCTATGCTGCAATTTAAAGATTCACTTTCATTGTAAAATTAATGATATCAAACCATTGGTAATTTTTGTACCATTTTTTTTTAATCCAATGCTATCAGAATCAAATGATTGGAACTAAAAATTAGCGACGCATCAAAGGTTTTTGAGGTCTTTCATGTCAAGCTAAAATTTTTTAATAAATTATTAATTTTTTTTCAATATTTTTAACATTTTTAATCATTGTTATTATATCAAGTATTTAAAAACAATAAAATTGTCATTAAAATATATGAGTTCGGGTGGACTGATTCGTTTTTTAAGATTAATTTAAACAAATCAGAAATTTCGCAATGTAAACTTTTTTGAATTAACATTTTTCTTTTTTATTTCATTTTGTCAAAACAGAAAAATTTAAAATAAAAATTCATCCCAATCAAGTGTCTTAAAAACACGAACGATTTTATTCTTTATGATCTGATCAATATTTATACAAATCGCAGAGTTTAAGTTCAAAACAGAATCTCTGTACACACTAAAAATAATATGTTTCATTTATCAGAGCAATATAACTGACGTGGAATATACAAAAAAAAAAACGGAAAAACAATAATATAAATAAAACTCTACTCATCGTAAAAATTAATGACCTGATTCAATAACCTTGTAGTACAACTATAGTAATTCTCAATGAATAATATTTATTTGAATTATACGTTTTAAAGATTTTTTTACACAGATACGACCAATGATTCTAACAACGCTATTTTTTTTAGCCCAGAATCCTTTTGATTTTAGCCAAAATTTAAACATTATTTACTTCTGTAAAAAATGGCAAGTCTTGGATGTAAAAATCTTAAGAAAAAAGTAATTATCAGTTATAAGAATGTTTAGAAATGAATTACGTTTCGATTATATTATAAATTAACTTGATGAGGGTATTAAATATGAACGAGGCCTAAAATTAGAAAAAAATCTTTGATAACTAAATTGGTACTTTTTTTTTGTCGGTAGATTTTAATTGAAGATCAATATCAATTTTTCCATAAATGGTCGCATAAAAATAAGTAGGTTCCCATAGAAAAGTTTTAAAACCAATCTCAATTACAGTTTAATAGAGGAAGAATTAATTCGAATGCCTAAACTTAAAGCATTCGAATTAATTTACGTATGTAAATATTAAGTGTTCGATTTTTTTTTTGCGATAAAAACGAATTATAATATACATAATATAAAATAAAAACTTTCTATAGATTTATTTCACAAAACATCAATTCTTTTTTTATTTTAAATAAATGTATGAACTCATATGTAAACATATCATCAAACTTTATATGCGGTTATAATTCAATTAGATGGCATAACACCAAATATTATAATTATCAAAAAAAATTAATTACATTTGACCTAAAATTTATGTATCAAAAGCTTTCGTTTGTTAGCTTTTACTGTATTTTATTTATTATATTTCTCATTTAACACGTATTATTTAAAAACGAAAATACGTCACGCCTATATATCTTAAGCCTAAATAGAAACATAAGTAAAAAAAAAATTGTTTTTATATATAATATGGTACATGACTGCACTTCATGATAAAATTTTTGGTAGTGTCACAATTTGGTGATGTAGTCCACAACTTCGCTTGACACTTAGTGAAATAATCTGCATCTACGCAATTATCTAATGCAAATGCATTTAATGCGCAAGCTCCTTTACCAATTGCTGCTGTAACATTTGGTAATTTCTTATATTCCTCAATCAATGCAGGAACTGTAATTCAAAAAAAAATTATGATAATAATTTTTAATAATTATTAATTTGGGCTTATAATCTACCTTTTGGGCTACATTTTTCAAATGATTTCAATATTTCATCATTGTATTCTTTTTCAGCTGGAAAATATTTAAAGAAAAACTCTTTTAATTTAGCCATATCTGTTTTTCCATCAGCAGAGAGTGCTTTTATTTCTTTATACAAACAATCTACTGCACACTGAAATTAAATAAGAATTTTTTGTTCAATGTTGATGATAGTTAGTAGTATATAGTATTATAATGTAATTAAACCGTTCCTGAACCTGCAAAGATTTTTAAATGTAACCAAATTCCAAATAAAGAAATAATTTAATTAATTTGCTAAATCATGACAACAATTTTTTACTGAGATTTTAATTTGTGTACAAAAATTATTGTGATCAATAAAATCCTTTTACATACAAATGGTTTCTATTCTAGAATTCTCGAATTTTAATTATAACATACGATTTTTTTTTCCAATGGTACTCCTGTCATGTCAATATCATTGCCATTAACTTTCATTCCATTTTTCTTTGCACATTCGAGTGTGATGGGATCATTCGGCAAATCCTTACAGCATAAATCCAAATCCTGAAATCATAGTTAAATAATTTTAGATGCGATTACAAATGAAAATTAAAAAATTCAGTCTTCTCGCCGAATTTTTTGTTTTTTCCAAACATTATATTACAGTGGTTCTGGTTTGAAACTAATTTTAAAGGGAAAAAAAAGAGAAAAACAAGTTTATATTTTTCGAAAGAAAATCTTTAAAAAGCAAAACATTTTATGCGAAAAATTATGTATATGGCAACACAATATTTAAATGATTGCTTAGTAGATAAGTTTTGAAGCTGAATAGAACATATAGTTTTTTAACTGAAATATATTAAAATTAAAGTTTAAAAAAATTAATATTTGAATTTTGAGATAATATTCGGCTCAGAACATAATGAAAGTTTTGCTTTTCGAGTTCGTTAATTGTAATCAAATTTCTTCTTATTAATATCTGTAATTACCTTAATAATCGTTGCTGGAGGTTTTGTACAATCTTGAGATACACATAATCCCTGAAAAAATTAAAATTACAAAAATGTTATAATATATAATATATTATATTTGTTATAATATAAATGTAATTTTTTTAAACTTTTGACATGACAATCAGAGTTTATATTTTTAGGTATATATATTTCTGTAATTATTACATATTTATTTATTTTATTTCGCATATATTAATTAATTATTTATTTAGTGCAGATTGTCTTATTTTTTATGTATTTATTATTCATATTTTTATTTGTTTTTTTCTTCTATTTATTTATTTACGATGGTTTTTTATTTTATTTTTTTGTAACTACAATTTATTTTTCTATATTTAATTTATTTGCTAATTTATTTATTTGTTCGCATATTTATTAATTTCTTAATATTCTATTTTTATTATTTTATTTTAATTATATATTTTGATCTATTTTTATTCATTTTTGGATAAATTATTTTTATTTTTTAATTTATTTATTTGTTCCCATATTTATTAATTTCTAATATTCTGTTCTCCATTAATTTTTTTTTCATAATTATATTTTATAAGTAGTGCATTACTAAAATATTATAATCTAACTATTATTCAAAAATTCAAAATAATAAATTCCCTAAATATTTTTACTTTATTAAACTAAAAATTTAAAAAATTTTTTTTTAAATATTTTAAAGTTGAAAGAAAATTTTTTTAAAATATATATTATTAATAGTATTATAGTACCAAAAGGTGTAATAATGTTATTCCAATGATTACAATAAACTTAGTCATTCTGATTTACTTCAAACAATAAAAAATTTTATTCCGAATATATTACTTTTATAAAGAAAAATAAAAAAAAAAAAAAAATTAATAATTTCTATTTAATAAAAATAATTTAAAAAGGTATTCAATTTTGCTCATTAGCAAAATATTTAACGTTCTAAATAACCGTGACCAAATGTTTTATTTCATTAAACTATCAATGTAAAAATCAAGCTTTATAATTAAATTTATTTTGGCAAAAACATAATTGGAAAATATTTTATTATGAAAAAATTTACTTATAGAATAAAATTGAAAGGTCAAATAATTTAATATTTACTAAATAAAAGAATTTTTCAATGTTCTTCATAGTTAGATAAACTATTGTTTTTATTGAGAAACCGCAAGCGCAAAATTTCCTTAAGATTTTCACAACTTTTTACTAAACAATTTTTTATTAATAATTCTCTAACAAATTAACATAATTTATTGAAAAAATTTACCCTTGAAAATATATAATTTATTCACCAAGCCGCAAGTTTTGACGTTAGGTCATTGAATCTGTCAAAGCATTTAATTGATTAACCAATACTAAAATTTGCAATTTATTGCATATAAATAGATCAGAACCAGAACGTCATAGTTTTGATTCTTTAGAACCGTCTAAATTCTAGAATCTAGAGAGTCTAGTCTATAATGTACTTATTAGTTCTATAAACATAAACAAATTTTAACATAAATATATTATATTAAAATGTCAAATTTATTACCACTTGTTGGAACTGACATTATAGTGTTCTCGATTAAACATTATCAAAATGTCCTGAACATAAAATTTAATTAAGTATTATAATATTTAAATTTTAACATATTTAAACCTAATCTTTTATCGTATCGTCCTCTGTATCTATAGAGAGAATGGTAATGAGAAATATATTTGGAATCTTCAAAATTAAAGTTCTTTGTTGAAAGAACTATCGGTAAACGTGAGAAAGCATTAACTTTACAAAAATATTGCCATGACAGAAATTTCAAAATTTGCAAAATTTATAAATAATTAATATATCTACCTATATTTACCTACCTGCTCACTCATATTTTTGTATTATTTACAAACTTACTAATGATAATTAGCTGAAAAAACAAAATGAGTCGTAATATAATTTAAATATCATAATATTTTATTTGAATTTAACGATAAAATTGATATAATTAATATTTTACAATTTGTTTTTTTTTTTTTTTTAATTTAACTTGTGTGTAAAGTACGTACAAATTATTGCTAAATTTTTTTTTCATCGTAAATATAGATATGCCATTTCAGAGAAATAGGAAATCAATTTAAATTAAGTAGAGTAAAATCTGAGCTTTTTTATGATTGACGTTTCATTTAATTCAAATAAAATTGTATTTAAGTATAATTAAATTTTTATTTTTTCAAATATTTATGATTCACTTTGTACAAAAATGTTGTTTTTTGCACTATTATTTTGGTGATTTACCAGTATGTAAGAAATTTATCAATTTATCAAAAACTCATATTTTAAAAAATTTGCTACGACTTAAAGTTGATTAGTATAATATTAGCTAGTGTTTTATTCACATTTATTATTCAAATTAATATTGACCTTAATTTAGCTAGTCGCATCAACAGCGCGACAGTAAAATCGATATTTAGCTAATCGCAAAAACGCCAAATTTGTCACGAAAAGTGAGAGCTACAATATTTTGATAGTCACGCGCGCATTTTCTTTCACAAAAAATTATATTTCTCTCACCTGAAATTTAATGGGAAACTAGTACAAAAAATAAGAAAAGTGAGAAAAATATAAGGAAAATTCTAAAAAAATTTAAAATTATGGTCTTGAGTATTATTTAAAAAAAATTCCATTTAATAAATTTCAAAAAATTTTTATTTATTTATGAAAAATTCAAAAAAATGTTTGATAGGAAAATAAAAATTACTCATTTTTAGATTTTTTTTGATTTATTTTTGTATATTTATTTTTTTTCTCTTTATTTATTTACTTTTTTCTTGTCAAATTGTCAAAACTAAAGGTTAGAGGAAGAGATTTGGGGGGGGGGGGGGGGGGTGACTTAACTAACGGGAATTAACGTAACATTACTTTATTTCACTTTAAAAGCGAAATAAAGTAACATTATGTTAATTCATTTATTTAAAAAGACATAAAATAACATTATTTTAAGTCATTTTATTTTATTATTTTAATTCACTTTCCAAAAAAACAAAAAGTGACATAACATAACAATTTATAAATAAATAAATTCAGTATTCTCCGACAATATGGGCACAATATTGGGGTTTTGCAAAACAGCCTGTGCATAACTTGAGATGATTGCACGGTCTCATCAAAACATTTTTTTTGCTTTCACAACAAGTTATGCACAGGCTGTCATCATAATCAGCTTGATCATCGTATGCACTTTGAATTTGCTCTATTTCATTTTCTTCTGGAACACAGTGAACATCATCTACATCTACGTGCGCGTGGTGGTGCGGCGTGTGGTGGCGCGGTGAGTGCGGGCGTGTGGTGTCGCGGGGCGTGGTGGCCCGTTTGCGTTCGCGCCACCCGCCCCGCGCCACCAGCCCCGCGCCTCCCGGCAGGCGCCAATGCACCCTCGCCTCACCGCGCCACCGCGCCGAACACCCCGCGCTACCACCCGCCGCCCCGCGCCGGAACGCGCCACCCGAACACGCCGACCGCACGCGCCGCCTGGCCCCTCCCCCCGCCGCTAACTAACTGTATAATGATTACTTAAGTTATAGAAAAAAAAATTTCTCTTATGTCGTTTTCAATTAATGACACAAAACGACATAATATAAATTTGAGTCACTTACAAAATTTAGTTTATGACACTTTCAGGAAGAGACATAATAACCCTCCGTTGTTCGAACAACTTTTTTTTAAAAGTTTCGTACAATTGTCCCCTCTACACGCACAGTTTCCGTGTATACCCGCTGCACTACAGACTTCGAAGAACACTATGTAATTGAATTATTTTTATCACTTCTTTTTGTTTAACAACACTTTTTTAAAAACGCACGCACGAGTTTATATAAGATCTGTTTTTTGAATTGTTACTTTATGTCACTTTGAATTTTTTGCATAAATTGACATAACATAACATTATTTTAAGTCGTTTTGAAATGTTATTTTATGTCTTTTTAAATAAATGAATTAACATAATGTTACTTTATTTCGCTTTTAAAGTGAAATAAAGTAATGTTACGTTAATTCATGTTAGGTTAAGTCACCCCCCAAGAGATTTGTGTGTGAATTAAGATGTTGGCGCAGTAAAGTTTCACGTCGTATTTGTGACTAGTAAAATAAGCTTATTTAAAAAATGTGAGGTGACAGAAAAAAAATTATGGTGAGGTGACGCGACTAGCTAAATTGAGGTCACTGTCTTATTTTGATTTGTTCGAAATCTGTGTAAAATAAATGCTTCTTTAGCTAATTGCAAGTGTTTCCTATTTCTATATTATTACACAAAGCCATAATAATTCCAAAACTTCTAAATTAATTGAAATTACAAAATGAAGTATAATGTAATATAGTATACACTATACACTGAAGAATAATTTCTCACTTTTTCAGTACGAAATAACTGGTGAGTTTGGCTTCATTTCATAGTATTGCATATAGATTTAGTTTCAATATCCGCACATTTTAATACTGTGGTCTAACTAAAGGTGTTATAAATGCGCAATTTACTATAAAAATTATTAGATAAGTTAGGTGTGTCTGAAAAAAAACACACTTTGAAATAATATCTTTAATTTTCAAACAGTAGTTGAAACTTTAAAAAAATATTTCTACGTTAATCATATCTTAATTTATAATGAACATATCTAAATAAAAGATTTAGGCTTTCTTTAGGAAAACTCATTCATTAAAGTAGTTTATAACGATGTAACGAGTAATATCAGAATCACGTCAATCCCTCTTATCTCTTAATACCTACAATAAAAAAAACTCAACTCACAAAAAATGTAAATAATATCTTACTTCCCAATTAATATTTAAAAGCTCTATACATAAAATTGAACAGAAGGACATTTCTTTATGTAATTCTTGCTTGCGTCACAGTTAGTTGAAGTAGTCCAATCCTTCGCAGGACATTTTGTAAAATTATCAGCATCTACACAATTAGCCAGCGCAAATCCATGCAATGGACAAGCTCCTTTTGCTACAGCTTGAGTAATACTTGGAAACTTTTTGTATTCTGCTAGTAATCCAGTTACTAAAAAAAATTAATTATTTTAAAAAAATTATGAATAATGTGAATTTCATTAGAAAATCAAATTAATGTTCAAACTATCATAAAATCAAATGTTCTTTTAATAAATAGTTATTAAATTAAAATTTCTTAACATTAATTTTAATATTTTTATTACAAGCGAAATTATCTAAGGCCGATAGATCTAGACTTCAAAGTAAATTATGTTATTTTGTAATAGTATGATTGGACAGGAAAACTATAGAATTTATTTTTTAAATCAAATTAATCAGAATTTTGAAACAATTCATTAATTAGACAATGGAAGTGGTAAGTATATTATTTATTTTGCCCAATTCCCTTTTATTTTCAGCATGACTGGAAACCAACAAAAGTGATGATTGTATGCGTGGATTTGCAAACCCTTCTAAATACTTATAATTGCCTTGGAACCACATAAAGAGTGAAAATTATTTATTCAATGTTTTAGGCCCGAATGTTTAAACACCAATTTTCAAACTACCTTTCCTTTAGCTTCGATCGAGACAGTATTGAACTAAAATGAAATAAAATATATATTGTTATTACTTTTCGGTATACATATCTCGGTTGATTTCATCATCGCATCAATATATTGTTTATCTTTTGAATAATATTTTTGGAAGTATTCTCTGATTTTATCTTTATTTATTTTTCCATCTTTATCTATAGCTTTCAAATCTCTAAATACACAGTCCACAGCGCACTAAAATGATAAATATGGCATTATTACAATTAATCAAAAATTAAACTTCGGATTTAGTTTATATTGTATAAAAGTTTAATACATGAAATTTGTTTTTAATTCTTTTTATTTTATAAATAAATATTTTAATTTTTGAATATAATTTAATTTTTATACAATAGATCTTTATAAGATAATTTCAAAATATAATAGTATATAATTTAATTAACTTACAATTACTTTTTCCATGGGAACACCAGTGTCATCAATGTCTGTACCAACAACCTTTAATCCATGCTTTTTAGCACATTTCAATGTCAGCTCATCATTTGGTGGATATTTGCAACAGTCATCCAAATCCTAAAAACAAAACACATAAAAAATAAACAATATACCTAATTAAATTCCTAATATGGAACTATTTTATTTTTTTACTATTTCTATTTTCAATTGTGTACTGTAAATAGTATATTTACGAACAACATGTGTTGTATAAAATAGTTTATACATCTCAAAATATTTGTGTGTTGTTGACGTCCTATTAACTATTGACTTTTACAAACAGATAAATCAAGATTTAAGAATGAAATTGAAATATTTTGTTCTTAGATGGATTAAAATATTCTCTGAATTATATATAATACTAGCTGTACCCGCACACACGTTATTGTGGAACACTCCCTTTTTAAGGGAAATTTTTGTTGTCAGATTGATGAACAATTATAGGAGCTAGTTATTTTATAAATTTGGGAAAATATCTAAGAAGAATTAATATTTATCATTTCTACTTATTCAACACTTAAATTGCATGAAATCGAATGATATCCTTTCCTTAAACAGGTTTCCAAACCAAACCAAATTTGTGTTTTTATTCATTTCCGCTTTTTTTGAATCAAACTTGAATGAAATTGGAAGAACTTTGGCAGTCCTCCCCGGGAGGGGTTTCTGGGTAGGGTGCCATTCAAATTTTAAAATAGCCTAAAACAACTCCGAGACAAAGAGACGGTGTAAATTTCGAAACGATCGGTTGAGTGATTTAGTTTTTAATATTTTGTAGTATTAGTAATAATGAAATTAATTTCTATATATTCGAAGATGCCCCCTAAAAGAGGGAGCCAAATTTTTTGTTACGAAATTCGTGTGTTTAATCATTTTTATGTACCAAATTTTAATGAAATCGGACAAACTTTTGAAGTCCTCCACTAGAAGGTCTCTGGGTAGGAGGTCCTTGGGTAGGAGGTCAACAAATTTTTTGTTACGGAATTTGTGTGTAATCAGTTCTTCTTTTTTGAATGAAATTGGACGAACTTTTAAAATCCGCCGCAATGGGAATTTGTGTGTAATCGGAATTTGTGTGTAATCACTTCCTCTTTTTACATACAAAATTTGAATGAAATCGAACGAACTTTTAAAGTCTGCTCCGAGAGGAGGTCCCTGGGTAGAAGGTCAACAAATTTTTTATTACGAAATTTCTGTGTGTTATTATTTCCTCTTTTTAGATACCAAATTTGAATCAAATCGGACGAACTTTTAAAGTCCGCCCCCAGGGAAGGTCTCTGGGTAGGACAACAATGTTTTTGTTTCGAAATTTGTGTAATCAGTTCCTCTTTTTACGTACCAAATTTGAATGAAATCGGACGAATTTTTTAAGGTCGCCCCCGGGGGAGGTCCCTGGGTAGAAGGCCAATCGAATTTTAAAATAGCATATAACGACCCCCAAACTGAAACAAAGACATGGTGTAAGTTTAAAAAAAAACGGTTGAGCGGTTTAGGAACCTATTCGGAACATACAAAAGATAAACATACAAACATACAACTTCGGTTTTATATATATAGATATAGATATAGATATAGATATATATTTTTTCAATTAATGTTGTTAAATATTTAGTAGTCCAGGTGGTATATCGTAGCTACCGGTAAATATATTCCAGTATCAAAATTCAGATACAACGACATATATCGCGGTATATCCCCAGATAAGGATATCACAGTATAGAATATCAAGTAGGGACTCTTTTTTGTTTAATTTACTCTAGCGATTATATTGGAGTGCAATTATAATTTATTTATTTAATTTGATATACAAAAGAATATACTTTTATTTAAAAAAAAAATTAATTAATTATAATTTACGTTCTTTTATAAAGGATATAGTGGAGTGCCATAACGTCAATTGACTTTATGTCTCAATACTGAACTGACGTTATGACACTTCGGAAAAGGGACATAAAATCAATTAATTTTCTGTTTTTTTAAAGAAAAAATTTATAAAAATTAAAAAATTGCTCCTCTGCGCAAGTTTATCACAAACGAGACATAACATCAATTGACTTTTTTTTTTTTTTTTTTTTTTTTATTAAAGTTACCAAATCACTAGGTGGGATACCTTTTATGCTTAAAGAAGCATGGATTTGATAATGGAAAGGAAGTTTAGACGGGATTTAAAAGTGGGATAGTTAGTGGGTAATCATGTACACTTTTCTTAAAGCGGCACAAGTCGTAAGTCAAACGTGCGCCAGCTGTCGGGAACAATTTTAATGGGAGAGCATTCCACATTCTCGAGGTGCGAACTGAAAACGAATCTCCAAAGCTCGTTCTCGGTACGAGTTTGGCGTGAAACTACTTGAAGTGGAGGAAGTAGGGCCTTTACTTCCAGGGAACACGTATCCGTTCCAACAAGGTATTTATAAAAAATTGAAAGTGAACCTACATTGCGACGGTGATTGAGTGATCTTAAAGGGCTGGTGGTTTGGTGATCGTTGATCAATCTAATAGCCCTTCTCTGAACTTTGTCCAGGTACTCAAGATGGGTTTTAGGAGCACCATCCCATATATGCGAATTATATTCTAATTTCGGCCGTATGTAGGATTTGTAAATATTTAAAAGATCAGAGGGGGAAAAGCATTGTTTACATCTTTTTAGAAAACCAAGACATTTCGCTGCGTTTTTTGGCGTTTCGAAAATATGATCCTTCCAACTTAGATCGGAAGTTATTTTCGAGCCTAAAATGTCTAGGCTTCCAGATTTTCCAATACTTTCGCCTTGAAAAGAAAATTGGGGATCAAAAGTTGACAGTTTTCTAGAAATTAGGCAGCATTAGGTTTTGGATGCGTTGAACTCAACTCTGTTGAGAAGACCCCATTGTGAAATTTTGGAAAGGTCGTGATTTATGCTACCTTGTAGAAAATTGCGTTTCGTAGCAACAGTATTTGAAGATGCTGATTTCCTATTAATAAAAAGCATGCTACCATGTTACTGTCATCGGCGAAGCTGTGGATGGGGTTGAGTGTTGATTTCAGAAAGTCGTCGATGAAAATTAAAAAGAGGGTTGGGGAGAGAACACACCCTTGTGGTACACCGGAATTGATATTAAAAATATGTGACTGGTACCCATCCACAACAGCACGAATAGAACGACCAGAAAAAAAGTTGCTGATCCAGTTGACAAAGGCTGATCCTAGACCTATTGATTTAACTTTAGAAATCAATGCCGGGTGCCAGACTCGATCAAAAGCCTTAGCTATATCCAAAGCAACAACACAAGCCTCACCGGAATTGTGAAGACTGAGCTTGTGGGATAGATATGTCATCAGGTCACCAGTCGATCTATTCGTACGAAAACCATATTGCTGGTCACTTAGAAATTTGTTACATTCAAGGTATTTTTTGACTTTATTGTTAATAAGGGATTCCATTACTTTGGAAAGAATAGAAGTCAACGCAATGGGCCTGTAGTTGGAGGGATCCCATTTATCGCCTTTTTTTGGAATAGGCTGAACATGCACAACTTTCCACTTGGTGGGGTAAATGCCAAGTGAATATGAAAGATAGAAAAGGTTGCGCAGAGGTTTAGCTAGAACAGAGGCAGTATGTTTTAGGACCACAGCCGGAATACCATCAGGGCCAGTTGACTTTTTCACATTCAGATTTTTTAGAGCTTTTAAAACAGCACGTTGCCTAAAGTAAACTCTCCCAAAAGAAGAGTTTACTGGTGGCAATACAGGTGGATTTTGAGCTGAAGCTGCGAGTGTTGAGTTTTGACTAAAAAGTTTAGCAAACAAATTAGCCTTCTCACCCGAATCTGATATGATCCGGTCACCATCTACAAGGGGAGGAAAAGATGAAGGCGAACAAAAGTTTTGTTATGCTTCTGCTATTTTTAGGAAGGTTTAATATTTCTTGACGCTTCCTCTGGGTAAACAAAGCCTTCTGCTGACAACAAATCTTACTGCATATGTTCCTGACCTCTCGCCAGTGCTTCAGTAAACTTAAAGAATTGCTATGTTTATACTCACGAAAAGCATTATCTCTATCGGCTATGGCCTTTGCACAGGAGTCATTGAACCACGGGCTTTTAGTACTCGTTTTATTTTGCACTTTTTTATAAGGAATGAAAAGTTTCATTCCTAGCAGAATACTTTCGGTAATGACAGCCGTGCAAAGGTCAACATCCCTCTCTAAGAAGCAACGAGACAGATCCATCCGCTCTAGAAAACTGGCGAGCCCATCCCAATCAGCTTGAGAACAGGTCCATACCAGTCTTCCAGGAGTGCTAGATAAACCCGCTCCACCATCAAGAGAAAAGTAAAGTCTATTCAAGGATGATCATCGCCTATGCACTTGTACCACATTTGTTATTGTAATCCCACTTTGTTTATATGAATAATAAAACAGAATAGGAAAAAAAAAACCCTATGCACTTCATATACACTTCGTGCTTATGTAAGTGCATGAAAAAAAATATTTGTATTTCGTCTTCGCACTTCCCATTTAAAAAAAAAAAATCATTCGCACTTTGAATAGGAAGAAAAAAAAACATTTTTTCTGTATTTATTTTTTTCCTTCTTTTTTGTGCATGCACTGTAAAATGCGAAATTCTTATTTATAATATTTTCTGATCGCAATTGTGTGATTGATGTATGAATAATGTAACTAAAAATAAAAGGATTGCAGAAATCAATTTAAAAATTAATTAATTTAAAAATTAATATGAAAAGGTTATTTATTTGCAATAAATTTTAAAGCAATTAGCTCAGAGCTTGATTTGCTTTGTAATTATTAATCGTATTTTCAAAGTTTTCACAAATAAATTTTCAAGAAAAAAAAAAAGAAGCTTATTTTTGGATTTTAAACGAAAATTCTAGAAGAGGATGCTAAAAATATTTTAAATTACATTTAAAAATACCAAAACTTGACTTTAAATGTAAATAAATTCGAGCAAGAGCACAATCAAGTTGCTTCATAATATGTTGCATATGTTGTTTTTTGGAAAAATGTTTTGTACGTTGTTATTTATTATATTACAAGACGAAAAATTAATTTTTAACTGTGTATTTTTTCCGTGTATTAATAAAACATGCCAAAAATTTATGATGATGGTAGTAAATGCACGTTCAATCTTAAATTTTGGGCATCACTAGTCTATTGATATTATGACACTGCCAAAAGACATTCATATATCTTTGTTGTTCATGATTTGTATGAATACCGGTACCAGTATATCCTTTTGAAAATTTTCAAATTCATCCGGAATACTATAAATATGATAAGCAAATCTTACTATCATCATCGAAAAAAAAAAATTTGAGCGATCAAATTTTTACCAACTTTATAAAAGTTTGAAAGTTTTCGATAAAAAATATTCGATATTAATATTTTAAATCAATATTTCATCTTGGTCGGTCATACAAAGTTATTAATTATTTTAATTTCAATCTCTTAATATTTCTATCTAATTCTAGTGTATAGCATAAACTACTAAAGCACAATACGGGTTAATTAAATAAAGGTATTGATAATCATATCATTCATCATTATAATTAAATTTCGCAAAATGTAAATTAAAACCGCATAGTATGTGAAACTCTGAAAGGAATTCTTAAAGACTGTAAATATTTATTGAACCTACTTGGTTTATGTTTCCAAACTAATCTAAGCAAAATACAAACCTTTGCTACTGTAGGTGGGGGCTTATTGCAATCTTGAGCACTGATCAGGTTCTGAAATAAATATCAAATGTTAAAATATTTTGTTATTAACCAGATCATAATATTGTTTTGATTTATTTAATAATTCAAGTTTCTAATTTATCACTTCTTGATGCGCCGTTCGCAATCCTTGAAACCAAAACAAAGCTCCCCATAACCGCCCGCCTCATCAAAACAACTTCAACTTAAAATGTACATATATATATATATACTTTTTTTTTGTTGTTATTAACTTTTTATACGTTTCTTAACAATATATATAATTATGATACTCAAAGTTATTTTTTTAATTTTTTGCTTTCTAGATAAAAATTATGTTCTTTCTGCTCGAATAAAATACACAATACTAAAAATTTCGTTTTCTTATTTAAATTGATCTCATAGTGGTTCCGTCATTAAATTAACATTTTAATAAAAATTCAAACATTAAAATAATTATTTACCAATAAATTTATTAATAAAATAAGTACAATAATATCTAACTTTAACATAATGGCTTACTTTAAATATTAAATTTTTATTTCTGAAATTAATAGTTTTATTATGAAGATTAAAATCGAATTTAAACAAAATATAATTAAAAAATAAAATTGATTGGCATGCAGTTAATATCCAGTGCCAAGCATAAAATCAAGTTAATATTAAAGACCGAGAAGGAAAACCATAAATTTCTATAGTTAATATTCTTCTTCAGTCCATATTTTTTCTGTGTTCAAAGATATTTCATTTAAATTAACTGTAATTCTTGTTCTTATTTATTTTAAATATTTCATATTAGCTTGAATAAAACATTTATGATTTAGCGGAAACAAAAGGTTAATCAACCGTGAATATGAAAATTGACAAATACCATCAGATTTAAATTTACAGTCAAAATACATTTATTTGTAACAATATAAAGAGTCTTGGGATCTTAGGAATACAGAACAAACAACTTTATTCAAAATTTGAGAACAAAATTTAATACTAGGTACCACTACTGTTTTATTATCCATTTCTTTCAAAAATAAATAATTAATTTTGGCATAATATATTATCTACATAAATAACCGTGACAAAATATTTCAAATTATTTAGCAATCATTAAAATTGAAAAATAATTAATAAATTAGAAAAATTAAAAACAAAAGGCAAAAATTATTAAAAAGAATCTGAATGTTAGTTTGAATAAAATAATTAGCATTATACGATTTAGTTTTTTTTTAAATAAAATCATCATTTTCACGTGTACAATAATATATAAATATTATTAAAAACAGTTTGTAAGTTGTTGATGTTGCATAAATACGCATATGTTGTACGTAGACATACCATATACTTAATTTACTTTTATTACAAAAAAAAAATTCAGTTAATCAAAAGTTCCGACCATCTACCTATAATAGAATTTGATTTAATTTTGACTACGCAGCCATTATCCTTTAGTTGCAAAACATATATTATTTGAACAAGGACTCCTAATAAAAAATATCCGAAAACTCTTTACTTTCGGTATCCGTAATTTAGTAAATGTCCTCTAAAAATTTCGCCAGTTAAAATATTGAAATATCAGAAATGAATTAAAAAACATTAAATTCGGATTTTGTTCGTAAATTCTAACGCTGAAAAATTCACAAAAAATTTAATTGTTGTTATAGTAAAAAAATACCTCTGTTGTTGTCTAAATATTACATAATGAATAGTTCTAGTTAATTTAAATTTGTAAGTTCAAACTTTGACTTGGAAATTTCAAACAGTACTTTCAGTTTTTGGTGTGAGATTAATTTTTGAATAAATTCGAAATAAATGAATTACATTTTCAACATTACAATTTTGGATTAGAACAATTAAAATTTCAAAATCAATATTTTTTACAATTTTTATAATATTCAAGTTCAAGTTCAATTTAAAAAAATAATAGCACATTTTTGGTAAATTGAATTGATTCTCATCAATCACCAAGTTAATAAAAATTTGTGCATCTTGAATTTTAATTTTAATGATTATAAGATAATTAATAATATTTTATTAATGTAATTTTACATATAAATAAATGTATACAATACATAATGCCTTCATTTTATAGCACTGAGAATACTAAAAATACATTATTAATTCAAGTTTTAACTATATTTTGCAATAAACTCAAATAGATGAACCTTCAATGTCTCTACGATTCAATAAACTTAAATAGATGAACCTTCAACGTCTCTACGATTCAATATAACTATTTTAATTAACACTTACCATGATCCCCTCTTCAAAAAAAAATTTTTTTTGACTTAGATTCAAAATAACATTCGAAATTAATAACAAATTAATTCCAGCTGCTATTTACACTCATTGATTGAATAACAGGAACTAAACATCTACCTATTAGTGAATAATGACTAGTAAATTGGTAATTGATTGTATTTTTAAATTTTGAACTAAAAATTTTCATTGACTGTTTTGAAATAGAACAGTATACCTTAAAAATGAAATATGGTGATTGGTGTTGTTTTTATTATTTCGATTTAAGATCATTTACTTTTCAGATATATCAGCTTATTATTCTTAAGTAGAATTCTTTTATATTTATTATTGCAGTTAAACCGTGTAGCCATGATAATTTGAACATTTTGTTCACTAATGGCACCATCTCAAGTATTGATTTTTTTTAATTAGAGTTTTTCTAATTTTGGAAACATTTCATTAATTACTTTCCAAATTAGGAGCAAAAAAATTTTTATAAGCTTCTTAAAATTTCTTATTCACATTTGACTATTGACTATTTTCTTTAATCCATCTAACAACAAAATATTCCAACTTGATTCTTAATCTATTTTGATATTAATTTAGTCAAAGGTAGATTACAATAATAAAAAAAAAACGTTTTTCTATAGATAAAGTTTTTCTTTATATTCAACGGAAATAATTTCATACCTATTTCATAATATAAATTAATTGTTAATAAAAAATTATCTTTCTATTCTACTTTTTACACAAAAAAATACAAATAAAAATTTGATTAAAAATATAAACTTTAAATATCAATTACTTCCTCCCGTCTTATCACATTCTTTTAGATAGTTTTTAACTGTTACGCAATCGGTTGAATTATTCCACAATTTTTCCGGACAATTAATAAACGTATCCACAAAAGCACAATTTCCTAATACGAAACCCTTAAATGGACATTTCGTTTTGGGTAATTCTGCATGGGCATCCTCACCTACCTTTAAACTGTCAATTAATGAAGGAACTGCAAGAAAAATGTTTATTAGCTTATTATCGAAAGAACCTGCAAAAAATGTAAATACGTACCTTTGGAATTACATTTCACTATTGCTTTAATGCTAATGTCTCTGTATTCAGTTTGACCTGGATAGTATTTGTCAAAGTAAGCTTTAAGGTTGGCAGAATTTATATTACCAGCAGGATCAAAAGCTTTTATGTCTTTGAAGAAACAATCAAAAAAACACTAAAATAAATGACAGTTATTTACAGCAATAAAAATAAACAAATTAAATATTTATAGCACATTGTATAGTACAACTATATACATATAATTATTATAAGGTCGACCCTGATCCGATTTACAGTTTCTAACGCCTGAGTTTGGACCTGGAGAATATGGTCCGTGAGCTTAAACTAGCTTACTCACTGGTACGATCGATATCAGTAAAGCAATTTGATAGTTGCAAGCATTTTACTTTGGGACGGACATCTAATGAAAACATACAGTTCGTAAAAATATTAAATTTCTTTCAATAATGACATAGTTATGTTTCGTATATGTTTTTCAATTATCTTTAAATTTTTGGAAACTTCAAATTTTATGAATGTAAGACAAATTTTCTACTATAATTTATGCTCTAAAATGAAAATTAGCTAGAAATATCCTAC
Source organism: Hybos culiciformis (assembly GCA_964007475.1). Lineage (NCBI taxonomy): Eukaryota > Metazoa > Arthropoda > Insecta > Diptera > Hybotidae > Hybos > Hybos culiciformis. Next base: position 68,007,488 of record OZ023274.1, on the reverse strand, counting down.
AACAATGTCTTCCACATTAGCATTATCATCATCAATTTTGCCATCTACAATTTTGAGACCACTTTTTTTAGCACAGGCCAATGAAATTTCATCATCTTCATTTGGATATTGGCAACAATTTTCAATATCCTAAAAATTAAAAGAAACATTATAATCGAAAAAAAAAAAATATATATATATATAAAATTTAATTCCATTACATTTTCTATATTGGCTGGAAGATCGTTACAATCAATTGATAAGACTCCCTAAAAATGTATGAAAAAATTATTATTATTATTTAATAGTTAAGTATAAAAAAAATAATCTCTCTATGAATTAATCTCTCTACAAAGTATTTATATTACAATTGTAAAAAAGAGCTAATATGAAGTTTTCTTTATTTAAATTTTTCCTGTTCAAGTTTTATCTTTTCGTCCCCTCCGCAAAATCATACTCTTAAAATAATGTCAAAAGAAGCCTACATTTATCAAATCCTGAATACGGAAGTTCAATATCACGATTCATAATCTAAGCTGCGTTATCCTTATTCAATTGTAAATATTTTTTCAGATACGAATGAACTACATTAATTTTTGAAATTGTAATACTACCCACAAATTCGCAATTTTAATACATTTAATATTATGTTACTACACTAAATCACTAAACTTAAACTTATAACAATCTTTGAATTGATTTTATTAAAATTTTACATTTCATTACTTATTTATTATTTCAATTCTTATAACATTTTCTTAATAAATCTGAATAAATTTTTTTAAATAAATTTTAAGTTATATTTAAAAGAAAAAAGAAAATAACATATTTTACCGAAAAAGAATATAATAACACTCCGATTAATAACAAGTGCGACATTCTATCATTTATGTATAAAAATATTTGAAATAAATAAAATTTCAAGGTGATATTTGACTCCCTTTATAGGAAAATGTTTCGTTAACAGATTCAATTTATCAAAACAACTATATATTTTATTAATTATTATATAACACAAAATTAGTTTAATTAAATTAATTAAAACAATTATTTATCATTTTCATTGTATAGATACAATATACACTGTTGTATGCACAATGAAATCTTCGCACAAAAAACTTTACAAAAAAAAAAAAAGTGAAACAAATTCACTTTAGATTCAGATCAACACTATCACTAGGCACGTATCTACAATTAGCGAATTTGTTTTTTATTAAATTTTTCTATACATAGGAACCATACGATCAAAAAATAAAAACAAAACATAACAATGGAATAATTTGATTATCCGAAATCGATTTTATACTTAAAATAATTTCAAACAAAATGAAAATTAATTTTTTTTTTTTTATAGTAGATTATTGTATATGTAAACTAAATTTGGTATTAATTAAGAGTTCTGTATACACAAAAATACATTGACACGAGTCAATACTTATATCACGAGACCGAAGGTCGAGTGATATAAATTGACAAGTGTCAATGTATTTTTGGATAAATACAGAACGAGTTGTATAACAAATTTTGTTTACATATCCAATATACTGTTTTAATGCGTAGGGGAGAGGTAGTTGCAAAGAGAGAATATTTTTTCTTCTCATTTTTTCTCTTTTTTTTTTTTTTGTATTTGGCTGTATTGAAATATTGTGAGAGATATTATGTTTGTTTTAGGTATTACGTAATATTCAATACGAAACATCTAAATGCTTTCATTATTTACGCTGATGCATCTAAATTTTTTCATTATATACGCTGATGCATCTAAATTTTTTCATTATTTACGCAGATGCATCTAAATGATTGCATGTGTATTGACGCATATAATACTCCATTTAGTGATCTAAATTCTATAGCACTAAATACAACATAACGATCCCCAACGCATTAAAAATTTTTTTTAGCTTGTTAGTTTGTATATTTATTCAATAAAAATAAGTACGGTTTTATTCTCTACTGTAGCGTAGTTACAGACTGTAGTCGAATGAAAATGTTTGTAATAATTTTTTTTTTAAAGTTATGAAATAAATATTATATATTTGTTGTCGGACAATAAGCATCTAAAATACCCTTGCTGCTAAACTATACTTCAATTAGGGACAACGGAGAATTTAAGCATAAATTAGAGCTTTATGGGCAAGTTGATCTATAACAATCTTAAATTACGCCAATACTAGACGTCAATAATAGACCAAAAAATCATATAATGCCATTTTAAAAAATAATAGTACATTTTTGGTAAATTGTATTGATTCTCACCAATCACCAAGTTAATAAAGATTTGAAGCATCTTGAATTTTAATTTTAATGATTATAATTTAATTAATAATATTTTATTAATGTAATTTTACATATAAATGTATATGTATACAATACATATGCCTATATTTTGAAAATACTAAAAATACATTATTAATTCAAGTTTTAACAATTTTGCAATAAACTGAAATAGATGAACCATCAAATCTTATTATTTTTTTTTATTTTTTCACAAATTTGAAAAATGAGTTGTTAAATCTACACTCATACTCTCCCCACAAACCAAACCATTGTTTTATGACTACTTTACTAAACATATTTTTGAAGTTTTTCACTTTTTTTTTTATCAAAGTATGAAAGTTTTTTTAAGCCCTTTTTTTGGGTTTTTATATTAAACATCTGTCCTTAAGTCACGTTTATATATATTTTCATATGTGGTTCGCTGAAATCAAAATCAAATAAAACAAAAATCATACGTGTTAATATTTCTGATAATTTTACAAAGTTAGCATTATTCTAACACCGTTTTATTCTTGACATAATTGTATTTTTTATTTGTTACAAAAATTTTAGCAATTGGTTTTTTACTTAACTAAAACAAATTTAGACACCAATTTGATAACAAAAAAATTTCCGAAATAATAAATGGTTTGCTCGGCCCTGTACTACATCTAAATAAATCTTCAAATCGAACTGCATTTAATATTTACATATAGCATCCTAAAATATTCCAAGTTCTTACAAAATATTGGTATGATATTAACATTAACTACATCGAACAATAAATTAATATGAAATTTAATTGATCCCGAAAATAACCAGTTCGATTATGCCTACATATTTATATAAACGATTATTACAAACACTCAAATCCTCTGTCAAACTCTAATGTTATTTTAATCCACATCAAAGAAATGTACCAAGAATGCATGCTGGGAGCTGAAAGTATATTTCAATGGAAGTCGGTTTATGTACAGAAAATATCGTAGAAATGTTCAAAACTGGCCCTAAACTCACTTCATTCTATATATTTTTTCAAATATTTTATATTTCTATGGAAGTCGGTGTATGTACAAAAAAGATCGTAGAAATGTTGAAAACGGGCCCTAAACTTACTTCATTCTATATATTTTTTCAAATATTTTTTTTTAATATACAAGAAAAGCTGAAAAATGTGTATCAAAAAAAAAATAATGGATTTGTTTTTTGTTTCCACAGATTATTAATTTTAAATAACAACGAAAATTATCAATTATTTATAATTAAGTCAATTTTATAATGATTTCGAACATTATAATAAGAATTATAAAATGTAAACAATTTAGTATTCCATTTTGACTATCTTGATAACAACGTATGTACTTTAATTCTCACAACAATAGGTACACTATACCTATAATTTTCCAAGAATTAATGAAAATTTTTGTGCAAAATTTTAAAGTCAATTCCTTTGGCAACCTTAACGTTCTACATTATTTAAGATTTAAAATTGAAAAACTAAAGATTGATAAGAATCAATTCGTACTGTTCTCAAAAAAAAAACTTTCTTCAACCATTTCTTAGTATTTTCATGATATTTATGAACACATCTAGATGTTAATGTATATAAGGATTTGATAGCAAATATATTCAAAACAAACAACAATATGTTATATTATGATGTTAATAATGGAAAATGAAAGAAAACATATTTTTGAAGCTTCAATTTCATATTTTTTTTTATAAAAATATTTTTTATTAAAAATAAACAAGTATTTATCTATGAAATGAACTTAACTATGATTGTAAAAAAATTAAAAAAAAAACTAGTTCATTGTCTGACATTTAAGAACATATTTCTTGCTAGCATCACATGTTGGAGTTGCACTCCATAGTTTTGCTGGACAATCCCGAAAATTATGCCAAATGGCACATTTCTCCAATTCATAAGCATTAATTGGACATTTTATTTTAAGAATTTCTTCCTGAGCTCTCTGATTTTTCTTGTAGGCTTCTATTAATTTTGGAACTATAAAGAAAAGAAAAAAATGCTATGTATAACTTAACTATAATTATGGAATTTTCTCCATACACTAAATAATTTAAATTATCTACCTAGAGGCACGCATTTATCAAATTGTTTTATCATTGAATCTGCATAATCTTTGTCATTTGGAAAATTTTTTGTAAAATATTCTTTCACTTTTGCTTGATCCACTTTCAAATCATTACCTAAAATTTTCGTTTCTTTAAGAATACAATCAAAAAAGCATGTATTATCGTTCATTGTTGATACAGTATTATCAATTGTTGTTCCAGTTACTATCATATTATTTTTTTTCGCACATCCCAACATAATTGCATTAGCTTGATTTGACTGTCTACAGCACATGGCAATGTCCTAGAAAAAAAAAACCAAACGATATTTAGAATTTTTTTAATTGTGCCTTTATAGTTTCAATTTAATATAAATACATCGCTTAAAGTCATTGGAGGTCTTGTGCAATCTATATCCTGGCCCAATGTGAAACTCTAAAATAAAAATTTTAAAATCAATAAAATTTTAAATTAATGTTTGATGAGAATTAATTCTTATTCTTAAGTAAGTATACTGCTATACCAAATACTGAATAATATAATAAGTAAGTAAAAAGTACAACAATAATATGCATTATACTTGGATATATAATGAGTTTCTTCGTCATCCAGTGAGTAAAATTTTTCTTCATTTTTATTGTTTTTTAATCTCATAATCTAACTAACTCTATCTGCACTATGTAATGTTCACGCATAATCTTCATCACATATATTTACTCTAGAGGAGTTAGGTATGCATCTATTAACAACTCACCAGAAAATTTAAAATAACAAATATTGTGTACAACATAATATTAACCATTTTTTGAATGGAATTATACGGAATTCTAATTAATTATAAAATATGTATAGAAAAACTATAATATTTTTGTTTTAAATCACTTTCAATTACTTAATTTTACTAAAATTCAAAATCAAATAAAATAAACATTCAATTTAAAATGTTATTTATACCACAAATATAACCAAAATTTCCTTTATCATAATAAATAATGTAAAAACTAAAATTATTATTATTATTATTATTATTAATATTATTATTATTATTATAATTTATAATTATAATTAAATTAATTCAGATAAAATATACATTTACAATAATTTTAAGAGGCAAATTATGTGATTATTTTGTCGTGCTTAATGACAATTATTATTTACCCATATACCATATAGTTCAATACTCATTTATGTATATAATAGTTTTTTTTTTAATTTTATTAAAATCCCAAAAATAGTAAAGAAACAAAAAAAAAACATGAGTTTATCACATTAATATTAATATTAATTTTAGAATTTAAAATTATAATTTTCACATGACTCACATAAACTTAGTTCTGCTTCATAGTTTTTTTTTTGGTTTAATTCTGAATTCGTATTATATAAAAGTTTACATTTTGTCACCATCCCAAACAAGTGTACAAATATGATAATAATAATAATTTATCTTAATTCTTAAATCACAAAGTGTGGATAACAACATTAAAACTAAAGCCACGGATCTATGTGTGTCATCATAAGTCATTCACTATCATTAATTAAAATATAAATCTTGTGTACAAAATTTTATAAGCAAAAACGTTGAAATGAACTTTAGTGTGAATGGATACAAAAATATATAAATTAAAAATTCCATTATCAAACAATACTTCTTAATTGCATGTGATTTGATTTGATAAACACTATATAATTTATTTGTACCAAAATAGTGACTAAATTATTTTGAAATTTCTTTCAGATATTTAAAGCTTTGACAAAAAATTAATATAAGAAAAAAATTCGAATTTTGCATTCAAACATTTATTCATTTTTACATGTACATGTACATGTATTTTGTTTTATCTAAAAATGAATTATGACATAAATATATAAAAATATAAAATAGAACAAAAAAATCTATATAGAGATATACGAAATAATAGATATCAACCATTCAAAAAAGCTCAAAAGCTAATTGAGACTTAATGACAATTTTTATGAAAATATTAAAAAAAAAAATAGTAAAATCACACTTTATTTTTGTACCCAATCAACATAAAAAATGTATGTACATAGTTTTAATGATAAGGAAATAATTTTATTATTCATTTCCCGGGTTTTTTTTAAATAATTCAAATAAATGTATGTTTAAAATGTAAGTGAACTCATTGATTAATTTTTACAATGAATTGAAAATTCACTTCACATACATAGATATGTTGATGTTCAATATATTTTGCAAATGAAAAAAAAAAACCAATTTTCAACAATAGTTTTTAAAATAGACACTTATTTTATGTGGCAAAACATATTTTGACTAGAAATTTAGTAAAAATAAAAATTTATGTAATTATTAAAAAAAATTTCATTATCATTTTCTATATGTTAACGTTTCTTTAGAAATATATTGATATTGAAATAAAAATTTTAATTATGGTTGTGATCTAAGTAATTTATTCACTTTTTCAACAGATTTTATATAATTAATTTTGACTTAATATTTTTTATTCACAATTGACATTTAGCAATAAATTTTTTAGTTTCTTCACAATTATTTGTAGAACTCCAAAGATGTTCAGGGCAATCTACAAAAATATGATTTGTAGAACATTCCATCAAATATCCCGGTAATGGAGCACATTTTCCGCTAAAATATAGATGAGCATTTGGATTCCGTTCGAGCTGTTTTAGTGCCTGTGGAGCTAGAAATATTTAAATTTGGAATTACACAAAATTTATTTATCAAAAAAAACACATTTTACCATTTTTAGAACATAGCTCTAAAGATTTTAAAACCAAATCATTATACTCAGTTTCATTGGCATAATATTTTTGTAGATAAACCTTAACATTATAAAAATCAATTGTATTACTATTGTTGCCAACTAAAAAATTTCCTTCAGAAAATAAACATTCAGCGAAACACTAAAATGAATGTTTAATGTAAAAGTTATTCTAACATTGTACAATTTAGAAATTTGGTTCTGAAGTGAAGATAAGGATACATTTAAGTTGAAAAAAATTTATAAATACATTTTTTTCACTTTTATTGAGATTCAATCAGGCTCACATCTAACATTTCCTAATATTTTTTAAAGAACAATATAATTTTTTTCTCTAGACTTTTTCAATGATACGTCTCGAATATTTTAATAGTATTAATTTTTGAATATGCATTGGTATTTATAGTAAATTACTTGAGTTTTTAACTATGTTCACACAAATTTCTACCGTAAATTGTAACAAATCATTAAATTTTACCATATTCTGTTGAGTGCTAGAATTACTAAAATGTATAATTTTTGTATCTTCTTCAATGAAAATTTCAAATTTTTCAGCACATTTTAAAGTTATCTCATTTTCGTTTGGTTCGATGCAGCATGTTTGAATATCCTAAAAATCATTAAAGAATATACAAATAAATGATTGTAGTATTTTTGCGTGAATTAAAAAAAAACTTTAAACTCAAGATATTAACTTCAAAAAATGAATCTGGCAAGACATTACAATGAACTTCCTTCTCACATTGAGATCTCTTCTAAAAAAAGGATATTATTTAAAATTAGATATAATTTGATTAATTAATTAAAAATTGGATTCAGTCCAAACAGAAAATTATTTTACCAAAAATAAAATTAAAAAAAAAACTCCAGAAAATTGAATTTTATTCATTGTTATTAACTCTATAATAGTTAGCTCACTGAACCAAAATATTTATATTTTGTTATAAAAAATGTAAAAAAAATTTTGGTTTTCTAAATTAACACTTTCAAACAACAAAGTAGCAATTATTTCATTTAAAAAAAAAAACCGAAATGATGAGAAATTTGATAAAAAGCATTACTGAGATTGGAATTTTCGTTCAGTGTTGAAAATGTTCCCAATATGCCCATTATACAACATATTGGCTTTAATTTTAATTCATTTTCTCCAAATATAACAAATAACATAGTATGATGTATGTCTATGTAGAATCATGTACGTACGTCTAGAATCAGTTAAAATAAAAAAAACTTAACTTTTATTTTTATTTTTATTAATTTATGTATTTACAACAATAATTAATCTGAGAAAAAAGAAGTCGATAATTTTGGATTAACCGCTTAATCATTTCTTTCCCAATAAGTAGCATTTATGTCACATTTGTGGTACATAAAAAAATCTGAATAATTTTCGTTAATAAAACGGATTAAGTTTTTTTCCAATTTTATTTTCAACTCTCTTTGTAATTCTGGTTTCTCTAAAGCTTTTCGGATTCCTTGAGAGTCCAGCTTAAAATAAACAAAATAGCAATTTAATATATTACAACTAAGAATCGGAATGAAAAATTTTACCATTGATAAATTTTCATCTTTAATCACAGATTTTAAAATACGATTTCGTTTTTTTTCTAGGAACCATGTAAATTTACCAGACATTAAAATAGTTATCCATTTACCACTAAAGAATTCAAAAAAATCTGTAATTTTACCTGCATCATAATTGTCTTTTAAATTATTTAACATTTTTTCGTTGAAAAATAATACTCTTGAAAGGTATTCGAAATTTAAGCCTGTCTAAAAAAAAATTATTATAAAGTTAAGTTTATTCTAAAAGAAAGAATTTAATTAATTTCTTACTTTTTTAGTCAAACCGACTATCTGTTTTGCATAACCATCATTATCCAGAAGAATTCGAAAATAATAATTATTACAATTTTCATTAATTTCATTATCAATGAATTCATATTGTCCTCCATTATTTACATTTGGTTGATGTACATTACCAGTAACTAAATTTGTTCCATAATTGTGTAGAAGATGAGCATGAAGTAGTCTCGACCAGGGACCAGGTCTTCTAGCCGTGAGAAAAAGATAGTCTCCCGGCAAATGTAATTGAACGACTAATGGATTTATTAGAATAGGTATTTGCAGCTCTGGACCTTTTTTTGTATTATTAACCTTAGGTAAGACTTCATTTAAAAATTTGGTACAAAGCTGCAAAATATTTGTAAATTTTATGAACTTATTAGAACTAATTATGTTAACCTAGCGGAAGAATAATAGAGAGATTTTTATACACATTTTTTACAGGCAATATATTGAACCAATTAAAACAAAAGGTACCTATGCAAATTTTGTTATCGAAAATAACTCTTTTATTATTGTTAAAACTTCAACATTTATTTATAAATAAATTAATATGTGAATATTTAGTTTTAAAAGTTAAAAACAGCAGTGGAGCTCAATTTACTTCTAGAATGGTCTTCTCTTACAACAACCCCACATAACGTTTCAAAATGAAATTACTCACTTACTTTATTCAGAATTTTTTAAGTATTGTATAGAATTCCCTTTTCATAATACGACTTCCTACATGTCATAATACGACTTCCTACATGTACAAATTAGTAGCAATTGCCTTATTTTTTATTAATTTTTTTTACATTTTTCTTGCTTTTGAAAGGCAATTGAATTTTTTCGTGTCACAAATTTTCGTTGAAAATGCAAAAAACAGAGCAAAATTGAAAACTAATTCAATTTGCGATGCGTTATTAAGAATCATATCGTGTTTTAAAATTTTAATTAAATAATCTACAGTTTCATTATTCTGGACTGAACTAATAAAAAAGAAAACAAAAGTATTAAATAAGTAAAAATCTAAAAACGCCTATTTTCGTTTATTAATAGAAGTTGAGAAATAAAAGTAAAATTGTATTTATCGACTTTGGACTATTCCAAATTAATTATTAACATCGGTACAATTTTTTTTTTTTTTTGGTAATGAATCTAGACTTTTGGAAAATAATTTCTCTCAATTTTTAACACAAAAAAGTTAAAATGTTAAGAGTCTGTGCAATTCCGGCCCAGTTTTAGTAATTTGTCAGTTCGTATACTATATTCGAGAACTTTTTATTATGTTGAAATTATGTTCTCCATTCATACAAATATTGATCATAATGTCACTGTCTTTTATGAAGTGGACTAAACTCATTATTACTATTTCTCTATTATAATTTAAAATTTTGGTTTATACAATGCTTAATAATTAGTTAAAATATTCAAGAAGCTTGTATCAAAATTTCGAAAAATTCTGTCAGACAAATATACATAATAAATCTATACTTCTATCTAATGCCTTGTTCAGACAACGACTAAATCATGATTTCGTAATCGTGATTTGGTGTAGATAATCATACTTTAAAAACCTGTGTGAACACGATTATGATCGAAAACAAAAAAAGTAAACAACAAGAAAGCAAACAAAATAAAAACATAAATATTATTTGCTACTAAAATTTTTTTTATTTTGTAAATAAAGAAAATATGTCAAAAATAAAAGAAATGGGTAACATGGATGGTAAAAAACTATAAACTCATCCCTGAAATTTTTCATGATTTTCGATAATCATGATTTCCGATGACAATTTTTTTGTATGAGCAAATCATGAAAAAAAGAATGATAATCACAAAAAGTAAGATTATCATGATACGATTTCATTGTCTGAACAAGGTAGGCTTACCAGATAAAAATTTCTAAAATAACGTACCCACAAAATATTAAGTGCATAAAAAAGAAAACAAAATGTAGGTAAATGTTATATAATTGAATTTCATTTTATAAAAAAAAAAATGAATTAAATATAGCACCATTGCGAAATATTTTTATAAATATGACAGAACCCTTTAAATAAACAAATGGGTAATTCTATCCTTCAAACAAAAACGCTGCATAATAAACGAGCCAGCAGTATAATATAAACGAAAGTGTGTTCGTAATACGAAAATGGTAAATTTATGTTTTCCTTTTCGGGTATTTATTATCTTTTTCGGTTTAAATTACAACAATTTTTAAAAATTTGTTTCAACTTTAAAAATAATCAGTAAAAAACGTACCTTTGGGTACGTTTTCACAAATTTCGGGTATAACGTACATTCTAATTTTGTAAGCCAAAATAACGTACGGTACGTTTAAATAACGTACACCTGGCAAGCCTAGAACAAGGCATAATTATGGTTGTCAAATTCTGTAATTTTCAAAAACATATGTTTTTCAATTTTTTGCTTTTTTTGTATTAGTTTCCGTTGATTTCTGTTTCATTCAAAAAAAAAAAAAAAATTTTTAAGAAAATTAAAAAGAAAATTCTATAAAAAAAAAATTCTATAAAAATGAAATATTGTATTAATTTTGTGCTTTTTTTGTATTAGTTTCCGTTGATTTCTGTTTCATTAAAAAAAAAAAAAAAATTTTTAAGAAAATTAAAAAGAAAATTCTATAAAAAAAAAATTCTATAAAAATGAAATGTTGTAAAAAGGGATGCAAATTATCTTTTCATAGGTAAATTGTAAATTTTTAATCTGTATTCTTTACAACATTTATTCATAATATTTAAATTAAAGGTTTCCGATGAATATGCCCCTAAAAAAACATTGGATATTTAATATTAAAATTCTAAATAACCAGGATTTCGACATTGTGAAAAATAATTATGTTCTATGTACCAACCATTTTGAGGATGCTTGTTTTAAGAAAACATTTTCATTTAGTTCTACAACTCGACGAGAAAAATCTTTACCAACAATATTCCCAAGATTAGATTCTCTGGAAAGGTTAGCAAACATCTAATATTATTCAAAAAATATATTAATTTCTTAAATATTTAAGTGAAAATGTAGAAACATTGTGTTATAACATCGCTGATGAAAACAATAATTCTATTGAGACGGAAAACAAAGATACTTCAAAAATTAACTCTGATTGGTATAATTTTTATTTCTTTTATAAAATGTGTTTTCATTGTATTAATTTTTTAGGCTACATGTATCTCAAAAAGAAAATATAAATCCACAACGCCTACAAGTTTCTACAACTACCAAATCGAAAAATTTTAATTTTTGTTATATTCTCCTATATTTAAGATTTCCTTTTATTTCAATTATATTCTGCTCACAATAAAAATCTTATAAAAAAAACCATTGGATTCATTTTTTTTCTCTATTTGTTGTAATAAAATAATATGAACTAAAAATGTTTTCTTTTATTATTATTCGAGGCAAGGAAACTTTTCTAAAAACCTCTTGAATTATGAGAAAAAATAGTCGTCAAAATCATATGGTTTTCAATTTTCTATTCAAAAAATTACAGAAATTTTTTGTATAGAAAAAATACATCATTAGAAGTATAGATCTATTACGTATATTGTCAGACATAATATATTTTTTCTAATAAATGCCCATATAAAAATAAATTCCGGTATTTCTATTTCCCTTTTTCATATTCCACTTAAATTCGGATTCCAAATTTATCAAAAAAAGTACATTTTTAGGTACTTTTTTAAATTATTTTTTGGTTGGTCAGAAATTTTTTTGTCAAGTGACAAAAAACTAAATAAAAAAACGTAAATAATTTTTTTTTTTTATATGAAAAAATAAAATAAAAAGAAAATTTATTCAGTTTATTTATTTTTTAAAAGTCAATATATTCCACTTCGTATTCCACTTAATCTAATGTAAACAGCAATTGAAATATCGGAATTTATGTGGAATTTATTAGGTGAATGGAAATAGCTTATAACCAGCCAAACTTTTTTTTTGATTTCCTCGAAATATACTTTTGTGCGTATGGAGCTAAAAAGAACTCACAATGTTGCGTCGGTTAAATGAATTTTGAACAAAAAATATGAAAACTGAGCAGTGTTAATTTACACTTACGTTTGTAATTAAATAAAATTAATGTATAATCAGATAAAATACATGATGAAAAAAAGAATTATAAAATATAAAATATCTTACCACTTCTCCAGCCTCAAATGGGCAATAACTTTTATGATCATATTTATCGGCATACAATAATCTTCTAAAATGTGTCATAGGACCAGCTGAAAATAAATAGGGATCATTTAATCTGAATTGCTCATCAATTACTAATCTTCCATCTAGTGCCAATCCAGCACGCTGAAAACATTCTTGATGAAACTTTTTTACAAATTTACGATTAAAGCAAAAAAATAGTGCACATTTTAAATTAATGACTTCAGTCTTATTTTCAAAAACTACACTATTAATTAAATTCACACCAGGTTCAATATACCAACATTTAAATCTATAATTTAGATATATGTGAATATTTTTTTCTCTCATTATGTCTAATATATGATCCCCTATAAATAAATCCGGGAAATCTATGATATTAGTAGCCTCATTATTATGTTTAATAGCTTGAACAACAAAATGAATACAATTTCCGTCAATTTTATAATCTAATAAAACTTGTATACATGAATATGCTGCCAAAGAAAACCCATATACCACAACATCAAATCCTAAAACAAAACAAAGAAACAAAATATATTTTTTTAATATTAATTTATATTTATTTATACTAGGTATATAATTATCGAATTTTAAATATGTAAGTACCAGGCACGAAGCGTGACTTTTCCAATATCGGAAGCACACTAATAGAATTTTATGTTTTTGAAACTTATAAGTAACACAACATATCGAAATTCTCGTTCTTTGAGAGCTAACTGATCTTTATTTTGTCATAAATGATTTACTTTTAATGTCCTTTAATAATCCATATTCAATTGATTAATATCAATTGAATAGGGAATTGAAACCCTAATGGGTTAATCGTCTTATTGTATCGTCAAATCACAAAAAAAAATCAAAATAGAATATTTTGCAACGCAAATAATGAATTTCCTTCACTCATTATTTTTATTCTTATACAAATATACCTAATTTCTCTTTTGCTTTATTATTATTTCCTTTCTACATGTTTTTGGTCGGGAAATTTAGTGTCTCTACTATTAAAGCGAATTTAATTATTACTCGTTTCACATTATTAAGAATGCATAATTTAAAATGATTATTCGCTACATTGAAATTTAGTTTAACGCCTGCTATGAAATTTAGCCGTTAATAAAAATTCCATACAAAAAATAATAGTGCTTCACCCTTAAAAAAATTTTAAAATTTCAAATTCTGAATTTCAAATTCCTAATGTATTTTGTTAGTGTAATTTAATGTCAAAAAAAAGTTTTCGGGTGAACACTTTTTTTCACTTTTTTTAATAAATTTCAAATATTAATAACAAACCTGCCAGAGTAGGATTTTTTTTCCCTAAATTTAGAGGATTTTATTATATCGGGGGAAAATTATGAACAAAAAATTATTGTACAAGAAAAATCTCAGGAAATTTGCAGAATTTTTTTATCTGGCATGTTTTTTTTTTTTGATTTGACAATTAGAATGACAGAACTTGAATTTCAAAATTTTTTTTGTTGTTGTGAATTTCAAATACACGCTCTGAGGCGTGTATTTGAAATTCACAACAACAAAAAAAAATTTGAAATTTTACACTAACAAAATACATTAGGAATTTGAAATTCAGAATTTGAAATTTTTAAATTTTTTTAAGGGTGAAGCACTAATGATTTCAAAAATTTTTCCATTAGTACAGAATTTCAGTATTGAAAAGCGACATCTGATCAATATAGCAATACTAAAATTCTCTTTGAATGGGAAATTATTTGTTATCATAATAATGAATTAATTTTTTGCATTCTTAATATTAGAAAGCGTATAGAAAGAAATTTGTATTGTAAATAAAGCATAACATATAGGGATAATTCCTATTGAATGCACGTTCCGAATGCATTATTTAAATTTTAACCCATGCTTCTTTTTTTTTTGATATACAGTGAAACCTGCCTAAGACGGAACCGCAACGGACCGGAAAATAGTTCCGTCTTAGGCAGTTTTCCGTCTTACACGGGTTGATTTGAAAGGAAAAATCAAAAAACATATTTTTTGTAGTACAAAATTTTAATAAAATAAAATTTTGCATTGCAATCGCAAAAATATGAATTTAGAAATGTTGTATTTAAAAAAAAAGGCATATTTTGTAACAAAAAAACAAAAAAAAAAAAGAACAATTCATTTCAATTCTAATATCTACAGAAAATTGTACCACAAATTTTACAAAATTTGCAGCATGGAAATAGTGCTGCTAATTTATTTTTAATTGAATTCAAACTCAAATAGTGCCGCTACTCGTAAATCGCGGCGATATATCAGCTTGGAATTGGCGGCATTAATTCAGTTTGTGTGCCGCCAATTCAGAAAACTGAAATCGGAGGCGCTTTTTCAGTTTTACATGAAAACAGGATTGAAAGGCACTATTTCACTTGGAACTGAAATAGTGCGCCCAGAGAAAATCATGTTTGCGCGAAGCGGGTGGGACGCGGTAGCAGTCACCCATTATGCACAACAGTTTTTCATACATTTTGTAGGGCCAACTTTCTTTTTCACCCGATTTGATCTATTTAACGTGGAAAAAACATTTCGACGAACCTAGGCACATTTTTTCTTTTTCTTTTTTTTCCTTTGCGCGCTTTGCGCGAAGCGAATGGGATGCAGTAGCAGTCACGTCACCCATTATGCACAACAGCTTTTCCATACATTTTGCTTAGTTTTTCACGGTTATAACAATTTTTTTCACACTTCTGGAACGTCCGACATTTTTGTAGCGGTGCTAATTCAAAAAATTTTGAATTAGTGCCCACAAATTCAAATGAAATTGGCGGCGCTATTTCAGTTTGAAATTGGCGGCATTTATTCAGTTTCAACTCAAATAGTGCCGCCAATTCAGAAAACTGATATCGGTGGCGGTATTTTAGTTTTATATGAAATCGGATTGAGCGGCACTATTTCAATATTAGTTTAATATCGAAAATGCGGCGGCGCTATTTCAGTTTCTCGGGCGGCACTATGTCAGGCGGCGCTATTGCAGACACCTATTTTTGCCATACAGGATTTTCGTTATACAGAATTTTGGAGCAAAACCATTTAAGACTACCAACACAAAAGTAAACATCTTTAAAAGTAAACATCACAAAAGTGAACATCTTTTTTCTCTAATAAATGAAATAACAATTTTATTACCCTTTGGAAAAATATTCTGTAAAATTGTCAACTTGTTTAAAATCAATATTCCATCTAAGTTACTATTATGTACAAGGTAATTTAACGGCAATGGATGAACAGAAGGACATCCGACAGGTAGTCCAAACTCGATACTACATAATAATAATAAATAATCATATTTAATTTCTCTTCCATCTTCAAGTAAAACAGTTTTTTTTTCCCTAGAAAATAAATACTCAGAAATAAATTGGGACAAAAATAATGATTCTGAGTAACAACTCGCAAATTCCAAATACCTGTAAATATCTTTAATTGTGCCACCAATAAAATTCACCCACACTCGTAGATCTAATTTTTTTAAAAAATCATGACCATAATGCTCTCTCCATGTTCTTGAGTTACGTATAAATTGTTGACTGATAAAATTAGTTGAATCAGCTTCAATTGTACCGTGGTCTAAAATTACTGATATGTTTATAAATCTATAGTTTCGATATTCTGAACTGAAATTAGAAAAATAAATAATTAATCATAGGAACTAGAATTATATATCGTCAACTGAATTAATACTTGTCGTATGTTGAAGAAGAATTCCTATGGAATTAATAAATAAGTAATAATGCTTTTTTTAATAAAAGTAGAGAAATAATAATCCAAAAAATTAATTAACATCGACACTATTTTTTTTTTTTAATTTACGAGCCGAAAAAAACCGTTTATGACATTTAATGCCGTTAAATAATAATTTGGGTTATAAAAGTAAAAAGAACTATTTACCTAAACAGAAGGTTTGTTAAGAATCCCTTACAAGTTTTATCAAAACCGAATGAAACTATTCTGCAATCTACATTTTTTCTAGGCTCTTGACATAAGTGTAAGCTTTGAAAATAATATGGAGCAACTTCTAATTTTTCGAATGCTTCTTCTTCAACTTCGATGTTGGAAAAATCTTCTTTATTATGTATACGATAAGCAAAATAAGGTAGAAC
Organism: Hybos culiciformis; assembly: GCA_964007475.1. Taxonomy (NCBI): domain Eukaryota; kingdom Metazoa; phylum Arthropoda; class Insecta; order Diptera; family Hybotidae; genus Hybos; species Hybos culiciformis. Next base: position 67,990,300 of record OZ023274.1, on the reverse strand, counting down.
TGGATACATTTCTGTCAAAAAGTTATTATATAAATTTACACAATCCTAAAAAAATAACATAACATTAGAATAAATCAGACAATATTATTTTTATTCATAATTATTTGGTCACGATCATAAGTAGCTATTCTATCTTTTTTATGAGAACTGTGTGATGAATTTCTAGGTTACTTGAACTAACTCATCAAAGCGAAAATAAAATTCTTAATAAATACAAAAAATGGAGGTTTAACATGAAAATGAAATAATTCGATGCAATTGTTAAAAATTATGTTAAAAAACATGCGTGTGCCGTGTACGCGCGGGGGAAGTTATACTTCGTATTCGTATTCGTAATGTGGAAATAAAATAGAACAACAAGTACGTATTTCAGCTAATTTCACGACGCTCACACTGTTTACTTCGTTGCATAACAAGAATACCACGCGCATGTGTTTGGGATCTACCGACTCACTCTCTTTCTCTCTCCTCGCGCATGTTTTTGGGGTGGGTGTTTCGGAATTCAGAAATTTAATTTCGAAATTAAATAAATTTCGAATACTAATGTCATTGGAATGTATAGATGTAAGTATGTTGTGCATGGCTGATTAAAAAAAGCCTTATAGCTCTGTTTAACTGGACGCGACGGACGTGACGCTAAAGACGTAAGAAATATTAAATGTATGGAAGTGTATGGAGACGGTTTAACTGGACGTTGACGACGTAAAAAGTTAAATGTATTTCAACTTTTTACGTTAAGGACGTTGATGATCAAAGCATTCTGTTTTAATGCCCGAATAAATAAGAAAAAGTTTAAACACAAAACTTAGTACCAACCGTTTTAAACAACTAAACATCCAAAAATTTTATTTTCTGTAAATAATTTCAACATGAGTTTCGAAGAGAAATTAATTAAATATTTTTTCGTTTTTATTTTTTTTAATTTATTTGAAAATAGTAGTGAAAGTTGTTTTGTTTACCATAGCTTACTTTTTAGTTTTACAACGTTGACGACGTCCAGTATAACTGCAAAAAATTTAATCACAACGTCTCTCACGTTTGTAACGTAACCGTCGCGTCCGTCGCGTCCAGTTAAACACAGCGGTTAATCTTTCTGTTATTAATTTTGATTTTTTGAGGAAGGAAAATTATTAAATTATTACATTACATTACAATTATTACAAAACGAATAAATTTGTAAAATGAATTAAAATTTAAATAATTTATTAACCATTTAACTAAATTTCTATAAAGTTTTAATAATTTTTCTATGAATTAGTTATTTTTTATTTTTTTAGTCGCCGATCTCACCGATGGTTTTCTTCCAGCCACCGATTTTTTAGATTTTTTTTCGAAGCCGCTCTTTTCTTCAAACCAGCCGCAGCAATCGAAGGGCAAAATTCGACTACTCACCGTCGAAAAAAAGCGATCGGCGTCGTATCAGTGGTGGGATGTTAAGATTTCGAAAAATTCGATATTCGACATTCGATCGAATGGCAGTATGTTATGACAAAATCGCTTCTACGTTTTCTCGCTACAGTATCACAAAAAATTTTTCAAGTGATACGGAATCGAATAAAAAAAATATATGAAAAAAGAAATTATTTTTATTCAAATTTATAAAAATTAATTTTGAATAATCAAAAATATTTTTTTTTAATTATTTAAAAATATTATTTTAATATTTAATAAAAAAAAAATGAATTTAAAGGTAGGTAGGTAGGTAGGTAAACATTTTTATTTATAAAAATTAAAAACAATTTTAATAAATGTAGGTAAATAAAAATAATTATGTTTATTATTATATTATTATTTTCTTTTTGGTTATTTTTTTTTTTTTAACGTCAAAAATTCTTTCAGAAAATGATTTTCGAAAGTATCGAAGCGAGAAAATCTTAACATGTTGCCAAAAAATCCACTCGCTTCGATGTTCGATACATATTCGCTGTTCGAATGACAACTTAACATGCCACCACTGGTCTATACATGAAAAAAATAAACAAAACAAAAGTTGATAAAAAAGTTGAGAATGTATTTGTGCAAAAATAATAATAAAAATGTATTTGTGCGTTAGGCTTAGTACGCTGTGAAAAAAGAAAGGTTGAAAAAAATATCACTGAAAAATATCTGAAAAATGTTTGATAAATTTTGACAACTATTTGACACAAGCATCTGATTATTTTTATTAATTTTTTATTATTCTAACCCAATAATAAACAAATCAAACAAACTTTTTTTTGTGATGTCAAGTTTTTGCAATCATTTATCTTCCTTGGTAGAAAATATTTGCAAAAAAGCAGCTGCAAAATAGATTTTTTGTCACCCAGTAAACAATTTTTTTTTTTTTATCAGCGTACTACAAAGCAAAAACTAAAAAAAAAATTTTTCAAACATTTTTCAGCAGCAAAAATTTATATGAAAAATCTCAGCATACTAAGCCTTAAACGTTAAATTTTTTACAAGTCGCAACTTCAAAAATCTATTTATTTTTTTCCTTTTTGTTTGAAAAAATAAATCATCAATAATGTGAAATTATCTCATGAAAATCTTTAATGACCCAATTGCTTGTAGTTTAATATCGTTATTTTATTAGTTAATAATAAATTTCGATAAGTATGTATTCTCAGGCGGACTTTCAAAATTAATTATATAGAATTCTGTTCTCTGTTTATGTTCTAAAACACAAATTAAAGATAGTACTACAGATCGGGTAAAAAAGCTTTTTTCATATAAAATTTTACTGGAGAAAAATTTATATTTTTACCTTACATTTAAATTGCGCTTAAAAAAAAAAAAGAGTTATAATTATTAAATAAATCTTACCTCATGTCTTTCAATTGTATAATAAAAAAATCTATAGCCACTTATTCTTGCTATTTGACTGAAAATAAATGTTGATTCTGGTTCAAATAGAGGGTGAATATAAAAATATAGTATTCTTCCATGTAAGGTTTGATCATTTAATGCACTGTAATTTGTAAAACTATGAAATTCATAGTATTTTAATAATAAATCAAGTCTGAATTCAGATCTAAGCAATATTAAACCAACAATTGAGCCATTACTTTTAACCAATATTGATGTAAAGTGACTAAATGGATTGCTTAATGTATCTGCCATTATTTCAATACATTCTGGGGTACTTCGGTTTTTATTATTATTTCCTTCTAACCATTGATTAATAAAAACTACATCGCATTTAGTAATAGATCTAATTTCCAGTTCATCTAAAAGAATATTCTTATGTGTTATATAGTGACTATCAAGATGATCATCATACGATTTTGGTATCAAGCGCTAAAAAATAAATAATTATTAAATTATTTATCTGTAAAAAAGAAAAATTTTGATCAGTTAAAAATTTCATTTAAATAAGCATATCTAATTAAATATTTTAATGAAAAGAAGTATTTGAACTCCACGAATGTATTTAAGACTTGAAAAAGGCAAGTTCGATAAAATAGTATCAAAATAAGCAGTACAAATTATAGATAGGCTCAACGATTTATATTGTTATATAATTGAAAATAGTAGAATTTGATTAACTTAACTGTAAAATATTTTAATAAATTATGTTTCAACGATTCATCCGTTTTAACTTTAATTAAACAATAATCTCTTTCGTATGACACTGAAAAGCAAACTTGTAATAATTCAAAAATTCTTTCTTCATTTTCTTTCTCAATTCCATAATAATCAATTATAAAAACATTTGATAAAGTTGAAATTTTTGGATAAATTTTTTTTTTCTCAATTGAATAATATTGATTTTGGTCATAGAACGCTAAAATGAAAAGTAATGTTAATATAGACAAAAATTTATAAATTTATTAAGAAACTAACTATGTTGAAAAAAATTCCAATCTAAATTAATGGATCTTAAAAATGTGGTCCACGGATTCTCTGATTCTGATTCGTTTCCAATGTAGGACAATTCAGATATGTTAGATATAAATTTTCTTTCCAAACTGTAATGACATAACTTATAAATTATTTATTGTTGTTGACAATGTATTTAATATTCCCAATAAAATATTTTTTTTGGCATAGAAAATACTACAAAATTACTATAATTGTCTAAAAAAGTAGAGTTTAAAAAACAATTTTCAATTTTTTTATTTTGCACTCATTCGTCTAATTTTTGTAATTTTAAAAAATTTACACGAAAAAATATTAGGTAGGTAGGCTAATATCCAAGGAATGTTTTTGAACAAACCTTTAATTTTATTTATATATTTTTTTTTTTTTCAATAAAGCAATAGTTCTACACTATTTTATTTTAATATCATAGATTTTTTTTAACACTCTTTATATCGCAGCAATTAATTACTTTCATTCAATTGCCCTTCAATTGGCAGACATGATAAATATCAGCTTCCCGTGAGAAAAAGTTGAAAAATTACACTTTTAGATAATTTCTTTCTCTAAACTTAACTTAAAAACTATTTTTTTTTTATCAAAAAAGGAGCATTTAAATTTGAATAATATAAAACTTAAAAAAATAAGTAAAAATTGGTTAGCAAAAAGTATGAAAATAAATTGTCCAAGAACATAATTGAGTGACGACTGTAGTACATTCCGTACCTTAAATGTGACCAATTCTTTGATACATCTTTGAACAAACTTATCATAGAAATTTTTTCACAAAATTTTTGATCTATTTTTAATATACTTTCAAAAAATTGTGTTGAATCTTTTTGAACGATTTCACTGAAAAAAAAAACAATTTATTAAAGTTATTAACAAAATTTTCTATTCAATTCACTTGATGACTAATTCATTTGTAGTATTAACAGGACTTCTTCTCTTCAAATAAGCAAATGGTGACAGCTCAAAACTTTTAATTAAATCACCAAAATCATCATTTTTGTTAAGCCATACTCCACCAAATTGTCTATTATTCTCCTTAAAAGAAATAAAATTAGTTCACCGGTAATAAAAAAGAAGGTTCAAAATAATATATACCTCCATAAGTATTATTAATTCTTTTCTATCTACAGCTTCAGCAATATAAAAATCACCCAAATCTTTCTTTAGCTCAGGATATTTCTGATCTAATATTTCCACAAGAACATCATTATCACCAGCACTATATTAAAAAAGTATATATATATATTATTATTATTTTAAAAAAATAGCTACGGGCTTTTAATTATGTCAGTACTTTATTCTCACCTACCCTATTCTAAGTAAAAAAATTTTCAATCAAATAATAATACTAAACAAATAATGGAGCATTGATAATATTGATATAGTAAAAGTGATCCTGGTTCAAAATCCCTACTTAGATAACATAAACATAATATTGAATTACAAAAGTTTATAAAACATTATTATCCGAAAATCTAAAAAAAAAAAACTATAATTTGAGCTTACAGTGCTTTTCTCAATTTTATCTGGGATAAGAAGTCATTTCTTGCCAACAAATAGATGTGTTGAGTTTTTGTGATATGTTTACATTGTTGTGGATCATACCTTTTTCCATATATGCTAAGCAATTCATCAAATAGACCTTAAAATTTGTTGGTAAATCTTATTAACCGCAGACATTTCATTTAATATTAAAAACTTAAAGCTATATAGAAATTTAACAGACCTAAATTTTTATTCTGGGAACAGACTTAACGTATGGACAGAATATAAAAAAAAATTTATAATAGATTTTTTCTATAATTTACAATAATTTTTGTATTAAGGCCGGTTAAATTTTATTTAACCTTGATCTTTTTCAATTGGTGGAGCAACTGCACAGATATATCGCATTTTTGGATACTTTAAAAACATATCTTTGAATGTTGATCTAAACATATTTGGATCTCCAACAAAATTAAATGCCATATATTTAATAAATAATGTATTCCCATATGTAACATCATTAATTTCATAATGATAACGCATCCAATGTAACCAACATTCTGGCAATAAGGCTCTTATATTTGGCCAATACTGAAAACATATAAATCCGGCCGTATTTTTTTGGGAATCCGTAATAATCATTGGGCGTACTGAACATTCTAGTAGTAAATCAAAATCAGTTGGTCCAAAATAATAATCAGTCTCATCTTTGACTAAATTTTTAATTGAAATTATATCTCTTCGGCCGGCTGGGCGAAATAATTCCAAATCTTCAATATTTTTACTAAAATCAAAGAAAAAATTAATATTATAATTTTAAATTTTTTAATATAAATTTTGCCTAATTAGAGGAATATCCATAGTGTTAAAATTATTTTTTAAAATTTTAAAATTGAAATTTATTTTTTAATATTGAGTTTGAAATCACAGACACATATTCATTCATAATATCAATTAATCTCTTAGTATATAAATGTAATAATAAATATATCATTTTATTAATTTGGCCATAAAATATCTTTAGTAATCTACAAAAGTGTGCAAATAATTGGTTTCTTTTTCTCCTAAACCTCTTTACAAAATACCATGCTTTGAAATTGTGTCTTTCTGCAGGACATGAAAACAATTATTTATCTCACTTCTGAGTCATGCATTCGACGAAACCCAATCCAATTTAGAAAATGTGATTATGAAGACGAGAAGCTTATGATCAAATAATTTTATAAAAAAAAGTACTTTTCCTATGATTTGACAACAAACACTAAACTAAAGAAAACCATTCATTTTTGCGGAGCCATATACATTGACCCTAATAACAGTGGTCCCTCACTATTATCTTTAAACAACATAACAACATTATGTGTATATTCTATAATACCTTTAACTCTGTTGTACCACAAGTACAAATACTTACAACATTCTTTTTTTAATAAAATTAAATGAATGAATTAATTTTCCATAAAAATAATGACAATTTGCCAAAAAAAAAAGTTGAAAAAGTAAAATAATTTTTTTCTCAAAATTTAACTTAAATTTTTTTTTTTATAAAGACCAAAAACTCCTAAAAAAGGTTTGTTTAAACGAAAAAAATACGAAACTGGAGAAAACTGGAAAAAAGTAGAACAAACCCAAAAAAAAAAAACCCGTACGAGGTCTTATGATGCAGAATTATTTAGTATTTTTTAGTTCAATAAATCGTTTCTTGAAAAAGGATATTAACGATAAGTTTAATTACAACATTTTTTGGAAGAATTTCATTAACAAAATTTTCTAAAAATTTATTTTGTGTGGGCTTACAATGGTGATACCAACTATAATATATTTTCATATAAAATGGTAAACGTTTTTTTTTTAATTTTCTCATGATTATTATAAAACGTAAAAGTTTTCATTTTACTCCCAAAACTATTAGCACTTAATGAAAACCCATAAATTCGCTTTAAGCTTTAGTTTGCTATTATTTTATAATACATATATAAAATACCTAATCATATATTTTTACAATATTCCGAGAGTATGATCCTCTATTATTAATGGAACTTACTGTTGTATGTTGAGATTTATCTAGTTTTTATTAAATAGTTGAAAAGATCCTGATTGAATAGAAACTTTGAAAACCTATTTAACCGAAAATTGTTTATTTCAAAAAACACGCAGTTACAGACAGGATTAGAAACTTTTAGTTTACTTTTAGGAATGAAACAAATTTTTCATAATACGAGTATATCCGGTCTGTTTGTTTGATTTTCGACAATTAATAATACTTACTTTCATTTTAAAAGGTATACTTACAAATATTACATTATTATATTTAAAGAAAGGAATACTACGTATTTTGTTTTTGTGTATGCTCGTTATATGTTGCAGGGAAATACATTAGTAAAACAAACATATATATATATATTTTTGTATATACAATTATACATACGGTTAAATTAAGTAAAAGGAATTCACATAAATAATCTTAAAGTTTAGAAGAGAAAAATTTTTGCGCTTGGTTTTTAAACGGAAACTTTTATATAAAACTATTCCAAGTATCGTATATATATATAAATATAAATACTATACATAATATTGTATTTATAGTGTGTACATAAAAAATATTTCACCGTAAGGTTAACATTTACTTATATATATATATATATATATATGTATTCAATATATATATGTATTCAATGTATCCTTTCCTTTAATGTTTTGCTTCTAATATTTTTTCAAAATGTATTAAAAAAATATATGGGACACGTACTGCATACATTATGTAGGTGGAAGTATACATTATTTTTTTCTATAATTATTATATTTATATATGCTATTGATAGATTAATTAAAGATTCAATTTCTGATTCTTAAATAAAAAGCATAATTATGTATATCTCCTTTTTCATATAGCTCATCAGTGTCTTAAACCTCAGGCAGACTATAGGTTCGCAACGTTGAATTTCAGGAAAGGTAAACAAAATTGAGGTATTGTATAACAAAACTAAGATATTATATAATAGAATACTTTTATAATATTTGTACAGGCATACCTCGTTTAGCGCTCATGATGCGTTCCTGAAAATTGCTGAAAATTGAGCGTTAACAGAAACAGCGTTAAAAGAGGTGCTATTTACAGGAAAATATATGGTTACGTTCCTAACCAATTTTTTTTTTTGGTACTTTATGAAGTGAAAAATATAAAAAAATTTATTTTTTTTGGAAATTTTTTTTTAATTCATTTATATTTTTTTTTTAAATTAGAAACTAAATTAGAATTCAATACATAGGTATAACAAAACAATAAAACTATTTGTATCACTATTTCGAATGAACAATTAATACAAAATTTCACATTAGGATTCCCCGAATTATAATTATTTGATGATTTTTGATATTTAGGATTTCCCGAATCATAATTATTTTTGAAATTTTGAAAAAGAGGGATTCCAAGAATTTTAAATATGAAATTAGAAAAATAAAACGTTTTAAAAAATATTTTAAAGTAGAAAAAAAAAATTTTTTTTTTTCAAAAAATCAAAAGAGCGCTATAGCGAAACAGCGCTAAAAGACGTAGCGTTAATCGAGGTACGAGGTATGCCTGTACCTACATTCACAATATTTCGTCATATTTTGTAACACTTACAAACTAAAGATTTTTTTTATTTAAAGTGGAAATGGGAACTCGTTCTTCCGCGAACCATAATATCATACATGTACGCTCTATACATCTGTAAATGCTTTTCTTCCCCGTATTTTTTATAAATAATGAAAAATTAGGTACAGTGTGTAAAATTATTCACAAGAGATTTAAAATTGCAATAAAATATATCAATTCCACATTTTGTGTACATTCTCAACAAAATTGTCTGTTAAATAAAACTTTTATAAAAGTTTTTTCACCTAGCATTCCCTTTTTGAATTGATTTACAAAGTAAAACTTTACAATTTATTGAAAACATACACATTTGAGTATTATGTTTTCTGTATGTAAATTATTTATTGTTTACTACATTATAATACTATTGAATAATATATTGTTCATATTCTCATTTGCATATATATAATTAGGTTTAGTATATTTATTGCGAATATATCAACTTACATTTCAATTCTATAATTAAAAGCAAAATAATTTACTGGTTTATTGTAGGTGACTAAGTAACTCAAAATCATTTCACTGATACTGGTCCAATAAAAAATAAGTAACTAAATGAAGAGCTTTCTTCTAAATAACTGTCAAGAAAAATAATATTATTTATTATAGAATTCAATAAATATTCAAAAAGTTCTGACCCCGAATAAGAAATTTAACCCATAAACTATGAAACCTCCTAAACTACGAATGGCATGTAAATCATTTACATCATTATACATGTTTCAAAAATGTTTTCATTGATTGAAAATAAGTAATACAGGATAGTTTTTGTATCTTATTCTTGTTTTCTTTTACATAAAGAAAATATTTTTAAAAAGTTTTCTTTAGAATACATTATAATAATATTATAATATACCTACATACATGCATTAAAGATTTACATAATAAAAAAAAAGGAAATGTAATGCAAAATAGTATAAAGTTCTTTATGTATAAAATGAAAAAGAAAATAAATATTTGTTAGGTTTGAATAAAAGAAGCATTTTCATAATAATAAGAGTCTTATGGAAACTGTTTATTTATTATGTTATGTCGTGTGTAACATTGTAAAAAAAATATTTATCACAATTTTTGCAGTAAAAAATATAATTTTCACATTAATTGATTAAAATTAAAATTTTCAGAAACTAACGATTTCTTTTGTACTGCTGATAACACCTATAGAAACGAACGGAACAATTCGATTGGTAGATATTTTGGTTCCGGTAACATATCACTTCTCTAAGCGCACAAAATCATTTATGAGCCTAATTCATTATTGTATCAGATATGAATTCTCAGATTTTCAAAAGTTTATTTTGTCTTTTGATAGTGTTATGATTTTTGAAGTTCAAGAAGTGTAAATATAACTCATTTTGAGTTGGTGTGGCTTCATTTACTGTAGTGGAGAGTGGGTATATTGGTAACATTTTTTAGTTTTTAGCGTTTTTAGTTTTTAAAATATACCCACTCTCCCCCTACATAGAAGCAGCAAATAAATTCAATGTCAATCATGTTAAGTTATTTAAAAGAGTAAACTTGGCTCTAAATTCAAATTTAAATATGCGACAATGTGTTTCAGATTCTGGGAATGAAACCAGCTTAGGAAATGAACCCATAGTCCGAAAATACGCCGACAAACAAAAATTTAAACACAATCAAGTTTTCTCTGAGGTTAAAGAAGTTATGCTTAAGGAATATATTTTACAGAGTTCTGAAATGAACTATGGTTTATCCTACAAAAAAGTTCGAAGACTGGCTTATGAATTTGCTAAGAAGCTTGAATTAAAGTATCCGAAAGCTTGGGACAAAAATTTAGCAGCTGGAAAGGAATGGATGATGTCGTTCATGAAACGTCACAACCAATTGTTATTAAGAAAGCCAAAAAACACAAGTTAAGCTCGAGCTAGAGCTTTTAATATAACAACTGTTTACGACGACATTTTCTACGTTAGCAGATCAAATATCACGTCATTGTTATGCAAACCGTCTGAATTGAACTTCAAGAACTCCAGGATATTTTCGCTTCAACATTTTTTCCGGTTATAAAATTCGATAAATATTAATTAATTAATTAAATTCTTTATATAAAAATATGAATTAAAAAGAATAAGGCTACAGAGGCTAATTGCAATGTTAAAAAATAGAAATATTAGTTTCATTATTGAATTATTTTGGTAATTTTTTATTTTTAAATAAAAAAAATGAATTCTTAATATTTTTCATTTGTGTTAAAAATTACTCCACCGACAAAATCGGTTTGTTAACATTATACCCACCGATGGTTATATAATATTGTTAACGAAAAAATCAATATTTTGAATTGAGATAAAAACTAATTTAAAAAAATAAAAGTTCCAGTTTGAGGTTGCTTTTAGGTGCGCAAGACCAATAAGCTAATTTTATGATCATTCGGAAAAAATAATAATTTTTTTTTAAAAAGTAAAACGCTAAAAACTAAAAAATATTAACAATATACCCACAATCCCCTATGTAAATTTCTTTTTAATTATTCCTTTTACAGCTTGTATAACTCCTTCTTTTTTCCTTTTATAAACTCGAGGCATTGCGGTAGAAATATTATAAACTTAAAAAAGACAGTAAATTTTTAATAAAATTAAAAATAAAACAGTTGAGGATAACACTGTTAATAATATCACCACCCCTCACTGTTAACAATATTCCCGTAGGGACTTTTTCCAAATTTTATTAAAAATTTTTGCCTTTACACAGTTAATATTAAAAATAAAAAAAGTTAGTTTATGGTTTCTTTTTGAGACTTATGTAATAATATTTTAATTTTTTTTTTAAGAGTAATATACATATATTAATTAAAATATATTTAGTAATTTATTACGTTTAATAGAACCTTAAAATCTAAATATTTCTGAAATGTCTGGCATATTACAATGTATCATAAAAATATACTTCATATTAAAATCAGTTTCTTCTAACTAAACAATAATATTTTTGTTTATAATTTATTAATAAATTGAAGATCTGACCATTACTTTGTATTTACACATCAAACTTAATGTAAATAAAAATTAAAATAAATTATATACATATGTGTGCATATATATAGATGAAACACCATAACAAAAACTACACTATAAAATATATTTAACCAAAAAATTAACGAATGTTATCAGTTTAAGACCAAAAAAAAAAAATTAAAAGATGCAAAGCATGCATTTTATCATAAAAAAATTAAATAAATAAATAATAAGTTATTTATTGATATACGAGTGCATAAAAAAACTCATAAAAAGATAAACATAAAGAAAATAGAAAAATAAAAAAAAACGATTTTCATGTAATAGTTTAGTATTTATTTTTAATAATTTTTGGCGCAATCATATACCTATCTATTTTAATATTTTAGTTGACATAATCAAATAAAGTTGGTATTCAATGAACATAAAAAAATGACTTTCTACCTAGGCTTATGCAAATTAATTATAAATGTCTTTGAATTTTTTGCACTGCCTGAACAACTTATGGAGCTAATATTTTTCAGAATAAAATTGACGTTATTCAAGTTTATTAAAAAAACACAATTTTATTTTTTACCCTTGACCAAAAATAATATTAAAATAATATAAACTTCCTAATTGAATTGAATTTTGAAGAAACACTGCTACAATTTTGTTATAAAAGTTTACAATCTATTATTAAATATAAAATATTAATATCCGAATTTTCTTTTTGCTTACTTCAGGACTTCAAAATACGTAATAAATAGTTGTGTGCTCTTTCGTGATCAATTCACGCATCATAATTTATAATAGATCTATTAATATAAAATCAGAATTATAATAACTCTAGAAATAAAACCGGAAAGCATAATGATGAGCCAAAACCTAGTGTAAATGTTTAAAAAGCTTTTGATCTATTTGGCTAATAGACTATTTTATTTTCTTTTTCTACCATATCTGATAGTTTTATTTTGACACAACACTTTCAACCCTTTTAAAATAGCATTGATAACAAATAGAACTCACTATTTTATGTAATGATATTAAAAAAAAAATGTTTAAGTCACATAAGAACTTAGCGGTCAATCATTTTTTATTAACAATCATAAGTATGTAAAATTATATGTGATTGGTGTATATTATATACATATACTTCACAGTTGATCACAAATTTAAAGCAAAGATCCTATTTGAAAAAATTTTGTAATTTAGTGCAGTTCTAGAACGTGTCGTGTGAGTATAATTTTATTTCTTCGTTTTTTAATAAAGTTTTTTTTTATCCAAATGTCAAAACAAAAGGAATGCGAAATAACATTCGACAAACCAACAAACATTTACTACAGCGGCGAAAATTTAAGTGGAAATATTCGTCTCTCCGTTGCGAACCGAAGGCAGATAAAAGGTGGGTATTTCGAAAAATTACACTTATAATATTAATTTCGGAATTGAAGGTTCTTTTGAGGCATAGATAATGTTCAGTGTAAAATTAAAAAAAAAAAAATTTTTAGGAATTCAAGTAACAATCAGTGGTTATGGAAAAGTTCATTGGACTGAAAAAGAAAAAAATGTTCAGAATTCGAGTAATCTCAATAATCCTGAAGTTACTAATGAAATTCACTATAATGGATTTCAGAACTGCCTGAATACCCTTAGCTATGTTGCTGGTTACGAAAATTGTAGTAGCTTTGATTTACCATCTGGAGAATACGATTACAAATTTTTCTCATCATTACCAATTGACCTTCCATCTACATGTACTGAAAAATATGGTGAAGTTAAATATGAAGTTAAAGTTGCTATCTTACAGCCATTTGGTTTTGATAAAACTTTTAAGACCGAATTTATTGTCATCGAAAACTCGAATTTGGATTCGAATCCAGGATGCAAGGTATAATAAAAACGTTATATATACAAGCTTAAAAAAATAAATTATTATTATAATTTTAAAGAATATGGCAAACATAAAAATTTGTAATAATAATAATTTAATTTTTTCAGTTGCCCATTATGGAATCAACTGTATCGAATAGATGTTGTTGTTTATTTTTGTTATCTTTCTGTCGAAGTCTTAATGACCAAATAACAACCGAATTTAAACTACCACGCCATGGATATATTCCTGGCGAACGAATTACATTTTCAATAACTGTGGATAACGAAAGTGCGACTAATATCAAAAAAGGATTTATAAAACTTTACAAAGAAGTAACATATATTAGTAGCTCACCTGGTGTTGGTTATAAAACCGATTTAGAGGAAGTTTTGTCAAAAAATTTACTAATTAAAATTCAAAAATATTCCAAAGCCGATTTAAATGATTTTATTGATCTACCAAGAGATATACGGCCATCAACCCAACAAAAATTGATAAAATTTAAATATAGACTAAAGATAAAATTATGGGGAAAATGTTGTGATTTATCAACAGAATGTTATCTTCCAATTATTATAGGATCCCATGGATCATTTACTGAAACAGAGAATGATTTTGACAATATTCCAGTGAATTGTTCCGGAAAAGTACCAACAGCACCTTTTGTTGATAGTAACAATGGGATTGGATTTAATTTCAAGAACAACATGACACCAACTCCAAAGTATCAACAACTTGAAAACAATATACCAATAGGTAAATAAATATAATAATAAAAATTTTAATATTCTTGTAATTATATCAATAACATCAATGATTGTGCTAAATTTTGAAAAATTTATTGTGCAAACATTTTTGTTTTTCTTCTATATTGAAAATAATTATTTAAACCTTTAAATTTCACTTTTTTAAGAACACACTTGGCTGTCCATAAAGGGTCAACAAATCAAAAAGCAAATACCCCGAGGTTCTTTCTTAGCGGGATTTAACCGCGGCGATGAAATGTTTATTGGCCGAGCAGAGCATGAAGGTGAAACTCTTCCAGCTAAAATTATTCCTCGCCAATCATGTGCTTTTGTTTCCTTTAAAGGAAAGGAATATAAAAAAGAAAATTTCGAAATTTTAATTGGCAATCAATATACATGGGTTCCTTCGAGTAATGGACAAATAATAGCAAATTCAATGGAAGTTGGTCAGAGCTCTTCTGGCGAAAATTTGTACATTGGAAGAGCAGTGTACGAAGGAAATCATAATATTGGAAAAATTCAGCCATCTCATAATTGTTGTTATTTATCAGTTAATGGATCAGAAATAAGTGTTAAGAATTATGAAATTTTAACATTTTCTGATAATTGAAATTATAAATATCCATATATTATGCATTTAATTATATATTTCATTCATATAAAACATAATATAATAATCTTTGGAATTTAATGTTTCCTATTAATTTTTCAATAATAATATTATTTAGATTTTAAAAATACTGTCCAGCGTCTGGCCGTCGGTTGTTTTCTAATATTGTGGAATCTCTCAAATGATGATTCTTAATATCAGCATTTAAGTTAAATATGGGCTTGAAAAAAATTGCATTATTAATACTATACTATAGCTTTTTTTTATGTCATTTTGACATTTCAGCATATTCAAGGGATACTCTATTTACAATTTTTTCCAAATTTTATACAAATTTTCAACATATACATATTTTCATTTTTCATTTGAAAAATAACTTGAAAAATCCATAGAAAATTGATTTATTTAAATTAACCGTCTATATCGTCTTGTGGTAAAAATACTATCAAGCTTTTTCGAAAGAAAAAAAAATATACATGGCCATAACATAAAATAATTTAAAGAGAATAAAGCTTTCCATACAATCAATAATTTGCGTACACTTTTCGTTAGAAAAAGTTTATGATAAAGTATACCCTTGAACTTATAATGATTATTACGAAAAAATCAAAAAATTTAAATTCCGTATAATAAGATAATGTCTAATAAAAATTTAAATGTACCTATAGTTTTATTTTATATATTAATAATTATTATAATCAATTTCTTGTATGAATTTGAAAAGAAATTTCAAAAACCTAAGTTCTTTAAAATTGAAACAATTTTTTTTATTTCATATCAAATAAAGTAATTAAGTACCTACTAGACTAGATAATGAGTCTGGGGTGTGATAAAAAAAATGTTTTGTTTTTATTCCACTATGTGGCTTAAATGAAAAAATTCGAAAGTTAATAGAATTCGAAAATTTGGCAAACACAATTATGTCTACTACATAAATAATGCTTTCATACGGATAAATATAATGAAAGTTATGTAAATGAAATTTATTTTGATGAGTTGATATTTTATTTTATACTCACATAACAAAAATAACGTTGTATGTATTTATGTTTAAGGCCTTTACAGAGTGAATATTTTCCATGCAAAAGCTACTTCACTTTCAACGTTGGAAGCTGTTATCTTTATTTTAGTGTTATGAACCTAATCATTTGTTAACACCAAAGAGTTATTTGTTAATTTAAAAACATAGAACAGAATATCTCATAAATGAAGTATGAGGCCTGTTTTCAACATTTCGATTTAAGATACTTCACTTTTAAGTTACCTTGATCACAACCAGGGACTAAACATAGGTAACTTCAATACCATTTAGATATATACCATAAATAAAACAATTTTCGATGTCTATCTACCCAAAAAATTAATTTTCATCGGTATGAATTAATTAAACTTTTAAATGAATTGGAAAATATTAAAATTTTATATAAAAGTTATATACAGACCCTTGACTGTTTGAGAGCCTTTGGACTCTGAAACCTCAAATCGTAGAAGCTCATCTTTGGTGAAAGCGAACTGAATTGCGCAAATTTTGGCTTTCATACAATTTATGACAATTTTTTCATTTTTGATCAAAATTTCATCTTTAATATAAATCTACAGTGTAGGTATTTCTCTTGTATACCCTATTAAGTTGTTTTCTAAACAAATCTATTTTACTACAAAATATTTTTGGTTAGTTCATTGAATTTCTTTGAAATAAATAAAAAACATAAAACTTCACCAACTTTATATTAAGAGAATTTTCTCATCAACCATATAAGTAATTTAGTTGTTCACTAACATTTGGCTTGTGAAGATTAATTTTGTTTTTCTCGCAACATAATAATTTTTTTTTTACTTTTATATAAATTTATGTACAAATAAGAAAATATCTTTTATTAATATTTCGAATTAATGTCCACCCAATGTGTTATAACTTTTGACAATCCAAATGGTGTTTATGAAAGTGGAACTTTTTTAAGAGGAAATGTTGTACTTACTACTTTAAGAACTAAATCTATTCGAGGTAATGAAATGTCGTCATTGTATAAAAAAAAAATTAAAGTTTGTTTATAAGAGAAAAATATGTTAAAAAAAAACTAACATGCGCTATTATTGTAATAATAATCTTAAAATGGAATAAATCTAATTTGAACTAGAATTGAAAAAAAAAAAAGTTAAATTAAAAACTTACAAAATTAACTTAGGCTAGAATTATGTTTGTGTGAAAATTAGAAAATTATGGAGTTAGCTTCTTCTGTTACATTTATTTGTAATTGATATTAAAGCAGAACAAACAACCAGATTTTGTTTATACTTCAAAAATAAAATTTTTTAATAAAGATACTTACATTTATTTGTATACTATATATACTTTAATAATTTAGGCGCCAAGAATTTGTACATGTGTATTTTTAAATGTAATCAATAAAAAATTAAACTTACTTTATATTTTGATTTTTTAAGGGAAAATAAAAGATAAATATATTTCTCTAATTGTAACAGAAAATAAACAATTTATTTTACTATTATTGAACTCTGATGAAAAACAAAAAAAATAATAAATTCATATTTTAGGAATTCAAATTGTTATCACTGGTTATGCCGAAACAAGATGGAAAGAAAATGAACAATATTATCAAAATAATAGAAATCAACAAACAAACATTTCTTATCACGGTCGTGAAGAATATTTAAACTCAAGTACTTATGTTATTGGTAGTGCTGATCATAATTCTTTCAATTTAACAGCCGGAGAACATAATTATTTATTTAGTTGTAATTTGCCAGAAGATTTACCAACATCAATTTGGGAAAGCTATGGACATGTTCGATATGAAATTATTTTAATAATTGATCGGCCCGGTAGTTTCAATAATATTTTCAAACAAGCCTTTACTGTGATTCGAACATTAAATTTAAATGATGATCCAAATTATAGAGTATAAATAGACATAAACTATTTTAAAACACTTATAATATTTAAAAAAAAAATATTTTTCAGCTTTCCAAAAGCGGAACTGATACGACGTACCATTGGTGTTGGTGTTGTGCTTGTTGTCAGGGCGGTAGTGGTGAAATATTTACAGAATGTAAAATTCCATTATCTGGATATGTGCCAGGACAAAACATAAATTTTACACTTTGTGTATTTAATGAATCAAAAAGTGATTATGAACATGGAATAGCTGATTTAATAAAAGAAATTACATTTGCTAGTCAAACTCCGGAAAGGAAGTTAAAAATTATAAAAAGTACAATTATTTCAAAACCACTATCCGTAAATGCTACAAGATTCTCCCGAAAAGAATATTATGGTACAATTCAAGTTCCATCCACTCAATCTACATCGTACAGTCGAAACTTAATTCGAATCTCATATTATTTCATTGTTAAATTAAAAGGATTAGTTTGTGATAATGATATGGAAATTAAGTTGCCTATTACTATTGGAACTATTCCCATACAGTTAAGTCATATGCCACAACGTACTTTAACTAGAAATAATGTAATAACAAGACAGCCAAATGCATCAGCGCCACCCACTGTGCCTTTACTAGAAAATGTTTCTAATGAAACAGATGTCCCACCTTCATACAGTGAATTTGGTAATTATCTAAATTTTGAAACTAATTAGTAAGATTATTTGATGTTATTTTGTTAATTTTTGGGCTTTCATAAATTTATTCGATTACATTTATTATTTATATAAATTACAAAAAATTAAAAAATTTATTACACAAAAAAAAGATCTAACCGATTTTTTTTTTATCTAAGTCCCGCCATCGTACGAGGAAGCAGTGAAACCAAAAGGTATGAGAAGGATTCCAACAGCGGAAGGAGATATTCCTCACGTTGAAGGTCCGTATGAACCAAAATATCCATTTTATGGTAATACCGCAGCTCCTGGTGCTCCTTATAGATTCGTTGATGATGCAAGAATAACACGTTGGCGTTTAGCTAGAAATTACGAAAGAAGTTTAAGTGAAGAAGCACCTATAGGTAAAATTCATAACACAATTTTTATATTTGACATAAGCTACAACATAAGATTTATTTCACTTTAGAACATAAGTGGTTACAAACAAATGTAAGACAAGTTAAAATTTCATTACCTCCTGGTGCTTTTTTAGCTGGGCACTTTCATGGAGAAGAAATGTATATTGGACGTGCATATTATAAAGGTGACCTGTTGCCAGCGAAAGTATTGCCAAGAAGAGGCGCTGCTTATATTTCTTGGGATGGTTATGAAATTCATGTTTATAATTTTGAAATTCTATTAGGAAATCAATTTGATTGGATACCTTCTCATGGAGGCAATATACCATCAACAGCAATGAGCTCAGGGAGTACAGTCGAAGGTGAAAAACTTTATGTTGGAAGAGGTGTATATGATGGAACACAATGCGTTGGAAAAATTATTCCATCTCATAGTTGCTTGTATTTACCTTATAATGGCCTTGAAAAATATGTTAGAAACTATGAAGTTTTAATTTTAATGATTTAATAAACTAAAAGAGTGTATTGAAAAAAATTTTCAATCTAAGAAATAAATTGCAAATAAATGGTATTCTTTCCTGTTAGATTTCTTAGGGGTCGAAAAAGAATATAAATTTGACGGCAGGGTCATCATGAATTCTCCAGTATTAAAAATGAAAAAAAAAAACAAACAAAAAATTAAAATATTCTGCAAGTATGTTGTACAAAATATTCATTCTTAAATATTTAATTTAGGTATAAAGCTCTAATTTTGTCAATAATGAAGAGTTAATTAAACTTAACCCGTACATTGTGACCAAATCATCATCTATAATTTTAAATTAACGTGTTTGTATACAAACGAAAAAAATTTGAAACTATATTATTTTAAATGCTTGATACTGTATTATATCATAGTTATAGGTGTGCAAATATTTATAAAATCTATTATATACATTATAACATAATTATATTTGTTTACAAATTTAATTGAAATAAATTTTGTAACATTAGAATTAATATTGTTATAATTTTAATTATTTACTATTTAGTTTCATTCAAATTTCAAAAATACTAATGATTTTAAGTTGTCTACGGTCCCAAGTGTCTTAATTTTAGATAAAACTATTATATGTACGATAAAATAAGCCTTGAGTATATAACACAACACAATAAAGCAGTGGTTCGTAACCTTTTCCGGATCGTGGAACACATTTATTTACATGAACCTTTCGCGGAGATTCTAGTAATTTTTATTAGATATTTAGAAATACATCAAATTTTTCATTTATTCAAATAAAAATAATAATTATATATACATACGTAAGTACATTATATGAAATGAAATTATCAAAAGTTAATTGTTACAAATTCTATATAAGAATAATAAAAATAATATAATAAACAATTTAATGGGATATTCGAGCCATAGAAGACCTTCAAGCCTTTTGTGTTTAATAAAATAAGTAATTAATTTTTTGATGTGAAATTAAGATCCCAAATCAAAAGCTTCGATAACGATGATGTTTCGTACAATTCTGTACAATGCAATAATAGTGATCTGACTCTCTGTTATGCTGGTTCAAAAAAATAAGAAATTATAATTATATAAAAAAAAAAAGGATAAAATTCATCTAGTTATGTATTATATCTATATTTAAACTTAACATGTAAACAAATCAAGACCACATAAATTAAAGCATAAGCAATTAAGCATATGTAACATATTCGTTTCGCTTTCATTTCGGCACTCGGGACAAGGTTGCGGAAAACCTATTAACAACCACTGGAATAAAGTAATACATATTTCGTTCTATGCACAGTCAAAATATACTTATGCATGAACATATATACCTAATATATTTAAATCATTTTGGAAAAGTACTATTTGAAAAATAAGTTCCAATCAAGATCAGAATAAGAATGTTTTAATTTTATACTATAATTAGCATTCTTGATCCGAACCTCTTGATATTCGTGTAAGTTTAAAGTGAAATGAAGCTATTAAAACCGTGAAAATTCCAAAATTAGACAAGTTATATCCGAATTTTTTCTTCCGCAACCAAAACATAAACGAATGACATCACTTTTTGGTACGAAAAAAATCATTAATTTAAGAGAAATGAATAGAACAAATACATATATAATAATATATTGATATAAAAAAGAAATCATTAATTTACAAAAGAGGACAACATAAATTATTATGTAAAAATTATTCCTTAGCGATTAATAGCATAACATAAAAAGGAAAACATATTAGAACAGGCCTACCTTAAATAAATAATAAAATATGTACTATTTTATGATTTTAATCTAAATTTTAGAAAACATATTGCAGGCGAGGACAAGCAAAGAATTATAAAACTTATTTGTGTAAAAAATTAAACACTTTCATTTAAAATTCTAGGGACAAGCTATAGTGCGATAAAAGTGGTGGTTTTTAGGTGAAAATATTTAAATTTTTACAACAAATAGTTATAATATAGTATACCTATATAGTAAATATTTCTAATATAGTACATGATGACTTTTTAGCTTTCTATAAGTTGTAACTGATTGTTTAAGTTTTAAAAAAAATCACTTTCTATTCCATACATTATTTTTATGATTTATTCATAAGAATCGCAGCCGCCGACTTATTGAAATTAACATTATTAATTTTCATTCTCGATATCATCAACAAAATAACATATTTGGTACTCCGCAAACAAGTTTCATTTATGTTATTTTTTCAATACGCACGACAGACCTGAAACTTGTATACTGCCAAGAAAAAATGTTTTTTCTAACCAAGAACTTCTGAAAATAATTATTAATTAGTCTTTGCACCATGTCGAAAAATATTCATGTTCAAGTAAAGACTTACAATACCTTCTACCAATTATAATTAAAACATAAAATCAGAAATTCATGAAGCATGGAAATATGCATTACCAAAGAATGTGGATTTACACTATTTTCAAAATGTATTCTCGTCATGATGTTTTTATTTTAATACTTAATGGTACTCTACAACAAATTTGGTAATTTAACTTACTGTCAACAATTACATTATTATGAATTTTATGTTTATCTACTACTCACTAGTAGTGTTTTATTTTACAACAATGTACTGTTTTATTATATAAAACTATGTACTTACTTGTTTTATTTTGTAACACCATTTTCAATTAACATAAAATAAAAATGAAAAAATAACAATTAAATTTTAACGCCAAATTAATAAAACTTTCTTTTGTAAAATTTTCATAACTAACATAAAATTTTTGATGTGTGGATTGCATTCTTTTATCCTATCATCACAAAAAAAAAGAAGAAAATTAAGAACCCCATTGAGTAATATGTTCATAAAATAGAATTAAGAGAAATAATACACGCAAAGCACATTCAGATATCCAGTTCGGTGTATAATTAGTTGTTTGTGAGCATTTCAGTGGTAAGAACATTATTTTTAAGAAAATTATTATTTTAGTTTATAATTAGAAAATTTACTTTCTTGTTTTTTTTTTTTTTGCGAATTAAAAAGAATTTTCAACTAATTATTATAAAATGCCAACTGATTGCTACATAAGTTTTGATCATGATAATGGAATTTATGAAAGTGGCGAAAATTTAAATGTAAATGTGAGATTGAGTACAAACAGTACTAAATCTATTAGAGGTAATGTATATACAAAAATTTATGTTTATGAAATATTCGAAATTAAATTTTTTATTTAAGTACGAACTTTTTTTTGCTCTTATTTTAGGTATTCATGTTACAGTCATCGGATTCGGGAAAACGAGTTGGAGTGAAACTCATGAAGAACGTCAAGATATAAGAACTGTTGAAAAAACTATTTACTATAATGGTTATGAAGAATATTTTAATTCTCTCAATTATGTTGTCGGAAATGCAAATCAAAGTGCTTTTGATTTTGCTCCAGGAGTATATAATTATCCTATAACCTGTCGTTTACCGGACGATTTACCAACGTCAATTTGGGAAAGCAATGGCCATATTCGTTATGAAGTAATTGTAACTATTGACCGTCCATTCGCTTATGACAATGTTTTCAAACAAGCTTTTACAGTTATTAAACCTTTAAATTTAAATAGTGATCCAAATTATAGAGTTAGTAATTATACATCCATAAATAAAATAATTGTAATTTAAGTAATAATTTACTTTCTTTTAGCTCGCAAAGAGTACTACTGACGTTGCATTTAACTGTTGTTGTTGTTTTGCTTGCTGTTGTGGTGGAAGTGGTGAATTGCACTCCGAATGCAAAATTCCAGTGTCTGGTTATGTGCCTGGACAGAAAATAAATTTTACTCTTTGTGTTTTTAACGAATCTAATAATGATATTCAAGGGGGAAAAGCAAAATTTATAAAAGAAATTGAATTCACAAGTTTCTCTCCAGAACGAATACAGAAAACAATTAGTAGTACAATTACATCAAAAGATTTATCAATAAATGTTTTAAAGCTTTCTCGGAAGGAATATCATGATTCTATTAATGTCTTAACAACAGAGCCCACTACATTTGATCATAATATAATTAAAATTTCCTATTATCTTCTAGTTAATGTATCTGGGGGATTTTGTGATATGGACATGGTATTACGATTACCCATAATTGTTGGAACTATTCCAATAAATTTAAGTCATATGCAGGCATTGGATCCAAGTTCAAGCCCAATTACTCTACAACCAAGGGCTGAAATTAATCCCACGGCTCCTTTGTTAGATGATGATGGGAATGAAAAACCACCTTTTTATGGAGAATTTGGTAAGAATTGCTTATTTTATGTGCTACTTTTTAACATTATCCGGGAAATTATTTATTATTATAAAATTTCAGTTCCACCGTCTTACGAAGAAGCAACTAACCCAAACGATATGAAACGAATTCCAACTAAAGAAGGTGAAATCAACCATATCGAAGGACCTTACGAACCAAAATATCCATTTTATCAAAATTCCGCTGCTCCAAATGCTCCTTCGAGATTTATTGAAGATGCAGGAACTATTGGATGGCATTTGGGTAGAAATTATGAGAGAAATTTGAGTGTAGATGCTCCAATCGGTAAAATTTTATTTTAAACTAAAAAAAACTAAAAAAAAAACATATCATTGTTTCAGAACACAAATGGCTTAAGACAAATGGGAGAAAAATAAGAGGTTCGTTACCTCACGGGGCATTTTTAGCAGGTCATCATGATGATAATGAAATGTTTGTAGGTCGAGCCTATCATGCAGGTGACTTATTACCAGCACAAGTAATTCAAAAGAAAAATGGAGTGTCTGTTTGCTGGAACGGAAAAGAAGTTGAACAATATGAATTTGATATTTTATTGGGAAATAAATTTAATTGGGTTCGGTGTGAAAATGGTGAAGTACCACCAAATGCAATGAGTTCAGGAACTACAGCACAAGGAGAAAAACTTTTTATAGCACGCTGTGATTATAATGGAACTCAATACATTGGGAAAATTCATTGCTCAGATGGTTGCATGTACTTCCCTTATAAGGGGGAAGAGAAATCTATTAAAAATTACGAAGTGTTGATTCTAACTGATATTTATTTCAAATATATATAATCTCAATTCTATGCATATAAAAAAATACATTATTTATATACTTATATAATTGTAATATCGGAACAAGTAAAGAAGTACAATGCACTACTTTTTGAAAATTTTTCAATTAAATTATTAAAAATTAATTATATTTTATGTTTTAAATACTATTGTATTTTATGAAAATATTTTAGGCTGCAATAAACGATTTAATATTTATTTCTGAACAAAGCTACTCTTTGTTAAACGCTTAAACGATCATCTAATTATTTTAATTGCATCAACCTTAAGAGTGTTTTAAGAGATCGAGTTAAAAAACTAGTGTTTTGAATTGAAAGAAATTGTTAAAAAATTTTTAATAGATCAGAATTCAGAATAGAGTAAAATACTATGTAATAGAATAAAGTTACATATTATTTTTGGATTATAAAACTCAAAACTTATTTGTTTTATAAATTGAACGGTTTCAAATTAAACAGATTAATAATTGCTTTTAAATTAATAAATATTATAATAAAGACTAATAAATATTCAATTAAAACCTGAGATATCTTTTTTAATTTATTTAATAGTATATTAATAATTCTTTACTTCAAACTCATTATAAAATATTTAGTTATATGAACAAGAAAAAATATATACATAAACTTAAATGTCTGGCTTTTTTTTCAACTACTCAATAACAGGTATAATTTGTTATGGATAGTCTACGTCTCATGCCCCTATTGGGGCATTCAATTGAGTCGTAACTGAACTACATTTAGCCGCTGAAGGCGATCTCGCTACACCCAGAAAACTTTAAAAAATATTTTTAAAAAAATTAACTATAAAGTTTTTTCGAAATTTAATATTATTTACAACAAAATGTTGCGCGTATAAACTCGCGCCCTTATTCGTGACATACATGGAAAATTAGTGCTTTATATCAAATACTTCACAGTATTGCATTGTCTATATTTAAAAATGTGGTGCTTCAAAATTCTGTTTCCGCATTAAGTTACAAGAGGTTTTAATCCCTGAAGCACCACAGTGGCACGCGAAAAGGCCTTTGCTTGCGTGATCATAGATTAAGTTGCAATAAAGAAGGTTTTAGCCCTTTTCCGGAGCAACATGCGTAAATGACTTTGCTCGTGATTCCATGGGCGAAAAAGAAAGTTTCATCTCCTTTTCAGGAGAGCCACCCACAGGATTGATTTTCAAATACAAGTTCTTAAGAGTACTGTCTTGGATTTATTAAATGCAGAATTTAGAAATACAGTATTTTAAAAATACACTATTTTAAAATTCAGTATTATGAAATAGAAGATTTTGAAAAACAATAACCAACCCAATTGAGGTGAAACAAATGTTATACTAGTGTCTGCTTTTTTTAAAAGAACATTGTCCAAGGGTTTCCATGATTTCCCAGATATAAATAAAAAAAATTAGATAGGAAATTTTTTACAATAACAATTTTTTGCAAATAGAAAGTAAAATTTTTGGGCTTAAGGGCTGAAGTCAGATATTTTTTTAAGCTAAGTTATTAGTCTTTGCACCATGTCGAAAAATATTAGTGTTCGAGGAAAGTCTTACCATGCCTCGATTATACGCTTTCGTATTTCTTAAATTAGAATTAAAACATAAAATCAGAGATTTATGAAGCATGGAAATATGCATTATCTATTACCGTATAGAATAGACTATGAATTTACACCATTTTCAAGACACATTCTCACCAAACATGATGTTTTTATTTTAATACCTGTCTAAGTCGCACAACAAATTTGAAAATTTAACATATTGTCATGAATTATTTGAATTGTGAATTTTATGAATTTTATCTACTACTATTTATTTTATAACACCATTTTCAATTAATATCAAACGTCAAATGAACATAAAAGTAAAATATCAATAAAACGCTAAATTAATAAGACTTATTTTCCAAAAAATAATAATAAAATTAAAAACCCCATTGAATAATATGCTCATAAAATAGAATTAAGAGAAATAATACAGGCAACGCACATTCAGATATCCAATTCGGTGTATAATTAGTTGTTTGTGAGCATTTGACTGGCTAAGAACATTATTTTTATTTACTTCCTTTTATTTTTTCTTTTTTTTTGGAAAAACAAACTTATTTTCTACTAATTATAAAATGCCGACTGATTGCTCCATAAGTTTTGATCATGATAATGGAATTTATGAAAGTGGCGAAATTTTAAATGTAAATGTGAAATTAAGTACAACCAGTATTAAATCTATTAGAGGTAATGTATTCAAAAATGTATTAAAGACAAATAATGTATGTTAACTAATGAATATCAATTTATTTTTGACAACATAAAAAAAAATCTTCTCTTACACACAGAATATTTTATAATCTTTTTTTTTTAATTATTTTTATATAATGAAATGAATGTGATAAAAAAAATGTTTATTGTATTTTTGTTGACGATTTTAGGCTCATTCTATTGGAAAAATTTCACTATACAAGTATACAATATTTCACATATGTACATAATTTCACTTTTAGCACCAGATTTGTTAATATTTGGTATTTTGCTTTGCACTCTTAGATTTTCCATATTTTCTTTTGATTCCACTTCTCCAGTTTTTTTTAACCACTATTATCTTCAGCGTTTTTATAAATGAGCTGTTATTTTTGAAAGCGGTATAAGTCCACTTTTTAAAAAAAATGAGTTAATGGTAATTTTAGTAAGATATAGCTTCTCTCCATATTTACATGAAAAAATGATACATGAAAAAATGGACTTATACCACTTTCAAAAATAACAGTTCAAATAATGTATTCGTCTGTTAATATCGCTTCTTCTCCTTTCTCAGTTTTCATTATTTTGTAATCCATACTGGATAATATTATAAAGAAATTGACACTAATGAAAAATTCAAATAACTTGAATAAAATATAATTTCTAAGTGAAATTATAACAAGTAGAATTAAGCAAGTGGAATTGTACCATGATGAAATTTTTTATGAGGAATTGTCTTAGTGAAATTGTATCTAGAAGAATTGTGTCTGGTTAAATTGTTGTTGTGGAATCGGAAGATTATGTGAATCAAATAAATAGGTGATGTGAAATAAATAGGTGATGTGAAATAAATAGATGATGTGAATCAAATAAATAAGTGATTGATTTTTTTTTTAAGAATATTTTAAATAAAAAAGTAAATTTCCTATAAACCCTATATTTTAATCTACAATTTTTTCTATTAATTGTATATGAAATTTAGAAGAAGAATATACATAAGTAATTAGTTATTCATTGAAGATTACATATTTTCGATCCAAATTATTCGTTTTGATCATCGAAAATCGAAAATTGTTTTATATTTTAGCAGTTACTTTTATTTAAAGTTGCACATTTGTGAAAAATTATAACTTCAATAACTTAAATAAAATAATAACTTGAAAGAACATTAGCAAATCAAAAAAATTTCCACTGACGAACCGTAATAATAATTAAAATTTTATAGGTCTACGAAAGTTATGATTTTTTACTGTCTTTATTTTATAATTCTAATTATGTAATTAATCGAAATTAATTTTTTATTTACTTAGAATGTTTGTATTTTAGGAATTCATATTGCAGTCATTGGATTCGGGAAAACGAGTTGGGGGGAAACTCAAGAAGAATATCGAGATGGAAAAACTGTTCAACAAACGATTAACTACGATGGTTATGAGGAATATTTTAATTTTCTCAATTATGTTGTTGGAAATACAAATCAAAGTGCCTTTGATTTTGCTCCAGGAGAATATAATTATCCTATAACTTGTCATTTACCCGATAATTTGCCAACATCAATTTGGGAAAGCTGCGGCCATGTTCGTTATGAAGTAATTGTAACTATTGACCGTCCATGGGCTCTTGACAAAGTTTTCAAACAAGCTTTTACAGTTATTAAATCTTTAAATTTAAATAATGATCCAAATTATAGAGTTCGTAACTTCATCCATAAATAAAATAAGTGAAGTTTATAATAGTTATAATTTATAATAGTTATACTTTTTTTTAGCTTGCAAGTAGTGATACTGACATTGCTTTTAACTGTTGTTGTTGTTTTGCTTGCTGTTGTGGAGGAAGTGGTGAATTGCACTCCGAATGCAAAATTCCAGTGTCTGGTTATGTGCCTGGACAGAAAATAAATTTTACTCTTTGTGTTTTTAACGAATCTAATAATGATATTCAAGGGGGAAAAGTAAAGTTTATGAAAGAAATTGAATTCACAAGTTTCTCTCCAGAACGAAAACAGAAAATAAATTTTAGTACAATTGAGGAAAAAGATTTACCCATAAATGTTTTGAAGCTTTCTCAGAAGGAATATCATGATTCTATTAATGTCTTAACAACAGAACCCACAACATTTGGTAATAATATAATTAAAATTTCATATTATCTTGAAGTAAATGTATCTGGAGCATTCTGTGATACGGATATGTCATTACGATTGCCAATAATCATTGGAACTGTTCCAATAAACTTAAGTCACATGCAGGCATTGGATCCAAGTTTAAACGCAATTACAATTCAACCAAGGCCTGAAATTAATCCCACGGCTCCTTTGTTTGATGATGGCAATGAAAAACCACCTTTTTATGGGCAGTTTGGTAAGAATTGATTATTTAATGCGCTACTTTTTAACGTTATCCGAGAAATTAATTATTATTATGAAATTTCAGTTCCACCGTCTTATGAAGAAGCAATTAACCCTAGAGACATGAAACGGATTCCGACTAAAGAAGGTGAAATCAACCATATTGAAGGACCATATGAACCAAAATATCCATTTTACCTAAATTCCGTTGCTCCAAATGCTCCTTCGAGATTTATTGAAGATGTAGGAACTATTGGATGGCATTTGGGTAGAAATTATCAGAGGAGCTTGAGTGTAGATGCTCCAATCGGTAAAATGTTATTTTAAATTAAAAATAAATAAAATAATCATATCATTGTTTCAGAACACAAATGGCTTAAGACAAATGGAAGAAAAATAAGAGGTTCGTTACCTCACGGGGCATTTTTAGCTGGTCATCATTATGATAATGAAATGTTTATAGGTCGAGCCTATCATGCAGGTGACTTATTGCCAGCACAAGTAGTTCCAAAGAAAAATGGAGTATCTGTTTGCTGGAACGGAAAAGAAATTGAACAAAATGAATTTGATATTTTATTGGGAAATAAATTTAATTGGAATCGGTGTGAAAATGGTGAAGTACCAGCAAATGCAATGAGTTCAGGAACAACAGCACAAGGAGAAAAACTTTTTATAGCACGCTGTGATTATAACGGAACTCAATACATTGGGAAAATTCATTGCTCACATCGTTGCATGTATTTCCCTTATAAAGGAGAAGAGAAATCTATTAAAAATTACGAAGTGTTGATTTTAACTGATTAACTTTATTTCATTTATAGAATAGAATATCATTTTCAACTATTATAGTTAATATACATTTGTAAAAATATGCATACATACATACATATAATTATAATATCAAAACAAGTAAAAAATTTTAAAAAAATGTTCAATCGGTTAAATTTTATGTTTTATACAAATATTATTGTACCGGACAAATACTATATGAAGATATTTTAGCCTGAAATAAACGCTTTAATATTTATTACTTATAAGGAAAATTAATACTTAGTAGTATGTACATAACATAATGCTACCTTTTCTGAAACGCTCATCAATTTTTTTTTAATTGCATTAATCATAATAGTATAGTGTTTTAAGATATCGGTTTTGAAAGAATATTTCAAAACTTCAATAAATAATGCAATTATGCTTTAGGAAATTAGGTACATCAAATATTTCAACATCAGGGGTATTTATAATTTTTTACAAAATAATTATTAATTAGTACAATTAGCAAGATAAGAATGAGTGTAACGTTAAAAAATAACATCAGAATTCAAAGTTCAAAAATATTATGTGGTAGAAAAAGGTTACATATAATTTCGATTTTAAAACTTAAATTGAACAGTTTCAAATTAAATATAAATTAATAATTATTTATTAATTATAATAAGTTTAGAAATAAATATTAAACAAAACTTAAGAGATATTTTTATAGTTAAATTAAATATATATAAAATTTTTAGCTTATAAGAACAAAAATAAATTTTTATATGCTTTTTTTTTTTTTAAAGAAAACTAAAATTAATGTTTTATTAGGTAGGTATAATTAAAAACAAAACATATCTATTCATACCTAGATACATGAAAAAATAAATTTTAAATATAGATACATCACCCTGATTTTTTAATGAACAGTCTTAAATAAATTTGTTAAGTACAACATTAATCAGAAAAGATTGGATATGTAGTTAAGTGTTGTCAAGTAATAAATAATGTTAAAAATTTCCGTCATTAGGTAGATGTATTTTCTAATTATTTTGTAATTTCTTTTCATTTCAGTTCCATTGACAGACGATATTAATCGACATTTTTCTTCAAAGCGGAATCGGGTAAAAAAAATTTTTTCATATAAAATTTTACCCAAAAATTGTTCTCTAGTAAAATTTTATATCAAAAAGCCCGATCTGTAGTACTACTTTTAAATTGCGCTTAAAAAAATACATTTATCTGAAAATATACAACAAATGGGCGGGGACTTAGGAAATATTATTTTAAACCATTTTTTTGGTTATTTTTGATTCGTCTCTAAATATAATAGAAAGTTAATGAATTAAGAATCACTTTAATACCTAGTAAGAATTCTTGTATTGTTAAGAAAAAAAAACTCGTGTGGTCCTGGAATTGAGTAAACCAAAAACTTTCTTAAGTGATATAATTTTAATGCTTTATGTGAATTTTCAATGTTATTTTATCTTATTTTAAGAAAAAAAGAATTATGCAAGAGCTTTAACCTTATTAATTTTTTTTTTTAGATTTCAATGACAATAAATCTTAATCATTTGATTTCAGAATTTTTTTTGGAATAAATATATTTAGCAAAGTGAGATTTTATTTAATACGTCTTCATCGTTCAGAATCTTAAGAATAGTACATACAGTATTGAAGTACTAGGCTCTAATTTGTGTGCTTTGGGTTTTGAAAAAAGTTTGGTTATTGGAAATAGAGTATCAAATGCACAATTTTAAAAATATTTAAATGTTATTTTTTATACTTAAAAAAATGTTGGCCCATCTGATTTCAGAAAGTTAAAATTAATTTGGAGCATAGTTATTATTTGAATTATAATTAACCATAATCAACACCTTGCTAAATATATTTAAGGTGATTTTTTGCCTATAGATTTCCGATATTTTGATGAAAACGCACTTTAAATTTCTTGTGTTTTCATTATTTTTATAATGGTATGAACGCAACAGGCTGGAATATGTAGGCTGGAAAGAACTTAATACGAATTTAACTAAAATAAATAAATTAATCAAATTTAATTATTAAAACAAATATTCAATCATTACTCTACAGATTAATATTATACCATAATATTTTCCCAAAAAAATGTGTAGTTGGTATATTATATTTTTTTTCGACGGACACAAAGTTGCCGGCTTAAACTGGCTTAATCTGACTTAAAAGTTCAGTTTTCATCATTATGTTATCTTCAACTCAGAGCGGAAAAAAAAATTATTTTTTTTTTTAGATATATGTAGGTACCATACAGCCATAATAAAATTATAACATTAAAAAAAAAACATTAATAAGAACATTAAAATACAATATCGATATTAGGCATCGTTTTTGGTATTTTTTGTTAAAAATTGTGAAAAATTATTAATTATTGTTTGTACGTACTACGGTGATGACGAACGTCACGTGACGAATAGTGGAGCAGCATACAAGATCAAAAAACGCATAAATCAATCCCCGCATCTTATTCATTTTGTGAAATTCACAAAAATTACCATATTGTGTGATAGTTTAAATTTAAAAATGAATTTATAATATACATATACGCAGGCCCGGCTCGTGGTTTTTTTTGTGTGTGTGCAAGCAATGATTGGCGCCTTTGAAAAAATTTTCAATTAAATACTCAAAGGCTACAAAAAGCAAACACTAGCTTGCCCGATAGTTGATCTGAAGTAATTTTTGATCAGTTTTAATTTTTGGAAAAGTTCTCTCACCTTTAGCAACTGAAACGGGTAAAGTTAGTAATACCACAAAGTAAGCATAAATAAGAGAAATTCATTCCATACAAAAAATTCATATTAAAAAAACTAAACAAAAAATGTCGGTCTATATGAAATCACTATCCCAATTGTCGGTAATATGGTGTTCGCATTAGGAGAATATTTGTGGAATATCGAATATGCTGTTTTCCGGAATATTTCAGCAATATGAACTGGATTTATCATATAAAAAATATTAAGGAATTTGTATATTCCACTTTTATATTCCAGTTTGTCAGGTTTGGAATTCTGCATTTATAGTTACTTTCACTCACTTTTTGAAATTTTGTTATAGTTGGCTACAATTTTTTTTGTCAAATTCGAGTCAAAATGAAGAAAAAACAAAATAAAATTGATAAAAAGCGAGATAAGAAGTCAAAATTTTCAACAACAAACATTTTTTCTCTTTCTCAATTGTTTCAATTGTTTTTTATAGATCATCAAATTCCAGTTCTCATCAAATATTGTGATGCGAACGGCAATTTGTTTTCCGGAATATAAGTAAATTATAATGCGAACAAGGTATAATAGGATAGCGATTTCATATTTTTTGATTTCATATTTTATGTTTAATTCTTTTAAATTTGAATTTTTTGTATGGATGAATTTCTCATATTTATACTTCCTTTATGGTAATACCCTTAAATCAGTGCATTTGGAAAGAGTTCTTCAACATTATTGTTATAAATCCAGTTAAAAATGTTTTCTGGATTAATATCATTTTCAATTTTGCGAGACAACAATTTCGGATAATTTTGTAGTTAGTTTTAGTTGAAATTTAAATTTCTTATTGGCTTGTAGGCGCCTTTTCATTACTGGCGCCTACGGCGCCTGTGTGCAGTGCACAGTTCGCACACGCCTCGAGCCGGGCCTGCATATACGTATAATTATAATCTATAATGCATTCTACCAGTAAATATGTAGTAAAGTAATATGCGCTATCGTTATTATTATGAATCAGATATTTTGAAATTGAGAACCCCATTAAAGACTACCGTATGTTAACGAGATAAAATTAAGATAAAGAAAACTTGAAAGTGTTCAGAGATCCAGTTACGTCAACAGATAGTTGTTCGTGAGCGTTTGACTGTCAAAGAACATAATTTTTGGAGGAAGAGTTAATTTATTTATTTTAGTTTTATAGATAATTAGAAAAACAAAAAACTTTTCTTTTAATTTTCAAAGCAATAATAAAATGCCTACTAACTGCTACATAAGTTTCGATCGTGATAATAAAATCTATAAAACTGGCGAAAATTTAAATGCAAACGTGAAATTGAGTACAACCAATACAATATCTATTAGAGGTAATTCATATGAATGTAGAATTTAGATGAATTTAGGCAAATATTATTTTTGACAAACATAAATGAAGTTTTTCTTTTAAACCTTTTTTTATTAAATTTTTTTTCTCTACTATAAATATATGTAAAGACTTTCTGATAAAATTTGTTTTCAAATATGCATACTTACACAAATATGCGTATTTAAAAGAAACTAATCTTAATAACAGGAGCCATAATCCTATATAGCGACAAAGTACCAAATTTTTTTTCAAAAATTTTCTAAATTCTGAAGCCTAAAATTCGTATCACGAGATCTCTGCTATAGTCAGCGTAGCAAAATAGGTATAGGTTGAAAAAAAGAGATATGGGATGCCTTTATTCTCACGCTTCCATTTCATATAAAAACTTGCCATTGCTGAACCGAATTCGATGAATGTCTTTACATATTTTAATTTTTTCTCTAAGAATAGAATAGAATTTCTATAGCTTAGCTATAGAAAAAATTCATGTGTAAGAGATGCCCCATCATTTTTAGTTTAGAAATGATAAAATTTTGTTTTTTTTTTTTAATTTCAGGTATTCATATTGCAGTCATTGGATTCGGAAAAACCAGTTGGAATGAAACTCATGAGGAATATCGAAATGGAAAAAGTCATGAAAAAACTATTTATTATGATGGTTATGAAAAATATTTTCATTCTCAAAATTATGCTGTCGCAAATGAGAATCATAGTACTTTCGATTTTGCTCCAGGAGAGTATAATTACCCTTTAACATGTCATTTACTTGATGATTTGCCAGGATCAATTTGGGAAAGCTTTGGCCATATTCAATATGAAATTATAGTAACTATTGAGCGTCCACAGGATTTTAACACAGTATTCCAAGAAACTTTTAAAGTTATTAAATCTTTGAATTTAAATAATGATCCAAATTATAAAGTTAATAAATATTAAATTAATGTATACATGCATTGTAATTGTAGATTGTACATATACAGTGTAAATACATGAAATCAGCATATTGTAAAAGATTTTTTCTTTTTCAGCTTCCAAAAAGTGATACAGACGTTTCTATTACATCATGCTTCTGTTTTGGAGACTGTTTCGGTGGTAGTGGTGAAGTACATGCTGGATGTAAAATTCCATTGTCGGGATATGTACCTGGACAAAAAATAAATTTTACCCTTTGTATTTTCAATGAATCAAATAATAATATACAAGGAGGAAACGCTACATTTATAAAAGAAGTAATATTCGAAAGTTTCACGCCCGAATGGAAACAGAAAAGAAGTTTTAGTACAATCATATCAAAATATTTACCGATAAATGTTTTGAAATTTTCCCGAAAGAAATATCATGATTATATTAAAGTTTCAACTACTGAGCCAACTTCAATTGGTCACCATATAGTTCGAATTGCCTATTATCTTAACATTAATGTAACTGGGGGAGGCTGTCATTTGGATATGACATTGCGATTGCCGATAGTCATTGGAACAATTCCAATAGACTCAAACTCAAGCCAAATGCAGGCATTGGATCCAAGTTTAAATGCAATTACAATTCAGCCAAGACCTGAAATTACCCCGACACCTCTGGTGGTAGATGAAGATGGGAATGAAAAACCACCGTCTTATGAAGAATTTAGTTATTATCTTTTAGTTTATTGTTTGTTAGTTTTACCTTACAAATAAGTTATAATTATAATTTCAGTTCCACCGTCTTATGAAGAAGCAATAAAACATAATGAGATCAAATTAATTTCAAAAAAAGATGATGAAATCAATCATATTGAAGGACCATGTGAACTAGAACTAGAATATCCATTATATAATAATTCTGATGGTGCAAGTGCTCCTCCGAGATTATGTGAAGATGCAAGAACAACAACAATTGGATGCCATTTAGTTGAAAATTATGAGATAAACTTGATCGAAGATGCTTCAATTGGTAAGATGTTATCGTAAATATAAATTTAAACTAAAATCACACCATTATTTAAGAACACAAATGGCTTAAGACGAATGGAAGAAAATTCAGAGGTGCTTTACTCCTCAATGCATTTTTTGCGGGTTATCATGATCATGATGAAATGTTTATAGGCCGAGCCTATCATCGCGGTGACTTATTACCAACACAAGTAATTCCCAACAAAAATAGTGGAACTGTTTGCTGGAACGGTGAAGTGATTGAACAATATGAATTTGATATTTTGTTGGGAAAAAAATTTAATTGGATTCGTTGTATAAATGGAGAGGTACCACCAAATGCCATTAGTTCAGGTACTACAACACAAGGAGAGAAAATTTTTATAGCTCGCTGTGATTATAATGGAACTCAATGCATTGGAAAAGTTAATTGCTCACGTGGATGCATGTATTTTTCTTATAAAAGACGAGAAAAATCCATAAGGGATTATGAAGTATTGATTTTATCGATTTAGCTTTAGTCTGAATTAGACTTAAATTACAATTTTAGCAGTTAAATGCAATTATAAACATATTCCGCATTTCATTTTATTAATTTAATAAATTTAATTATTAGAAGGCACATCAAATGTTTTATAAGTAGACTGTGTTCCTCATTTTTG
Source organism: Hybos culiciformis (assembly GCA_964007475.1). Taxonomy (NCBI): domain Eukaryota; kingdom Metazoa; phylum Arthropoda; class Insecta; order Diptera; family Hybotidae; genus Hybos; species Hybos culiciformis. Next base: position 67,953,592 of record OZ023274.1, on the reverse strand, counting down.
TATCCATTTGTTTTATCCCAATAGCATAGGATACTGGAATAGAATCATCGAAAGAAACAATAATTTTTGATCGAACGAAATTCGAATTTAAATCCTAAGCATTCCTACTGTATTCAGGCAGGTCCCTGTCACTTTTCAAGAACTATAGAAATTTATTTATTAAAAAATTAATACTATTAGGTATTAATTATTATAAAATAAATTTTATACCTGCATGTAGAAAAATAATTATAATTTTTAAGAACAATATTTTTTTAATTCATTGCTTTAAATGTAATAATAGAATTAAGTCCAAGTAAAAGAAAATATAATTGTTTATACTGTCCCTCGCAGTATTATTTACTATGTGTTTTTCTAATAAGAAACTAGACAAAATAAAATTAAATTAAATTGATAATGGATTATTTTTGTGAAATTTGTTATAAAATACCAGTTGATTTAATATTTGAATTTTGTATAAAATTGTAAAATAAAAAGATATATATACGCCGCCATTATATGGTCTAGTAACCCTGGCGTGTATTTGCCACAAGTTTTAAATTTAATGTATTTATGGAATACATAAACAAATAAATAAATAAAAATATTTGAATTTGTTTTATTCAATTTATCATAAAACTTACTAAACGAAATTATACTTAATTACGAAATTATACTTAATTATGTTAATTACATATCCAGTTGAATAAACAGTGATATTAACTGCTAAACGTACATAAAAGAAAATAAGTGCCTGTATGAACGTTAAATTTTAAAATATGTTAAAGATTAAACGGAGACAAATTCTTAAAACTTAAAGGAACAACCGGCAGGCCAGACATTGTCATGATTCCTAGCTTCTGCCATACACTTTTAAGCGCTGTACTTAAAAAACATTGACATTCACGTTATAGTATGCTTTTTGACAACATTCCGACAGACAGTTAAATAGATAGTTAAATATAAAGAATATTTAAAATCAAGAGCAAGTGAAATCTTTAGTTGCGTTTAACCATAGATTAAGAATACAGAAAGATTTATAGTTTCAAACAACATTTTTTCAGTCTTTTTTGGTATTTTTATGTGAAGGTGTTAGTAAAACTAAATAAAATTCTTTTCATATATTGATAATTATCACGTATTTTATTTTGTTTTACTAACCCATTCACATTAAAATACCAAAAATAATGTTGTATGAAGCTAACAATCTCTGTATATTCTTAATCTATGGTTTAACATAGGAAAACTAGTCAGAGTTCGATTATTTATTAATAATTAATCGATATTTTGAGATTGATAAATCGATTTTTTTAATCGTTTCTGTTGAAATTATTTAAAGTACAATTATTATTTTTGCATTATTGGTAACACTCATCACTCGCTAATGAAAGCAGCTTGCAGCAATACTTTCTGCTTACAGTTTAATTATATTTTTGAATTTCATAAGCAACAGTCAACAAAAGAAGCATTTTATAATCACTTTAATTTTTGTAATAAAAACTTTATTTGAAAGTTCATAAAGCATACGGGTTTTATTTAACAAAAGGAGAGATTTTCAGGTCTGAGTTCAGTTTCCAATACAGTTTCCAATAGGTTATGGGCCCAGTAGAGAAAATTAAAGATTACTAAAGTTTATTTTCAGATTCAAGAATAAAACTAAAACAAAATGACGGAGGAAATGAAATTCACATTTACCAAATTAAATAATTCTAATTATTATATTTGGAAATGGAAAATGCAGCTTTTGCTTACTAAAGAAAAGACCTGGAGTGTAATTGAAAAAGATGCACCAAATCCAATGACTGATGCATGGATTACTAAAGATGCAAGTGCATTTTCGACAATTGGGTTAAATGTTGAGGATAGCCAATCAAATTTCATTAGAAATATGAAAACCGCAAAAGACGATTGGAATGCTCTAAAAGATTATCATGAAAAAGGTTCAGCTAATTCCAAAAAAAATATTATGGCAATGCGGCTTGAAGAAGGTGGTGATATGGAAACTCATATTGCTAGAATTAATGATGCATTTAATCAAATGATTGAATCTGACCAAAAGGCTAACTTAGAAGACTGGAGGGTAGCTACACTTCTTGGAAGTTTACCTGAAAGTTATACCTTGTTCGCACTTCAACATTTATCCGGATAAATAAGTGGAAATTTCCACTTTCTGAAACTACCGTTCGCACTTGAGAAGTGGAAAAAATTTGACAATTCTAGAAAAAACATAAATAAAAAAAGCAAACAACTTTCTGTTACTATATAAAAATTTAAAATTTTAAAATTAAATTTCACTTTTTTTTCTTTTTTTTCATTTTTTTGACATTTTGACACAAAATAAACGGTGCCAACCGTACCAAAACTAGCAAAAAGTAGCTAAAAGGAACTAGCTAAGTGGGAAACAGAACTGGAAATTAAAATATCCGGAAAAAATTTTTGTATGATAATATCCACAAAGTTTCCGGAAAAATCGTAATATCCGGAAAAATATTGAAGTGCGAACAACGTATTATGATACATTAGTTACAACATTGGAGTCACGGTCAGAAGACGAGCTTAAAGTAAACATTGTACAGGCTAAATTGATTGAAGAATATAAGAAAAGAGAATTTAAAGGTAAAGTAACTGGAAATGATTCAGCTCTAAAAGTTAATAATGGTTCAACTAAAAGTTGTTTTTTCTGTAAGAAAAATGGACATTTTAAAAAGGATTGCATAAAGTATAAAAAATGGTTGGCCAATAAGAACAAATCTAGTAGCGATGAAATTAATCGTAATAAAGTGGATCAAAAGGTAAATATGGTTGAAGATGGTGAATATTTGTTTCCAGTTTATAACAGATGTTCAAATGAAAATTGGGTAATTGATTCTGGCGCCACTAGTCATATAGCTTCAGATAAAAGGTTCTTTGAAAATTTTGATTCAAACTATAATGATAAAATTTATGTTGCAAATGGCAAACAAGTTGAAGTTAAAGGAAAAGGTTCAGTAAAATTAAATACCTTAGGACTATCAGGTGAGGTACATAAAGTTACACTTACTAATGTTTTATATGTTCCAGAAATTAACAGCAATTTAATATCAGTTAACAAACTCATATTGAAAGGGTGTGATGTAAAATTTACAACATCTAATTTTTGTGAAATCAGTTTCAACAATCGTTGTATTGCAGTAGGTGATTTACGTAACAATCTATATGTTTTGAAGCAACAAAATCAAGTTTATGCAGTAAATAATTGTCACACAGTAAACTGTATTCATCGTTGGCATGCTGTTTGTGGCCATAGAGATTTAGAAGTAATAAAACGTTTGAATATTGACAAAATGGTTGAAGGTGCTGAAATTATAGATTGTGGTATAAAAGAAACTTGTGGTATCTGTCAAGAAGGTAAATTAACTAGATGTAAATTTCCCAAAAAGGCCCATAAACATTCTTCAGCGGTAATGGATTTAGTCCATACAGATTTATGTGGTCCCATGCAGACACAAACTCCTTCAATGAAATCATATATACTTACCTTTATAGATGATCATACCAGATATACAGTTATATATTTACTTAAAAATAAATCAGAAACATTCAGTAAATTGCAGGAATATGTTGAAATGTGTTATAATTTATTTGGTCGTAAGCCAAAGTTTATTAGATCTGATCGAGGTGGAGAGTATGTTGGTGAAAATGTAGTAAATTATTTGAAGAAAAATGGCATACAGATTCAGTACACGGTTGCAATGACTCCACAACAGAACGGCGTTGCTGAACGAAAAAATAGAACTCTAATTGAAATGTATGTTAATAGATGCTGGTTTAACGAATCAGTTTTGGGGTGAGGCAGTTAATATGGCTAATTATATACAAAATCGTTTGCCTACTAAAGCAGTTGAAAAAACTCCATTTGAAGGATGGTTTAAAAGAAAGCCAAACATTAAGCATTTTCAAAAGTTTGGTATAAAATGTTATGTTCATATTAATTCACAGAAGCGTCAAAAATTAGATCCAAAAGCTTTCTTAGCAATTTTAGTTGGTTATGATGACCAATCAAAAGGCTACCGTTGTTATAATCCAAATACACGAAAAGTTGTCATAAGTAGAGATGTTAGATTTGTTGTTGATAATGAAACAGATGAAAAGAATAATGAAACAGAAAATTTTATTGATTGTTCAAACAAAACAGATGAAAAGAAAATTGAAACAAATGAAAAGAAAAATGAAACAGATGAAAACAAAAATAATACAGTACCGGACATTGAAAATAAAGTAGAAAATAATCAAGATGATCAAGATAATAATAATTTACCATTAAAGTTTAATGACAATGACGTCAATAAAAATGAAAAAGATGATGAACCAAAAATTCGCCAATCAATTCGAGTAAACAAAAGTATTCCAGCTAAACGATATGGTTTTGACGAAACATTTTTGATTGACACCAATGTTAAAGAGCCTAAAACATTTAATGAAGCGATTAGTTCTCCATATAAAGCGAAATGGATCGCAGCAATGAAAGAAGAGCTCGATTCACTTAAAGAAAATGGGACATGGAAATTAACAGACTTACCTCGAGATCGTAAGATAATTGGTTGTAAATGGGTATACAAAATTAAATATGACACTATGGGAAATATTCAAAGATTTAAAGCGCGGCTTGTAGCTCAAGGGTATTCACAGAAATTTGGTGAAGATTACGATCAAGTTTTTGCACCTGTTGCACAGCCTGCCACATTCAGAATTTTATTATCAATTGCATCAAAGCAACAAATGAAAGTAATTCATCTTGATGCAAAAACAGCTTTTTTAAATGGTTCACTTAAGGAAGAAATTTTTATGAAACAACCACCTGGTTTTTTGATTGATGGCATGGAAGATAAAGTATGTTATTTGTTAAAAGGTTTATATGGGCTCAAACAGTCAGCTAGGTGCTGGAATATTGCTCTTCACGATGTTCTAATGGCAGCAAAATTTATCCAATGTGAAGCAGATCCCTGCTTATACAAAATAAAAGTCAACGAATTGTGGTGTTTTGTCTTAATTTATGTAGATGATATAGTTGTTGCTGGTAACAAAAATGATCAAATTAATTATATTTCTGAAATATTATCAAAGAATTTTAACATCAGTAATTTGGGTTCGATTAAACAATATCTTGGTTGTGAGATTTTGAAAAGTAATAGCGGTGTATTTAGCATGTGTCAGTCAGCATACATTCAAAAGGTAATTTCTGATTTTGAAATGTCTAATGCAAAAATTTCTCATATTCCATTAAGTGTCGACTATGGTAAAGATAATTCACATCAAGAAGTTCTACCTAGTAATGAAATGTATCAACGTTTAATTGGAAGTCTTTTGTATTTAAGTGTTAACACTAGACCAGACATTTCAGCGAGTGTAAGCATTTTATCACAAAAGATCAGTAAACCTACACAAGATGACTATAACGAATTAAAAAGAATTTTAAGATACCTTAAAGGTACAGCAGATATTAAGTTAACATTATGTGATGGTATATTTGACATTATAGCTGGTTATGCTGATGCTAATTGGGCAGAAGACCGTTCAGACAGAAAATCCAATAGTGGATATATTTTCTTCGTTAATCAATTCCCTGTAAGTTGGTCCTGTAAAAAGCAAAATTGTGTAGCTATGTCATCAACAGAGGCTGAGTTTATTTCATTATCCGAAGCCTGTAAAGAAGCAATTTGGTTGAGACGACTTTTAAATGATTTTGAACAACTCTTGGTTAAACCAACAATTATTTATGAAGACAATCAAAGTTGTTTAAATTTTATCAAAGAAGAACGAGTATCATTAAGATCAAAACATATAGACACGAAAACGTATTTTGTTAAAGAAAATGTTGACAAGGGTAGTGTTATATGTATGTATTGTCCAACGGAAGAAATGCTAGCAGATATGTTAACAAAACCATTGGCAGCAAAACGACTTCAATCAATTAGATTCAACTGTGGGTTGAGAAAATAAAAATTGAGGAGGAGTGTTGAAATTATTTAAAGTACAATTATTATTTTTGCATTATTGGTAACACTCATCACTCGCTAATGAAAGCAGCTTGCAGCAATACTTTCTGCTTACAGTTTAATTTTTGCTTATTCATTATATTTTTGAATTTCATAAGCAACAGTCAACAAAAGAAGCATTTTATAATCACTTTAATTTTTGTAATAAAAACTTTATTTGAAAGTTCATAAAGCATACGGGTTTTATTTAACAAAAGGAGAGATTTTCAGGTCTGAGTTCAGTTTCCAATACAGTTTCCAATAGTTTCTTCATACATTTTATCGATCTTCTCTTCATACATTTTGTCACCATTTAGATCGATCCGATTGTCGGATTCATTAAGAACAAAAATCGGTTTTGCAGATAAAATCGATTTCATAATCGATTTGAATCCGATATTGAAAACGATATTAAATCGGTTTTCCTGATCGGCAAGTTATCGAATTATAAAAACGATATTTATTGTATTTTCTTAATCGGCAAGTTATAGATTTATTGAAACGATATTAAATAGGTTTTCCTAACCGACAAGTTATCGGTAATAAAAAGGCATACTCTATTTTTAAATATATTTTTATTTAATATATATTAAAATATTAATAAAATTATTTCAAAACAATACAATTACTTTTTTTTTTTTGCCATCCATATGGCATTATTAAATTTTTGTTTGTCGGAATAGAACTTTTTTTCAAATTCTTCTTCAATATCTCGTTCCCCATAATTCGTTCTTTTGATGGAATCTAAAAGAATTTATGAATGTTAGTTATTAAATATTTTGGAAACGTTAAAAAGGTTAAATTACCAAAAAAGCAGCTACGGACAAAGTTTAAATTCTTAAAAGAATGTTTGCCCTTCACTCCCTTCACTTCTTTGCGTTTTATTTTTAATTTTCTGAAAATATTTAGAAATAATTATTTTATAAAATTAAATGAAAATTAACGAACAGTATAGAAAAATTTGTGAAAATAGTTTATCACATTGCGAATTAATGAAGTATTGATGAAAAATCGGTAGTAAAAGATTGATAAAAAATCGGAAGTAAAACATTTATGAAAGATCGATAGTAGAAGATTGTTGAAAAATCGGTAGTAAAAATTGTTGAAAAAATTAATAATAATAACTTAACCTCAACATGATGATTGATTTTACACAATTAAATATTTTGATTTTTTTATAATACCTATATTTCCTGATTAATTTTTTATTTTTCAATAATTTGATTATTATTTTAAAAACGGTGTGAAAAAAATTAATAATAATAGCCTAACCTCAACATGATGATTTAATTTACACTATTAAAATATTTAGATTTTTTTTAGATTACCTATATTTCCTGATTAAATTTTTTTTCAATAATTTGCTTATTTTTTTTTTATTTTTTTTTTTAAATAATCTCCTTATTATTTTTTTTATTAATATTATTTTAATATTTAAAATAAAAAATAAACTTATACGTTTTGAATAAGAAACTAAAACAAATGACAAATTAGAAAGAGAAAAAGATAATTATTTCATTATTAGAATAAAAAAAACCACAAGTCTATAATTAAAAAAATAAACTGAAAAAAAATCGATTAAAAACGGTCTTTATCGATTTTAGGCAAATCAATCTTAAAATAAAAAAAAAGATTGAAAAATAATCGGTCTAAGTTTCGATCTTTTTAAAATCGGTCTCAAAAGGCCAACTGGGCTGTTGTGTGAACAAATAATAATAATATTTGATAATCTTTTTGCTTAAAAATAAAAATTATTTTATGAAAATTACACTTCCCTATTAACATAAAAAAAAAAAAATTGTTTGCCTTGAGCACAGCTAATACCGCAAAGCAATTTTTGAAGGAATGTTCCGGAAACCTGTTCACAGCTAATTTTACCTGAAAGCAAAAAAATCAACTGCAAACAACTGCTTTTGTTTTTTTTATAATATGATTGTGACAGAAAAATGCAGCAAAACCAAATTTCGATGCAAAAGAAACGCTGTGAAAAAGGAACAAAAAAATTATTTTGTGACGTAGTCAATTCTTTTTGGAGCAAAAAAAAAATAAATTGAGTTTTCTAATTAATTATGAAATAATTTTAAGAAATTCTTTTTACAAAAAATCAATAAAATTAATATCTTTCGTTTTCATAATTTTTATTTAAAATAAATAAGAAATAACGCAGAAAATCGGTTTTTACGGTAGCTCAAAATTGCTTTGCGGTATTAGCTGTGCTCATGGCATAAGAAATTTTAATTCACTGCAACAGAGCTGTAGAAAAAGTGCAAATAACACAACCTTATAAAAATTATGAAAAAAACTAAATAATTTAAGGTATTCTGGCAGTTTTTGTTTTTAAGGTATTCTGGCAGTTTTGTTGTTTTGCAAAAAAAAAATTAGCAAAAATTTTTTAAGCTGTACACACAATTCACTTGTTTAAATGTCCAAATAGCGCCGCCTATGGCCATTTATGGAACGTAGGAGAACATATAAAATTTTTTTTTTCGTAAAATTTGTATGAAAATATGCGATTTGAAATTTTATTTAAATTATAATTAATTAGTTAATTAATAAAAATGAATAGAAAAAATTTTGAGGTCTGCGGAATATCATTAGCAAACAATTCTATAGGTAGAAATATTTCCATGCATTACTTTTTCATCCAAAATAATTCAAAATCAAAAAGTGTATAAAAAAAAGAACTATTTTTAATTTAAATTTGAAAAACTTACCAATATTATTTAGACTCCAAATGTATGAGAATTTCCAATAATAACTTTTTTTTACATTTTTATATTTGTTATGAACTGAAAATTGTACTTAATTTTTTTTTTTTTGTTAGGTGTTTTTATATTTTGAATTATTTTGGATGAAAAAGTAATGCATGGAAATATTTCTACCTATAGAATTGTTTGCTAATGATATTCCGCAGACCTCAAAATTTTTTCTATTCATTTTTATTAATTAACTAATTAATTATAACTTAAATAAAATTTCAAATCGCATATTTTCATACAAATTTCACGAAAAAAAAATTTTATATGTTCTCCTACGTTCCATAAATGGCCACGGAGGGACTGTCAAAACAGTGAATAGATTTGTTATTTTTTTTAATTTTTTTTTTCTCAACTTTAAACAAAAAAATAATTGTAAAAGTTTTCTAACAACCAATAATAATAAAAACAAGGGATATTAAAAATTTATTTTTACGAAATGATTATTTAATTAAAAAGAATATACAAAAATAAAATCATTTTTATTAGGTAAAAAATACAAAATAAAAAATCGTAAAAAAGAAAAAAAATAAATTCTACCTAGGTAAACTTTTTTCTAAGAATAATAAAATTATGAATCTGCAATCATTATTTCGAGATTTTAATCCAAGGTAAATTTTTTTCTTAAAAAAAAAAAAAAATTAAAAGAGTAAAAAATTTTATTTTTTTTAGCAAATTTATTGTTCACTGCAGTTTGTTTACATTCATCATATTATTTTGCTTAAAACAAGAAAAATCCATTGGTAAGTACCTACCTAAGTTCTAAGCTGAAAAACACATTTTCCAAAGCTAGAATTGTTGGTCAGAACAACCTTACCGGCTTTGATTTAGATTGGTACCTGTCCTATGGACAGAGTTATTCACTCTGAGTCAGCATATTTTTTTAAACCAATTTTTTTTCTAAAGCATTTCTCTATTCTTCACGTCTTCAACCAATACTTTCAAACAAAACCCTTAACTGTAGAAAGGTAGGTAGGTCCTACCTTCAGTTATCAAGTAAGGCTGCTGCTACATGCTACTTTTTGAAGTAATTTATTTTATCCAAGTGATAAAGGGTGGTGAATCAGAACGAAACCTCAGAGTATAGTAACTGAGTCGGGCACGGTTCTAAGCGGGACTTTCAGTATTACTACTGAAAGCAGGCGCTTGATCACTGCTGCGTCACTCAGATTATGATGCCGACTTAGTTCAGTTTCTATGTTTTTTATAATTTATAATTCAAAAAAAAATTTTCATTCTACCAGTAAACATTCAATTCAAAAAAAAACAAAGATTGAACTGTTATATAGAATGATTTAATTTGGATGTTCTTGTAATTTTTTTATCTATTAAAGAATAATTTCTAAAATGTTTGTCGAATAATATCATCATAAAATATAAAGTTCAATCCCGTGTTAATTGAAGCTAAAATATTAACAAAGTTACCCATCTACATAACCTAATCTACTTAAAATTTTTATTTATATTTTATTATTTTTTTAATACTTATTCTTTTAGATGTCAGTTGGTGGCTCATTTTTCTTCCACTTTGGATATGGAAAGGCATAGCTACTTTAGGTAAAATATTCTTCTAATTTATTACTTTTCTAAACTATTGATACTCGGGTGAGAGTTCGCATAATTTTAAATTTAATTTATATTTGAAAAGTCTCATAAAGGATTAATTTCATAATACAATAAGTAACTCAATAAAAAAATTTATTGGATAGAGATTTAACAATAAAAAATTTATCTTTAATTTTATTTGTATTGTGACATTTCATGTACAATATTAGATTTCTATTCGATTTTGATATATAAAAATTTTAGACTGGAACTTTAGGTTTTGTGGACTAACAAGAAACACTTATCTTGATGAATTTCTTTAAAACTAAAAAAAATTATTAATCAGTATTTTTGCATTTATTTAAATAATTCCTATTTCGTTAAAAAGAACTGGAAGTATAAAAACATCCGAACCGCTTATAGTTTCGTCAATCAATTTTGATAAATCTTTATCCGATAATAAAAAAATATTTATCTGATAATACTTTAGCAAAATACATTTTATATTATTGTTTTTTTTTAATTATTTTAGGAGCCACAATAGGTTCAATTGTTTGGTGTAGATATCCGCATTATCGTTTGGAAGGTGATTCCTATACGCAGTTTAAGGCAATGTTGATATCACTATCATTACATTTAATTTTACTAATGTTCGAATTATTGGCTTGTGATCAATTAACATCGAAACGTCATTTATGGGTTCTAGTATTTATTCCGTTAATATTTGCTTCCTTAGCAAGCGTTGGAGCTTGTGTGTGGTCAGTGAAAAATGATAGAAGCTTTGAGCTTGAATTATTTTTAGCCGTTAATGCTTTACAATTTGTTTCGTTGCCGCTAAAACTAGACGAATTTGTATGTAGATGATACTATCAATAACATTACATCTACAATGTCTATTTTTATTTTATTTTTTATTTTTTCAAGGTTGCTTGGAGTTGGGAAGTAGTTTTTGTACCATTATGGATTGTTGTATGCTTATCACTTGTATCTGTTTTATATAATATCATATTTTGTGGAATTTTAATGAAAACTCCAGAAATTTCTTTGCAACAAAAGAAGACTGCACTACATTCTGCTATTGGAAACGCTTGCACAGTATTACCGTTATTATGCTTCCAAGTTGTAATTGCTGACAGACTGGAAGAAGAATTAAAATTTCCTTATATTGTAATATTTAGTCCACTCTTAGTTGCTGTATTCACTTTAATAATATTAAGTTTTAATGCTAAACCATCGAATAGATGGTGGTTTGGATTGAATCAAAGTTTTAGTCAATTTTTGTTATCAGCATTACCTTTTTTACAAGAATATGGTAATATATCATATCATACAGAAAACTCAACAAATCAAAATAATTTAAATCAACAAAATCAAGACTTAGATGAATTTAGTAAGCACGATAAAAAAAGTAAGAAAGCGTTAAATAAAAAAATGGAGAACCTAAAGCCAGTTGTACCTATAATCAGCATCGATATACCAGATTAAGAATTCGATTAATATTTTAATTTTACACATTTGAACTCAATATATAATATTATTAGACTTGCGCATAAATATTAGGAATAGACTTAAGATAAATAAAACATGTAGTTTTTACAGTAATGAAAAAATAAAATAATTAAAAAACTTATTTTATTCACAAATCACAACCGAAAATGTTATCAATTCAAATAAATGAAATTGAATGTTAATGAAGCTTTAAAAAAAGTTCTAAATTAGAAATATTTTTGGGTTCTTTAACGTTTTCAGATCAATGGCAATATAGAATGCCATTATTAACATAAAATCGAAATTATTAATACTGCAAATTGAAACAAATTATGTAGGAATTTTATTTGAAAAGTTTAGTTGAAAGTATTTTATGTATTTATTAAAGCTCTGAATGTACATTTTGTGAAATATTAATAGTAGGTCAAAAAATTTCAAGATTTAAAAAAAATTCAAAAGGAAAAAAAGTTTGGATATTTTTTAAATGCATAATAAGTAATTTTAATAAAACTAATTTTCTTTGGTACATCATAGTAAGTTCTGTACCCGAAAATGTGTTACTATTATAATAAAATATAATATTTCGACTTACAAATTTATTAAATTTTACTAACCTATCTATACTTACTTTTATAATTTAAATATATTTTTTTATTAAGTTGTATTAGAAGGAGTTTAATAGCAGTTCCCAGTTATTGAAAATTATATTCTGCTGAAAGTTATTATAACTGAACAAATATCAGATAAAAAATATTTTATTAAAAATAATATATATTTATATAAGAAGATATGGCTTTATGTATCTACTAATACAATGTAGAAATGGCAAAATTTTACGTTCACAGAATTAATTTTTATGTGAGCAGCACAGTTTCAATTCATAATAATTTATTATTAACATCAAAAATCATTATTAATGTTCTTTAGGCACCTAAATAAATTTTGAACTGATTTATTGTTCGATATTTTCAATTTTTTTTATTTTATGTACATAATATGAATATCCCACATTTTAAGTGGGCTATCGTTATTTTCTTTACTGTTCTTACCTGGGGATTATACTAGACAGTAAAACTGCTTGACGAAGACAGTCTTTATGTGTGTTGGTGAATTTTTATTACTTTATTTTAAATTCACTGTCTTCTCAGCTGTCCGGATTTAAATCTGGACAGTGAAAAAGACAGTACAGTCAGGAAAAAATTAAAAACAAAAAAAAAATTTAAATAAATGCCGTAATTTTATTTTCTTTACTGTACATAATAAAAAAAAGTGACAATTATAAAAATAATAAATTTTCTGATAAAAAAAATCTGGACAATAAAAAAACACCCAACTCACTGTCTGGTTTTTTTTTTTACAAACACATACAAAAAACTAAACGATCCACTGTCCGGACAGTTTACTGTCTAATATAATCTGGGGGTGGGGGTTAATTAAAAAAAGTGGCAGTTATAAAAATAATAAATTTTCTAATAAAAAAATCTGGACGGTAAAAAAGCACCAAAATCCAACTCACTGTCCTGGTTTTCTTTTTACAAAGCAATCAAAAAACAAACACAACGATCCACTAACTCTCTGGACAGTTTACTGTTTAATGTAACTGGGGGTAACAGTCGACTTAATGATGAATGACTAAAATTTATAAATTTATAATTACGTTTTAGTCGCTGACGTTGAGATAATTTCACATAATTTTAACTTTTTTACGTGTCGGTGTCGTCGATATTAACTTCACAATAACATTTTATTTTTTTTTGCCCTGTGTGACAATACTGAAACTAAAATGTTGTATCTAATCATCGCCAGGTGAAGCAAATTTATTATCATGTCTACGACTGTCACTACTGAATGTCATAAAAGAAAAAACATCAACAAGTCAAATTTTATTAAAATAAAAATAAAAATAATTAATAGGTATTAATGTATTATCATTATAAATAATTAAAAAAGGAATTAGGTTTAATTTAAAAAATTCCAAAGTGCTTTAAAAATTAAAATAAATAATAATAATAATAATAAGACTGTTGTTAAATAAATTTAATTAAAAAATAACAAACAAAATTTTATCAAAAAAATTTTAAATTTGGTCGAATCGAAATTTCTAATTGATTTATATAGGCAGGTAAGTTTTTTATTTTTATTTTTAAATTTTTAAGTTTTTTATTTTTAAATAAATCCCAAAATTCCATGCTAAAATAATTATTTCTTATTTAAAAAATATTTATATTTGTTGCTTGCTAACTAAAAAATTATATTGAAGAACTAAATGTATATCGGTCAGTGCCTAGTTTTCAGAAAGTAGTAGGAGCTTTAAATTATCTTTTTTCCTTGTGTTGTGGCTGGTCAGTTCAATTCATTTTTTAATTAAAATAAACAAAAAATCTCACATTATTTATAATTTATTATTTTCTCAATATATACCTAGGTATATCATCGTCCAATCCAATAAGAACTAAATAGTTTTTGTTGTAAAATGAAAATGCCAATCTTAAATTACGAAAAAAATAAAATTTAATCCAGGTGGGTGTTGGTGGGAAAATAATATTTTACTTAGTCAAGTTATTTTTTTTTAAATTGGAAGTAAAAAAAAATCAATAAAAATTAATGATTTTCTAAATTCAATATGTACTTAGGTACAAATTATATTTCAACCTTATTTGGTATATTAGAAGCATTCGAATCAAAAATGAATGTATGATTTTGTTGTACACCTATCTAATTGGGAACTAGCTCATATTTTTTCCAGTCCTAGGTAAGAGCAAGTTTAAATATTCATTTTATTTTTAAATAAATCCCAAAATAATATTGAACCATCTAGGCTAGCAAAATTTCCGTCATCTGATTTTTTCGTTACGCCTTCTTACAGCGCCGCTAGACTAATGTCTAATGATTTAATTCATTTCAGAGATAGAAAACAAATGGACTGTTTATTGATTACATGGTTGAATGTAGTATCTTTGCAAGATAATTAAGACGTACTATATATTTGGTTACTGAGGCATTCGCAAAATCTTTTAATATTTAATTTTATTTTTGTTAATTGTATCATTGCAATCATTAACTTAAATAAAAATACAATGTACCAAGATTCAATTCCTTTTTGGTTTTTTTTTTTAATTAATTGTTAGATTATATATAAATGTTGTAAATAAATAAAAATATCCAGAGTGAACAATTTAAACAATTAATTTCAGTTTGAATTATCAACTAAAAATGTCATTGAACACGAATCTGTAAATATTAAATAATGTTGGTTTGGTTTTTTTAAATAAAGTATGCCGGAAAAGTAAGGCTACTAAAGTATTAATGGTAACAGAAAAGTTAAAAAGTACTTTTAATTGAAATTCGAATTAGAAATGTGGATCTTTTTTGTTTTTGTATTCCTCAATCATTGTATCATACAGGTACTTCTAGTCTACCTTTATTATGCTTAATAAAATTTTTGCAATACGAAACATGTACACATGTTAATAATTATTAAAACTGTGTGTTGTAAATTTTCAAAGAATGTGTATAATTATCAATCATAATTTTTAATAAAAGGTAAGTAATGCATTTTTATCCATTGAAATGCTTCATCGTAGAACAATTAATCACAGTATCTTATTCTCCAATAACTTTTTAAATATCAAAAGTTTTGTCCGGAAAATTAATTAATAATTTCCATTATTAAAAACAAATTTTAATTTTATTAAATATGAAATAATTTTCATTTCTTTGATATTAAAAAATTTTCACGACGAAATTATGAAATTATGAATTAATTAATTTTTGATCGATTGACAAAATTTCTGAGCAATATCTTTTTAAATATAAAAAATATTTGAAAAAGAAAAAGATTTTTTCGTTTTCGTTTTCGAGATCTAAAGTGTGCTTTAAATTTAATACCAGTATAAACTCATCGTTGAATATAATGATGTCACTATTAATGTTACTATAAGTCCAAATATTGTTTTATGTCAACTTTATTGTGAAACAAGAAATAACATCAACACGAATAAATAGCTGAATTGTAGAACAAAAATGTGTTGCGATGAATTTTACTGTGTTCAAATGTTTGTAACCTGCAAAATTTTAATGTTGAAGCAAACAAAATTTTTTTTTTTTTTGCAATATAAAATAAATTTTTCGTTTTTCTTTTTCATTTTTGCATCAATTAATGATTATACCTTCGATTTATTAGTTTCCAATAACAAAATAAGCAATTCTTTACTCATCTTAGGTTTAACGGTAAAAATTTTCGTTTATATTTTAAAATGTACAACTTAAATCAACCCATAAACCAATCCTTAAAAAATCAAGTTTTTTTTTCGCTCTTTGTTTTGTTTTAAAGAAATATACCTACTTTGTGGATTAAAAAAAAATGAATAACCACAATTACAGAAAATATAAGCAAAAAATTATTTAAACTTTTTTTTTTTGTGTAAGTATCTTGCAAACATTTTTAATGAAAAATCAAACATCATGGGAACAAGATATCTCCCACACTTAAATTGAAAAAAAAAACATTCATTTTCTAAAGCTTGTACAATAAATTTTACTAAAACAAAAAAAGCCCAATTGGAAAAGCCTCATATTTTTGTATAGGTTGATTACATATCAATTTCTAAATTTAAATATAAATAAATGGTTTTAATGCGT
The DNA here is from genome assembly GCA_964007475.1 of Hybos culiciformis. Taxonomy (NCBI): domain Eukaryota; kingdom Metazoa; phylum Arthropoda; class Insecta; order Diptera; family Hybotidae; genus Hybos; species Hybos culiciformis. The sequence continues at coordinate 67,937,169 of OZ023274.1, read as the reverse complement.
TGGGGATCGTTATGTTGTATTTAGTGTTATAGAATTTAGATCACTAAATGGAGTATTATATGCGTCAATACACATGCAATCATTTAATGCATCTGCATAAATAATGAAAAAATTTAGATGCATCAGCGTATATAATGAAAAAATTTAGATGCATCAGCGTAAATAATGAAATCATTTAGATGTTTCGTATTGAATATTACGTAATACCTAAACAAACATAATATCTCTCACAACATTTCAATACAGCCAAATACAAAAAAAAAAAAATGAGAAAAAATGAGAAGGAAAAATATTCTCTCTTTGCAACTACCTCTTTCCTACGCATTAAAACAGTATTTGGATATGTAAACAAAATTTGTTATACAACTCGTTCTGTATGTACACAAAAATACATTGACACTTGTCAATTTATATCACTCGTGGTATAAGTATTGACTCATGTCAATGTATTTTTGTGTATACAGAACTCTTAATTAATAACAAATTTAGTTTACATATACAATTAATTAATAACAAATTTAGTTTACATATAATCTACTATTAATCTGCTAATAAAGCTAAATTTTACACAAGTTTACTGTCTTCCACAAATTTTTGTGTTTTGTTTTCAAACAAATACACAATTTCAATATTTCTTATGAGATTTTTGGAATCAAATTTCTTCTAAAGATTTTTAATAGTCTGAATCTAAACTTTTTTAAATTCAAAAATTAAAAGTTACACTAGTTTGGTTTGAAGCCGGAAATTTATTTCAATGGAATTGGTTTTCGATTTTATTTAAAGTTATTCACTTTTAAACCTACCAAAACTTATATATCTAGAAACAAAAAAACTTCCGCAATTGTCTATCCATTCCAACCACAGAGTCATAAAATATATTTAGTATATGTTAAATTCACAATTAAACAAGTTAATTATCTTTAATTAATTTTAGAAAAAAAAAAACACAAATTTCTTTTTGCAAATTGTAAAATTTTCTGAAATAAATTCAATTGAACTGTGTTCTTAAAAAAAAATTACGTACATATTAAAATTTGATTGGCTTTATGATTCAATTTTTTATGATCTTCCGTCGTTGTCTTTTTAACATTTATTTCATTAATTTTAATTTTTTTTTTAGATTTTTTCACACACCGGAAACTGTTTGATTTGTTTCAATTGAGATTTTATTTATTGAATAAGTGACATTAATAATATAGATTCTTTTTTCATAATTATGCATTCAAACGAAAATATGTTGTAATTTTTTTTTTTTTTTGTTTAAGAAAAGTGGAAATAGAGGAAAATTTGTGTTGCTTATATAGAAACCATGTTTTTTTTTCTTAGTCAGCACTAAACAAATCTACGAATCTATTTGGGCAATAGTATAATACAAAATATAAATCGCATTAAGATTACAAACACAATTTCTAAATTATCTAAGAGTTATGTTTTAGCTAAAACCAAATTTAACGTAGTCAAGCCTTAACCATAGCTTAGCTCATTATGTGTGTATAAGTCTTTGATTTCAATGAATAACTTTTGAAAAAACGGAAACTTAAATCTTATTCTCTTATTGAGTAAGGATGAATTAAACAAAAGGATCAGTGTGTTTGTTTTTATGGAAAATGTTAAAGTTAATAATAATTAAGAAAACGTCAATATCATAACCATTGGAAACTAAATTATAGTGTGTAACAATGGACCTTCACTAAATTTGATGTTATGCAACCAAGCATATACAACACATTGAATAATTTACTTATTAAAACAACAATATTTTGTTAGAAAAAAAAAATTCTAATAAATTTTCATTTTTATTTTCTTTTTCTTTTATTTTTCATTCAATTAGTTTTAATTAATCATTGATTTCAATTGAAAAATCTTCTTTACTTTTTATTCAATGCATAAAATTTTCTTTTTAAATATAAATACTCTGCAGAATGTATCTATGAATTTCTTTTCTAGAAGCAATAATGTTATTGGAACATAGGCATATGTACATGTAAAATAATTAAAGAATTAGACTTCATAAAACCAATAAAATATGTATAATAACTTTAGCTGTAAATGTGAAAATTTAAATAATTTTGAACATATATTTGTGTGAATGTAATAAGTAAAGAGTTGTAATGTCAATGAAATATATATCTTATTACTTTACAAGGAAAAAGAAAAGGATTAAAGTAAACATTTTATTTTATATGTGTGTCGTATGTAGTTATAAATTTAAGAAATCTAGATACTAGTACATAATACCCGTTTTACACATTGATTTTTTCACTCTTTTTTTTGAACAGAAACGTCACAAACTATTATTTTTAAAATGTGAAAAGACCAAAGAAAAAAGCGTCAGGTAACTTTATAACTTAATAAAAAAGAGTTGGAATCGCTACTTTTTTTTTGTTTTTCATGCAAAAAAATAGTGAAAAAAGGCGTGAAAAAAGGAATGTATAAAACGGGTATAATAGATTATGTAAGTAAATTATTATAAAACTAAAAAATAAAATTTTTAGAATAGTCTCTGAATGAAAAACAGAAAAGTTTTATTTTTTACGAATGGATTATTCGTATTTCCGTAAATTTCGAAAAAATAATATTAATGCATTTATTCTCGTCAATTGTTTGTTCAATCTTCAATTATAGCTTCAAGAATTGATCATAAGACATTTTCTCATTTGATATTTATAAAACAATGCATCTGATAAAATATCCAAAATTTATTGTTCAATAGAATTTGAAAAATTAATATTGTTTTCATATCTAAATTCCAAAATTCGATTCAATACTTCATTTCTACATATCATTTCTACTGTGATGTGTATCTTTAAAAAATTCTACATTAGTAAAGGCATGTGTAATGTGTATAATATTAATATATTTAAAAATTATCTATTAAACTAGAAAGTTTAGTTCGAACATTTCGTAGTTTTTTAATGTGACATTTTGAACTTTTAAGCCAAACAGAAGTTATGTCTACTAAATACATACTTAATGTTTTCAATATTTTTATCCTTTATTTATTTATTTATTTTTTCAACTTTCAACTTTTTTCAACTTTTTTTTTTTTAATTGAATTTTTCTTTTGAAGAAAATTTATGGGACTTGCAACTTGCATACTGTAATTAAAATATGACCGCGGCTTTAGTTAGGTTTCATTTAATTTATTTTTAATTTCAATTTTTATCACTTCAAATGAAATCTTTTGAAAATGAATTTATAATAAAATTTTCACCCACTTATTTTTTAATTGTACATACATTATGAATGTAAGTATACAATTGTACAAACATAGTACATTATTATATTGAAAATAAAATAAGAATATCAGACTTTTTCTTATTACAAAAATTATGTTTAAACAAATTACCATCATGAAATAATGTGTTGTTTTTTTATTGTTTTTTTTTTTTTTTTTCATTTACTTAATTACTAAATTCTTAATTGATTGCTGGTGATACATAATTCGTTCTACATTGTTAGCACACATTACATATATGTACAGTATTATGAATGTAAAAATGGTCAAATGAGAATTTACTATTCATTAATAAATTTTAATTCATTTATTATACAAATTATTATTATGAATGATTTTCGATAGTGAGAATATATTAAACGACCTCTAGTGATTTACCAGCTTACTAAAAAATAACAAAAATTAACAGAAACGTTTCAAATTACCATAACAAAGATCCAAAATTTACCCTTAGTAAAAAATTTTGGGTTTGATTGTTTTTTTTATCAATGCAATGTGGTTAAAATTGGACACTTAAACCGGAAGAAGGAGAAAAAATATTCATTTCCATTTGAATATACTTTTCATAAATACAAAGATTTATCTTTAGACCTAGAACTTAAAAAAATATTTTCGGTCGTTATAAAGTTTTATTTAAATTTTTTCCTATAAATTTTCTAGTAATTATTCAGTAAGTTACATTTTTGTACTTATTTTATTAAAAAATAATATTAGCAGCAGCTTCAATATAATAATTTTTTATAATGAATGCGTTTTATTCACATTATAATAATAATTTTGACTATTTTCTATTTAATTTATATGTGACCCCAACGAATTTTCCTTGCAATGAAAAATAAATATTTTAGGCTGGCTGTGATGATAGTGTTATTTTTTAACACTTTCAATTAAATTTATTGAAATTAATTTTTATATCTTGAATCATGTTAACTAACCTAAAGGGCAATTAGATATTTGATTAAAATAAAAAAAAATTTAAATTATTATTAAATTAGATCTAGTTATTGTAATAAAAATTGACTTTAAGACTTTATGAAGGGCAAATTAGATTAGAATTTATTGCCACTAATTTTATGATTGGTAATTTAATATGATGCTAACATGAATCTATTAAATTAATTTTACTTAATGAATGATATTGAATATATTATGTTCAATAATAATTTTAAGAAAATAAAAATCTGTCTTATTTAACCACTGTTGGTATAATATTTAAACATTGCGACTCGTTGTCCAATTTTTTGATTATAAAAACATAATGACATGACGACATTATAAAACTGAATGCTTTATGTTTAATATGACAAACACTGGCAATCAGGAGTTTATGTCAGCGAGTAATGGACAAATATTTGGTAAACCAAAATTAATTGAGAAAAACACAACGAATAAAATCAAAGTTTTTAATATAAATCGATTGGATGATGTGAAGTGGGTCAATTTTCACTACTTAAATTCCAATCAATCAACGCTACCAAGGATTTAATAAAAAATCGAACGTTGTTAAAACTCTTGAACTTTAATATAATATCAAAGTTTTATGAAAAATTTCTTAATTTAAAAATTCAAATAATTAAATTTAATAATAAACTATGTACAATATTTTGAGAAAATTACTGTCTTTGTTACAAATAAATTTGAAAACATATTTTTTGTCATATAAATGTTTATTACGAAAAGGTATGTCATTTACATTGATTATATGTAAATATATTTTATAACATTTACATATTTTTGCTATAATATTTATCTGTACATTGGATAACATTTGAACATTGGATAAATAACATATTAAATGTATGGTGTACCTTTCTTTAATCCTTTTACAGATTAAATTGACAAATTTCATCAATTTGTAATAATATTTTTCTCATTGACATATTCTTTAAATTTTTGCATATTTATAAATACATATATATTTTATATGTTAAGTTACATTATAGGTAAAAATTAATATTATAATACTATCTACAACATAATAGATATGTACATATACAGTACATATATGAAAATAAATGTCTTTTTTATAGTTTGTAATAATTTTACTTCAATGTCCAATGACCCATCTAGGGTATTTTGCATATAAAGAAAATCTGTCTTTTTGAGAATGTAATAATGTTAAAATATATAGGGTAGACTTACCAGTTCTTGTCCAGAATATATAATATCTCATCAATTTTAGTGAATTAAAAACTTACATAATTATTATATACATTATTCATCATAAAACAATTTTTTTTTTATAAAATTCACAACAAATAATCAACAACCTGTGGTGAATTATGTATATACATAAATGTATTTATAACATAAAATTAAAAAAAAAGTTTTTATACTGATGCTTTTGCCCTATTCATATTATTTTATACCTTATTTGTAGTAAATATATATATCTTCAACATTATACCAAGTTAGATAAATTTCTTTTTATAATACTTCTAATAATGACCATTAAATAAAATGTTATATTCGAATAATGTTATTATATTTCTAAAAAAAACTTTATATTAAATGAGAGATGAGGAAGTTTTCCTGTTCAATATGGTATTTTATAAAATAAATTGCATTTTGGATTAAAACTTTTATTGAAAATCTTATGTATTGGGACAAAAAAAAATACTCATATTAATCTAAAAACCCCTATTATACTATCTAACAAACTATTGATAAATAATATAAGTAATAATATAAAAAAAATATTTTATATTATAAAAGTAAAGTATGTAATATTCATTCATAGAAACAGCTTAATGTATATAAAAAGAAAAACTATTATAATTTATAATTTTATTAAACAAAATTTAAATCTTCTGACCACATCCCACAATCCTTCCTCATTTCTAATCCTTGTTAATAATTCATTTAAAAAGTTATTAAAATTAGAAAAAAATAAATTCAATTTATTTATTTTAAAAAGGCTAGAAATTTGATTAAAAATTTAAAACGAAATCCTGAAAGATTCATTATCTAACTTACTATTACTGAAATATCAAATCATGCTTTTAGATAATTTAAACTTTTATAACGTTTAGAAAATAAAATCTTATTTTGAAATTCGAAAACTTTAATTATTACAACCGTGTAACCATTTAAATATCAAACTAGTTGGTTAATGTAGAAAAATGAAGAAAACAAAACTAAATAATACTCTATATTTCATTAAAAAATGCTTTATCTAAAATTTCGAACGTTTGATATTTTGAGTCTAAAATTTTTTTTTTTTTTGAAAGGTATGAATTTTGTGGAAACGAAATGATTATCGTTGTTCTAGTATTTTAAATTGATATAAACTTAAAATAATGTAAACTTGACTTTAATATTATGCTTAAGTATAACGCGAGGAGTATATAACCAAAGGCGATAACTATGATAAAATTATGCGTAATTGCATAAAATTATATAGGTGAACTAAACTAGTAAAGTAGATGTTATTAACGCTATAACATTCTTTTCAATCGTCTTCAATCATAATATTAAAATGACACCCATTATTTACATTTTAACAACTTGCATGTGTCTTATAACAGAAATTAAATCAATAAAAAGAAACGCAGAAAAATTCTGTTTCCGGTCTTATGTTAAAATGTAAAAAAAAGAAAAAAAAAATTGAATTAATTACAGAATTGATTCCTCATACCTTTTTTTATTGGTCACATATTAATTAAAATAAATTTGTTTGAGAAAATAATAAAAAAAAACAGTTTTTAAAAGGAATATAAAATTCTCACAAATTTTCTTCAGATATTGTACAACAGTCTTAATTTATTCGTAAAACTAAATTAAATCGCCCCAAAGAGGAAGTTTATTATAATTTTCATTTATAAATTCAATTGCATTTTTTTTTTTTTTAATTTCTTCAATGGTATAAATAATTTATGAAATTTTATTTCATATTTTATTTTTTATTAAATCCTTTTCTTTTTTTTTTATGAAAACCTTTTTTAGAATGTGTAACTCTTTTGCTTTTAGATGTTGAATTGGTTAATTGGCAAAAGTTTTTAAGGCTATTTTTATTTTTTATTGATATTGCAATGTTTTTACCATATTTAGTTTTAGTTTTTAAAATTTACTGATTTTGAATTAGTTAAAAATTAGATTTTCGTTTTGCTAACATTATGCCAATATTTTCAGAGTGAACTTCAATATACTAAAAAGAATACCAAATCCCTTTAAACAATATACTAAATTAACTTAATAATTAATTAATATACATATATTTTTATAAAAATATGTTGTTACTATCACATAAGTTTCGTACAATACAATTCACCTCACTCAATTTGTGATATTACGATAACGGATAGTTCTTATGTTTATAGCGAGAAGTTATTGATTTAAAGCAGTTCTGTTACATGTTTTGGATTACTGAAATTTGAATGAACCGTCGAAAATATTTTTTGTTTCAGTTTATTAAATTTTGAAATGCAATGGATACATTTTATGAGTAAACTTACATTATAAATACAAAATTATAGTTAAGAAGAATATTAAATAATATATATATATATATATATATATATAAAAAAAAGATTGCGAGCAAAAGAAAATTTTGTTATTTTATACTTATTTTATTTCATAATAATATAATAATAGTAGATTACAATACATTTTAAGAAAATTTGTTATTCTTGCGAGTTTTGTATACACACAAACACATAGACACGAGTCATGTTTATATCACGAGACCGAAGGTCGAGTGATATAATATTGACGAGTGTCTATATGTTTGTGTGTATACAAAACGAGCTGTATAACAAATTTGATTAACATGTATTGTATACTGCTTTAATGTGCATGTGAGAGGGAGTTGAAAACAATACATTTATAATGAAAAAAATAAACAAAAAAGTTCAAAATGAAGCAAGGAAATAAAATTTAATAAGGAAGTTTATTTATTTATCGAAATGATTTCAAACCGGAAGATTCCTAAAATATTAAAAAAAAAATTAGTAATTTTTCCAAAAAAAAATTATTCATTTTCTTTTTTGCAAAAAAAAAAATCGAATAATTTTTTTTTAGAAAAATTACTAATTTTTTTTTTATTATTTTAGGAAATAATGGTCTTCTTAAATTTTACTTAATTTTATTTTTAATTATTAAAAAAAATAATAATAATTTTATAATTATTTTTTTTATAATTAAAAATAAAATCAAATAATAATTATATAATTATAATTTATATTTACAATAAATAATCTCCTTGATGCTGCCATTTTCTTTGTTTGTTGATAGAAGAAAAAAAAATTCTTACTTGACATTTGACAATCACAGCAAACTTTATAATGACAACAAATATATTTTCAGGGTTACCATTGTTCTATTTTTATTCATTTTGTTTTTTTGAATAAAAATAAGTCCAATTTTTGAAGTGTGGTTTAAATTTTTGTACTAAAATCCAACCACACTCGTTTAAAAATTTAGTAGTAGAGGTTCGAAGATCCTTTAAAAATAGTAGATTGAAACACATGTTAAGAAAATTCATCGACTGATCGACTGGCCGCTTTTTAGAAAAAAAAAAAATAGCCGCGTATTTTTTTATTGGTTCTTTTTTTTTTTTTTGTTTGCTCAGAGGGAAAATATAGATTAGCTCAGAGGGAAAATTTAGATTTTAGCATTATAAACTAAGCTTTGATTGACATTGATATGATGCATGTGAGAGGTATACATTTGCAATTTTTTTTTTTTTTTGGTATTTGTCTGTATTGAAATATTGTGAGTGTGAGTGATATTATTTTTGTTTATAGTATTACGCAGTTGAAAATGAAGAATGTAAATACAATATAGAGCAATGTAAATACAATTTACATCACAGGGAAATGTAAATACAATTTACATTCCTCTATAATTGCATGTGTATTGATGCATGTAATGGACCATTTACCGAGCTAAATTTGCGAATGTAAATACAACTTACCGAAGACATGCGCATTAAAAATATTTACACACGAAATTATAGAAAAGTAAAGATAAAATCTTCTTGATTGTGAATATTTTTTTTTATTTCGTTGAAAATAAAACAAGTCCAAATTGCATGCTTTACTATTATATCTTATGTATATGTACGAAGAGGACTGCTGCAAGAAAAATAATGAATGGATATTTTTTCCTATCTTTATTTAATCAGTTTTAAAAAAATTAAAAAAAAAATTTGTATTGGTTTTTATATTTCAGTTTTGTTCATTGCCGGCCTCTGATGGAAAAAATCAAAAATAATGTTTAATAATTTATGATCACGTAACTGAAATAAAGAATCAAACCTTTTTACATTTACAAAAATAATTTAATATTAATTTTATTAATTATAATCACACTAAAATCTATAAATTTTCAATTTACTTTGCATTGAAACTCAGTTTGAGGAGGTTTTGTTATCGTATAGGAATAAGTTAAAATGTGATAAGTTAAAATGTGATAAGTTAAAATGTGAATATTTAAAATTCGTTTTTGTAATTTTTCGTTTAGATATCGATTTATTTTTTTGATTTATTTTTTTGTTATATATTTTTAATTACTCTAATTTGCAGATGGACCTACATAGTAGATACGTACCTATATAAATTTGATGTGAAGATTTGTATTCTTATTTCTTTATATTCAAAATTTAAAATTTTAAAAATAAATTAAATTCCAACTTTTTTTTGTAATTTTATGAAAAGAAATCTCATAGTTTTTTCGAACAAAAAATCTTATTAACTTTATAGAAATAAATTAGGTATATATAAATTTTTATAATCCATTTTTCAAATTATATATTTTCTTAAATTTTTGAAATTATTTACTACCTTATCGTAGTGTGTATAAATATTAGTTTTAACAAACTTACGAATTTTCTAAACAATAAATAAATATCAATTTTATTAGTTTTTTTTTGTTTTTAATAGAATTTTCTTTGTTTATTATACAATGTACAACATTATATTTAAAATAATTAACGCGCGCGTTAAACTGAGTTAAAAAACATCAAATTATACCTCATAAGCAACAATAAAAGAAGTGTTATTGAAAACAGAATTTACAAAATTTGTTAAATTGTGAGTTAACAATTAAGGATGCATAATTCCTTTTCTTTGGATTCTCGCTCTGAGTGGATCTACTCACAACGATTTGATCTATTTTATTATCAATTCAATTGAACTATCATCGTTTGTTTCTTTATTTCATTTTAGAAGAAATACGCATATTTAATTGAGATCTAGGTATACATATATTACAGTTAACAGGCTCTAACTGAAGCCCCGCAATTGATTTGATATAATGAAATAACAGATGTACTTTGTACAATGTAGTTAGTATACATGTGATTATAAATATCTATACATGCACGTACATAACAATTGTATACATAAATATCCTTAAAACACCTTTTTATTTCCTTTTCTCAGTAAGCTCTTAATAAAATTTTCTATCCATCTAAAAATATCAAAAATGGAGTTTGTATTCATCTGAAAATTTAATAAAATAAAATTGTTAAACAAATAAATGTCGATAAGTTCATGACAGGAAATTTATATTTTTTGCCCAAAAATTATTTTGCTACCTAAGTCAGAGAGTGTGATTTCATTTAAAACAAAAAAAAATTCAAAATATAACGCAATAATTTTACAAATAAGGGTTGACCTTTTTGATTTTACTAAAATTTGAAAGCGCAAATAAGGTGAAAATTATACCTTCAATATTAACATTAAAAGTCAACCACATAAACCAGGGAAAAACGTGAATGTCTTACAAAGGTGTTTGGTTAAATTACAAATTTGATTTAACCAACAAAATAAACTGTATATATAGAGAGAGAGATACATTTATTATGTATGAATTTCCATTTTTCACACAATTGTGCACAAATAATTCAATGAAATAATAAAAAAAAAATTTAAATTGATTTTATGATGATTTTGTATTACATATATACATATTTATTCAGGTAAAATAAAATAAGTTTGTACATAAATGATGATGATCCTAATTTCACTTGTGCAGTTAGAGAATGTAACCTTATTCATATGATATGTCTATTATGTAAAAGCTAAGCTATGAACAGACTTATAATCGAAACTGATTATGTTGATCTATTTTCATGTTATGCATATTGTATATGCATTTGTTGTTGAATAATTCAAATAATATAGATGTACTATAGTTAAAAATTTAAATAAAATTTTATTTGATACTATCTTAAAAAATAATGACCAATCAATGGTAGAAACTCATGTTGCAAAAATACAAAAATACTTTGCTTTGTTAAACATAATAAAAATATTATCCTTGTCTTTATTTATATGTTTTCATGTCGTATAATAATATTATACTATGGTTTTTGACCATAGGTAGTATAACTTTTATTTATTTTTTTTAAATATGTACAACAAAAATATTTCTATTTTACAAATTTTGGTGAATCGAAATCCTTTCTTCTTACAACTTAAAGGACAATATTTTTCCTCGCATAAAACTTTAATCCAAGGTTTAATTAATGTTTGTTTTTTATTTAAGTTAGAAATTGTTTGCTTTAAAATTTCATCAGCGACAAAATACTTATGATATTTGTACCAGACCTTTGGAGCGGAGCTCGGAGCTGGAGTTTGGAGCAAGCGGAGCTGCGATCTTTTGGTTGGAGCGTGTCTACTCACAAAAAATACCAAAAAAAAATATTGATTGCTCCGCGCTCCACTGTTTGATAACGCCAAATAATAAAAATTTTTCATTTTATAATTTTTGATGTTAAATTAATAATTTAAAAAAAGTGTATCTCCACTATTTAAATAAATTTATATTTTTAATTTTTTTACAAAACTATTAAAAATTTTAATCTGAAACTTGTGGTAAAGCTAGGAGCGAAGACAAGAGCGGAACGTGAGCAACTATTAGGAGCTGGAGCGCAGCTAGAGCGGAGCAACCAAAAAATATTGCTGCTCCAAAGGCCTGATTTCAACTATAGAATATGTACTGATATTTTTTTAACAAATTATTCTACATTATCATAAATTTTCCAAATGTAAACATTAAAAGATAATAAGCTATTTTCGTACTATTGAAAATATACGTACTTCTGTAATTAACTTTTACATAAACTTACACCTGGAGCGTTTCATATTTATCACTAATGTTATTTGTATGATTTCATTGATCCGATTTATGTTTCAATTTCTCTTTCTTAACATAATAAAATTAACAAAATTATTCAAATTATACAACTAAGAATATTTTTTTTCTTTTCAGATAATTTTTTTTTTCTTTTAAAACAAAGAAAGCAAAAATATAACAATTTACAAAACTGATCGATTTATTGATCGTTGGCGCCAGAATAAGATAAAATTTAGCCAATTTTATTAAATTATTATAATTTTCGTATTAAAATTTGATTAAAGTTCAATTGTTATGGGTGGGTTTTGTTAGTTTTATGTTAACTTCTTCATATAGTGGCTTATTTAAACTTCGTGGCAAAGATTTGATATTTTAATCATTATTTTTAATATGATGACCGTCTAGAGTTGAATTTAAATGGAAAATAAATTGAAAAATTTGTAAATTTTGTTGTGATTATTTTTTTTTTTTTTTTTATTTTGTTTCAATTTTCTTTTTAATATTTCATAAATGTGAAAGGAAAGAAAATTATTGGGAATAAAAAACTTTGTCTAAGATAAATTTTCGTAATATTTCGTTATTTTTAAATTTAAAATATTTTTGCTAATTGTAGTTTGCAGTTTTTAAGCTATTTCAATTTTAAAAAAAATTGATCCATTTATGTAATATTGAGAATAAAATTTCACTAAAAGGAAGTTGGTAGTTGATTTCTTATTTGATGATTTTAAAAGGTTTTCTTTCTTATTTAATTTTATTGATTGGATAATATAACTTTTTTGTATCGTCGAAATTTAAATTTGGGATTTCATTTAATTTTGAGATTATGAACAAATTAATGGTGAAGAAAACCAAAATTATTGAAATTCTTTTAAAAAAATATATTATATATGATAATTATGTTATTGAATAATTTCTCAATTCTCATAATTTCCATATAATATGCATTATGTATGTTTTCGGATAGTATATTATATAAATTATGAGAGTCCAAAATTAAAGGAAATTTAATCATATTCAGCTGATTAATAAAGACTTTCCAACACATAAGAAATCAACAAATTTATTTTGAATGATCTGGATTTGTTGACTTAAACTAAAAATAGTTTAAATAGCCAATTTTTTTCAATTTTATTATGCTATTAAAACTATTATCATTAATTACAAGTATAAAGTCAATACTTGTTAATGGAACATTAAATTAAACAAGGCTATTAAAAGTTACGCGATAGTGAAAATAAATTAATTCTATATTCATATTGAAAGGTAAAATTGGCAGAAAATTTAAAATTTATTTATTATTTTATTATCTTCCAGTTTATAGCAAAATACCATTATTCGTATATTTTCCGGCAATAACTTTATGTCAAAACAACATCATCGACGAAACTTTTTATAAAAGTTTATAGAAATTACTTTTACAAGTTAGTTGTTATAATAAGTATCGACAATTAAAAAAATTGTCAAAATTATGATAGTTTATGCAAATATTTTTTCTACATTCTCTATTTTATAAATATGACCTAAAAATAATAGTTATTATTATTATTAGTTTTAGAATTGAAAAATTATATAAATACATATGCTAATGAATTTTTTCTTTTAATTTATTGAAAAAATCAAAAAAAATAAATTGTTGCTGTTTCCATTTTAATGTTGTCGGCAAAAAAAAAAATTATTAAATTAAACGATAAAAAAGAATCTATAATGATCAAATAGACTTTCACGCTATTAGCCACCCATAAGTTTAAAAATATATGTTTGCTTACATACTTTTTAATGCATTTATATACATACATTTTTTGTAGTACCTACGAACGTGCAGCGAATTTATGAAAAAAAATAAAATTCTAGCAGAGACAATTTTTTTAATGGGTTTAATTTTTGCATATTGAATCAAGGAGACACACACGATGCGTTTACGTTTTTTTTTTTCTGCTATATTTTTTATCTTATTTTTTATGTAGAAAACAAAACTAAATTTCTCACTAAACCTGCAAAAAACTTTTAATGGAAAAATCTAATTTAATAGATTCGTAATCAAAGTAATGTATTACATTTATTTGCTTTTTTTTAAATTTATTTTAAATTTTCATAAAAAAAAAGTTTTCCGATTCTATCGCTAATGGGGATGTAAATAATAAACATAATTTCATTATGTATATGTTGAAGTTGTATACTCTTAAAATCCAAATAAAAAGTTGAATTGCGAAGGTAAAATAGTGTTAGCGAAAAATAAATTTTGCATTGTTATAATATTATGTTAATTCTTGAACTTAAATTTGCACATTAAATTAAAGATAATTATGTCATTAAAGTTTTATAACATACATATTTTTAAATATAATTATTATCTTAAGTTATTGAAATTTGAAACAGATAATTTTTTTTAAGATCTTTATCTTTTAATTATTGAATATATAAGATTTATTGTCGTACAGGTACACAATTGTTGGGATGTTAAATTTATCTAGAGAATAAAAAATTTATGTTCATGAAAATTTAACTTATTTGGACAACTTTGAACTTCAATTTATAGTTCTCAAAAAAATAACACCCTACACTTACATACCTACTAAACTACAGGTTGGGTATAAAACCCCATTTTTTTTTAAAGTCAAATTAGAAATTTATCAATATATTTCCTAATTTGTGCCTTTTATTTGAATTTTATGTTAATATTGATTATGCACAATTTTGTGTTTTGAAAAATAAAAAAAAATTCTTTTTATTTCCTTGTTTTTGTTTATGTCTTTTTTCATTTAATATTTTTATTTTTTATGTGAATAAAAATGTTGTGTAGTATATTGTTTTTCAGAAAAGGTAAAATTACCATCCGTAGGTATATCATTATTACCTCAGGCTTATACTAAATCGATTGATTTCTTCAAATTTATGTAAAATTTTGAAAATATTTCTGATGAGAAAGCATTATTAAAAACAAATTATGTCCTGAATAAAAAACTTAAAAGTGTCTAAACTAGAGTTTCATTTTTCTTGAAAGAACTTTTTAGTAACAAACGAATTGTATACTATTATTAGCAAAGCGCTTTTGTTTTTTTTGTCATAAGCTCTCGAATTAAATATTTACCCTAAGTTAAAGTTAAATTTATATTATTTACACACTGATTCTATTAAATATATCTTTTATCATTCATATTCTTATGAATTTTACTAAATAATGAATAAGATTTAAAAAAAAAATAAGATAATTAAGAAGCTCATCAATTACATTCATCGCAAAGCAAAATTGGATTTAAAACTAAATTGATAATTATAGTTCTACTATTAATCATTTCCAAGTTTTATTTAATTTAAACTTGTATTGAGCAAAGTTTAATTATAGGAATAAAACATGATTTAAATAAGATCGAGAGTATTACATTATCCAAACAATATTACTGGCTTACTATATAATAGTATAATTGATAAAAATTTGTGTTACACTTGAAGATAAAATTGTTTTTATATTTAACAACTTTTAAACAATTTTTCTAACTAGATTAAAATTGTAGGATACTCTTTTTAAGTTAAATCAATTTGTAATTAGTTTAATTAATTCAACATTTTATGTAAGATTTTTTTTTCAACAGTAATGTGATCTTAACTTTAAGCTTGAATAGACTCAGTTAAGATTTTCAAAATAATGAATTTTCTCATCTTAGTTATTTTATAGAATAAACAATAATAGATATTGAAAAAGTATACTTCTTTTTTATTAAAACTAAAAACATGCTCTTAACTTGCATAAATCTATATTGAACATCTGCAACTACTTCTACTTTTATGTTTTTCATTGCTAATTCCACACCTACACATTTGTTATTATTTTTGCTCTTTTTTTTTTTTTATAATATGCTATTTTACAAAATTCCAGTTATGCTACGATTGTTTTGAAACAAAAAAAAAAACATTAAAGCGTAATCCTGCGTTCTTATATATTATTTTTGTCTTATTTTTTATACCACTCTGAGTGACCATAATTGTGCAATGTGAATATATATAAAATTTTGATATCACCATACCATGTTTATTTATCAAAAGCTTACTTTTTAATAGCATTTCATATAATTGTGTAAGTGAATATAATGAAAATATTTTTTATATTTAATTAATGAACAACAAATAAATTGTATTATAAACTTTATTCACTTCTACTTAATTGGGTCTTATTCGTATTTTTTTGATCTTAATTGTGTCTTTTCCATACAAAAAAAAATTTTACAATCTCAACGAAAATACTCTATGCATTTTTCTATGTACTTTGCCTCTTTGTTTGTTTTTTGTGATTCTTTTTATATATTTTTTCGTGCTTACACTGAGTCTGTCAAAAATGTAAAAATAAAGATCTCTAGCAATAAGCCTAAAACTGTTCGAATGCAGAACACATTTTTTAATTTCTTTAGGCATTGCTTAAACTCAGATCTTTATAACCAACATACATACTATTTATTAACAGTACATAGATGTAAATTAACTTACAAAAATTACTAGATGGCTTAAACCATGTGACTATTATTATTATTATTATCTTTATCTTTTTTCTTTTGCACAATTTCGCACACCACAGTAATTTTTTTATAATATATTAGTAGTGAATATCCAATATTATAATGTTCCAGACACAATCACAATATAATTTTATATAATATTTTCTTTTGGATCAACAAGTAGTTTAAAGTTGTTAATTTTATTTTTTTTTTTGTTGCTGAAACATTTTTGTTTTTCATGTTTATAATAAAATTTTATTTTAATCTCATGTAACATTTTACTCACACATTAAAAACAACAAAATGTATCTGAAAGTAAATTGTATATAATATGAATTTCAGTCTTCTTGGATAGAAAAAACAAAAATCTCTTTTTCAACACAGAGTGGTTAATATTCATTGTGTTTTCTAAAATAATCTCATTTCAAATTATACTTATATAGTTTTTATATTGTTGTTTTTTAGTATTATATGTCTGTTGTCCAGTTAAAAATTTGCCGGCCTGATGTGGTCTGTGTGAATCTACAGAAATAAAAAAAATTTTTTTTTATCAAATCTCATTTTTTATATTATTTCTCTCCTTTTTATATTTTATAAAAAATTATAAAATTTTATTCTTTTCCAACAAAATAATACGACGTGCGCTACTCATTTTACCAGTTCTGTACTGTTATTCAAATGGTTCAGGAGTTAAGTTCGGATTAAATTATTTAGTTATTTAAATAAAAAAAAAAAGTTTTCAATTAATATTTTAAAAAAGTGAACTATATATTTTTTTAAATTTTATTATTATTATTTTTTTAATAATTATTAAAAAAAAAAAAACTTAAATATTACGTTAAAAAAATGTTCTTGATTTTATAATTTTATTAAAAGACAAAAAAAATAAAACTAAAAAGTAAGCAAACTGAAAAAAAAAAATTTTAGCCGACGGAAAATAAAATTATTTTTTTATATAAATTAAAAAATAAAAAAGAAATTACAAATTTACACTTTGACAGTATTGAAACCAAAACAAACTTCTTAATATTAAAAAAAAAAAACAAAATTTTAACAAGAAATTAACAAATAAGGGGTGAGTTAATAGTAAAAAAAAAATTTTTTTTCTGTGTTTGATATCATTTTCAGTCTGCGATGCACACGAATTTGTTGACGTTTTATCAACCAACTTTGTATAGTATAAAGCTTCACTAAAAATCAGTCATTCGGAATTTAAAAAAAAGCTTTTCTTCAATACGCTTCTAGTGTCTTTAATACCCTTCTATAAATATGTCAAATTTAATTTCAGTTACGTTCTTGAACATTAATGGAACCAAAATTTTAAGAGAACTAATCAAAGTCAGACTTAAATTAAAATTTATCAATATTCTTTGACTGTTTGGAAAAGAGAAAAAATATTGAAATTAAAAATAAAATAATCCGGAATTCTATTAATTTTTAATTAAGAACTATTTTTATTATTGAAAAATTTACAAGATTATGTTTCAATATTATTATAATAGTTATGGCACTGATCAGTTGCAGGAGGAAAATTAAATATATGTAAAGTTTAGTTAAATGCAATTAGAAAATAAAAAAAAATTCACATATCTAAAACCCATACTTGGGTCTATTAATAAATTTAATTTATAACAGAAAAAATGTGAAATGAAAAAAAAATAGCTAAAAATTGTCGTTGAAAAAGCAAAAACAGGTCAAAAACCCGAAAATCATCAATTTTAAGACATTTTTCTTAGGTCTTAGAAGTATAGCAAAAAGAAAAATATTTTTGCAAAGTAGCTATTCAATTTTAGACATCACTACGGTATCGATTTATAAAAATAAGAATAAAGTATATGTATATCTGTTTTTCGAACCTATTATGGCTTTCTTTATAGTCGTCTTTAACTTTAAGTCTTTAAAGTGATAAATTAAAAAATAATTTTAACAAATAATGAATTTTATAAATAAGTAATTGCATTTTATGGAAATGTAATACAGACGTCATTTCTATTTCTTATTGAATCTTTGCAGTGTCAAGTAAAAACTGAACAAATATTTTTTAAAGAAACCATATAACCTAATCTAATCATATTTTACTTGTAATTGTAACTTAAATTATATATCAAAATATTAAGATACGTTTCATGAAAAAAATTAAAAAATTTATTAAACATACATTTCAAGCTTTGCACAAAAGAAAAATCTAAATTTATGTAACTTCATTTCATTTTCATCAAATAAACTTGAAAACAAATCCGTAATTTTCCAAAATTTTTCGGCAATCCAATAAAAATTTTGCTTTCAGTGTTTATGCTAAGTTAGCATAATAATAATTTCTAAATCTTACTTAAACTTATTAAAGTTAGTACGTTTAATTTTTAACAAGAATTTTACCATGTTGAAATTTTTTTTTTTTTTTCGTTAAAATTTCAACATTCTTTCTAATTTTCTCATATTGTTCGCTAAATTGTCAACGTAAATTTCCAGATTTTTTTTTTTTTTTTGTGTTTTATAATTGAAAAATTGTTTACATTTTTTTTAAACATTATGCATAAAGTACTTTTTTCTTGCAAAATGAAAAAAAAAAAAAATTCCAAAAAAAAATACCTTTAAGGCTCACTAAAAAAAAAAATCCATATAAATGACTCTCACCGATTAAAATCTTTTTATTATTATTTTTTCTTGTATGTCTCTACATTATAAAACATTTTCAAAATAAATAAAAAAAAAGACAAGTTTTTGAAGAATTGTGCCCAGAGATGATTCAAGGTAAAAAAAAGTTGTTATACTCAATATACCTATATTTTTTATTTATTTAGTATTCATTTATTTGTAATGCTAAGCTCACTCACTAGGTAAGATAATGATAATTCACTTATCTTCACAACAGTAAAGCATGGAAAAACTATTATAGATTTAAAGTAGGGTTTGGCCACAACTTCGAATAACCTTCCTCGTTATATATAAATTGATTACTTTGAATTTTTTTTCAAATGGATTGATCACATACTTCAATTCTTGCGGTTATATTTCTTATTGTAAATAAATAAATCATGTAAAATGGTTAAAAATCAGTGCAATATATTGTGAACTTACAATAATTCTTCTACCGTAAAATTCTTTTGTAGCTCTGCAAATATTAGCATTGAATTTTCTTCAAATGATCATCAAAATCATCAAATATTAATAATAGAGTTTGTTAGAAAATACTTGCAAATGAAAAAATTCAAAAAAGAGAAATGGTGAACGACTTTTTAGCTGTTAATAAAAGAAAAAACTTTATTCTTTCTTAAATTTTTATTTCCAATTTTGAATCATTCTATCGTACTCGATATATTGTTGCGACTGGGTTAACTTAATAGCTAAAGTCTTTAATTTTAATATTAATTTTTTTTTAACAAAAATTATTTAAATTAGGCTTATTTGAAACCGGATCTGTCGAGTAAAATAAAATTATTGCAATTTGTAAAACGAAGAAATCGCGTTAAAATGAATTTAACAAGATACTACAATGTTAAAATGGACATTTACTGAATTTAAACATAATCAAAAAGACTTGAACATTAAAATTAAAACATTTTTGTTTTTTTTTTTAATTTAAAATAAACTTAATTCTTCAAAAGAACTTATTTTTTAACTTGTACTGGTAAAAAAAAAAAAGTTAAAAATTAAAACGATTTGTAAAAAAAGTGACACAAAAAGAAATTTATTTCAATGTTTTATTTAAATCTTTCGTCTCAATCTCAGATGGTTCTAAATGACGGCTTTAAGCAATTAAACTGAGCATTGTAAATTTATTTTACTTTTAACTTGGTATTTATATTTAATTTGTCTTCATTAATACTCGCCGTTTTTCGTTGTACAATAAAATAAACCAATTTTTCAGTACAATAATTTTTATATTTAACTCTGCGAATAGCTGGCTTCGATGTAAAATAAATTTATTCGATATGTTGTTGAATTTTAGACAAGAAGCAAAAATTATTGAATTCTTATGGTGAACCACATAATTACGACAAGCTTGAATTTTCAATACAAAGTACAAAATCTATAAAGTCAAAAAATAGTAAAAATTAATATTATTCATTAAAATTTTGTAGTTTTTAATTTGTAACCAAGATTAAGACATGAATGTCTTCAAGAATATAAAATTCAGAACTTCCAAAAGAGAATTATATATAACTTATATCGGTAAAGAAATTCTTTTCTGATGATTAGTTCTGTGTTTTTATTAAATATAACCCTAATTGCTTTGGAGATTGAATTTAAGCAAAATAAATTTGTTTTTGATGAAATATAATTTTCAATCATTAAATAAAATGTTTACATTAAGTTAATTTATGAAAAATAAAAGATATATTATAATTAAGCATAGATTCGCGATCATTGCACATTTATAGTCTTATGGGTTAATGTTTATTGTTTATTAAAATATCAAATTATAAATTTTATGATAGCGCAACACTAACCTTTTAATCTGAATACAAAAAAAAAAATTTACTTCTAAACTTTTATAATTGAATCTTAATTTACCTACACTTAATTTTGTAACATTCAATTATGAACTTAAAACCGAGCCAGCATCTTTTAATTAGATTATTATAATTATTATTATTATTTTCTTTTATAAAGACATAATTAACGTAATAAATTTTTTTTTTTTTTTTAATTAAAATGGTTGGTCATAATAAAATAATATTCAAAATATATACATTATTTAGTTTTTTTTTAAACCAAACATTAAAATATTTTATTTTTTCCGAGAAAGAAAAAATTAAGTCAACTTAAAAAAAAAAGAACCTAAACAGAATACGTATTGAGGTTTATGTAAAATTTAGTTTAGAGTTACCAGTTTGCTGAATATTTTCAACTTGTCGTAGAATATGTAATTCTAATCTTTTGAACAATGTAATTTTATTACAAACAGTTTTAATTACAAAAATATTATGATCATATATTAAAGAACTTATCTTAAGATATTTTTTTTGAATATAACTTTATATTATTTATAGAAGTTTAATAGAAGTAGTCTAATAGAAGAATTCTATCTCAATAGTATAATGGTGGATGGGAGTCATAAGACGAGAATTACACCATTAATAATATTAAATGAAATAGAATATGCTGCTATATTAATAAAAAAATATATATATCTACTTCTCGAATTTTAATATTAAAATATTTTTCTCAAAATTTAATATTAAAATATATTTCTTATCTGAAAAAATGAGAATAACCACATAACATTATTTTAAACCAAAAGTAATAAAAAAATTAAAAATAAAATATATATTTATGTACGTACATGTGTACACATAAAAAAAAAACATTTAAAACAGAAATATTAAAAATATGTCCAAACGGCGAACATCAAGAAAGATAATTTATAAGGAGACTTTAATTATCAGCCAAAAATTAATAACCTTATTATATTTATATATGTATATATTTTTTTTTTAATCTGAAAATACAAAAGACCAAGAAAAACATTGTATGAAAATTTATGTAAAAATTATTTGGAAACACAAAAATGAGATTTATGTTTTGTTTAAACATGGTTGCATTAAAAATTTATCTTTTTAGATAATTTATTTTTTTTTTTATTAACAAGATATGAATAATATTAATCCTTAATAAAGATAAAAATCTTCTTCATTAAATTATTATATAACCGCCAAGATCAGAAAATACTTAATTTATTATTCAAAGAAGTAAGTAAGTTTCGAGTAAAAGAAAAAAAAAATTGTCAAAAACTTTTTCCCAACAATTTATTCAGAAAATTAGTTTTCAAAACAAAACAGTCAAATTGGATTTAAAGAGAAAACTCTTAACTCTGCTGAGAATAAAACATAAAGTGTCGCAAAATGTTTAAATTATTTGAACAAACATTTTTGCTTCTATGGATAAAGATTGTTTCAAATCAATATTTGAACGATGAATGAAAATAAAGATATTGTATACAATAAAATAACTACACTACAATTTTTAATAATAATATTTATGTTTGTAAATTTTATGTAATTGACATGCAGAACTCATAACTGATTGTATACTTCTATATTATAAAAGTTTTTTCTTAATAATAATAACAAAGTTTATTTTGAACTTTGATGTCTTAATTGAATTGAATATTTAAAGAGAAATCAAACAAATTATTTCATTATCATAATCTTAATTTATATCATAATCTTAATTTATATATTTGACAACCGATTTCATTATTGTTCAAAAAGAAACAATCTTTGCTTTTTGTTAAGCCAAAATTTTTCTTTTTAATCTGTCTACGCTGGGATTATTTTTTCGAATTATTTTGAAATCATAATGCAGTTTTATTTATGTAGATACTTATATATGCACACTTAGGTATAGAAATATTGGGTTCTCCAAATGTTTATACCAAAATAGAAAACTGCAGAAGAAATATTAAATAAACAGAAATCAAATTTTTGTTTTACGTTAGCCTAGGTAATAGTGGCGGCCAATAAGGTTTAAAATCCCAAAATTTCACCAGTCACAATATAAATGTTTAAGAAAAACAATTTTTGAATGTTTTTGAATGTTTTTTAATCACAATACAAAACTACACTAACATTATTATCAACCAATGTCCAGATCTTTTCATTAAATTTATAATTTTTATAATATAGCCTTTATTTTTGACGTGTTGAAAAAAAAAATCTTATGCCGCTTTGAAATAATAATGACAGAATTAACTTAATTCAATGATTATTATTAAAAAGAAGTATTATTATCCCTTAATGCGTTTAATTGTCCTCATTTCAGTTGAAATTTTATTGAAAAAAAAATATAATAAGCAATCTATTGATTGTTAATAGAATCATCTTTTTTTTATAGAATTCAATGATTCGTGTGTGGTGTAAAGATCACTAAGCTTATATAGAAAACAATATTTTTTTATGGGAAAATTTTGATTTATTACTTTGCAAAATAATTTTTCTTTTTCAATTTATATTGTAAGTAGAAAGTTTTTATTACGATATTTACAATAACAACTCTTTAGAATTAAAAAAATTAATGTAAACTTTTTAAAAATATTTTTCTTTCAAGTTCAAACAAAAAAACCATAATCGAAATACGTATATTCAAGTATTATTTGGAATGTGTAACTAACATTACAGTTCACGTATAATTAGAATGTAAAAGAGTGGTAACAAAAAAGTTGATTAAAAATGTTAAATGTGTTTTTCGTCCTTCTTAATTTAATTATATTGATATTTTTCCTAGATATAGGACCATCAAGTTAAATTTTGAACTAATTTTACCCATCTTTTTAATTTTTTTTGATTCATTTATTGTTTATAAACATCTGTGGATAATATTAATAATCTTCATAAAAGTATGTTATGTATTATGTATATTACAATTTACCACTGAAATTATTATGAAAACAACTAAAAATCATTTTAATAAAGATAAAGAATTATTCAGTGAATCATTATTTCTTGCGATGAAATATTAAATTAAAAGTTTCTAATTTTATCTACAACTAAACAATATTTATGTAAGTACGTTTATATATAAAATTTCATATATATAAAATTGCATATATATAAAATTACATACCTGTCTGTTACCTAATTTATATTTATTGACATTTAATTTACATTTTGCCAAATTGCACTTCAATATTTTTGTTTTAGGGCATCGTGGGTTAAAAATAATTTATTACAATTCTACTTAATTTTCCAATTTAAGTTTTTTTTTTTTTTTCTTATATTTTTACAATGTAACTATGTGAATGTTACTTCAATATTGTAAATAATAAAAAAATATTATTTAATTTTGATTTAGTTACTTTTTTTGTGAAAATTTAAAATTATAAAAAAAACTCACAATAAAATGAAAGAATATTCATAGTATTTGATATTTATAACGTAACCAAAGTTGCAAAAAAAACAGTGATAGAGCAAATGTGAATGAAACGAAGTAAAACTTTCAATATAAGAATTAAAATTTCGAAATATAAAAGTATGATGTTGCCATGAAATGGTTTTTAACTTATTTTTTATAGATTCGAAAAAAAATTTCTTCGAATCGGTTTAAAATCTTAACGAACTTGCTTGCTTCTAAAGTTATGTCTACAAAACTGAAGTATATACCTAATACTTTAAAAAAAACATAAAATCAGTTAATCAAACATAAAATTATGATAAAACCTTTAGTTACAAAGTAAGATGAAAAGACTAGCAATATATCTGACTTAGATTCTTATTTAACCGATTCTGTTGTCTCGTTGGTAATAATTAAAAATATAAAGTTTTATAAGCTGAAAATTAGTGATATTTATGCTTAATGTAGTTTGTTGAAGAACGAACGAAATTTAAATTTACTCATACAAAATTGTTGTTTTAATAAAATACTGAAATTGAATTGGATTGTATATTGGTAACATATTTCGCTCATCATCAACTTATAAAATGTGCGATGTTTCATTTCTTTTAAAAACGTTGAAAACATTTAAATATCCTCTTCGGCTTTTTTTTTTTGTTTTCATATAAAAATATAATTCAAAACATTTTTAAATTTCCTTTATTATGTAATTTCATATTTTTCTATTTTTTAAATAACAAAAGATTTAAATTTTTGTTGATTTTATGAATTTGATATGAAAATATATTTTTTTTTAATGTTGTATGTAGAAAATTATATGCTCCGTTGTACTAAACAATTCGATATGCTCGATTGATGAATTAATTCAATTCGACTCGATTTTTATTTTAAATAAAAATGTAAAATTTATTTATGTTAAGTTTAGTTACTTTGAGTAAAAAGTTTCAAAGTGCATCAATCTTTTTATAAAAAAAAAATAAAATAATACAAGTATTTAAAGTTGTATTTTGATTAATAAAAATGTTTAGATTGAACTATGAGTTTTAGGTTGTTATAAAATTTAAGTGACCAATTTTTATATAAAAAGTCAATTTAATTTATTTTGACATCTGTACATGAAATTTTGTTTTTCTTATATTACAGTATTTTCTTATTAAGTCTATTTATGTTAATGACACCATCAAAAAACCATTATTATACCATTGTGAAGCAACCATTTTGCATTTTATATCAAAAATATTTTCGGTGCATTTAATTAAGCCCTTATAATAAGTTTTGAGTATGAACAGTTTCATATTTCTTTAATGATTGGTTTCAAAAACCATACAGCGCCAAATCAAAATATTTACAAAGTTGAAGCTTTACTTATTTATTTTCTATAGTATTAAAAATATAATATTATTATTAAATATTGTAGAATTTGTAAACCATTCTGTAGACTGAACACAATATCGTTAAAAATGATTTATGCGACTAACATAGTATATTACCTGTTTTATGTGCACAATATTCAGTTTTGCAAAAATTGTTGCAATTTAGGTGTTGCAAAACAACAAATTGATTGATCAATTGATTATTTTTATGACTCTCTCACTGACTAAAAGTAGGTACATTAAATTATTAAATCACACGATATTTATTTTTTTTTTATTACTTTTCTCAAAGATTGACGGATTCTTTTATAGTTAGCAAGAGCGGCAAAATTTAATTCTTTTAATTATATTTGCACGTATCATTTAATTTATGACCACATTATGATTGGCTTTAACCATAGTATATACATATACATACTTCTAAAAAGATACAAAATTTCTATAATTTTCTTTTAAAATCTTGAATTAAATTTTACTGCTGCGGATGTTATAATAAGTAATAAAAAAAACTTGATATTTCACATTATTCCAACTGACATTATTATTGAACGTCGTCGTCGTCGTCTACAATTCATGTGATTGTTTTTAACGAACAATATTATAAAAAATATATGTTAGATTAATTTTTTTTCTTTATTATTTTCCAAATTAAAGCATGGACAGAAGATTAAAATTTTAGGAAGTGAATATTTTATTTATTTTTTTTTTACTAAAGAATCTGTAAAAAAAAATAAATGAACAAAATCATAGAACTAAGTAAATCAGCCTCTTATTAGGCATTCATTAATCATGATTATTTATTGCATATTTTTTAAAAAATCATGAAAATTAATGCAAAATGATTTGAAGTTTAATAATTGCTTTTTTTTATGTCGTTTCGAATTCTTTTTTTATGTAGAACTTGTTTTGCACAGCGTTTTTATATTCTTAACTTAGACGTTTCTCGTAAGCAATTGCAATGTTAAAAAACCTTAAGATGAGTTGATCATTAATATTATAAATAGATAGTTTTTTTTTCAAACAATCAGTTTGAAAACAAAAAAAAAATGTTAAAATATGACTATTGGTCGAAAATAACATTTTACATCAAAATCATATTATTTATATAAAAATGTACTTAATATTTATATTTTCTTATTGAAACAAAAACCATAGAATTATTTTTATATATAAATAAAAAATTTCCATTAGAAAGATAAATTTAATTAAAATTCTGAACTGTGTTTTTTTTTTGCATATAAATAAAACTAAACTTTATAACCTATCTTCCTTTTTATTATTTAAGTTTTGAATAAAAATCATTTTGAAACTGAATATTACATATATTCTTTAATATTATGTACATTTATGTAAATATTAACTTACGAATGTAAATATTATTTATTTGGCCAATTCAAACTATTTTTTAAATTATATTTTAATTGTATTATGAAATACATAATGCTGTTTAGATTAGGACAATAACGAATAAAAGTTAAAGTTAAACAATTCTGTGTGATTAGTATTCTGTCGTAAAAATCAACGAACACCACGTTCTCCTTCCTATCATATTATGAATAAATTTTATAGAAATATGAATTGAGCTAAAAGTTTCGCTGATTTTTTTCGAACTCATCTAAAACAGAAAATCTAATCATAAATTCAAATAAACCTGGGCTTGTTATATTGAAAATTAAAAGAATGTAGACAATTATATCTTTACTTTCCACTCAAATTACAAAAAATTTAATTTTTAACATGGTAATAACAAACCAATTAAATAATTTGAGCTTAAAATTAATCATATAATGGTTTAAAAAATAAATATATAAAAAATTTTAATACTTGAATCGATTCAAACTAAACTATGTATTAGTTTATTAATTTTTTTTTGTAAGAAAATTTTAATAAACCACTGCTTCAATTTTAGTGGAGTAAGTTTAAGTATATTTTTCAAGAATATTTTTTATAACACTTTATATGGATTTGTTTGTATAATGCATGAGAAGATACTCCATTTGAAGCTAAACTATAATAAAATTGTTATCAAAAATAATAATGATACACAGAAAACGCAAAAATAAAAAAAGCGCCAAGAAATTAAAATAACAAACAATTAAAAAATATTGTGATAATTATAATATTAATTAATTCTTAAATCTAAGCTAAAAAAGTTTGTTTTATTTCTATTCTTTATCAATAATATTTATTTTTTTAATGAAATTAATATTAAATTATATATTTAAAATTCGATAGAAAGAATTAAAAAAAACTTGTACTGCTAGGGTTGTATATATACAAAAAAAAGTATGACTTACATTCAAATCGAAAGAACCTATTAAGCTATTAATAAGTATTCCATTGAAACAATTCTTACCAGACCTAATCTCATTAATTTTGGATTTATTCACATGGATTCTTTTAAGAAAAAAGTCAAATTATCATTTCTTATTACGAATAATAAATAATGTAAAATCAGTCTGAATTTTTTCATCAGAAACTAATAGCTTACTATCAAATCATATATTATTAATTGTTAATTTTGCTCGAAATAAATTAATTAAATTTTTATCCTGGTAAAAAAAACTTCACTCGGAAATTTCTAACCAAATTCAAATTATTTCAAATTATGAAATAAAAAAATAATAACCCTCGGCTTTGTACAAATCATATTTTGTTTGAGTATTTTATTACTATGTGAATAGTTCAATGAAGCTTGACGAAAAAAATTAATGGAAAATACTTTGAAATATTTTTTATTAAATTTGGAAATTGGAATATATTTCAACATAGTGTATAATGTATTAAAATAAGTCTATGATGTTTTTTTTGAAATAGAAGACAGTAATAAATAAAACTATACTTATTCCTATTATTCCTCCTATTATTGCAATAAAAACCTAATAAATTATTACAAAAAAACAAACTTAATATGCAATTATCTGTATATAATAATTTTTTTAATAAATTTGTAATTTCTGTAATTATTGATGTAAATATAATAGTTATTGTGTGGCGTTATAAAATTCAACGCAATAACACCATAAGACGTCATTATTTGATAAGAAATTACCAACAATTTTCATAACTTTTTGTTATAAACTTGAAATATATAATCTATATGTATGAAAAGTATAATAATTTAGTTATATAAGGAACTAAAAGAAAAATTAAATAAAAAAAAAATAATAATAATTATTGTCTTGTTAAAAGGATTAGATTTCATTTTGTTAACACTATCTCATTAAAAATTATTTTTAATTTATATGCCAAGGATATTAAGTTGATATTTTATGGATAATATATTCTTTTAAATGAAAGGTGATTCCTGTTAGTAAAAATTACCAATAAAATATGAATAAAAAAAAAATTGTGCATAAAAATAATGACTTTGGACTTTACTGATTATTATTAGTTAAAATAAAAACGTCTGTTCTCTGCAAATTATACATGTAGATACATAAAAATGATTCTAGATTGCAACAAAATATTCTGACAGATTTTAATTTTTTTTATTTCAAAAGAGACATATTATACAAATTATCAGAAATATTATATTTATTATTATACCATGTACATATATTATTATTATTATTATTATTATTAATTTTTTTATTAATTTTTAATTTTTTTTTTGAAGTAAAAATAAAAATGTTAATGATTTATTTTTCCCAGTAACATGAATTTGTTTTTATTTTGAAATATTTTAATACAAAAAAATCAAAAATGATAAGGATTTATGTCTTATACTGAAATGTTTACATATAGTTTTTTTTTTTAAATCAGAATCGTTATCATATTTTAAAATTATTCCAATCATTTAAAAATATTATTTTAATTTTCTCGTTTAATGAAATATATCTTTTCTTATCACTGTTCTTTTTTTGTCTTATTTTTTTTTAACTGAAAATTGTAAGGAACTCACTCGAAATAAATTATCTTATAAATTCAAAATTCGATATTATATTATATATTGTATATATATTTAGAAAATGGTCAGAAAATTTTCATTAGGTTGGTGTATTTGCATGAGCATGTAAACGAAAATGAACCAATTTTTTTTTTTTTTTTCATATACATCGAAATTTAGACCATTTTATTGAATTTTGGTTCATATAAATTGAATTTTAAACCATTTTATTGAACTTTTGTTCATATAGATCGAGTTTACTCGGAGTCATCCATTTTGTTTTCACCAGAAATATGATCAGAAATATGATTAGCTTATTATTTTTTTGTTTAAAAAATAGAAAACGGATTAGGGATTTTCTGTGAAAAATTAAAAAAAATTACTTGATTTAACTTTTTATCCTTTGGTAAGCTTACGTACCATATACTATATTCTTTGCTTGTATATAATTTTGACAATAGCCCTTAGGTTTATATTTTTATTTTAATTTGTTGGTTACACACATTTTTTATTCTCTAAATCTTTATAATAGTGATAATGTTATAATCTCTATGAAAATTTTTATATTTATTATGACTTAATAAAAATCTTATCGGAAATTACGAAAATATTAAATTTGTTTATATGAATTATTATTTTTAATGACTGTTGTTTCATAAAAATTTTCAAAAATATGATTATTATTGGTTTATGTTGAGTTATTTATAATTTTTCAACAGTTAGACTGATTTTTTTTAGATCAATTAATTTTTCAAAAATTGATAAATAATATACACACACTAAACATTATTTATGTTGTTGGTATTAAAGTATAAAATATTTACTTACACATGAATAATAATCATAGGACACACATAAAATTATCATGGACTCTTTTTTTTTTTTTTTTTTATAAAGAAAACATAAAATTTTGTTTATTAAATATTATGCTATTTAAAATTTTGTTATATCAATCAACTATTAATATAAAATAAAATTTTTTATAATCAGAATATGATTGTTACACAAGAGAGACTATTAGAAGTTTATTTTTGATGACAGTTGTATATGTATATATACTGTTTATTTATCTATAAGTTTATTAGGCTTATTCTCATTGAACAGAAGAAGGAGGCTTTTCGAATAATTAAAAAAATATTGCCTACCTTCAATATTGAGAAAATTCTATTTATAATTTGTGATTACAAAAATAGTGGAACCGTCTGATGTTTTTAGCAGACACTGTTACTAGAATAATAGAGATTTTACACGATTGTATTGTATGTATATGGTTTCATAATTTCATAGGAAAATCAAATTACTTCTATACGGTTCTATCAATTCAACTCTGTCTGTAGTTTAAAAGGGTTCCCAACCTAATTGGGTGTATCTAGTAAAAGAAAATATCTTCATCCTAAATTCTTAATTCTGTATAAATGTACATTACTTAGATTCAGTTCACTTACTCTCTTATATAAGAATTTTATTGATGACTTATTGTCATATTTGATTCATAAGTTATTGGTGAAAATGAAATGTATTTTTTTGTAGGTTAATATTTTTCGAATGTTCAATAAATATTAGAAGATATTTTCTATATGATTTTATTGAAATAAATTAATAATAATTATTTTTCTCTATTTTCAGACAATTGAAATTATATAATTATAACTTATAATGTTCCGTTATTGGGGTCGATAAAATTAGTTATTTATTTTGGAAAATTATTTATAAATAAAATAGTTATTACATTTAG
Organism: Hybos culiciformis; assembly: GCA_964007475.1. NCBI lineage: Eukaryota > Metazoa > Arthropoda > Insecta > Diptera > Hybotidae > Hybos > Hybos culiciformis. Next base: position 67,905,533 of record OZ023274.1, on the reverse strand, counting down.
TAGTCAAGTAAGTATTTTAATCAATTTATACCAAATTCGTTTGATATATATATTTTATGACATAATTACTAAAAAACAAAATTGTAGAACAGTACCTCATAAGTGAATTAAATTAATATAATCGACTTCTACTTACATACCAATTTTTATATCTATTTTAGAAACTAGTTCGTATTCTTGATAACAATCGGGGGCTCATCATTTTTAAAATAAGAATGTATTGTAATTTTGGGCTATTTAACTGAATACTGATGGTTACATACAATTTAAAATTAAAAAATAAATTAATGCGAAAAATAAAAGAAAAATTATAATTTATCATTTTTTAATAAAACCTAATTTGTGATTTTCGCAGGCTTTCGCTTGTAAAATGCCATATAATGAAGATCATGTCAAATTTTGAAAAGTTTGCATCTTTTTCTTCTAACAACACAAAGTCCTTATTGTTTTTAATTTTAGAAATATCATACGATCAGATCGATGTTATCAATATTTAAAGTATTTAATTAGAAGAATACTTTGCTATCTATTTTAATTTTAGGTCCTTAGTTAAATCTTTAACATTCAATTCGCAAAGTTACTCATTATTTTGAACGTTCTTGTTTCGCAGTTATTATATTCATGCCAATTTAAATCAATTATTATTTTTTTTTTTTTCTAAAAAGTATATCATTTTTAATTAATTTTTTTTTTTTATAAATTGTAGGTTGACAAATTCAATTATTTCAAAGAAAAAAAAAACATTTTTGTTTTTATTATTTTTAGAATGAAAATAATGTTTTTTTTTTCATAGCCTTCAAAATTGGAATTTGAATTGCGCTTTTAAGTTAAGTTTATTACTCGTTTTCTGAATAATTTCTTTAACAAAATTTACAATTCTAAATACTTTTAATTTTAAGTTTTATATACATTGTTCAATATTTTTTTTTTGTTTTCTTTTTTTATTTTAAATTTGCATATGAATACAAAATACTTCTATTATGGTATTATATTATTTATATTATTATTATGTTAATTGAAGTGTCTATGAAATATCATAAAAATGGCAAACGCATTTTTAATAAATATAAATATAGTATATACATCAATTATCAATTAACAAGAAATTTATTTATCATATTATTTTAAACTTAAAAACAATTATTATCGAGAAATCTGTGATTTTATTATACATATTTTAATTTAAATGAAACCCTCCATCTCTAATTACTTTCCGGACTATTTAGATGTATAGTATATTATGGACAATAAATCTTTGAAATGATATATCAACAATTTTTTATAATTGTTGTAATTTTATTTCGAACTAGCTATACATTCAATACTTTCATATTCTGATTAAAATATAAGATTCGAAAATAATATTTAAATTTCATTTTAAATGCCGTATATTTTTCAACAAAAAACGGTAACTGAACCTTTTTTTTTTTAACGTAACCAAATTTGATGTAAAATAGTTTATAGTACATATTTACATGCATATGAAGTTTTAAGTTGAATTGAATAAATTTTTGAAGTTGTTACATAAATTTCAATAATTTTATTATATTTTTATATATATTTTAGTCTATAAATATTAATGTAAAATTGTCATATTTTGTCACGATTGCATTCAACAATGCCACGAAGAATTAAAAAACATTTAAAATGTAAAAAAAAAAAAAGTTTTATATGTATAAATTTATATTCCTAAGAAAATACAAAAAAAAAAAAAACTAAATATTATCTTAATAATTGCATCCGAGAAGACAAGAAACAAGTCATAAAAACTTTAAAAAAAAAGTTTATAATATAATCGAGAAATAATAACACAACCCAAAAAAAATTTACATGGTGCCTAGAAAAGTTTCAACATATTCATTCCAGAATTAATAGTGCAAAAACTTGAAACGATGTTACATGAATAGTTTTAAATTTTGTTCATTAAGGTTTGTCAACAGGAAAGTTCTTGTGGTTTTATTTTTTATAAATTGGTTAAAATTCATTAATTATCGTTGAATTCCATTAAATAATTTTATATTGGATGTCGTTAAGTTAGTTGCGAGATTTAGGACACATTAATAAAATAAAAACATACAAAGCTTGTGTTTTAAATTATAAGTTAATATATTTTCTCCTTTGGTTTGGGACTTCATCTATAAAAAATCTATAAAAAAAATAATCCAAATGAAGAACTATATTAACTATAAAAATTTTAAAAGAGAATTAGATCCAATAAAATGAAAATTTAATAATAGAAATTCAGTAAAATATTTAAAATAAATATTTTAGCAGTACTATGTACGTATAAAGAAAACCAGAACAGAAGTATATTCTTTACGAAAAAAAATAAAAGAATTATTTTCCAAGCCTAATTTAATTTTGAATTTTTGATGAATCAATTTCATTTAAATTTTTTATTTTACGTATATACACAAAAATATTATATTCTATACACATTTACTTTGAAAGTTATAAATAGCTTACTTACTTTACATTTTTAACAAAAATAAAAACAATATATATATTAAAGAGCAGCAATAAGCATAGAGAAATTATTTTAGCAAAAAAAAAAAAATCAAATATGAAAATTTATAATTTTCTAACAAGTGGAATATTTTAACTTTATTATTGCATTGTTGGTTTTCTTTGTAAATGGTGTGTCAAAGTAAAATATTTTAACAAAAAGAAAACAACATACCAACAATGAATTTATTTAGAAAAAATATTTTCATTAAACTTAACTTCATCTAAAAAAAAAAAATTTATAAAAGAAAATATTCGAAATTGCAATGAAAATTCATCAGAGATTTATTTAACCAAAAAATATTTTACTCCTTCATCTCACCCTCACCATTTTTTGCTGCATCTTTGGAAACTCTTATTTTATTTTATTTTTTGTAATATGAAGTTGATTTAAGTGCGTTTTACTTTTTTTTTGATGTCAAAGTACAGTGTTTCCCAACTCAAAAATAGCCAATTGAATACAAAGTTGAGATTTTGCCAAGGTTTTCTTTTTTAAGGATTTTTCTTTGATTTCGCTTTTTAATTAATAACGTCGACAGTTAACTTACTTAGTTTTCAATTTCAATTATTTTTTTTATTGTATTATTATATGTAAAACATCCAAAAACGACCACCTTGATAAATTATTAACTACTATCAAAGGATATAAAAGCACATTATTTTCGTAACAAAATTATGAACTCTTTAGCTATTTTCATTTCTTTGAAAGTATTTTTTTAAATACAGAATCAAATCTACTTCGAACTTCCAAATCAAGATAAGAATGGTAGAGAATTTTTATTAAGTTAATGCGTGATAAATTAAGTTCATACAACTTGTGATATTGTTGTAAACCAGTAAAAAACTCAATTACAAAAATATTAATTTTTTTTTTAAATAATTATTAATTTTATATAATTTTCAATTTAATATTCCTGAATCAGTTAAAGTAGTTTTTGCTAACAATTAATAGTGAAAATTTATATTATGTGTGAAGGTATAGCAGCGCGCGCAGCAGTCTTTAAATACTTATTTTACAACATGTTCCACCTTAGGTAAACGTGATAGTTTAAAAACGATTTAACAGAGAAAAAAAAAAAAAAACAAAAAGAAACTAAATATAACCAACAATTTATCATTTTTCAATGTGGCCGCCTCTATCTTAAAATCTAATTTATACTATTCTTTCGATATTCATATATGCTTACATACATGTAGAAGAATCCCATGTATTACAATTATGTTTAGTCAAATAGAAATATTTTTAAGAAACAAAAAAAATATATGTTTATTGTACATATACATTTATGTACCATATATTATTTTCTTTTGAAATTAAAAAAAAAAAAACGTTTGAAGATTACTTCATTTTTGTAATAATAAGCTTATGCCTAATAAAGTTTTAACAATAATATTTTGATGTTCGATTTATTTTGAAATATCAATATTTCAGCCACAATGAATTATCTAATAGCTTGGCTTAAGTATTTTAATATCGAATAGAATTGAACTTTTTGACGTCAAAAATTGTGAATGTATATTTTCTAAGCCAAAAATCAGAAAAAAAAGCATTTATCTTAATTGTTGAAAAAAAAAAAACAAGAAATTAAATTTCAAATAAAATAAAATTATTAAACCATAGTAGATACACCTGAAGATTAACGAATTTCCAACTATAAATGAATATCATAAATTTTTAACTTCTTTAAAAAATCAAATTAAATTTTCTATTTCATTGAATAAGTTTAGACGCTCCTTTAAAATAATTTTGCTAGTTAAAAAATTAATGATATTAAAAAAAAATCTTGACGGATGACTATGTCTTGTACATATCTCTCAAAATTTCTTCTATGTCAACCTAAAAAAAAAAACAAATTAAAATAAAAATATTGTGAAATATCTTGGTTCGTACATACATATAGTACATATCTGAAAATGTATATTAATGTCATTCTCTAACTTCGATGTTAATTAGATTCAATAAATCATCAATGTAGCTTGAACGGTAGTCGTGTTTAGTTATAATTTTTTTTTTTTTTTTTCAATTTCCAATCTTTGATGCAAATCTCTTTATTTATTTTTATTTTCCCAATAATTCCATGCCTCAATTCAAATTAAGTTTTTTGTCAATTAAGTTACTCAACAATATATTAACATAGATATGCTCATTATGGTTTTCTGAAAAATTCAAACAGGCAACAATAAAATATTTTTAGTTTCTATGAATTGAATAGTTTTCCTCTGAAGTAAATTAAATGCAAAATAACCAGAAAGAGTAAAAAAAAATTTTAATAAAGCTATAAGGTATTTCGTATGATTATTTTTTTTTTAATTTTGTTTCTTTAAAGAAATATAATAATGAAAATAGTAGTGTTTCATTACATTGAATCTAATCAGTGCTAAAAATCAATATCATCAATGCTCAGCAGGGATATTGAATATTTTTTTTCTTCAATTTATTAGTCCTATGTTAATTTTACTATAGGCTTGTGAGTGTAATATTGAAAACAGAATAATATAAAAATATCGTACCTAGTGAGAATTAAGCATGATAATATTTTAATAATTTTTATAATGTTATTTCGAAAACTAAGCTATAGGCCTACTTAAATTCATTGCGTACTAACTATTTAAGCCTAAATTACTATTTTAACGTAGTTACTTTTATATGTTTTATATGTGTACAATATTTAGTCATAATTATTGAATTCTTAAATATAAATTTGTAAAATGTTGTAAAAAGTAAGTTAATAATGCTAGAAAGTCTAAATACCTGATTGGATATTCATTATGTTGAATCTACTAATTTAACGTTAGTATTCTTGAACCCCTTAGATAAGGACTCTAAATATAATTTAGATAAAAGTAATAAATTCTCTAATTTCAAATTGATTGCGGAAGTTTTTTGATTATAATATTAGAGTTGCAAAAACGAATGCTAATTCATTAAAGTTTTTAATTTAAAACTTAATAATTACATTATTTAGTAGTCTTAAAAAATAGTTGTTGTTCTATTATTTTTGGTATGTAAAATTAAATAAATTAGATTAAAAATTGGTCCTAACATAAAAGTTCAATATATAAATCCTAGGACTTTTCTGATGCATAAAAGTAAAGCTTTTTATGATTATAATCAGTTGCTTGCAAAAAAAAAAAAAAATTTTTTAATGATCAATTTTTTCCATGTACTTTAAACTCTCTAGTAAATCACCACCAATTACAATTTTTCTATGCAACCAAACCAATATAATGCAATGAATCTTGTCTACTTTATTTTTGTTTCTGAAAAGAAATTGCTTTTTTTTTTGTGGTTTATATGCGACTTAGTTGAATGAGAATCACGATCCCGGAAGAATCATATGATTTCTTTCTTTGAAGCGATTTGACGATTTGATTTCTTTAGAAAATTTAAAAGAAAATTGTTCATATATTTATAACGAAGCAAGGCTGAAAATAATCCACCTTATATTTGTCTGAAATGAAAATTCTTATATATATTTTTGTAATAAAAAAATATTATTTAATAATAATTTTACCAATATAGGTTTTTTTCTTTTTTTTTCATTATTATCATCATTGAATTGAAATGTTGATTGGCATTTAATGAGAGATCTATATATGAAATTAAAGGATTTTCTTGTTGATCTTGTTCGGATAGACTTATTGAAAGTTGAATTGAATAAAAAATCATAAACTTATAGAGGATTAATTCATAACGTTAGTTTTGTAACTTAAATAACAGAATCAAATGGAGCAAGTTAAGCAATTTAAGTGTCTGTAACTTGTTTAAATTTCATAACACTAACAACTGTCTTACTCTTTGCCACAAATATACGTACTCGAAGGCTGCTTTAAATTTTAAGTAATTTATTTGTGATAAACATTTTTGTTTCGAATAGTTTCCAATGACATTTTCACATAAAACTATAAAACTTGATTTTCATGAGTATCGGTACCGTAGTGACAGAGACGGAACTTTTGGTATCAGTAAATTTTCTTATATATATAGGTACATTCTTAAAATTTCAAATTTCACAACTTGCATAAACTATTCGATATGAATTCAATTATAAAATAAATTTTAAAATAAATTCACTAGCTAGAAGATTTTTTTTATGCATTACCTACATACATATACGTACAATATACAATTAAGAGCTTTAAACTAATAATTAAGATAATCTATGTGTTTAACAATTCAATCTTGATGAAAATTCAAGAATAATTTTTTTTTTTAATTTTTAACTAAAACACCGTTATTTATATGAATATAAAAATGTATGTATATGTACATTGTACATATAAAATCGAGATTTTAAGTCATGTTTAACGATATTTCCTTTCGTCTTGAAAAAACTATTTTTTTTTTTCTACATTTCTTTCTATTTTTAAATAGTCAATAATGATTAAAAATGAAGAAAATTTAAATCGATCCATGAAATGATTCCCCATTGAGAATCTATCTAGATCTTCGTGGTAGAGTAGAGTTAATATATTTCGTTGTTTTTTTTTGTGCTTGTATTTTTTTTTTATTTCATGTTATCCTCAACATAGTTAATATTTTACCAATCTAGGAAGCAATTTTCTTCTTTTTTTTATTCTTTTTTTTTGGTTTATTAAGAAGTGCTCTATGGAATTGCTATTAAGAAATGTTTATTTTGTGATTATAAATTCTTTTCTATAAAAATATAATATAATATAATACATTTATAAAGATTTTTTTCTTTATTTTCTTGTAGAGAATGAAGAAGGAGTTTATTTCTATATATACGAAATATGAACATTGGTCAATGTTATTATTTTTTTTTGTACATATTTATATTGAAAATACCTATATACAGAGAGAGAGTCCATAGTATTTATTTACAAAAAGAAAATCGTTATACAATAAAACCGTGTGATACTAAAAAATGATCTTGTCTTATTTGATAATCACTTCCAAATGAAAATAAATTTAACAAAATATCTTAATGCGATTGTTTTTTATTTAAAATTCTTCTTGTTTTTTTTTTGCAATTTGAAATTTTATACTAATGTTGAAAAAATTATATTGGGTTTTGTAAAAAGTAATTTAGAATATAAAAAAAAAAATTTATTATAAATTTAGCAAAATCATAGTTAAAATTACAATAAATTTATTAATAATTAAAAATAAATGTATATAACATTAAAATATTAGTTAGGGGATCTGTGTGTGTGTGTATATCTATCTTCAACATAGTTGAGTTCTATTTATTCGTGTATGAGATTAAAATCGATTATGTAAATAATTAACTTTTCTTTTTTTTTTGTTTAAAAATAAGAGATAGTAATTTCTTTGATCATTAAAGTTCTGATAATTCGAAAAGGAAATATCATGATTCAGAAATAATGTTATCTTCTAGATTTCTGGATTACACTGGTACTTGAACCTAAAAATTAATTAATTAACATTATGTTATAGAAAAAATATAATATTACAACTTTTATATTAATTCGTTTAGATTTTACTCCAAATTTGTTGACAAAAACTTTATTAGAACTTAACCACAGGACTCTGAAAATCTTCTGCAATTTCAATAGTATTCTATTAAATTATATCTCAATAGTATTCTATGAAATTTGAGAACAAATACATTTTACTTATTTTTACAAAAATATATAAATATTCATAAATTTTAATTTAAGCATTATTTTATTTTCATTGAGGCTATATTCTTTTAATAAAAACGAATGAAAAAAAAAATAAAGATTGATTATTTATCAAATGTTACATTTCTTAAGAAATTCAATTAAGATTCATTGAAATTTATTCGTTTAATTTACACACAATCAGAGAGAGTTACAAAAAAAACATTTTTTTTGCCCATAAGAAACTATACATAAATGCACACTGTTATATGTACAAACATAATACATACATAATAAATATGTATTTACAGTACATTCATTTATATTTATTAATAAGAAATCAAACAAGTTATTTTTTTTTGTTCTCTCTGTTTCAAATTAAATTATGATCTCTACTTTAATTCAATTAAATTAACTACTTGTCCAAATTAATCAATGAAATTGTTCATAAATTTCTATAATGTGTGAAAATGATTGCGGCTTCAGCTTGACTGAATAATTTAATAAAAAAATTAGAATTAATTTAAAATATTTTTGAAAAAATTAAATAACGTCATTACTGTAAGAGAAACTTTGAAATAGTAATTAAAATAAGTTGTATATATTAACAAAAAAACCAATTACTGAAGCAAATATAGTAAGGTCTGTATAGATCTTGTGAATTTGAAATTTGAATAAACATTTGATCAAAACTAACTTTTAAGCCGAATTATTAATTGATGCCTCTATCCACGAATTCAGTTCATCAGCTCTCTTCAGATATGCTATAATAACAACTCTGCTGCCAATTGATTTTGGACGAACAAGAAGTGTTTTTATATTATTTATCATTCTTTTCCTATACATCTCAAAGTATAATAGAAACTATAATAGTTAATTTTAATCTGAAAATAAATATAATTATGTGTTTTTGATTTTATATAAAAATCAAGAAAAAAAATTAGAAAACCATTAGAATTTTCTAAGAACCCCTATTATGTATAATTAAAATGCAAAATGAATCTGTGAAAATGGTCAAGCTAAATTTTTTAATTGTATATTGATTCCACAACATTTACAGCATATAAATATTTCATAATAACTGACTAGGGGTTTATAATTTTTTTTTTTTTTTAATTTAATAAAAATATAAAAAAAAATTAAAAAATTCTTGTATTTTGCTTATTTTTATATAAATTTTTTGGTTTTTTTTTTTTACAATAATCCGTTTTCGATTTTTATCACTGTGGTTTTTTTTTTTTGTTATTGCTGCCCTAAAGCATTATGCTTTATGTTGTTTTTTTGTTTTTTTTTTTTAACTTATTATTATTATTTTTGTATTTTATTTAGATAAACATCATTATGCTGCAATGCACTTATAATTCATGATTTTTGTTAACATAAAATAATAATTATTAATCAAATATTTGAAAAAAAAAAATAAATAAATAAAATTTTACGAATAATATAATAATGAAGTTATGTACAAAATAAATAATAAAAATATATGTAGATATATATATATTTTTAACATGAAAATGATTTGTAATCTGGCGTGAATTTGACAATCAATTTTACAAGAAAGTGATTCATGATCATTTAAAAAAAATAAAAATAAAAAAAAAATAAAACTCCCAGCAGGAAATCTTTTTTTTTTATTTTTTTTATTAAATTTTTTTTTTAAGATTTATGTTTGAATAATAAAAAAAAAATATTACTTTTAATATTTTTTTTTTATTTTTAATTTCGAAAATACATAATTATGTGTGCCTCAAAATATTTATGTGAGGACAACATTCTTTCATAAAAAAAAAATTAATAAGTAATAATAATAAGGACAGTAATTTCAATTGCAATCTTAGTAATTTTGTTTTCTTAAATAAAACCTTAAGGGATTAAAACTTAAAAATATGTCAACTTATTTTGAATTTTTATCATATTAAAGTCCGGGAGCTTATTCTGATATATAATAATAATTCAGAAGTTCTAGCAATACTATATATAAAATTTTGACGTTATTTATAAAAATTTGTTCAAAAATTTGTTCACTTGATTCTTGAATGTATTTTCATAACATATACTGGCTATACTTTTAAAAAAACATATAGTTTATGTAATAAGCGAGTCACACTACAACTAAAAAGCCACTACTCATGACGGCTTTTTTAAATGCGTTCACAGTTGCACTTTTTGGTTTTTTTTCTTTTTTTTTCTCGTTTTGTCATATCTTTTTCCTTTTTTTTTGGGAATTTTTTTTGTTTTTTTATTCGTTTTTTTTAAAAAATTGCCGCCAACTTCCTGAAAGTATGCAATTGTTAGTTTATTTTTTTCTCACAGAGCTCATTTGTTATTTGATCCCTGATTTTCTAGTGGCTTTTTGAAAAGCCACTAGCTTTTTTTTCTTTTTTTTGTATGGAAAAAGCCACGAAATAGCCACAACGATGATAGCTTTTTCAAAAAGCCATTAAAAAGCCGAAGTGTGACAGCCTTATAAGTTTGTCTCGTTTCCAGTATTATTGGTCTAAGTTATTTAAAGAATGTTATAATCGGAATAATTTATTTTATAATCCAAAATTGATCTTCTATAAAATGAAAATAATTAAGCTTGTATTGCCAGAGATGATGTAAAATATAAGATGTCGCATTGGATATTAAAAATTGTTTTTTATATTGTTTGATTTCGACGTACCACAGCACGTCCACCAACATGTTGTACGTCCAAAGCAAAAAAAATATAAAAAAAACAATTTTTAGTATCTAATGCGACATCTCTATTTTTCAACATCTCTGATATTACATAAAAATAAATTTATGCAAATAATAACTATAGCTAACTGTATTATTATATGAATTTCTTTGGCGTGTACACAGAAAGACCTAACATTATAAGTCCGCATTGTATAATTCACATTATAATTTAATTTTTATTTTTTTTTTATTTTATTTATTAAATTAAATTTTTTTTATGCGTCATAAATTGATTTCAATTACATTATATATTTGAATTCCTTGAAATTATATGGCATTTTAAATTAATGATCAATAAAAATTATCATTTCGAAAAAAATAAAAAAATAACTATCTGGCTACTTGTTAAAGATATATCATTTTTAAATATAGAGAAAAACAAATTATTTATAAGCTATAGTTAGTCGTTGAATACAAAATCAGATTTATATAGGTGCATATGTAAAATATAACTAATTGTTTTTTGTTTGTATATGTTTCATCCTTCTATATTAAATTATTGTATAGTAAAACCATAATGAACTGAACATTTTATTCAAAGATGGCATCACAAATTTTGACTAAAAAAATTAATTTTTTTAAATAAAAGTTCAATTAATTTTCAAATTATTTTCATAAATAACTTTCGAACTTTTATGGTCGAGAATTTAGGGGTAAGAGACTTTTTATAATTTTTTATTCACATTTGACAACTGATTTTTTCGCTGATCATGTTTGACAACCTTTATTGAAAGAAATTCATTGTACAATAGTACAAACAATATTTTAATCCATCTAACGAAGAAATATTCCAACTTCATTTTTAAAATCTTTATTTGTCTATAGGTTTTGTATAAATTTAGTGAGAGTTGTTTAAGTGGCTCACTTTTATAACTTATTGTATTTTAATATTTAATAATTTATTTTATGTTTATATAAAGTTATACAATTAAACAATATTATTATATTATATCTCTCAACTCACTTACGATAGACCTAAAGGCATATAGAAGGGTTATTCAAATGTATTTTTTAAATAACTAAGTTTTAAAAATTTGACCATTTTCTTTTTCAATATATTTTAATATATTATTTCAAGAACTTCGATATTAACAACAGAATTAAAATTATATCATAAGCATAATTTTTGTAATTTAAGTCTAAATAACATACTGCTAGGTTGTGACTATTATATTTATCACCCTATTAATTAACCATAATCGTAAAAAAATTAATTCATTAAAATATTTTTATTATTAAAATGTGCTTATTTAATTTGAATATTTTTTCTTCTCTACATAACGATATTAAGGAAACTCTAGATTTATATCCAAGTTATTAAGGCCATTAATGGACTTTATGTGTAAATTGCAAAAACATTTATATTATTTACAATATTTACATATTTAACATTAAATTTTATGTAATAAAATTACATAAATTAAGATAGGCATTATGGGTGCAAGAAGCCAAATAATGTGTACTTAAATGAGGAAAACCGATCATAAATTTTTAGCCATAAATTCTACACAAAAAATTACAAAAAAAAAAAAATCTGTATTTTTTGTATATGAAATTAATTTTTTTACTACAAGTAGAATGAATTAAATTTCTAAATGCATATAAATGTAAATTGGTAATAATTTTAAAATATTTATTATCGCTCTTTACCCATTACAATTATTTTTTGGCACAGATTTATAGGTAGTTAAAATGTAAATGTAATGGGAAATATAAATATATTTTAAATATGTTGTATATGTATTAGACACCAGCTTCTTGTGTACTTGTTTTCTTGTCTTTACATAGAATTTTCGATTTTAATAAACAAATATATAAATACTTATTAATATAAATTTTATAAATATAAAATAGAAATCTTTAAAACATATTTATGACATTTTATGATTGCATTGCACAAAAAATTTAAAACTAAATATAATTAAAATTTTTCTTAAATTTGTTTTTTAAATATCGATATAGCCGATATAATTATCTATATTGTAGACATATAATTAAGAGAAAATTCTTGTTATAATAGTAATGATTTATAGTCAAATGAAAAAGTTAGTGCACTTGCACATAACAATTTTACTGCTATACCTACTGGTAGTCGATATAATGCTCAGAATATTGAAAATTTATAATAAGTTTATAAAAATTCTCGAATTATTGAAGAAGATTTAAAAACTTATATAATCGAAAATGTGTATCGGTCAAGTTTTCACATATGTATAAAGGCGGAAAAATTTATTTATAAATTCAAGAAAATTTTTTCTTTTATTCATGTTTACTTAAAAAAAAAAATGTTTCGAATTTTTTTTTTTCAAAAATATTTAAAATAACTTTTATTGTTTACATTCAATATTTAATTTTTTTTAATGTTGCAAAGAATATTTTTATATGTTTAGTAGTGTTATGTGTATATATAATAAAAAAAAAACTATGCGCGCACTTAAAATATTTTATTACAAATAATCCACATAATAAAGCATAATAATTTTTTTTATGCAATTTATACGTTTTTTGATTAGATTTATTTAATAAAAATAATATTTTTTTTATTTTATTTTCTTTATTTTAAATTGATTTCAAGTTAAGATATTTGAGACAATATTGTCCATAAATAAAATTCATCACGATATGAATTTATTGGTTTAGTAGAAAGATAAAGAAAAACAAAAACCTTTAATAAATATTTTAGAAATTATGTACCGTGCGCGCATCATTTGTTTTGGATTTTTTTCTTCTTGCATATAGTTTTCCACATAAATATATTTTAGTTTATATTATGTATTTGAAGAAGCATTGAAGAAGTAGTATAATATTGTTTTTTTTTTTTAGAAAATTTCCCTAGATAGGTAAGAAACATTAATAGAAAAATATTCCTTTAACTATTCGAATTTTTCAGGTTGGCGGAAAAAAGCGCATAAAAGTCAAAAAAATAAACGTCAGGATTATGGTGGATTATATTTTGTCATTTATTTATGAAATAAAATACGTATAAAGGCTTCGAAATTGAGGATGTATTGCTATCATCAACAAGTGTCAAAAATAAAATTTAAAAACAAAAAAAATAGCCTCCTGGACAATTGCGATTTAGAAAATTATTGAGATTTAGAAAATTATTAAGAGGGATATAAATTTTTTTCTAGCTTGTGTCATAAATAGAACAAAATAATGTTACTTAAATCTTACGATACTTAAATTGTTTTGCTTGAATTTATTTCTCTTTCGCGATACATAATGTAGAACAAATATGTAAAAATTAATTCTATAAAATTGTTGCTAATGCCCAAAAAAATAAATAAATAAGGAATTTATATGTATCAACTTTTCGATTCTTAAAAACAACAAAAAATATTTAAATTCCGAGGAAAAAAAAAACAAATTTACCACTTTATTTTGATTATATAAATTTCGTTTTTCTTATCTTTCATTTTAAAACGAATTAAAAAACCTCAATTATTAATGTTATCAAACCACAACTTCCAATTCTCAAGTCTTATGGAGCTGGATTTTTTTTTTTTAAAGGAAGACACATATTGTATACTTATTATTATAACAGTTTATCGTCAATGCCCAAATCGATGAGGCAAAACGTTGATACTATGTACAGTCAGTAAAAATATTTAAAATACATCAAATTAAAACTATAAATTTAGACTTCAATGGATCAATTGCATTAATAAATAAAAGTTGTTTTATTCGGAAAAAAGGTTCTTGATCTTTTTGAATAAACATTTTTTTTTGTTTCAGAAAGTGTGTCATGATATCTTACAGTGCATAATGTTTATAAGAATCTTTATGTATAATGAAAATTATACTTCTTTCTTACACACCCAAAATTTAGACGTATGCCGAAGAAGTTTTTTCCTTGTCAATATTTTTCTTTGATATATGAAAAAGAAAATTTATAGATCAAAATATCGGAAGAGTATAATAAAGAAAATTTCCTTAAATTATATAGGTACCTATACTACAAGAAATTTATTACAACAAATTTATTGTGATTTTTTTTTTTGTTAATTTACTTTTAACATGATATATAATATATTTTTGTCGTGCCAAGTAAAATCATAAAGTTGAATCTGAAACTACTTAGTACTTGCCTTTGCCTATTATAAAGTTCATCAATTTTCTATAATATAATATTTGATTAAAGTTAAAAAACAAATCATTTAATAATAGCAAAGCAATATGTTTTGAAAAAATTTAAATTTGTAAAATTTTTCTATGTTATAAACATATGTTTGTAAATTCATTTAACATTTTTTATAATCATTGTTATTTTATGATCAATCATTTTATGATCAATTTTCTAATACTATAATTTTATATTTTCTCGATCATTTTTTTTTAATTTAATATTTTTCAATATTTTAATCAAATTTGATAATATAGATATATTTGGCGCAATATTATAATTGAGCATGAGTGCCTAACCTAGAAATAGTAAAACGTTAAAAAATTTGTATTAAAAAAAAAATTTTCTTATCTGTTTTTCAGGTTCGTGGATAAAAATTTAGTTAAAATAATTTAGTCAACATTTACCATAATATTTTTAAAAGTATTATCTGTATAGAGACATTATGCATATGTTCGTCTGTCCCGCATTAATTAGTCAAAACGTAATCCTGATGTTTCTATTTCTTTTTCATATTTAAAAACAATTCATCTCTTAATTTTGATTCATTTAGTTGCAACAATTATGATTTCTCTAATAACAATAATTTTGATCTTCTTCTAATTGAACTAGAGTTCTTTCACCATTTCTTAAATATGGCTTCCAAATAACTTTGAATATTACAATACGCTTCCTATTCGCTATCGTCATATAATGGTCATCGAAGTTTCGCTGCTGATAACAATTATTATTAAATCCGAATTCCGTAAATAATTAAAAAACAATTTTGTTTTTAATTCACAGAAATGGTTTTAGTACTGAATGGTGTTCTTCAGGATGAATGTCCCATGGATACAAATACATTATTTCTTCAGCATCCTGTTTATCGAGATTATGCTTCGCAATTGTTATCAATTCCAACAAAAACTGTTGGTCCAATGGGATTACTTTATGTAGGACAACGTGAAATGGCAGCTGTGGCGCCACATGATAAAAATGTTAGCATAATTGGTTCAGATGATGCAACTACATGTATAATTGTTGTTGTCAGACATTCTGGCTCTGGAGCTGTTGCCTTAGCTCATTTAGATGGAAATGGTATCGATGAAGCAGTTACAACAATGGTATCTCGAGTTCAAGAATTAGCTTTGGGATATCCTGAAGGTAGAATTGAATTACAATTAATTGGTGGATTTCGAGATCAACAAGGCTATGGTGAAGATATATTTTATTCAATTATGCGTAAGTTTTTATTTTCATTATCTTTTATGTACATAGATGTTAATTTGTATATTGTGTTACTTTTAAAAATGAAAGACTTGACATAAATGTAGATAGAACCTTCCTTTTCGTAAAAATTCATTACGTTAGTACTAACGGAAAAAGCTCAAATACGAATTTATAGCCCATAAGGAATGCAGTTTTAACAAATTTAAATGTCGTTTAAGTTGCATTTTTTTGTAAATAAAAAAACTGTGAATATGAGTTCAAGAATAAATCTTATTTCTTATTGCAAAAAATTGTAGAAACACTTCTCAATAGCAATCTGTAGTTTATAACGTGTGCTGAGAAATGAAACAACGTACGATATTTATACGTCATTATTAGATAATAGCACATTCGATTCCTCGTACTCGATTTTATAAGTATACAAATATTTTGCAATATTCTTAATGTTGATTAAAATGTGTTTTTTAGATGAAAATTTTAAGTTACTTGATATTTTTCCATACGTTTTTTTTTAATTGTCCAATCTTTAAACTCAAATTATTCGAAACTATACTTTTCATTATACATCGTTTCATTTCTTAGCAGACGATAAGGTACACTGATCTAAAGTACAGATAACAAAAATTGTACTCATTTTTTGAGGGAAAAATTAATTGTAAGCTACAATTTACAATTTATCATTAAGCATTTGATTTATTTTTCCTTTTGATAAAGTAAAAAATAAATAAAGAGGAGTGGTGATTTTTCTGAGTTTTTCTTTACTCCTAAGCATAACTAAAATATTTTATTAATGTATATTTAATATAATATATACTTGTGTACTTCTTAATGATTGTTTTTAAGACATTTAATACTCTTTAAGAAATTTTTTTTTTTACTTTCAACAAGCTGATATTTTTTATGTAATATAAAGTTCACAAAAGGTTTTCCAAAGTAATTGGTCATTAAAAACTTCTTAAAAATATAAAATAATTTTTTTAATGGAAAAAAAATTAATAAAATAAAAATATGAATAAATGAAAAAAATATATATATATATAATTATTCTAAATTTAAATAATTCAGCAGTTGTCTACAATTTTTGGAATTTATTTTCACATAAGTACAAAGCTTGTGCTTACGTTTAATGTAAATTCAATAATATTTTATTATAGTTTTCTAAAAAAATTTCTCATTATATTTAATTAAGGAAGTGTGGAATAATAAAGTTCTGGAAGACAAAAAATTAGTAAAAATTAAAAATCCTGAAATATTGTAAGTCAAATGTTTTTTTCAGAATCATTTCATAAGCATCACTTAGAAATAGATTTAACACAGGCGTGTGCTGGTGAATTAAACACAATATTACGGGGTGATAATAATTGGCCAATTATATATGGAGTTGGGGTTAATATAAGAACTGGTGAGATATTTCCAGCTACATTTCCCGATAGAGGACCTGACCAACAATTAAGAGTTGCCAGAAATTTTACAGGGGCCCAAAGTGTAAGTTTAAAAAAATAAATAAATTAAATGGTGTTATTTTTTACAATTTCTAAAATTAAATTTTTAAAATTTTAATTGGTTATTATTATTTCAATAGGTTTTAGATATTTATGATTGTTCAGTTGGTATGTTAAGAATTGGTCCATTTAATTATGATCCATTGCGTGGAGTAGATTTATGGTTATCACAAAGTGATGAGTTTTTATTACAGCATTTATCAACAAGTCCCGATGTTGAACCACCTCATTTTGCAATGCAGGCATGTTATAAATAATATTTCATAATTAATTTATTATAAACAATAATTAATAGATTATCGCAATTTTATAAAGAGTACGGATTACAGATAGTTCCTTATAAAATCTATTGGTATTTGTTTTTTATAAATATCAAGAAACTGAATTGACTAGAATTTATAGGCAAAATTAATATTTATGAAAAATTATCAATAAATTATTAATTTTTTAGGTCAGAGCAGCGTTAAAATATATTCAAGAAAATCAATTTCCAGCAATCACTGTATTTCGAGATAATCGACCACATTATTTCCGACGTGATGAAACTACTGGATATTGGCAACCATATCGTTATTAATCGTTATTTATAAAAAAAAAAAGTTTATTAAAATAAGGAAATGGAAAATTTGTTTTTTTTTTTTTGGTTTATAGATAATTAAAAAATAATTATTGTACAGAGTACATCTCCTTTATGCATGAAGAGTTCGTATATACTTAATGATATAACATATTTAATTTAATTCTGCTTCTAAAACTGAAATTTTAAGCAATTATTGATGTCCCATTTTAAAAGCTAATAAGGAAATTAGGAATCGTAGATTTTTATTTTGTATTACAATGTATTTTTGATATTTATTGGATTTTAACTATAGTGTCAATTTAATAAAATAAAATAAAATTGTGTTAAAACTCATCACATAATTTATTATATAATCTTTATAAACAAATAAACTTATCCTGCATATTTGAACAAAAATATTAAGCTAACTTTTTTAATGTAAAAATATTTTTATTTATAAAATTGTTAATGAAATATACCTACTCATCATAATTATTTATCTTAAATAAACATTTAATGCTGAAATTTTCTTAAAATTAAAAATAAATATCTTTAATAAGCGCCAAGTGAAAAAAACTCTTTATTTTTTAATTTATTATTACGAAAATTAAATATGATTTTACTTATAGATTTAGATAGGTAGAAAAATTTAACATGTAGCATTACTCAGTATAATAATTAATAGAACTTTATGAGAATTTATTAACACAGTAAAATGTACAATAATTTTTTCTTCAATCACCTAACTACCTTAAGAATATTGAATTTAAATTGTTATTGAGCGTTTCTGTGATGCATTTGGCATGTGGGATAAGGTGGAAATCCATTTTTAAATATTTACTTAATAATTATTTAATTTCACGAGAACGCTATTTAACCAAATTTTATGTCCAGACTATAAAGAAAACAAAAGTTTTAAATAACGAGTTTTTCATACGTACTTATTTTACTTGGTTTCAGAAACTAATTATGTTATTGAATAACATTTTCTATACACAGACTAGTTTTTATTCAAATGCGATGAAAAACTCAATAGAAATATTTTTAACAGCTTTATCAAATTCTATCCTTTCAACGCATGGCGTTTGTTTTTTTATATTTTTGAGATTTATGATTTTACTTCTCTTACAGCTTGCAAATATGTTTTCTAAGCTTCATGTCTAAGCTAATCATTTTAATCTAATAATTTGATATTTTTAATAGATGTATGTATAACTAATGTTAATATTTATGTAAATAATATAAAAGTTCAAATGACGGGTAAATAAATATTAATTTTGAAAGGAATAATAAAATGTTTGATAAGTAAGGAACTTAATAAAAACTGAGTTCATAGCTTTATAATTTTTTTCGTTCTGTAAAATACATATTAAATAAATTAAGACATTATTTTTAACCTTTTTTAATAAAATTTAATTAGCTTTAAATTTCGCTTACATAATTATTTCTCTTCTGATTCTCTTTATAATTAGGAAATATTGAAAAAATATTATTTCACCGTGATATTAATCCATAAAAGGATTCTTAATTATTTTACTTGAAAATATATGATAACGAATGACCTAAAATAAAATACATAATATCATGATTTATATATTATTTATTCTCTTCAGTTAAAAATTATTCAAAGATGAAATTAATATTATTACACAAAAAGTGGATAGATTTTTTCCTACCATTCAATTTATCTATTTAGCTAACATCTACAGAGCTTATTTTTCACATAAAATCCCAATTTTCTTTCTTTAAATTTTAATTATAATTATGTTTTTAAGTATACTTAAAAAAAAAAAATATGCTGTAATTATAAATAATTGTATACTAATTGAATAGGAAAATCTAATTCTTAAATTAATAGTTTTAACATTATTACTTAAAATAATTTTCTATTTTATTTACTTTATAAAATTTATTGTTAACGTTATTGTAAAAATAGTTAACTATAAAAATAAGATTGCCCTATTAAAATAAATATAAATTATAAAATAATATATTTGGGAAAATTAAATGTTAATTTAAAAAAAAAAAAAATAAATATAATATTGTTTTATTCTATTTCGTATTGTTAATAACCTGCCATTTACACAGGATGTTTTCGAAGATTAAAATTAAAATTTTTTTTGAATGTATTTTCGTAAAAATCTCCGAAATAATTTTCACTGTCCAGATTAAAATCTAGATTTTAGTTTGGATTATAATCTTTTTTTAAGTAAAACTATTTAAATTTTGAATTTAATTTTAAATTTATATATTAAAAAAAAAAAATAAATAAATCAAAAATATTTTTTTTCGTTTTAAGTTTTTCATTTATTTATTTTTTTATCTTTGATATCTCTATTTTAAAAATTTTTTTTTTCCATTTTTTTTTTTGACAGAAAATAATTAATATTTTAAGCAAGATTTTTAGTCCAGACTAAAATCAAGATTTTTTCGTTTTATACAACTTTTACACAGCAGTCAAAAAAAATCTTGATTTTAATCTTCGAAAACATCCTGTGTAAATGGCAAGTAAGACCGATTATTTTTTCTAAAATTAATTTGTAGCAAAAGTAGTAAGTATTTTCTTAACTAAATGGACAAAATGGAGTATTATGATTGCTTCACAATAATCGATGAAATTATATGAAAACAAAATTAACTAGAAACAAGTGCTCTGAAAGAAATACGATTGACGCAAGTAGACAGTAATTAATAACCATGTATTGTACGTACAAGAGCATTATAATTATAACTTCGTAAACCATGTATCGCTTCGTCGCTCAATGAAAACTAATAATTAAAAAAGTAAAATTGAGATAATTGGGTGTTCTAAAATTAAGATTTAAAACTCAGCATTCGAAATTATTCATGTCCTTGCATGTCGTGCTGGGCTCATTATGCAGTTTAATTTCAAGCGAAAAACTTCAACTCAAAATAACTTTAATAACTTTTGAGCGAGTAGACGAAAAACTTTCAAACTTTGTGAGAATAAAGTATAAAGGACTAGTATTTTTTACATTTTGCTCAATTAGGGAATTTGATTATCAGAGAATAGTACATATAGCTCATTATGCACTGTTTATGTTTTTAAATACAAAAGTCAAAGAAAAACAAGTACTGCATTAAAAATATTTTCCTTTTTTTTTAAAAACTAAAATAAGCTCTGCGAGAATAAGACATAAGGAAAAAGGAATTTCTTTTTGCAATACTTTATAAACAGGACAAATCTCAAAATGAGATACTTTTAATTAAGAAACGGTAATTTGAAATACATTCACACCAAACCGTTCCCAAACACACTTGCGAAATTCTAAATTCAAATTTTACATATTTTAAGGTTTTATTTTAATATCTTCAAATTTTAATTTGGTGTGTTATAAGTTTGAAATCGAATTAAATTTAAAAAGTTTTTTTATTTATAATCCCTAAGGACAATCAAATTTAAATTATAAAAGTTAAATTAATATGAATTAACTTCAAGGATATTGAATTATTTATTAGATATACACACAATTTGTAAATTCACAAATAATCTATATTCGACCAGTTATTCTTATTTTTTACGCAAGAAAAAAAATTCTAGGAGTTTAAATATAGTAGAGATTAAATTTTGTAGATATTTAGATTGAGCTTACAGAGAAACATTAAATATCTCTATAATCGCGAAGCTATAATCGCTTACGTAATAAAATTACAACAAAAACACAAAGCTCCTATATTTTATAATTTCAATATTAACATTTAATGAAAATTGAATGAAATGAAACAAATTGCAAACATTTTTATATTTTATCATACACGATTTAACAGGGATATATTAATTTTAATTAAAAGGTAAGAAAAAGGAAAAAAAAATTATCAAGTTATTAAGTACATAATGCTTCATAATATTGAATAAAGAAATAATTTAGTCCTTAACATTAGTTCAGAAGCAATATTTTAAAAATATAGTGCAAATAGAATTCATGTTGTTGTTTATTAAAGCTTTAAAAGTTTGAATGGTATTTTTCGTACACAATTTTTTATATATTATAATTTATAATAAAATACACTTTGTTTTACACTTTGTTTTATAGAGAAATTCTAGAAATATATAATATACAACTAAAAATTCATTCATGTACTATATGTTCTTGTGATGTCATATCTCTATAAAATTATACGTGATTTTATTCAGAAAATTATTTTTTAAGATAGTTAAAAAAAAAAGATTTTCATTTAATTTTAGGCAGAAAATTTAATCATACATATATAATAATATACATTCATTATAGTTAATTTTACTTATGTAGAATAAATTAAGTTTTAAATTTCTTATGTAAACTAAAATTTCATCAACCACAGTTTTTCAAATCATTTAATTCATTTCCAGTGGAAATCAAGCTTTATGAACGATTATTGTATTCGATTTAAATTATACGAAAAGTTAGACTCCACTATTAATTTTTAAAGTCCAAGCGGGTGTATATACTTAAACACATAATATCGCCTGCTCAGAAATGAAACAACGTATAATGAAAAGTATAGTTTCGAGTAATTTGAATTTAAAGATTTGAAAATTTAAAAAACGTATGAAAAAATATCAAGTAGCGTACAATTTTCATCTAAAAAGCACATTTTAATCAACATTAAGAATATTGCAAAGTAGTTGTACTTATAAAATCGAGTACGAGGAATCGAATGGTGCTATTGTCAAATAATGACGTATAAATGTCATACGTTGTTTCATTTCTGAGCAGACGATATTAAGTTTTTCTTATATGCATTGATGGTAAGAAAAAATTCGCTATTCATATTTTTATACGATTTTTATTTTGTGAAAATTTTTTATGAAATATTGTCATCTACTGTAGTAAAGGGAAAAGAAATTATTTAATAATTTTCTCATGAATACATTATTTCCACATAAATCAAACTTGATACCGTTTAAACTTTTTTACTGTTCAAAAAGCATTTGGTTGAGTTGTTAATGAAAAAAAGTTTTAAGTGTACAATGTGCATTATAGATCTTACTTACCGTACAGTACATCCTAAAATTTATGAACAAAGAATAAGAATGAAGTGTAGTGATGAATATATGATTTAACATACATACGTATATTTACAACTTAATGTCAGGCATAATAGCAACGATAAATAGAATAAAACTATGCATTTTATATTTTTCTATAAAATTATCCTAGGAATTTACATTATTTTTTTCTTTTCAGGAGACTATAAATCTATAATGCACTTAAATAGTTATAAAATACCATTACTATAAAAATATTTAATATACTAAAACTAGCTATATATATTCTTATCACATAATTTCATATAAACATAATGAAAACATTTTCCTATGTAGTATTTATAAAACAAGTAGGTACTATAATATACAAGTAGGTACATATACAAAATGCAAATTAATTAAAAAAAAAATTAAAAATTCGTTGAATTTTAAAAGTTCATTCGATAAAAAAACTTTCGTCATAGATATGAAGTTTATGTGTATACCTATTTAAACTTAACATGTTGCATTTTATGACTTCAATTGAAGTAATTTCTGCTTCTTCATTACTTTAACGTCATATTAGGCTAATAATATGTCTCAATTTTCAGAATTCTCTACTTTTAAATATAATTCTTAGAAATTAAATATTTACATCGTTGATAAAATATAACGAAATTTGTTGAAAAATATCAAATTTGAAATATTTTTATAATACACATGTTTTGAGATTTTTCTGAGAATTTAATTCAGATTTTCCATAAATATTCCAGCATTACACAAAACATTTTATCTATATATATTTTTAATATGGAATTCATCAAAACTGTGAACGCACACGTACTTTTTTTGATTATATTTTCTCTTTAAACAAGAAATTATCTCATAATTATGAAAAATCAAATACACAAAATTTCTTTGAATATTTATAATTAATTCCAAGGAAATTCAAAGTTATAATTCTCAAAATTTGTAACCTCACCAGTTTTAATCAATCATTTAAGAGTCAAATCAATATTAATAATTAATTTCAGGAACCCTTTATAATTATCAAAAAAATTAATAAGAAGAATTTTATGACAAAAAAAATTAATGTTCATGGTATAAGTATAATATATTATATTTTCTAGTAGTGAAGTAGCACAGACAACGGTAGTAATAAGTTATCTCTACAATATATACTTATTGTGTTCTCCTAAAAAAATACTTAAAAAAAAAATACTTATGTAATCATCTTTATAAATTTATGTTGTTGCAAGTCAGAAAATCTAAGAAAACTCTTAACCTGTTGGGAAACAGGGTTTAGGACTTTTCATAAGTTTGCAATATCTAGAAAAAATTAAGTCTATATATATGTATGAAAGCCCACATAAAACAATACTTTTATTACAATAATTTTTCCAATTTTTTTTTTCACTATGTACCTACTGTGAATATTCTTTAACTCAACAGTTTGTTGCAGAAAAAATCTATAATTTTAAGCCGCATTTATTTACAAGATTCTATAGATACAAATATGTTTACAAAAAAAAACAGACCTATAAATATAATATAACTTAATTGACTTGAAATGCGTAACAGGTGTTTGACATTGATATCTTTTTCATATTAAAAAGCTAAAAGCTTTATTTTTCTTCTAAACTGAACATGGTGGTACTTTATTAATTAAAATGGTAATATCCTTTTGCGAATAGGAAAAAAAAATTATTGGAATATTCCAAAACAACAATAATTATTTTGTGCATGTAATAGCAGAAATATACACCAATACACTACAGACAGAAGGTTTGTTTTCAATGATAAATTTTTGAATGAATTTTTTTTTTTAAATATTTTCATTTACTAGTGGGTGGAACATAAATCGATTTTTTTTTTTAATTTTACACATTATGACGCACTTTTAATGCAGTTAAATAATATATTTTTCAGATTTTCTAATAAAACTAATTTTCACTCTCTATATTATATGTATAGTGTTGATACAAAAAAAAGTTTTCCTTTGTAACTTTAAGAAAAATAAGAAACTAGAAATTTGTTTGGTAATTCAAAAATGTTGAAATGTTGATTGTTGTGACAGATGACATATCCTATATAATTTAATTTTAAATAATCTCATAGATTTCCTGCGGTCAAATTGTAGAATTCCATATTAAAAACTTTATTCTAAGTTGAATATTTTCTATTATACGAACATTTTAGATGTGCCGGTTAAAGACACGTAAAAATGACCGAGGTGTTGGAAGCCAAAAATTGTACAAAAATTAACTATATATGTACTTTCAATTATTCTGTAATAAAAAGTTATAATATAACGAAATTTTAAGTTTTTCTATTTTCAATAATTTTGGCCCCTTTGATAATCACAATTTATTTCTAATTAGCTTTCTTAATATTAAAAAAATAAAAAAAATAATAATTCACTTTTTGACAATTTGAAAGCTTATTGAGACGAAAATTATGCGCGCACATTTATTGATTTTACCCAAAACACAAAACTTACATGTATTAAATTCAAAGCTTTTTTCTTTTTCGTCCTTTGTCAATTCATTTGATGTTTTTCCTGTTTTTTTTCTGTTCTTTTACAAATAATATTAGCATAAAAAAGCATTACTTTTCCAGATAGTTCAGAATTAAAAAAAAAAAATCCAATTTTCTTTTTTTTTGCGAATTATTTTTTGTCATCTTTTCATTCGATTAGAGTCTTCGAATGCAATCGGTTTGAAGAAAATTTTATTATCGGTAATTATTTTCTTATATTATTTTCTGACTTAACTTTCAAGAAAGTGAAAAACAATTTTTTGTATTTTAATTATATACAAAAGAAAATTATATATAAAATAAAATTAAATTAAAAATTTTCCGGTTTTTCATTGTTAATAAAAAAAAGAAAATTTTCAAAGTGTTTATGAACAAAAACGAAGAGTAAATTTTTTATTAATTTTATTTTTTTATTTTTTATTTTATATTAATTTTTTTTTTGTGTGTTTTCTTGAATTGAATTTTCCACCAAAGTTCAAGGATTTCCACAAAAGAAAAAGAGACATTGACGTCCTTTTTTTTTTTTTTGCTGAAAAAAAATTCAAAAGGTATGTAAAAAGAAAAAAAAAAAAAATTTTTTTTTATATATTTTAAGGCTTATTTATTGTCTTTTTTTTCTATATATAAAACATCTTATTTAAAATTCATTCCATCATTATAAGGAATTTTTTTATTATCCTCAAAAATTATTATTTTTAATATTTTCTATTTTTTTTTGTTCAAAAATTTACGTAATGGTATTTAAGAATTTTCATCATTATAAATGTAAAAATAATTTTTTATGGAATAAAATACAAAAAAAAATTTATAAAATAAAATTTAGTTAACAGAAAGCCATTAAATTTTAATACATTTTTTTTCAGCCGGAAATTGTCTTAAAATATCAACAAAAAAAATCTGGAAAAAAATTGTGCAGAAAAGTGAGTTTTATATTTTGAAACTCAACACTGTAATAAACTAGTCTATATAATTTAATTATTAATTCTTCTGCACTAATCACATATTAAAAAATTGTAATCGCTCAGTTGTAAATAAGATGGCAACCAAAAGAGGCTTAAATGTTACGAAACTTGGAAAACGAAATATTTTGTAGTTTCGTTTGAAAATTTTTAACTTGAATTTAATGAACATTAATCTATCGTTTCACTATGATTCTTTTGGGATGAATATAAAACCTAAAAAATATATATGAGTTATTGAAATTAATAATTCAATTTCCTGTTTATCACAGTGAGACAGATCATAATTTAAAAACGGCGAAAAACACTCCTAAATAATTATCGACCGTTAAATTAAACCCAATTTTTTTTTAATTATTAGGATATTATTGAAAAAATTTAATAAAGTTTTTTTTATTCAATCGATATTTCGTTACCAAACATCAAATGCCCACTCAATTTCTTTTTTCATTTAATTAATTATTTTTCAACAAAAAAAAATTCTTTTATGTTTATATTTCCATAAATAAAATAAAGTTCTGAAATAAAAATCAAATTAAATGAACAATTTATTATAAGAAACCAGCACAAGTATTATCAATTGTTCGTGTAAACCTTGAGGAACAAAGACCAAGTCAGCAAAAGTAATGGTACGGGAACTGGAACTAATTCCTCCGATATTATGTGGATCATTTACCGGTTCCTTATCCTATTGAGACAAATAAGAAAGAAGAATAACTCAAACTTTACTCAGGAGATAGAAAACTTTCTTTAGGCTTAGGGTATTCGATATTTTCCAGACAAGATCTAAGATATAAAATATGTAAATAGTAATAATATTAGTGTTGATCGGCCACTATAATATGGGTTATAATATTGAACACATTGCAATATGAAAAAAGGAACTTTTAGATTAATTTTCTATGCTTGTGCTACAGAAATATGCATGTAGTATTTTGTAGACAAAACAATAATTCACAATATCTGATATCTATATTGCGATATAATAATTTTGATCAAACAAGCAGTCAAACAATGGTTTTTGAGTTGGGAAGGTTATGTTGAAATAGTCAAAGAATTATGGAGGAAAATTGTTGTAAAATGTGTTTCCAGTTGTACAGATCGCTTACAGAGCACCTAACAATGGAAAAAAAGGTATAGTTGAACCCAAAAAAAAAATTTAAAAAGAATATTATACACAGGCATGGTATATCAAAGAATTCATAGAAAAATGTTTTGAATAAAATTATGAAAAAAATATTTTCTAATACCTTAAATTATAACATTTTCTAATATCAGTATGTAATTATTTATGTATAACATTGTATTATTCATGGAAAATTTGATATCCATAATATCCTTTTTTTATTGAACTTAAAGCATATTATACTGACAGAAAAATTTTGAGTTATGTCAGACATACCATTTTCTAAATTTAAAGAATATTTAATAAGAAGATTTTTAAGAGGAATTTTCAATTTATTTTATAGTAATAATAGAGTTTACAAACAAATACTGAAAATATAAAATTGCTGATGACCCATAAAAACTTTGAAGTTAATATCAAGCACCACAATGCTGAGTGGTTTTTTTTTATTTTCAAATTGTATGAAAATATTTGATAGGATAATTAATATAATAAAAAAATTTTCTTCTTTATGCTCTTCCACTTATTCTTTCTTCAACTTCAGTTTTTTGAATTGCTTATTTATTTTATTAGAAATCTGATTCGTTTAATTTATGTTTAGGTAAATAAGCAAAAAAAGACAATTTATTGAAATTCACTTCAATAAGACATAAAAACATTCGGACATAAAAAAATTCGGAGCGAACAATTAGATTTTGTGGACATAATGATCCTTTCAACTTTGGATTAAAATCTATTTAGTAAAATTACGTAGAATCCAAAGTTAAAATTTAAAAACAGGTTTTTAGAGTTACAGTTAGTGAGTTTTCACACTTTACGTTGACGAGACATGTTAAAATAATGTATTAAAATTTCCCTTAGTCATAATTTTTAATACTTACTATTTTTCAAATAAAAGCTCGAAGGTGCGGTAAAATGATGAATCACAATTTTATTAAAAAATAAATCGTTTTGGATTTAAATTGTTTACATTATTTAATTTTTTTTTTTATATCCGCAATCACAATATATATGTAGTAATAAAATTATCTTTATAATATACTTATATATTGTTAGGTTAAGTTATTTTTCATCCCCTAAGTGAGAAATATCGTTTCGAACTCTGGAATAGTTCTATTTTGTTATTAACTTTTATTTTTGTATATTTGAGAACTGTTTGTTATTATAATATTTTCAGGAATGACTTTTAAAAAAAAGAAAATAAATGAACTTATTAAGCAAATTTTTCAAATAGTCGAAAAAATTCAGAAAAATAAAAACTTCAAATACCTCTGCCATAATAGAATGCCCTCTTGAAGACAACACAACTATTCGCTCATAACTCATAAAAAATTCCAGTTTCTTGAATCTAGTTGAAATTATTGCGCAAAAAAAAGGTTTATTAAATAAATTATAATTTTTCTCGCATAAAACTATATTACTTATCTATATATACAATTGTTCTTAATTAAGAATAATTTATATTTAATTAATTAATTATGTATAACACAAGGACTATAATAGTATTTTTTGTATCTTTCAATTTACAAGAAATAAATAATAACAACAATAATACTTTTTTTAAAATTTATCTAATTTAATTGTGAATACCTAAATATTACCTGCTGAACAGTTTTATTTGAATTTAAAAAAAAACTATAAAACTTATGAATAAAAAATAGTAATAGCAGCAACATCTTTAATTATTATACTCCTATGCTGAACAAATTATTCTTTTAAAAATAAAAATTAAATAAATAATATATATATAACATTGAAAAGAAGATATATTTGCAATTTTTGTAAAAATTTATTCGCAGAAACTAATCTATTTTTTGAGCGGTGGCGGCATAGATGAAGGAACATTAAAACAGCCTAGTAACTAAAACCAAGAACTCGTTCGCTACTTTCTATTAACATGATTATTCTAAAAGCAGTTCCGTATAATAGGAAAGAAAATAGTTCAAGAAATTATACTATTTTATTGGACTATTAATATTAAAACTGAAATCCAAGCGTCAATCCTCCCTCCTTCGCATTTTAAATGGTTGGTGACAGCATAATATTTAGTATCCTTAAAATCAAATTGGAATAAAAATCACTTTGCATTATTAATACGAAAAGTTTTTTCATTTTTGATATTTATAGGTTCATTAAATCAAATTATAATTATTATTCAATGTTAATTAAATTATAATTATTTAACTAGAAAAGATGTTGTCTCTATATAAAAAAAAACTTTTATTTTTAGTTCTTTTTTCAAAAATCTACCTTACATACACCTAATTTAATTTAAAAACTTTTTTATTTTTTACGATGATGTGAAAGGACCGGATATTTTTATTAAGTAAATTACAGGTAATTTTAAATAATTTTAAAACTTTCATAAATAAGAATAATAATGATGCTCATCATTGAAAAGTTAATATAGTAATTTTACGAAGAAATTAATCTATGTCGATATAGTTCTTTTCACGAAAATTTCTCACATTTCAATATCTAATAACTTTATGAAAACAATTTTTTTATCTTTTGTTATTATAAATCCTTCCAAAAAGTACAAAAATACTAGTCTAAAGTCAAAAATTCAATTCGTTTATATTTTTGTTTTTATT
This sequence comes from Hybos culiciformis, assembly GCA_964007475.1. Taxonomy (NCBI): domain Eukaryota; kingdom Metazoa; phylum Arthropoda; class Insecta; order Diptera; family Hybotidae; genus Hybos; species Hybos culiciformis. The sequence continues at coordinate 67,875,130 of OZ023274.1, read as the reverse complement.
AATATCCAAAATATAAGATACTAAGATATTATTGGCCTCAACAGCTAAATTTAAATATAAAATATCATTTACATATTTCTATAAATAATTTATTAACTAATAACTTTTTTCGTTTTATTTAGATGTCAAATTTTATTTATTCTTTTTTTTTCTTACCTTTTCTGTAGAAAAATGTTTCTATTTTTTTTTAATTTGTAAATTTAATACATATAGTAAGTATATATAAAATTCCAATTTAAGTAAACAAGGGCTTTAAAAAATAATGCTTTAGTATCTTAGCAAACAATTTGTTATATTTTCTATTAAGAAAATTAAATTGAAGAATTTTCTAATGCGAAAAATATTATAATAATTTTGTTTTTTAAAAGGATTTTCTTCATTTGTTTTTTGTTTTTGTTTAATCCGAAATAATAATAATTATTATTTTAATGAATTCTAGAGTAATTAAGTTGATCTCTAAAAACTCATTGAAAAATTATTCTGAATGTATGTTGAATAAATGATATACCTACCTACCTCAAAATTTAGGTCAGAGTTTTTTAAATTTAATGAAAAATTATGTTTGTATAAGATTGAAGGATTTTTATTGAGGTTTGGAAACCTCTTTTACACCTGCATTTTTTCGCTCCTTTTTGAACAAAAACACTTGTTTTGTTTTTTAAATGACGAATATGTGAAAAAGCCAATGAAAAAGGCATAAGACAATTTTTGATATGGATTTAAAAGTGTTTTTTCTTGTTTTTTTTCAAAAACGGTTGAAAAATGCAGAAAATGAGTATATTAATTTTTCTTTAGCAGGCAGTAATAAAAAGCAGGTAACTTACAGAGAATACTTTTTTACTTTAAATAACTTAAAGACTATTAAATTGTTTTTTCCTGGTGTTAATTATACGAATGTAATAATCTTTAAGAAATTTCACGTAAACAAATTGCATATTCTCAAATAATACAATGGATTTGATATAGGAATCTAATCTTATTAATTTCACGTTACATTACTATTTATATACGTAGATATACCTACATACTTATAAAATTCCATTAGATATCAAAATTTTACCTTCCAAACATCCATATTTTCTGACAACATCTAGCGAATAGAATTTTTTTCGAATATGTATCAAGTTTTATTTTATTAATTTTTATTTACACTCACTAAATCGTAAACAATATTTATCATCAAAATCCTTAAATAACTAATCAAACTGTATTTGATTTTCAATTTATTTTTAACACCAATAATCTTTTAAAGAAAAATATATGTGTTAAAAATCTAAACATTACAATTTTTAAACATTATTATTTTTAAAACTTTTTAGATTAAAATTGAAATTAAGAAAGGAATATTATTTTTTTCTTATCCACAGAGAAAAATATTGAGAAATTTTGAAGAATGAACTATGGAGATGTATTAACCCTGTGTTGTGAAACATTGAAATAATTGTTAATAACTAATAGTATTCGTATAAAATATTTTTATTTTCCATGACAAAATTGAATTAAATGAAAAATAATTATTTATAATTTTTTATAATGGAATTGCATGATATTATAGATTACAATACCCCTAAGGGGTTTCTTTTATTGAAGTGGATTCTAAATGTTATAAATATTCATGCACATACCATACATTTATATAAATCAATGTTTTAATCCTTTTTTGACGTTAACTTTTTTTTTGATGGAATTAATTTAATTTTAATTATTTCGACTTCGAAGTTAAATATTTAGATATTTTTAATAAATAAGTTAAAAATGTATGTTAATCTCAAAATGTATACCTGAGAAATATAACAAATCCTATAACATAGACGTAGAGCATTCATTGGGCTAGTCAACTTTAACACATTTTAATTGTGACCGTTTAAAAGAAAAAAATCTGTTTTGTAATACAATTACGATTACACGAAATGCAAGGTATTTGTATTTATTATTATCTTAACCAGGCAAGGTTATAAATAGTTATTATTTCTTATAAGTAAAAAAAATTATAAAGTCTCTTACGTAGTGATTAATTTTGTTTGCTTTCTTTTTTTATGCTATGCAAACAACAATTTCGGACAATAATCTAAATCAAAATAAATTAAAAAAAAAAAAGGTAACATACTAAATAAAAAATTCGGCCGATTCTACTTAATGTGAAAAAAGTGTATTAAGAGCTTTTATGGGATTTAACGCTTAATTGAGCACGTATGGGCTAAATCCATTTAACAATATATTTTTCCTACATTTTTTTTTGTTTATAAATAAAAAATTAGAAATCCTTATCCCAATTTATATGTTTTCAACTTTTATGTATATTTATTTTTCATATTTTTGAAATTTATGATTTTATGAATTACATTTTGAAATAAAACATAAATATGAAAATGTTTCTTTTTTTCATAAGATTATACTATAACAATGAAAATGTTAAGCCAGAAAATGAAAATTTTATTTTCTATATGCTTCTTGAAATAATTACTAAAGAAAATATTAAGTAGGTGTAACATCAAAATATGTCGAAAATAAAATCATTTTTATGTTATTTTATTCAAAAAGAAATAAAAGAAAATCCATCAATAATAAATAGGATTAGCAAACTAATGTTACAGAAATCAAAAAGGTAAAAATTTCAAACCAACTTAATTGTAATATTCAAATTTAAATAATTTTGTTTGAAATTTTCTCGAAGCTAAAATCAGCTAAAATGAGAAAATTATTTTACATTTAAGAACAATTTGGTAAAAACACTTACCATTTTTCAAACAACCAAAAAAAGAACATAAAACTTTCGACTAAAATTATAATAAACAATTTTTTTCTGATATGTACCTTTCTAAAAAGAATTGTGTTTTAATAAAAATGCTCATATGAAAAATTATTATTGATGATGAAAATTGGTAAAATTCTATTTAAATATTAATTTATATTTTACACAACAATGATTTTTAATTACTTTGCAAATAAAAAAAAAATATCAGTCTTCTAAATTATTATGATTGATATTTAATATTAATTTTTAATGCGCGTGTAGAAAACTTTATTTTATTATTTATTTTTTTAAATAAAATTTCAATGCAGAATTTTCTTTAGCCCAGATATTATAAATGTTTGCTTGATACCTATGTTTAATGTATTGTATATAATTATGTATATATTAAAAAAAAAAAAAAAAAAGGACTTAAGACTGTTACCATAGATAAATACTGTTACCATGATGAAAATATTTTCCTTTTTTATAATAACTACGTTTCTAATTTTTTTTAACGTATACAATTTGTTAAATTATTTTTAATAAGGTTTAAGTATAAAGTAAAAAAAAACGATAAAGCTGACCATTAAAGAAAATTTTCATTTGAAAAATTGCAAATAATAAACAATAGTTTTCCTTTGAAAAAATAGTCATCGCATAAAAGACGTAAATAAAGTTTTTATTGCAGGTATATTGGATTAAGATACCCAAATAATGTCTTTTTATAAAATTTACAAAAAAAATTATTTAATATTATAGTCTTCGTGAATGTAATTTTTTTAGCTGATTTTGAGGAGACATATATCACAGAAACTAACATTGATCAAAATCAAAAATGTACACTATATCGTCAAAATATACACTTATTTATTTGTCTTCGAACCGTTCAACAAGATACACAGGATTAAAGTTAAAAATTTTATTCCTACCAAAATATTGTACACAGAATTTATATACATACAACAATATAAATGAAATAAACATCCTTTCAACAAAATTAATAAAATGATATTTAGATTTTCACCTGTTTCTAAAGATCAAGGGCATCAAGAGATCTAAATATAAATCACATTATGTATATTATAATAAATATGTACAGTAAATCAAATAAATTAAATAAAATTTCTAATTTTCTTGAATTATTCATTTTTGACGTTAAGAAATAAATTTAATGTATATAATTAATTAACTTTACACCTTTTTTGGAATGAATTCATGGAAATTTACGTTTATTTTATAGGTATACATTTTATATAAATTATAATGGTTTTTAATGGATATAAGCTTAAGGTTTTTTGACTATATAAATCTAGTGGATATACAATACACTTCTATCTTTTAAGCATCAAATATTGTTATTTAATAATAAATATTTCTTTTAAATCTTTGTAAACATTTAACAGGAAAAATTTTATATTTTAGTCTTGAATCAAACTTAAAAGAAATTATTTTTAAACGTTGAAAATAAAAATAATTTTATTAAAATAAAATTTAAAAAAACAAACCGAAAGATTTTCGACAATGAAAAAAGGTATAGGTATTAACTTATTAATAATTAGGTAAGCTAAATTGAAAAATTATTTGGAAATACCGTATAAGTATATTATTATTTTATGTTTGAACATATTATATTTTTATGTATTAAAAGAAAAACAAGGAAATTCAGGCAATATCATATTAAAATTGAAAAGGGATGTTTTTCTTGAAAAAAAAAACTTTTATAAGAATTTTTTATTCTAATTTCAAATTACCACCCCCTTGTTTACATTAATAATTTCAAACATAACATTTAAAACTAACAAGATAGTAGGGTAAGAGTGGTATCACCTGACTCTCGGAATGATTTGACTTTGTAAAATTTCGATCGAAATCAATGAGTTAAAAGCTCGTCGTAAATGTTTTATGTAGCGGCTTTTAAATTAAAATTGACTCACTAAAACATTAAATCAGGTAACATGTGTTTGCAGATGTCAAATACAAAAACAAGATTTTTTAGTTTTCGGTGTAATTTTTTAAAGGAAGTAATTTATTTTTTTATTTTTTATTTATTATTTTTATTTTTAATAATGATTTTTTTATTATAGAAAAAATATTATTAAAAATATTTCTAATAAATAAAATAATCATTTTTCATTTTTACGAGTATTATGATAAAAAAAAAAAAATAAAATAAAAAGTGGGATGCCTTGTCAATCGGTACAAGGTATGCTTTGACTATTAATATTTTTATTTGTTTACTAAATTTCGAAAATGTGATTTATTTAATTTTTGTTGATTAATTAATATTATTTTATCAAATGTTATTTTGTTGATTTATTATAAAAAGAAATAAATTTTTTTTTAAAGAAAAAAAATCGTACAACTTTTGAAGCAACCCTTCAATTGTCAAAGCATCTTCGAATATGGACGAAGCATCCCACTCAGAGGGAGGATTCGTCAAAAAAAAGTGTTTTTTTTTAAATGCAAATTATTTAAAATCTGTCTGTAATTTAGAAGAAGAAATCATTTAATTTGAAAGGTTAAATCTCAAAATATGATTTAAACTTAAATTCATTATAAAAATCTGTTGAAAATTATACTATTTTTATCAAAATCCGTTAAGGTGTCGAAGGGTATCACTCTTACCCTATATAGATAGATGTACATACATAGAGTATTTGTATTCTAATACCTACCTACCTCTTAATAATATTATGAAATAAAATAATATGAACTAAAAATAGGAGTTTTTATTTACGAGTCCTTAATTTGAACATTGTGAATATTTTAACATACAGTGGCAATGAAATTTTACGTAATTCGTTAGTCCTGATGAAGATGACATTTTAAAATATAATGAGAAGTTGATGTAAAATTGAATAGAGCCTTCTTTGCCTAATTAAAATTGTATAAATAAATTGAGAAATTTTTTGGTTCCTTCTCTGCGTTAAATTCTCTTTCAATTAGAACGTTTAACCATTTAGAATATATTGAAGATATACACATTTCTGGAGTTAATAAAAATAATTTTAATAAGACGAAACATATTCTATTTCTTTTTCAAGTTTTAATTTATAGTTCCTTCATACTACAATGATTTAAAATGCAAAAATAAATAAATAAATAAATTTTTAAAAAGACTTTCGTTTAAAAATGCATTAAAAGAAGAAATTAATTAAATTTATTTTAAAGTAGCATTTGCAATAACTAATTTTATCAAATCAAAACATATACAATAGACAAACAAACATACATTTTTCAAATCAGTTTAGCACAATTTTAAAAGAAGCATTTAGTTTATAATCAATATAATTTTAATAAACTTCATGAACCTTCATCAAAATCATGAATCTTAAAAAGTATATAGCTGCTTATTATATTTTTTTATGCAAATATTAATTTTACATTTTATAGTAGAAATATTCAGGATTTAATGTCTAAAACAAAAGATAACAAAAATGGGAAATAAATTCACATTTTTGGTCTAACTACCTGTTGATAACAAAAAAAAAATCCAATGATATTTTTATTACCATCTGCAAACAAGTCTTGAATAAATAAATGTTTTTAGAGTCAAAAACATTTTAATTTTTTGTTTATATTTTGTGGTTGAAACATGTTCCTAAAGATTTATTGATCAATTTATGGATGTATACCTGGGGACATTTAATTTATTTAATAAATTCATAAATTAAGTTAGAAATTTTGCGGGTAAATCAGATGAATATATGAAAAAAGAAAAATATAATCATGTAGCCTGAAACAAAAAAAAAAAAAAAATTTAGATTTACAATTCTGTTTTTGAAATTTATAAAAAATAATATGGAGCAAGAAAATTTAATAAAATAAAAGATTTAATGATTGAAAAATGTTGAAGATGACAGCAATCATCCTATTAATTATAATAATTTGAATTTCATGGTTCTTTTTTTGTATCACGTATAATACATTTTACTTTCTAATTCTAAATCGTATAATAAATAAAAACTAATCGATTCTATACTACATTATTATTATTTTATTAATTCTAATCTAATGTCGGATCACAGTAGCAGTAAAATTAATATTTCTTAAAGAAATAAAGTACTCTAAGAATTATCCAAAATTTTTGTTGTAGATTAGTATTTTTTTCAGTTGTTAAAATATAAGGTATCAATATCAACACTATGTTCATGTTGTCCTGAAATAAATTTATTTTTTAGCGTTTTACACATTAAATTATCATTAAATTTCAATTTTATAAGATAGGCAATTAAAATAAAGACATCAATAATAATAATAATATAATTTAAAATATTTTAAAAATATGAATATAAAAATATTTACGCCACAAAAGGGGGGAATATAATTTTTTTTCTTAAATATAATTTTTCTTCGAAAGCTTTTTCATTAAATTTTAAAATCCTTTTATACATTATTTCTGTAAGAAAATTGATATAAAAAATTAAATATTATACCTTAAGTATAATGTTCTGCGTTTTTATTTTATTTCATTTTTATAAACTTACCTATAGGTATATATATTAAGCTTTCAATGAGATTCTACCTATTCTTTTAAAAAAAAAAGTAAATATAATAAAAAAAGTAATAAGGTAATAAGGTAATAAAGTTTTTGATAGCATATCTGAATGGATTTTATGAAAATCATCAATGTATTGAACAAAATTAAATTAACACTACTCGTATGTTCATTTGATGTTATGCCTTGTTCAGACAATGAAATCTTATCATGATAATCTTACTTTTTGTGATTATCATTCTTTTTTTCATGATTTGCTCATACAAAAAAAATGTCATCGGAAATCATGATTATCGAAAATCATGAAAAATTTCAGGGATGAGTTTATAGTTTTTTACTGTATTATTTAAAAAACATGCGATATGTTCAAAGGTCTATATTTCAATCAATGTTATACAAAAAGGTCTTAATTATATATAATGTAATTACAATAGAATATAAATCTTAATAACACAGAGATGTATTTAATTAATTAAGGAATCTACTACATCTCCCTTTTTAAATTCATAATTCATACATAAATTCCTATTAAGATATTCTTTATTAATTCAATTACCAATTAATTTTTTTTTTAAAATTCTTGAATTATTTCAGTATTTAATTTTTTAATCAATCCTTAATTTTCTAAGTACTAATAATTTAAGTTCAATTTAAAGTTTGTGATATGTACAAATTTCAATTTTTTCATAAAATTTATTCTGAATTTTATTTTTTCTTTTGAATGATCTTTTATTTTTTTAAAGAGAATGCAACAACTCTAATTTCCATTTAATTTGTTGCAATATGTTTATGTAATTTACAATGCAAATGAAATCATATAATAACAACAATATAATAATATCCAGATTTCAGATTCAGCAAAAATTTATTTTTTTTTTCATCGTTTTCGAATAAAGTGTGAATTTCTCCTATATGTATTTCCCTGAGTGTCGCTAACAATATACGAACGTGGATTTTTATGTATATCTTTAATTTCTCCCGGTTTCCAGTTCTTTCCTTCCCTTATCCAAATTTTTTCGCCTTTTTTGAACTCTGATTTATTTCTACATGTTCTATCATAATATTTTTTATTATCGTTATTATTTTTATCTAATACTGGTATGATTCTATTACTAACTTCAGTATCTTTAAAAAATTGGTTTTTTGCAGGCACTAAAGTTCGAGTTTGTCTGCCCATTAACAATTCTACTGGTGAAAAGTTAGAATTTTTAATTGGAGTATTTCTATATTCTAAAAGTGCCTGCCAAATATTAGAATTATCTTCTTTGCATTTTAGAATTAATTTTTTTGCAATTTGCACCATTCGTTCAGCCAACCCATTTGACTTTGGATATAAGGGACTGCTAGTCGTAACTTTTATATCCAAAGAAGAAGCCCAATTTTTGAACTCAAAAGAGTTAAATGGCATATTATCTGCAACTATTTCAATTGGATTGCCATGTATTGAAAATAGTATATTAAGTTTATCTATTATTAATTTTGCGGTTTTTTTATTTGTTGGAATTATGTCTAAATATTTTGAGAAATAATCTCCTACAACTAAATAATTTTTTCCCCCAATTTCCATCATATCCATTCCAACTTTTGAGTAAGGTTTGTCTGGAATTTGATGATTCATTAGAGGTTCTTTTATGTTAGCTGATCTAAATTTCTGACACACCCTACATTTTGTAATAAAATTTTCTATATCCTGATTCATTTGAGGCCAATATAAAATTAATCTAGCCCGTCTTTTAGTTTTTTCTATTCCCATGTGAGACTTATGTAAATTTTCAATAACTTTCTTTATCAAAATTTGTGGCACAAATATTTTTTCATCGAAAAATACTAACCCACTTTCCAGAAACAAATTATTCCTAAATTTCCAAAAATATTTTAGTTTCTCATCTACATTTTTTTTCTCTTCAGGCCAACCCTCTAAAATAACTTCTTTTATTTTAACTAATATTTCATCTTTTTCAGTTTCTCTCCTAAATTCTTCCATTCTTTCATCACTTACATTAACCGAATGGACCATTTCGTCTAGCCCTGTTATTTCGTCTTCTTTTTCAATTTTTTCACTAAAACTTCTAGATAGCCAATCAGCAAGATACATGTATTTACCAGGTAAATAAACAAAATTTAATTTATATTTTTCAAGTTTTAACTTCATTCTCTGTAATCTACTTGAAGGGATCTTTTTATAATCCTTGGCCATTATCCCAAGCAAAGGTTTGTGATCTGTTATAATTTCTACATTTTTGCCATAAATGTATGAGTGAAACTTTTTACAAGAAAATACTACCGACAACATTTCCTTTTCTATTTGTGCATAGTTACTTTCGGTTTCTGTTAAGCTTTTTGAGGCAAAACAAACAGGCCTACCTTTTTGTAATAATGCACAACCTAACCCGCTCTTTGAGGCATCCGTTTGTATTGTAATGCTTTGTTTACCGTCAAAAGGTTTCAGAATTGGTGTATCAATTATTAATCTTTTAATATTTGCTAAACATTGTTCGTGAATTGGTAGCCACTCAAAAATAATATTATTTTTTAAAAGTTCTCTTATCGGTTTGCTTATTTCAGCAAGGTTTGGAATGTATTCCCTAACATAATTTATAAACCCCATTAACTTCTGTACTTCTTTTTTAGTTTTCGGAGCTCCTAAATTTTCAATTCCTTTTAATCTCATTTTGTCACATGCAATTCCATCTTTTGAAATAAAATGCCCTAAAAAAGCTACCTCATGTTTTTTATATTGCACCTTATTTTTATTAAATTTTATATTTTTAGTTAATGCCCTTTCCATCACTAATCTCAAAGTTTCTTCGTGTTCTTGTTCATTTTCAGTAGCTATTATTATATCATCTATGTACACAGTAACGTTTTTTATTCCCCTAAAATTTTCTTCATTGAGCTTTTGAAAAGCTTCAGGTGCTATTTTGATTCCGAATGGAAGTTTTTTGAATCTGAAACACCCGAATGGTGTACTAAATGTACAAAGCTTTTTTGAGCTTTCATCAAGTTCTATTTGATAAAATCCTTCTCTAATATCTAGTACTGTAAATATCTTTTTTCCTGCAAAATTTGTCTTAAGTTGATCAAAAGTAGGTATTTCATAGTAGTTATCTTTAATTGCATTATTCAATTCTTTTGGGTTTAAACAGATTCTAATTTTTCCATTTTGCTTTTCCACTATGACTATATTAGATACCCAATCGCAAGGCTCATCTACAACTTCTATAATTTCCCTTTCACATAAATTTTCTAATTCTACTTTCAACGGTTCTCGTAATGATAACGGAACCCGATTAGAAGGCTTAGCATACGGAATTACGTTTTCTTTTAGTTCTATATGAAATTTTTTTTTAAAACATCCTAATCCTACAAATAGATTTTCATATTTTGTCAAAAAATCAGTTAAATTTTCTTTTTTCCCCTCAATAGAGTTAACCCTTTTTATTAAATTTAATTCCTCACAAGCCGCCAGACCTAATATCGGTACTTGATTCGGATTATCTTTTACTACGAAAAATGTTTGACATGAAATTGAATTATTTGCTATGCATTTAAATTTACTAGCTCCCACGCATTTAATTTCTGTGCCATTATAAGCAATTAATTTTTCCTTTTCTTGTCTTATTATTACATTTGAAAATTTACTCAAATAATTGTACGGTAAGACATTCACTGACGCTCCAGTGTCTAACTTAAATTTAATAAAAATATCTTGGATCCTTACATACTCAAACCACACATTATTTTTCTTATTTTGTATCGATTGAAAAATTTTCTTCTGAATCTGAATTCCTAACACTACCACTATTATTATTTCTGATTTCACTTACCGATTTTCTATAACATATTACAGCAAAGTGATTTTTTCCTTTACAGTTGTTGCAAATTTTCCCGTAGGCTGGACAGTTTTTCTTTGCATGTTTTTTACCACAGAATTTACAATTGAAATTTGTATTATCATTCTCCCTACTTTGATTTTTTTTCCTAAAATTAAAATTTTTTGTTTTAGAATTTTTTGAGTTATAATTATTATTAACATTATTTTCAGATTTTTTTTTTTCAGAATGGTTACGTTTACTTTGGAATTTAGATTTATTTATAAAATCCACTGATGCTCCAGACTTATTCATGTTTGTTGTATGTTTATTCGTTGCTTCCGCTGATCTTGCCAAATCAATTGCAGCATCCATCGTTAATGAAGACGTTTCCAATAATCTTGATTGTAGTTTGGGATCATTGACACCAAGTACAATACGTCTCTTATCATTTGATTTTCCTCATTAAAATCACATTTTCTAGCCATTTTTTTAATATCCATTAAAAAATTATCAAATGGTTCCTCTTTCATTTGATTTCTGTTGTAAAATAAAAATCTTTCATAAATTATATTACCTTTTGGCTTACAAAATTGCTCAAAAGCCTCAGTTACTTTGCTGTACTTCTTTTTATCCTCATCTGATAGGTTAAATGAATTAAAGATTTCGACTGCTTCTGATCCAATTGAATTCAAAAAAATAGCAATCTGAATTTCTTCCGTTTTTTTGGATATTTCAATAGCAGTACTAAAAATTTTAAAATTTTGCCAGAATATTCGCCAGTTTTCGGCAATATTTCCACCCAGTTTTAATTCTTCCACTTTTTTCACGTAGTCCATTTTTGTATTTACGTAAATATACCTGATATTCTTTTTTGGTCTTCCAAGTGGTTTATTTCTATTTTCAGGACTTCTTGGTGCTAATCCCATAAACTTACTTTTAGATTTTTTTTTTCTATAAATTTTTCTTCAAATCCAATATTTTTTTTTTTTTTTTTGGCCACGTTTTCTATTCAATTTTTATAATATTTTATCTGCTTATTGTTCTTTCTCGACTGCGCCATGTATTATTTAAAAAACATGCGATATGTTCAAAGGTCTATATCGCCTGCTTAGAAATGAAACAACGTATAATGAAAAGTATAGTTTCGAGTAATTTAAATTTAAAGATTTGAAAATTAAAAAAAACGTATGAAAAAATATCAAGTAGCGTACAATTTTCATCTAAAAAACACATTTTAATCAATATTAAGAATATTGCAAAGTAGTTGTACTTATAAAATCGAGTACGAGGAATCGAATGGTGCTATTGTCAAATAATGACGTATAAATGTCATACGTTGTTTCATTTCTCAGCAGACGATATTTCAATCAATGTTATACAAAAAGGTCTTAATTATATATAATGTAATTACAATAGAATATAAATCTTAATAACACAGAGATGTATTTAATTAATTAAGGAATCTACTACATTTACCATCCATGTTACCCATTTCCACTCATTCCTAGTTATTTTTGACTTTTATTTTTGACATATTTTCTTTATTTACAAAATAAAAAAAATTTGAGTAGCAAATAATATTTATGTTTTTATTTTGTTTGCTTTCTTGTTGTTTACTTTTTTTTGTTTTCGTTCATAATCGTGTTCACACAGGTTTTCAAAGTATGATTATCTACACCAAATCACGATTACGAAATCATGATTTAGTCGTTGTCTGAACAAGGCATTATGCAATTTTTTCATTTAAATATATTAGATACTGAGTTCAAGGTATCTTGTACATTATGTAAGCTTATTAGATATACATATATTCTTTAACATATGAATTTTAAATAAATTGAAATTTGCTTAGGAAAAACCTGGTTTATGGCGCAAAAAATCGTTGGTTTTATTAAAGTTCATAATTTTTATATATATATTAAAAAACTCATTTACTTTTTAAAAAAAAAATAATAATAAAAAAAAAAGTGATTTTGAAATTACATTTATCTTGTTACAATTTTGATGAAAATATTTAAAATTTTTCCCAAAATTTATTTCTATCTGTGATTTACGTAATCTTATTTGATTGGATTGTTAAATGGAATTGACAGATTAAAAATTAACCATAAAAATTACAAAATATTTTTGCAATAGATCACAAACATAAATAATGTCTTTTTATGTTTGAACCACAGGATATTAGCAAAAACATTTATTTTTATTTTAATTCTTACCTTAAATAATATTTAATATTTTTTTGTAATAGCAAATTTTTGTATTAGGTTTAGATATGTATTTTATTGGTTTTTTAAATATAAAAAATATAAATAACAAATATACAATATATCAGTATAATCTATAAATATCAAAATGTTATTTAGATAAATTAAACCTTCATTCAAGCCAAAACAAACAAATGAAGACAAATATCTTTCTACGGAAAGTCAGTGAAAAATAAAGAAGAAAAGTCACATTATTTGTGAAAATTATTGGAAAAACTTTCATTATTAAATTGTTATTGAAATAAATGAGCATGTTATTAATTTAATTATTTTTTAATTACTAAGAAATAATAATATCGTAGCGTATAATATAAACGGGTCCGATTATTTAAATTGAATATTATTTTACAGTACCTATATTCTGTTATACATTTTAGTAAATGAACTTAGTTATTTCAAAATTTTGATTTAATATTCATTTAAACGAAACAAAAATTAGAATTTATCTTTAAAAAATAGTTTTTTAAAGAAGTTTGAATTAATATTACTTTATTTCCATAAAATGTAACATTATTAAGTATGTAAGTTTTATTCAAATTGCACAATTCTCTTGTGGATTATCTGTTAGAATAAGAATAAATATTAATATAGTATAAAATCTCTGTTTGCAATAATGTTATAAAATATTTAAGCCTTTAAATAATATTGAACATTATTATAAATTTATATAATTGCGTGTTTGCTTGCACATAAAATTTTGTTCTTTCATTTCAGCAATTTGTTTTTTGTTACGTTACAAAATTTTTTATTAACCTAATAGCATTAAATTTAAATAAATTTCCATTACTTTTATTCCCTTAGAGAATCATGTTGCTTCAATCAATATTCTTCTGCATTGGGATAATGTGGCATGAAAGTAATGGTCAATATACTCCATTTTCTTTGCAATCAGCGGTAAACGCTTTGCACAGACAAGAAGTAGACTTAGCTTTAAAGGATAATTATCCAACATCTCGATACACATCGCCTGAAGATGATGATTATGGTGGTAATTTTTTAAAAGTTTTTATTTTCTTCCAATATTTTTTATTAAATAAATTCAACAATTGATCCTTACTTACAACTTTAAGTTGGAGGAACAGCCAATAAAATTAAAAGGGTAAATTTTCTTTTTCTAACTCCATTACTTCGATTTTTCAGAATCATATGGTCGAAACCCCTCTCGAGCGAATTTGAACAGATTATTGGCAAAATATTTACAACGGGATGATGAAGATAATGACGAAAGCTATGATGATTTTGATGATGGAAACTTATTTGAAAATGAAATTAAAAAACGATCATTTTTCCGTGAAAGAGATGGAAAAGAAGGTAAAAATTTTTTTTTATTACCAATTATTATAAAAAATATTACATTTAGAGCTTTTCATTTCTATAAATTTAAAGTTCGTGAATTTCAACCATCGATGAGCCAGAAGAAATTAGCCCAGGAGTTTCTAAAAGAAATTGAAGATCAACGTAGATATGAAGAAGAACAGGCCTACAAAGAATCCTTAAGACGGCTTTGGGATAAATATAGACAACAAGAAAATGAAATCGCTGACGAAATTTACGGTGACGAAAAGAAACGGTTTGTTGTGCCCACAAGCGAAGCTGGTGGTGGTGTTTATATTGGACCATTAATGCAGAAAAAGCGTTCGTACCCGGTTCTTCCGTGGTTGCCATATTCAAAGAAGAAGCGTTTCCCTGTTTCGAAACGCTCCCCAAAAATGCCCATTGAACCTTTTAGCGCAGTAAACAGTCAGAATAATAATAATATTGCGAAAGATTTAGAAGAAATTTTTGGTAATGAGAAAGAAACGAAAAAAAAACGTGCCGCAGAGACTGTACCATCTATAAATCCAACAGAAAAATCAAAAAAAGATCATCTTCAACAAGAAAGAAAAGGAAATGAAAACTCAGAGGCACATAATCATCATTCCCATCATGGATCACGCAATGAAAGTGAGGAGTCTCATGAACACTCCCATGAGGGTGAAGGATCTGATGAACATGGTGATGATCACGACGAAGATACCGAAGAAGATCATGGAGAAGGTGAAGATGATGAGGAAATGAAGAAAAAACGTAGTATTGCTGATGAAAAGAAGAAAAAATCTGTTAAAACACCTAACAAAGAAATTGTAAAAGAAGATCAAATTATTCCTGGTGATTTATCAAATTATCGCAAAAAAAAATCAATTGATTGGTCTCAATACTGGGGGATCGATCGCAAGAAGAAATCGAAGTGGCAAAATATTCGCAAAAAATTGTGAGTAACAATTTTATAAGTAAATTCCAGCGATTATTAACAAAAAGTTTTTAGGGTTGAAGTCTATAATATGTTTTTGTAGTGTTCTGTTGCGCCTATTTACGGTTTTGATTTTCTGCATTATGCTAAAGATACAGTCGACGTAGTTCACGCTCGTATACGCACGTAAAAAATCAAATTGTATGAAAATGTATGAGACTGGTTATACGCAACGACGTAAAACGTAGCTTACGCGCGTAAAAGTTGAAATATTTTAACTTTCCCAGTATTTTACGCCGTAGATTGCTGAAATCATTTGTTATTGTTTTTTTGGTGTTGCCAAATTTTAAATTTTTCTTTTACAAATTGAATATAAAAATTACTGGCGCAAATATAGTTTACGTGTACTCTCCCGATTTCGTTCAAACTTGGTGAAAGGGTAGAGGTGGTTCCCAAACGCCCAAATCCGAGAGGGTTTGTGCAGGCAAGCCCCTATTTCAGAGATATGGCGTTCCAAAGTTTTCATAAATTAGGTGGGAACAAAAGTGCATTTTTTCGCAACCAATTTTTTTTATGTTGAATGAAGGATGGAGGCTGCCTCCTTCAAACCTCCAGGGCTTTTTATTTGGCTTAATTATACTGGATATCTAATGGGAAATTTTGGAAGGTCGTATTTCTGAAACGGAGGCTTGTAGGCCAAATTCCTCTTGGACTTCGACTTTTAGGGATCGTCTCTACCCTTTTACCAAGTTTTTTTTTTTGAGCAATTTTTGTCAAATAAAAAAAGATTTAAAACTTATTTACCAATAGTTTATAAATAAATATTTTTTTTCTTAAAATGGCAACAATAACTTCTTATTCTCTTTTGTTTTTTTATTTTTTTTACGTGCGCATACGCGCGTGAACTACGTCGACTGTATCTTTAGCATTATGTGTTATTCCTTTATTATTATTGAATACTATAAACTTAATTTCTTTTTCAAATGATTCTTTTTTTTGTAAGAGCTGCAATTCGGAAGCGAAGTCCAGTTAACTCAGACCGCATAGGTGGTAAGCCAAAAAAAAAGGCTCTAGATGAAGAAAAAATTGAAAGTATGGATAGTAAATTAAAATCGATTCAAGACTTAATAATTGACGAGACAATAAAATACACTGGAGCTCATGAAGGCATAACAAGACCGGATGAAATTAGGGAAGTGAAGGATCATGTTCTGTCCAGATTAGCCACTGCATACAATTTAGAAAAAATGCGAAGAGCTTTGAACAAAATCCGGCAATCCATTGAAGATGAGAATCATTTACAAAAAAATGAAATTGAAACTGATAATTCAAAAGAAAAAGCCAAACGCGTTGCGGTTAAAAAAAACGACTCGCAAATGGAAAATAACAATCAGTATGAAAAATTCATACCAATAATGTTCTATAAAATGTGAAAAGGAATTTTGTCTTTCTTTTATTTTCAGGGTAGCTGATGAAAAAACATCTGGAAAAACAACAGAATCCTCAAATCAGTTAAATAATAGTCAAGAAGATGATTCCGAAGAAGGTAAAAAAAAGAAAAAGAAACGCAATGGTGGTGGTAATATCAGATTTTTAGATGTAGAAAATGATATACCAGATTTTGATGAAGACGACGATACAGGCCATTATGAATCACATAACGATGTATATTTAGGTAGACAGAGTAATGGACCGATTGGAAATCAATGCCCTATTATTGATTCAATGTCAGAAAAATGTCGAGGTATTGAACTGTTAAGCGGAGATATTAATCAAGAATTATTGCCCGTTTGCGGTGTTCACCAATTATGTTATTTATGTGTGAGTGTCTTATTGAATATTTCCATAAATTTGTAAACTATAAAAGATTTTGATAACTCTACCAAATCTGAAATAGGGTATTTTCTAAGGTTTTTTTTTTTAAATCCGATAAATTATAAATACTACGGTAACTAGAAATCGATTCTATATCACAATTATTTGTTAATGTTTCAAAATAAAATAATAATAATTATTTTTCTTTCAGGGAACATCTCAAGTTGCATGTGATTTACAATATTTATCTGATGCTGATACAATTTGTGGACGCAATTCGGATTGCCAGTCAGTAGCACGGTCTGTGTTAATGATTTTGCGTGGGACATCAGGTTCACAATTAGGTCCTAGAGAATGTCTTAAAAATCCTTGCTTATATCGTGCTATGAGAGAAATTGGTCTGTAAATTTATTGATTAATGAATAATATTTTTTTTTGAGATTAAATCGTTTTTTCGTATATAAACAATAATATTTTTGTGAATAAAACTTATACACATTTTAAAAATATTTACATAAAATAAAGTTAGATACTTGATATATAAAAATATTTATAATTTACATAAATATTGTACAAAAACAATATTTCAATAAATAAATTCTTCTAATAATACTATAAATAAAATATATTATATAATTATTAAAAAAACACAAACACTCCCACAATATCTTTGAGACAAATATTGTATTCTTCAATATAAATACTATCTTTCTGATATACAAAAAAAGCTAGGATAAACTTGAATGTCAAACTTAATTTAAAGCTCTCATTCTTTAGTTTTATTTCATTTTTACAATGCTGCAAAAATTCTAATATATTTTAATTAATTTTATTCATTTTTTGATATGAATATCTTAAAAAAAGTTATCATATTTAAAATTTAGATATCCCTTCTTCTTGTTACTATTAAAAAAAAAACAGATAAATCAGGAACATCAATAAATTAAATTTTCTTTTTATTCACTATAATTTACTTTAAATTATATGTATTTTGGTATTTAATTAAATTAATGAAAAATAATATTAAAAATGCAAAAAAAATATTTTCAATTATTCATTGAATATTAAAAAATCATTCTTTATTCCGAAAACTTGTATTTAATAAAGACTTATTAATCTTACTTAATTTCAATAAAACAAATAAAACTGAACATCTATTTTATTCTTCCTATGTTGTGTGCTTTCTAAGGTTTGACATTATATGCTCTTCTTGTCTTAGTCTATACAAAAATAATAATAATAATAAATAAAACTGTCCAATAAACAAATTTGTCTTATAACAGAATGTTTGGAAGAATTTTTTTATATTTTGATTAGAAATCTTTTTTAAGATTAATTTGTTATGAATTTCGTTCAATGATTACTATACATATTATATTTACATGAATTTATTACAATAGTTATATGTATTATATATTTCATAATTATTATTAAAAAAAATATATATAATAATAATTAAAAAAACATTTACATAAAATATAAAATAATTAAAAAACATAAAGAAGGCAACTGGCAGCTAAAAACTTTGTTTCTATAAATTGAGAATTTCTTCCTTTATAAAATTGAATGAATAATATTCACAAATGAATTCCTCATAATATAATTTACGAATATAATTCAAAAATAAATGTATATTTACCTAAATTATACATACATATTTGTTGTTTGTTTCTGTTAAATTATTGTCAAAAGTTCTAATGATCAAATATATGTGAAAGCTTTTTCTGTGTAATTAAAATTTTTATAAAATAATAATTAAATTCAATGTTGACATTTTTATATTTTGCAAAAAGAAAAATATGTAAATAAATATAATTAATAAAATTAATGAAATAAAATTCAAGTAGAATATTAGATATAATGAAAAAATTGTAATCGTACCAAAAATGCATTTAATTTTGTCAATATTGTTAGCTAATTAATTTTTTTTAGCTATATTTACTACTAATACTAAAACAACATAATAAAATATTTATTTACATTATATAGAGAATTGTCTTACATAAATTTATAATACTTAATATATTCCAATTGGAAATTCCTAGTCCTTGAATATTTATTCCTTTTACTCTACTAAACAATTCTAAATTCTTCAAGTCTTCTTTCAATCCAAATATTTATCAAAATTTATTTTTATTCAAAAAATTGCCGAATATTCAAATTTATACATTTTGTAAAGATATTTGTACTTTTAAATTTTCTCCAATGTTTGTTTTAAAGATACTGTACTTATTATTTTAAAAAAGCTTCTACAGAAACAAATTGATTCTAGTTTCTGCAAAATGACATTAATTTTTCACATACTGCAATTCTATAGAATAATTAAAAAATGTATAATTTATATTTCTTCTTCTTTTATTATTGCAACATAAAATAGTACACGATGAAACTACTTATCCTGAGAATATTTTCTAACAGAATATATATTATATTCAAAGGCTTTGGTCCCTTTAATTAAAACATCGGTAGTGACGAATATTTTGACATCTAGTAATGAGAAAAAAATTATATTAATCTTTGAGTCCTGCCTGCTTAATGTATTTGACGTTAATTAAGTATTTTCTATTCAAATAAACAATAATTTTTAAAATTATAAATTTTACTTAAAAATCAATGTTTTATTATTGTTACATTTAAGTTTGACATCTAATATGTCAAATTTATGTATTGTTATGTAAACATTACATAACAATACATAAATATACAATAACATAATCTTATAGAAATTGTTGGTATATTAAATTGAATGATGTTAACTAAATTATTATACTGACACTATGTTATTTTAAAATTAGCTAAAGAGGTTGTATAAATAATTAAAATGCAAATGAATTGCTGGAAAATAATTTTTTTTCTAAAGTAGCACCATAAAACAGCAAATTATGAAGGAAACGTCATCCAAACCCATTAAAATTTTAACCCTGTCTATAACGGATGAGAATTGAACAATAAATTGTTATTATATTAACTTTTGTTAATCATTAAACATTGCTCGATTATAATAATTTTAAAAATCTTTATGAGAATTCTAATCATTTATTATATAATAATTAATAATTATATGAAATTTAAATAAGGACATAATAACAAAACCCCATATTCTTTCCAAAGAAATATTTTCAAAAAAAGATTAAATTTTCATTTTATTAGAATATAAATCGCTGAATCTATATTGAAACATCCATAAAATTACTTAATAAATGTAAACAATAAAAAATCGTAATGATAATAATAATATTAAAAATAATATTAAAATATGATGCAGTAGTTTTAAGTTTAAAATAAAAAAAATTTACCATACATAATATTTTCAAAGTTTAAAAATGTTATTAATTTATAAATATGTATAGTAATTATTAAAACAAAACAAAATAATTTCATGTGTTTATCGATATAAATATTTTTAATCACTTGATATTTTATAGGTGTATTATAATATTATAAATAAATATATATGTATAAAATAAACAAAAATATGAACAAAAATTGTTATAATGTCATTAATAACGTATACAATAAATATTTATTTATCTAGGCATATTATATACAACATATTAAAAAATTCAATAAAAATAAACAAAAATGTAATTGGTATATATTTAACAAAAAATAAAATTTAAAATTTAAATAAATAAATATTTAAATCTATAAAATGCATTTAAATTTTATTACCAACAACGAACTAATTTTTAAATATTTTATTTGATTAATTGTTCATTTGTAATTTAATGTTAAGAAATTAATCCCATATCTATATTATTTAATCACTAAGTTTTAATAGTATAAAACTATAAACTTTTAGAAAAAGTTTCTCTTCCAGGAATATTTATTCTATTTTTTCATAATTTCTGATCCAGTCTTTTAAACTTGGTACATCGAGTGTTAATGACATTTCGCAAATGTTCATAAAAAGTTGTTAAGTTACTGAAGGTTTTCTTATAAATAAATAAGTGTTTAAATGTAAGTTAAATTAGGATAATCCGATAAAGCACAGCATCATTCACTTAAATTCACTAATAACCTCATTTACTTAGTTTATGAGGTGTGCGGTCATAAAATCCCCGGTCATAAGATCCCAATACAAAAATCTTCAGTATTTTATGACCGAAATCGTGGGGATCTTATGACCGTTTAAATCGGTCATAAGATCCCCGGGATTTTATGGCCGCAACTCTCGGGAAATTATGACCGTTTAAATCGGTCATAAGATCCCTGGGATTTTATGGCTGCAACTCTCAGGAAATTATGACCGTTTAAATCGGGATTTTATGACCGAAATCGTGGGGATCTTATGACCGGGGATGTTATGTCCGGTAGCCAGTTTATGATTAATTTTTCTAGTACGAGAATCATATTACGTTGATATGATATCATTTTCGTCATTATTTCTGAATTCTGATAGTTTATAATTTAGGACACAAATAGAGATAAAAATACTCTGTACCTTGAACATTTAGGAAGATATTATTCTATTTACCTCAGAATTTCTATTTCAATAATTCAGGAAATTTTTTTATAAATAGAAATTAAAACTATAAAACATTTTTTGGGTTATTTAGAGGAATATTCCTTTTATTGTATAAAAAATAGTCTAAGTACACATATTGCATAGTTAATAGTAATTCGTATTTGTATACAATTTAAACATTTTAAACAAGAAATTTTCAGCAAATAATAATCAAACTCTTGACTGGAAGCACAAATATTCCTGAAAAACATTTTAATTTTGATAAGTTTGAAATAAAAAATTTAGATATGTAGATAATATACATAATAAATCTATTACGTATATTAGATAGATAAAAAAAACTTACAACCAGAAATCCAGCTCCTAAAAACAAAGCTTTATCCTTAACATCCATATTAATATCCTTGAAGTAAATATTTAGGGTATACTGTGATAGGCTGGAGGACCACTTTCGTGTAATGGAGCCCTTTGATGTTTCATGATCATTTGGTAAAATAATCTAAAAATAATAAATGCTATTATAATAACATTTTATTTTAAAAACTGATTACTTGAAATAAAATTATTCCTCATACCTCAAAATGTCCTTCATTAGGCAAGGAACAACAAAATCCTTTGTTAGTCAAGCTCTTAACCAAATAGATAATTTCTCCACCATCTTTCCGTATCGAAAACATAGAATTTAACAGAGATGGCTCTTCTAATATTGCACCAATTAAATTTCCTGGCGGTGACCAAACTTCCATTGTCCTTTGTTTACAACACCATATACCTAAAGCATTTTTTCGCCAAAATGTAAGTGCTTCTTGGTGTGTTTTATCTACAATATGCATTTGAAATGTTCTAGAATTTCCATATAAATTACGATTTTTCTCTGTTGAGCTTTCTGTAGCTGCAAAAAGTGCTTCTCCTAATGGTGATCGTATAATATATCGGTTTTCCGATTTTATTGTTAAATCTAGTATAAAAAAAAATATGATAAAAACTCTCCAATTTAAAATATCTAGAAATTACTTTCGTTTAATTCAAATGTTTGTTCTATATGCACACTAGGCATTTCATCTAAAATTTCAAATCCAGCTCTTGGTATCAAGGTTCTACTACCTAAATTGCTATTATTTGGTTGAATTGTAGCAATAGGTATTGGTATACGGCTTTCTAAA
The DNA here is from genome assembly GCA_964007475.1 of Hybos culiciformis. NCBI lineage: Eukaryota > Metazoa > Arthropoda > Insecta > Diptera > Hybotidae > Hybos > Hybos culiciformis. Next base: position 67,852,143 of record OZ023274.1, on the reverse strand, counting down.
TATGTATACATAAAAAAAAATATTGTGGATTATTTCAAATACATTATACATTGTGCAAGCTAAAACCTACCTGCTGTAGATCCATACTTTTTCACAAAAATATGACTACTTTGGTTATTGCTAACTGAAAATAAACATTTTTAATATCACATAAATTATAGGTAAGTAAAGATAAATTCAATAATGTACTTCTGCAAATATTTCTTATATTTGTACCTTGTGTATTAGATTGTGAAGGTTGCTGTGCGATTCTGATTTCACTTTCGTAACGTAGACTGTTTGCTGAATCTTCCTGTAACATAATTTTTAATTTTCTTTTTTTATTTTCTATTGTCTACAACTACCAAAAACAAACAAAAGGAGTTCCGAATTAAAACAAACACTGCACTAAAACTAAATTTTTAATCAAAAGTTAATCATAAACTGATAATAAGAAATAATAAAATATTAAAATTTATTGATAAAACATGTTATCTTTAATAATCGAAATAAGTAAAAGATAACAAAAACCTTTGATTAAGCTATTTTTTATAGTGTACTGCACACTACATTTTTTAGGCTAGTTATTTACAAATTTTTACAATTAATTCTTTTTACAAAATCTATATACCTACCAACGTGATTTTACTTTTGACTCTTGAATTTGAACTATTTTAACAATTTTTCATAACTATTTGTGGTGACAAAAACATGAACTTTTGTGAAAAATTTATTGATAAAAAAAAAGATAAATATCTAGATAGAAACTGTTTAAAAAGTTCTGCCCATTGTGATTTGTTTTTTTGAATTTTATTGATTTCATAACACAAATTATTTGATATTTGTTTCTACATGCCATTTTTTTTCACCAACCTAGGCCAAATTTTTTTTTTTTTTATTTCAACAACACAAAAAAAGACTAGAAATTGTTAAAAATAAACCTTAATTATACAGGACTTGACTTTGAACAAATTTCATAGCCTGGGTGAAAATTAAAGTTGGAAAATAAAAATAAGAAGTGCGATAATAATCAATATTCTGTATAAATATCATTACCATTAAAAGTTGTTTACTATTTTTTCTTTTTTTGTTATAGATAAATATTTTTTCAATGAATTGATGTAGATATGTTGATTTTTTTCTCATAAATTTTTTATCAACACTGATAAAATTATTATTATTTTATTACTAAAAATTATGGTTTTTGTGTATTACTAAGATCTATTTCAAGAGAAATTTATATCGTTGAATATTATTTATCAAAATTATAAAATTGCGGTTTTGATCAAAATATGATATCATTGATATACATACATACTAACCTTGTTAAAGACCTGCTTGTCTGTCAACTGTCTAGTCAGTATTATTACTATGCAGATAATGCAATAATGATCAGTAGTTGATCAAATCGCATATCATGTTTCAGCTGGGATTAAAAATAAATAATTTAAAATTAGATGGTTTTGAAACTGCGATTTTCTACACAAATTAAAAATATTTAGTATATTTTGTTTGACGTTAATAGGATAAATACTAATATGGTTGATCAATTTTATTGCCTAAATTATTATAAAATAATTTAAAAAAAAATTTTTCTTTCAATTATATTTTTTATATTGTATATATATATATATTTTCGATCAATTAATAATATAAGTTTTCTCAATATTACAATATTGTATATATTATATACATAATTTGATATTTACATTAAGAAATCAAATTATTTTTTCTTCAATCATTATTACATTTTCGAAAAAAAAAAGATAAAATAATAAAATAAGCTTAAATTCATATATGTAGGTATAACAAACTTAAAAATAAATCCTTTTAATTTTTAAGCAAGAAAGGAACACTATACAATGAAGAAAATTTTTTTTTTCTTTAATTCTAAAATATATAATAATTTTATAACCAAAAATAACATAAAATTTATTAACAACTAACAATTCGTGATTTTATTTTTAGGACCTTTTATTCACATTATGTGATGTTAACCTGCTCTTCTTATATTTCTCTTCAATCAATTTATTTAAAGAAGTTGAAGTCAACGTCAATGTTAAACGGGTATGATAATCATCCATCAATTTTATATAAAATGTTTAATTAATTTATGGATTTTGAACTCATCATAAATTTATAGTATTTCTAGACTGGTAAATTTCCAAAATTTTTTAAAATATTCCAATGTCCAAAAACTAACTTGACTTGAATTATTTATATATATGTACATCTCTTGTCCGCAGAATATTTAATTTAATAATTATAGAACAAAATCATAAATGCAAATTAACTTTTATTTTTTAAACTTTTCATTTAAAATGCAACTCAAAACCAAAATTATATTATATAAAAGCACTGAGTTGTTTATAAATGCAAATGAAAAACAACTCATTGAAATTAACAATAACAAACATTAAAAACAAAAACAATTGAAACTAAATAGTTAAACAAACTATTGCATAAATTTAATTTTGTAACAAATGAAATAGTAAAACTATTAAACAAAAATTAATTTCAAAATGACTTTAATTGAAATTTTCTGAAATTTAATTCAGTGGTTCCTAAAATCTGTTAGAGCATCGAGTGTCTTGTATTCAAAAATCGCTTAAACGACCGAATTACTTTTTATTTTTAAGATATACAATTACTAAGTATCCTTCAATTGATATTCTTCTTTTTTTTTTAGACCTGCGATCTTTTTAGAAGTAAGGCAGGAATATTCAAATATTGATTACATAAATTTTTTACAAATTCATCCGTCCTTGATTTACATAAATTAAGTATATTTTCAAATAGAAATAAAAATACCTGTTATAATTAAATTTAATTTGTCATTTTTATACTTATTGAAAAAATAAAATATTTTCAAAAAATTCTAAATTAAATTATATGTATGACAAGAATACATTATTTTGTTTTTAAAATGTTGCTTTTAATTTTTTATATCACACATCAAGTGTGTAATTTTAAAATGTAATAAGCCTCAGTTGACTTTTACATGTATACAAGTTACATTATATGTTGTTTGTTTTATTTGTATAAACATTGATTTCAAAATAACAGTTCTCTTAAGAAAATGATATATAGAAAATTTTTCTTGAGTAGATTATAAATTCTAAGTAGAATTAAAATTTATTTTAATTTTTTTTTAATTACATTCAAAAACAATATCACCACATTTTTTTTTATAAAAGTTTAGTGTAATAATTATTATTAATTAATATCTGTATATTTTTAAAATTTTTCTGAAATTAATTTTTTATTTCGTTTTATTCTTGATTCACGATGCTAACAAATAAATCAATATGATTGTGTTTGTTTTTAAATTCTTATCAATTTTTTTCAAAGTAAATATATATTATTGAGGATAAAAAAATTATACAAAAATGTGTAACAATTTTATTATTATTACATTCATAACAAGTGTAGTATTGTTATGCGTTGGGAATTAAATGACTAGAGCTCATATCTGTCATATTTTTCTTTTAAAGTTGATTAGATTAGTCGTACTTAGAAATTTTGTGTTCGGTTTCCTGCTGCTATTATTTTTCCAAATTAATGAGAAAAATAATTTTAAAATTTTAATCTAATAAAATTAATTACTTTCATATGCATGGTCAGCTTATCATTTTTGTGCCTTCACAATATAATTAAAAATTAATTTTTTTCGATAATAATATATAGGACAGTCAAACACTAAACCATGATAATATTTACATATTGTTTCGTATTTAAATTTTTTTTTTTTGTATATGATATTAGATTCACAATACATATCCAAACAAATTAAAATATTTTTAAAAATATTAATAATTTAAAAATTCACTTATAAAAAGTGAATTGTATCTATCCAAAAAGAAAATAATAATTACAATTATTGTACGTAAATATTATTATTTAAATATAAACATTATAATTACAAACTCTTTTTAATTTAATATTTCAATCTGACTGTAATAAAAAGAGTATTAGTCGATCATTTAAATTAAATTAAATGTAATGCAAGGAACATTTTACACCTTTATAGAATATATTACATTCATATTAAGCTAGCTAGAGAAAAATAATATATATTAGGAACGAAATTATCCAGAACAAAAAAAAACATTAAAATCATATCACAACTAAAATTAAGTTGTAGTTGTTAACGGTGTAGTAGTTATTGGTAAAATTTGTGTTATTGATGTTGATCTAATACGCTTTTCATTATTGATGCCACCACTAAATGAATCATTGCTACTGGAACTAAAAGAATCTAGTTTACGTTTTATTCCGCTAGAAATACTACCAAAAAGCGATGATGATGATCCATCATCGTTGTTATCGTCCAATTGATTTAATTTTATTGACAAAGTAGAATTTTCTTCTGCAGCTATGGAATTTACCATATTAGCACCAGTTGTACCACTTTCATCTCCACTTTGATCTACTACAGAATACTCAGTTAATTTGTTAGATTCTTTATCCATTAATTTTTCGGCTAAAATTTTTAAGCTAGCTAAAGAATTATCGCAATCAGTAGTATCAATTTCACTTAAATTTATTCCAACACTTTCAATTGCGGCATAAGTACCAAAAGGAAGTTTTTGTAAACATTCTAGTTTCTGAACATGGGTTTTTGAACGTAAGTGCTTGGCTAAATGGCCATGTATTCTAAAAGCAACTTTACAATCAGAACATTCAAATGGCCTCGGATTTGACGTCGTTGGCACGCCAAAAGTAGTCGTCATTTGAACTTTATTCTTATGAATGTCAGATCTTTCATGTTTTGTTAAATGACCGTGAGTACGAAAACTAACAGCACATGGTTCGCATCTAAATTTTCGTTCCATAAAATGAATATTCATATGAATAGTTAGTTGATGCTGCTTGTGGAATGTCTTTGAACAAAACGTGCATACAGGTCGACCGCTATTGTCTACCGTTGATCCAGCCGATCCTGTGGGAATAGCAGATCTAGGAAATATAGATTCTGTTGATGACGAAGCATTTGAAGGATTATTACCATTCTTAAAAGAATCTTTACCAACAACAACAACTGTTCTGGGTCCAGCTGATAAAACACCACTAAAATCTGATGCTGTTGATGGTTTAATATTATCAGATACCTTATTATTTGGTTGAATTTTTTCTTGATCTTGCTGAAGTGATTGCTCTTCAGTATTCACTTTGTTATTGCCTTTCAAAGTCATTTTTAAATATTCAGAAGCAACACTTTTGGCACTTGGCTTAGTGTCACATTTTTGCTCTGAATCTGACTCACTTAACACGGAATCAGTTAATATGGGCATGTCCAAGGCAATTTCTTTAATTGGTTTGGAATCTTTACCGTCTTCTTGACCTGATAAAGTTTCGAATCCCAAAGGTCTAACAATATTAACTAATTTTTTTGATTCATCAGTTACGAAATTAGAACATAAATTATTGGATATATTATCCACCCCTACATTTAGTTGTACAGTAGTTTGATCAATTGTTATATGATGGGGTGATGTTGAGCATTTCGAAATTTTTCTCTCGCATTTACCAAAAGTGGATGCTACGATCATAGATGACGGTGAAGTTGCTAATGTATATACAGGTGGTGTACTTGATGTGGTTATTTTCGTTAAATCACCAGTGAAATCATGTGATATTTTATTATTATTCATTTGAGATTGCTTAATTTTTGCATACTTTAAGGCCTGTTCCGTTAAATATAAGTTTAAATTCACATCGTTGGTCGAATCTGTCACTGAATTCCTTTTTTTCTGTTGTTGTTCTGTGTCCATATCAACTCTTATTAGGTCTGTAATCGAACTCAAGGATTTTATTAAACCAGATTCATTTGATACATGACCAATTACTGCATCCATTTTGTTAGCGTCTGAAATTTTTTGACTAGGTGACAAAGCGATTGAACATCTGGGTTTTGTTAAATCAATAGGAGTCTCATCTAGTTTCTCCCCGGTAATCAATGTTGGTTTATTTGGTAATGATGGATTTGCATAATATTTTTCTTGTTTTTGATAATCAAAAGGAGGTTTAGGCGATGTAAATGAACTTACTTTTCTTCCAATAGATTGAAGAACATTTTTATTATTTTCACTTGATCGTGATTGCATAGATGTGGAATCATTATTACTGTTATTCGGCGGAGTCATTGACAGTGAAAGCAAACAATGAGCTGCTTCATGTTCTGGTAAACGAGATTTCGACTCATCGGTATCTGAAAAAAAAAATTCTTTCAATAAAATGCCACCAAGAATGTTATATAGTATATGAGTATTTTTTAGTTTCTAAAAAACTTACCACTGCTCTCATCTTCACGATCATCTCCATCACTTTCATCATCTGTTTCAGATTCACCTTGAGCTGAACTTGTTCTTCGATTAAGATTATTGTTCATAAGGCCACTACCGATGGAATTAATGCTATAACTAGTTGAAGCTTGTTGGTCTTGATCACGTTCATCACGGTGGTCAACAAATTCTCCATTTAATCCTTCACCAGGATCAACTCCGAGTTCCATACATTTTTTATAATGAGTTTTTGATTGCATGTGCTTTGTTAAATTTCCTTTTGTTTTGAAACTAAATAAAAGTTAGATTAATATTAATTAAGCAATAAATTTTATGATTTATAAGTTATAAGTTACAAGTAATAAACTTACCTAAAGTTGCAATGAGTGCATGTGTATGGCCTCACATCTGTATGAGTTCGAATATGCTTCTTTAGCATTGATGGCTTTTTACATCTTATACCACATTCTGAACAAACGTATCTGCCACGGCCTCGACCTCTTATATAGGTATAGTCTTCATTACTTTCATAGCCTCCAACAAGAACAGGAAATTTAGAATCTGAATTTTTTTCATTTGATAGTTGTTTTTGTTCACCTTTTGGTTTAATTTCAGATAAAGGTAAAGATTTAATTTGATGATGATAAAATGTAGTTGAATTGTTTTCGAACGGTGTCATCACTGTATGTTGAGAATGTACTGATGTATAAGGCAATTTAATTATTGCCGTTGAGTAAATCAAATTACTTCCTGTTTTTTGTCTGGAGTCATATAAACCTAAAAATTCTTTTGGTTTTAATCCCAAAGGGTGGAGATTTTTTTCAGCTTGTACTTGCCAAACACTGTACATAGATAGTTTATGAATATTTGCAACATATGAGGGCTGGGGGCAGTTAACAGTACAATAGAACATTTTCGTACTACATTTTAAGCCTAAATATGTATATGCATGCCCATTTAAAAACATTTGTCCACAAGTTTTTGATGGTCGAGGGGTCTCTGGAGAAATTAGAGGCATGGTATTAGCTGTTGGCGTGATACCGTGATGCCGTTTAGGTGTAAATGTTCCAGGTTTCAATGGTAAAGTTGTCGGGCGCAAAAATTTATTTGATTTCTTTGTGGCAACTACTTTCGCTTGATCATTAATCTTAGACTCATCTGTTTCCCCTGGTAATATTAGTATATTTTCCACTTTTATTTCTGGTTTTTGAAATTTTTCAAAATTAAAATTTTTTTCTTCTTTTTCGGGCGATAATTGCTTTATCTCGTTCTTTTTTGTTGGTGATAAATTATCGCCAATTCTAGCAAAATTAAAAGTTCTTTTATTGTTTTGATCCTTAATTCTTGGACTTTTTTGGAGCTGTGAAGTAAGGTTGGATTTTACATCTTGGTAATTTCGTGCAGTATTTATCTCAATTATAGTTGTTTCTTGTATTAGTTGGTTAACGACATTTTTTTTACTTACAGGACTAATTGATCCTGATCTTGATGGCAAATTTTGAGGTGGTGGTGGAAGAGGTAATGTTACTGTATTAGGACCCGGAATACCGGGTACGTAAGGAATTGCTTTCTCATTTGATGATAACAATGGTGACACTGATGACATGGGTGGTAAAGTTAATGGGTTGAAAGCAGTGATTGAATTTATTGGCGGAAATTGAAAATGAGTCAAACTACTTGTTATTGATGTTGATTGAAGTTGACTTGCTGAAAGCGGTGTAACAGGAGCATTATTTTTTGATACGCTATTATTTTGAGCTCTGTTTATCTTTCCGTCTAAAGCATGTGGTAGTACTTCAGTAAAACTTCCACCAGACAAGAAAGGCGTTCGAACAATCTTCGGACTATGTTCGTTCTCTGGAATTGATATCATTGATCCTCCAGAAAGGGAAAACGTTGTTCTATTGTCGTTCTCTATGGACTTTATTTCATTTCTATTATTTTGCTGATTAGAAAAGCCTCTTTTCGTTGGCGAAAAAAATATTCCACGAGTTTGTTTTTCATTTTCCATATTAAAAAAAGATGTAGATGGTAAAGAATTACTTTGTTGAAAAGTTTGTTCTATTTTCAACCTCTTTGGATAAATTATTCCGTCATCAGTTTGAAGATCTGAATGCATTTTCGTAATGACAACTTCTTCCGAAGATCGCCTTTCATTATACGCTTCAACGAGTGGTGTTTTTCCTAATAAAGGTCCCGGTGATGGAAGAGGTGTATCAGCATGAAAATTTTCTAATTTCTCATCAGGTTCTCTATGACCTTTTTGAAGTGATCGATTTGATTCTACTAAAGTAGTTGGTGCAGAACTTTCTGAGTTATTTAACGTATTTAATACTAAGTTACTCGGTTTCGTTTTTAATTGAGACCATGCTAGTTTAGCAAGTGATAGAGGATTTTTGGTCAAATGTAGCAATGAACTTTTTGCCAATTTCGCCAAAGAATTGGGATTATTGAATTCAGGTAAGTTGACACTGATAGAATTTGATCGAAAACATTTAAAAGAAGGTGATGCTACGGGACTTATCGGTGCTGAGGATGGTCCACCTTGACAATCATGGCTTGTATGAAACTTTAATTCTTCTGCTGTTTGAAAATTATTTTTGCATAGTGGACAGGTATAGACAGCGTCATCTCCTTCTCCATTTGGTATACCCAGTCCACGAGAATTTAACAACAAATCCTTAATTATGGAACGTTGATTTGGTGGTGGCTGTTGCGTGATGATATTTTTTACAGGTTCATCTCCAGACCGTTTACGAGATTGATATGGTGATTTCGGCTTTTCGGGAATTTTAGCTGACAAATTTAAAGGTTGGGTATTTTGTGGCAATTCAATTGGAGAATGCCTTATTTTATTCTGTTGTTGCCTTATTACTACAGGTGAGAAAGGTTGAATTTGATGATGTGGTTGTTGATTTAATACTAATGGTGCTAATTGATAAGTACCATTTACGTAAGAACTATGTTTCAAAAAATCTTCACGAGGCAGAATATTAACCGTATTTTGATGATTTTGTTGCATCTGAAGTAAATGATGTTGTTGTTGCTGCGATATCTGATGGTGTTGAACTTGATGATGCTGTTGCTGTTGTAGTAGTTGTTGTTGTTGTTGTTGTTGTTGTTGTTGTTGTTGTTGTTGTTGTTGTTGTTGTTGTTTTTGTTGTTGTTGTTGTTGTTGCTGCTGCTGTTGTTGTTGTTGTTGTTGTTGTTGTTGTTGCTGTTGTTGTTGTTGCTGTTGTTTTTGTTGCTGTTGTTGTTGTTCTTGTTGTATTTGTTGGTGTTGCACTTGTTGTTGTACTTGTTGTTGTTGAAGCTGTTGCTGTTGGATTTGTTGATGAGATTGTTGTTCAAGCTGTTGCTGTTGGATTTGTTGATGAGATTGTTGTTGAAGCTGTTGCTGTTGGATTTGTTGATGAGATTGTTGTTGAAGTTGTTGGTGTTGTGTTTGTTGCTGTTGCAAGAGTTGTTGCTGTTGCAATTGTTGTTGTTGTCTTTGTTGTTGCTGTTGTTGTTGTTGTTTTTGATGTTGTTGTTGTTGTTGTTGTTGTTCTTGTTCTTGTTGTATTTGTTGGTGTTGTACTTGTTGTTGTTGTGGTACTTGTTGTTGTTGTGGTACTTGTTGTTGCTGTTGTACTTGTTGTTGTTGGTGCACTTGTTGTTGTACTTGTTGTTGCTGCTGAAGTTGTTGTTGGTGAAATTGGTGTTGCATTTGCTGTTTTTGTGCCAAAGCGTATGCCAGTTTAGCACTTGATGAGTTAGAAATGGGTGGTGTAGTTACCGTTGTTGTTTGTAAATAGTCTACTGATGATGTTGCTGATATGGTTACGTTTGAAATATTATTATTACTATGATTACTGCTATTGGTATTATTAGTATTAGCATTTTTATTTTGTTTACTTAATTGTTTCGGATATTTTTTTTTCAATAAAACTTCCTTATTTTCTACAATGGCTTGGTTTTGCGATATTAATTTTGTTATATGTTCTTGAAGATATTCAACATTCTAAAATAATAAAGTTATTGTCTATTAGTTAAAAAATATCCAGGAATATGTCAATGTATTGTACATAAAAAAAATAGTATAAAAACTTCAGAATCAGGTTCTTAAAATAAAAAAATAATTAAACTTCATTGTATAAAGTTGTAATATTTTGAAATATTTTCCAATTTTCAATAAATAATGTTGTGATTACCGAGCATTATTTTTAGGCCAATTGGAGTTTATAAAAGATTTTTTACGGAATTCCTTCCACTTTTCAGAGTAAAAAAAATAACAATTTAAATACTATTTGTTTAACATATATTTTTGACCCATTATGCAATTCAAATTTGTATCTTTAATTATTTTCAATAAGGGAAAAAACAAAAATATGTACACAGAAAAATATATATCCTTACCAATTGATGTCCACTAGAAATAGATGATAAACTATTACTATTATTATTGTTTCCACCATTATTACCACTTGTTGATTCTTTTGTAGATGATGTTGTTATAGAATTTTTATTTAAAATTTCCAAACTATTATTACCATTTGAACGAACAACTTGTTGATATTGTGGCGCCAATACTACTGACGACTGTTGTGATGATTGTTGTGTCGATGACTCATTGTCTCCAAAATGACTACGATGACTATTAGACTGTAACGAATTATTATTATTATTATTATTACTATTACTATATATTCCTGATGAATTATTTTGATGCTGATATTGAAGATTCTGTGAAGTATATAAAATATGTTGCTGCTGATGCTGTTGTTGTTGTTGTTGTTGTTGAGGACTTAAATAATAATTTGTTGACGATAAATTGTTGATTTGACTATTATTATTATTATGATGGAGATTCGTTGTCGCCGACAAAATATTCATTTGTTTTTGTTGGGTTTTATTAAAACTGTTATTAATATCATTGTCGCCACATATCTGTTGATGATGAGATTGGAAGGATGATGTTGATGATGATGGTATTAAAATTGAAGACTGTTGCTTTAATTGATTATTATGCTCTTGCTGAATTCGTTCGTCTTTGTATGCCTTATGAAATTTTGGTTTATATGGTCTATCGGATTTATTTTGCGAGGAAGAAGAACTAGAAAGTTGTGCCGATGGGGAAACTGTTCTTTCATCAAGCGGGGATGCTGTATCGCTTATCTATAAAAAAAAAAGTATCAATATAATATATTAAAATTCTTAGCTATTGATGCACTAAAAATTTTACTTAAGTAGGTTAATAATTTTTTAAGCTATTTCCTATAGTAATAAAATTCGAAACAATTTTAAATTCAACAAAATCTACTAAGAGAAAGCAATAAAAGTTGGGAGATTTTGTACATCATCAAAGTTTGGACATTTTGTTCATCATATATGTTTAAATAGTGAAAATCAGAATTGTATATCTATTATATTAAAAATATTGTAATTTATTTATTTTAATAATTAAAATTGAAAACTTACCATATCTGAGCTACTATTACTTTCTGGGTCAGGTTCTTGATCTGAGCCTGATCTATTATCTTCATCTACATCTTGTTGTTGAGGCTCAACTCCCTTAACTCTCAAACCATGAGATCTAGATCTGAAAAAAAAACAATTAAAAGTAGTTATAAAATTTATAAAAAAAAATTTATGAAAGCATGAAATTTAGTTAATGTCACCCGACTTAACAGCTACTTTACAATTACTGCATAAAATCACAGTACTATGTAGATATAAATACACAAAACCATATAAAATGAAGATTACTATTATTAAAAGCAAAATACATCAATAATATTATTATTAAATTCTGGAAATAAGCTTCTGCAATTCTTTAAGTTTTTTTGAAAGAATTATAGAATTGTGTTTTATGTGTATTGTTTAGGTAATTCCTAATGTATTTCTTTAATTCTATTCAAATCACGGACATTTTTTATTACATTTTTTTTTGTAAAAATTAAATAAAAACTAAAATATCTTACCTGCAATGTTTATAATAATTCGATTTTGTTTTAAATGCGAAACCACATATATCACATGGATATGGTCGTTCATTTGTGTGTGCACGGATATGTTTTTGTAATACAGAAGGTTTTGTACAATTTAAATTACAATATGGACAAACATGTCGTCCTGTGGTCGTAGAATTACTTGATGCTACTGCTATTGAACCATTATAAATATTATTATTAGTTATTTCACTATTACTGTTACTATTATCGTTGTTGTTATTAGTAATTATGCTAATATTTTTATTATAATTCCCTGTAACTCCATGATTTTGTTGTGACACTGTCACTGCTACTGAACTATTGATAAATTGTGTTTGGTCCAAATTTTTACTATCTGATTTTGATACTAATTTTTGTTCTTGACTACCATTATTTACAAATAATCCTGAATTATTTCTTATTTGGGATGTGGATATTTGTAAATTTGTTGGTAAATTACAAGATGACATTATTTTTGCATAACTATCATTAAATATTTTTTGATTCATTTCAATATCTTGTGATTGAAATTGATTTGGCTTTTGTTGCATCAATTTCTGTTGATGCAATTGAAATTGTTCCAATTGTTGATGATGGTGTTGTTGTTGTGGTTGTCCTTTTAATAGCTTTCGCTGTTGCAATTGCTGTAAATGCTGTTGTGTTATTTGTGGCTGCAACTTATATTCTTCGATTCGATGATTTAAATAATAATCGCTAACACAAGTTACTGGTGGCGAATATTGGTTTTTTCTTAAATCTTGTGTTATGTGGTGCTGTTTTTGATATTCACCATGATATCTATCACAATTGATTACATTTTTTTCTTGTTTAACTAGCCCATTTAAATTTGAATAATTTGTATTATCATTGTTATTATTAATATTCTTATTATTAGAATTTAAATTATTTAAACTATTATCACTTATACGGTTGAATGATAGCGTTGCTGACGATTCACCACCACCACCAACTTCAATTTTAATATAACTATTACAACTACCGATTGAATCATTTGATGATCTATTATTTATATCACTGGGATCATTAATTTTTTTAGTTGTTACTAAATTATTAATTGAAGTTTTAACTTCATTTTCACTTGATATGATGGCAGTTGTTGAAGAATTATCATTATTATTATTATTATTAAAATTATTATTATTATTAAAATTATTATTATTATTATTATTATTATTTATATTATTATTATTAATATTATCATTACTATCTATTGTACTAGCAATACGCTTAAATTTCTTATGCAGGTACTTTAAATCATTGTAACAACTATTGTTATTATTATTATTGTTATTAGAATTATTCGATGATAAAATTTCATTTGTTGTTGTTATTTTCTGAAGCTCATTTCTTGTTGGTGATTTTGTTTCTTCCTGTCGGTGGGAGGTGATGCTTGCAGTTGTTTTTGATGTTATCAATTGATTATTATTATTCGTCAAATTTGAATCATTATTATCAAAGTAACTGTGATTTACTTTACTGCATATCTGGTCCATTTTATTATTAGATTTAATTATTAATTCTGGATTTGAATTATTTGAAATTTGTAATAATGATGGTTTACTCTTAATGTCATCTGAAAATAATAATAAAAAAAAAAAGATATTAAATTCAAATTATCAAATTTTTCTTTCTAAATATAATATTATATATAACATATGTGCATTTAAAAATGTACGATTATAATGTGTAATACACGGATTGCTTAATTTTAAATGTTGAAATTAAAATAATGTGTGTATTTATAGTACTTCTAGTAATAAAATTTTCGTGATTAAGGGAAGAAGATCAACCGACAACAATTTAAATACTTAGTATGTAGTTAGTAACTTCAACACGTACAGTTTGTTGTTTAGTAGAAGATTAAAACTAGTTACTTAAATTTTACAACTAATATAGTTCTGAAACGTTGATTTATCGTGTAGGGTTATTATGCTAATCGAAAATGTATTCCACAGGACGTATGTAGTGCGTATGTAGAATTATAGTGTAGCTTAGCAGTCTATAATTTTTTTTTTTGATTAATTAACTTTTATGCTGATGACACAATTAAAATTAACTCCCAATTGCACACGTTATTAATTTAGCAAATTTACGCTTAAATAAACAATTTTTTTTCTTTTTTTTTTGTGATACATCAATATTTTTTTTTTTTTCATTCAACTAAAATATCAATTTAATATCAAATTGAATGTACGTAAATTTATTTATATATGTGTTTGTATCTTAATTTGATAATATCTACATATAACCATAAAATTGAGAAAAACATAAGATACTTGTAAATAATAATAAAACTCATCGCAATATACCTGTTCCACGATGATGTTTATATTTATTATTATTATTATTATTTTTTGCTTTATTGCTCATATCGGGTTCAGTTAAAAAAAAAAAAAAATACGTCTAAGTTGGTTGAAGAGTGAAGAGGAGGCACAAAATAAATGTTCTATTCTTTTTTTATTTTCAAAAAAAAAAAAAAACTAATAAAGCCTCTCAATTAATAACAAAAATTATTATTATATATATATATATTTCACATTTTTACACATCACCAAAAATGTTAATAATTAATATATGTAACACCAATTAAATTAACTTCCAGCAAAAAAAAAAAAAATTATTTAAATTTTTTTAATTTTAAAGAAGATAAATTTTTATTTTTTCAATAAAACTTATAAACATTCGCATTGATTAAAATTATTATTATTATTGATTCATTCAACCATAAACTTATACAAAAAAAAAAAAATAATAATAAGATAGTCGAGGTGCGACGGTATATGTTTTTTTTAAATACACGTATGTTTTTCTTTTTGTTTTTATTTTCTTCTTTTTTTTTTATTAAAAATAAAATTTTTTTTACTTAAAAACTTAATTTCTGCGAATTATTATTTTTCACGTCGTCGAGGCATTAAAAAATATATTATGGCGGTGCTGGTGTAGTAATCGAACAAAATTGTATATGATGTACATTAGGTATTAAAAATAAAATATAAAATATTAAATAAAAAATAAATAAAAAAAAAAAACTGATAGAATATTAATTTTTTTTTTTTTTTTTTTTTTTTTTAAGAAAACATCAGTTTTCAATTCAACATTCAATAATAAACTGATTATAAAAATGTTTCACTAATAAACATAATACCGGTTAAATTGCTTGGTTTTTTTATATATATTTTTTGTATGAAAAAAAAAATAAAATGATGATGATATTGATTGTAAATTATTGGCGAACTTAATAGAATAGTTTATTTTACATTATAATAATTGATTAAATAATTTTTAAAGCTTAATTTTTATTTTTTAAATTGAATAGGTACACCATTGTTCAGATATTATTCCTGAGATTATAACTATTCTATGATATTCTATATTTGGATTCAAACATTAAACTAAGGAAATGAAATAATTTGAAATGTAACCCAATAACAGCATACTTTTTCTAGATAGTCATAATAAAAGTCGAGAACTTGAATATGTACTAGGAAAACTCAGCTTTATGATTTATTAAAGTTTCAAACATATAATGTTATAATTTATAATAATGATAGTGTATTATTCAGAAATTTGTTTGCTCACTTGATTTCTTACCAAAAAATTCTATTCGTTATGTTAAACTCTATTTTACAACTAAATAATTAAGTCAAAATGACATTTGCTTTATATAATCACATCATTATTGTAGTACGTTATAAATATGAATAATAAAAATAGCAAAATATCAAAAATGTTTTATTACACTCTAGTATGTATAAAAACTTATATTGAATTTATTTAAAAAAAAAAAACAGAAAAAAAAAAAGGTTGATGAACATTTGAATGGTAGAATCCGCTCATTTTTTATTTTTGTTCCGCGTGTTTATATTATAATAAATAAATAATAAAACTTACAAAATTTACAAAATAAAAAATTTTTTTTTTCTTCAAAATTATTTTAATGTCATTTCTCTTCGCAAACTAGCGTCATCGTAAATTATAATAAAATAAAAAAAAATAATTCAATTTTTTTTTTTTTTGGAACCAACTTGTTTGCTCGCTTTATTGGTTTTTATCAATCGCGACTAAACATATTATGTTAATATAACAACTGTGAATTATTTGTATTTTTTATTTTTTTTTATTTTCGTATTCCATAATATCATCATCACCAGAAATTGTTAAGGAATTTATTAAAAAGTAAAAAAAATAAAATAAAACAAAAAAAAAATAACGAAAAAAAAGTGAGACGAATGGCGACTCACTGACTCCAATCTGGCGACGACAATCGTTGTTGTTATGTTTATTTTGTTTTTTTTTTCTTTCTTCATATTCCGTTTCTTGTTGAATCTAAATTTTATTTTATGTAAGTTTATTAAAAAAGAGTTTTAAAAAATATACATAAGGTTTATGTAAAAAAAAAAAAGAATTATTTGATTATATGTAGAAAAATAAATATATGTATAAGTATATATATTACTGTTGTAAAAGTTATACACTAAGAAAATATAAATAAATGGTAAAATTATGCAAAACTTATTCGTATACGTAGAGTAGGATTTTCTTTTTAATTTTTATGAACTTTTAAGTTTTAAAAAAAAATATTATTTTTATTTTAGAATTTCAATAACAATTTTAACTTTTTAAACTAAAATAGATTAAATGTTTAAAGAATAAAATTAAAATAATTCAAAGTATAAATTTCAAGAAAATTAACTACAAAAATCTTTATATATACAACATATAAAGATTATATGAAAGCTGCTACCAAATAAGACTAAAAGGCGTTATAGAATCATAGATAAATATATGATAAACACGGTAGATAAGGTCACGTTAAATTTTAAAATTATGACAGTTTAACACAAAAAGTATATATCCAACTGCTAACAGTATTCTATTATTATTTAATATACTTAATCAACAAAAAAAATGGCTTAATAATAAGTTTTTTTTGGGTGTATAATAGAGCGCATATAAACTCGCATAAAAAACAAAAAAAAAAATAAAAGAAAACCTCCAAAAGCAGATGATAAGTATATGTCTTAAAAAACTTATATATGTTTTATGATAGGTTTCCAACACGTACTTATAAGCTATCTGAATCGGGTGTATATATTCGTACACTTACACACATACAATGTACAAAATTATATTCCAAATTATTATTTTTATTATTTATATTATACAAAACAGTTTATTTGCATAATATTCCAAAAATAATGATAATCGGATATAATAAAGATTTCAATTTAATGTATTAAATAGTCTGTATAGTCTGTAGTAAGAATAAAAAAAAAATTCAATAAGTAGTGTAACAAAAAAAATAACAAAGTTTTGAACTTATTCAAAATTTGACTATTAAAATTGTCTTATGGTTATTAGGAAAAAATTGTTCACAATTTATATTTCTTTTGTGTATTTGAAGCATTTAACGTACGTTCAATCTTGTACATAATGCATTACTTTTTAATATTTTAAATATAATTTTAATAATAATTTAAGTAAATTATAAATATAGATCTATACTATCCAATAATTAGATAGTAAAAAGAACTGGCACTATAAGAGCTACCTCAAAATTTGAGACACCTAATAAAGAACGAAGGAAGAGTATAATTTGTTCTTGACAATTAATTTTTTTATATAACTTAAATATTATTGACTCCATTAAATTTCATAATATTATTCATCCTTGACACAAACACAATGTCCACCTAAGTATATTTTTTTATAATTTTATGATCCTAAAGTTATTGCCTTTATAATATTTTTATCTTTACAACATTAATTACAATAAAATTGTATATACATACGTCATGCCAGTTTCTTATAATTACTCACATTATTGAGATTATATTATAAAAAAAAAATTATAAAACACCGCATAATTAAAAATGACATCAACAGCCAACATTAGAGGTATATACATATATATAAATATGAATATATATATATTTTATTTTCTTATTGTGAGTTCCACTTTTCTAATTAATAATTCAGGCATGTGTTTAATAATGCATTTTTCTAATATTTTTATTTTTACATACATTTGTTTAGAAATATAATAATAATATTTAATTTTTATTTTTTATGCCGTTCTCAACACAAATATTTTTTATTACTAATCACAAGTATTCTTAAATGTCTGAATATTTCCTTTCATTTTTATATATATCAATAGAGTATTTTATAATAAAAAAAAATAAATGTATATTTTTATTATTAAAAAAAACGTTTTTTTTAGTTACTCAACATTGTATGTTATTTAGTGTTATTTGAAACGAAGAAACCATACAAAAATTGAAAATAAAAAAAATATAGGTATATAATTTTTAAAAAACTTTTGCAAATATTATAAGCATGTCACTATAATATATTATCATTATTTTATCAATAACAGAACGTAATATCTATAAGTATAGATAGTATAATACTATTATTCTAATAAGTGTACATATTTTTGTTATATTTAAGTGTGAAGATAGATCTCAAACTTTTATGTATTTATTATACATGTCTATACACATGGTGTTTGATAAATTTTGAAGAAATGATTACTGTCTAAATCTAATAATATTGTTAATTCGCAATGATTACTAAAGCGAAAGTTTTTAGAGGACTATTAATGAAATTTATATAAATAAAATAGTACTTACAAAAGAAAATTTATATCGGATATTTAACTATCAAAAATAAGGTGCATTTATACATATTAAGTTTTCCCAGAATCTTAGTTTGAATTTTTTAAAGTTTCATATAAATAAAATGAAATAATTGCGCCAAATATAACATAATGTCTGAATGATGAACAGAACTAAAAGAATTTACTATCAAACACACTATCAAAAACAATTATTATCTATTGCCACTCATTATAAATAATAATTATTGTTTTCATCATATTTTATTTTTATTTTTTTTTTAGTTTATACTTTGAAATTGATTTATTTTTATCATTATCCACTATATATTATTACGTTTTAGAATTTTAATGTCTATGGTTAGAACCTATACATACATTCTGAATTCAACTAAAAGCTATATTAAAAATGTAAACAAAAAAAAAAAAGAAACTATTTTTACATTTGAATTTTTTCTCTTAACAAACAAATATTTTATTTTATTCTAAAATAGAAAAATACCAAAAAATTAACAAGCGGATGCCCTATTAAAATTTTAAATTACAATTTAGAAAGAAAAAAAATATATAAGTATATACATATATTTTTTTTTTTTCGGTACATTTATTTTATTTAACTACCCCAAGCAAAATTTCATTTACATGTTAAGCATTAAAAAAAAAAAAATCAAACAAACAAACAAACAAACAAAACCACCACAACACTTTTCTATCGTAAATAATAAAAATAAAAATTAAAAGTTGCTATGGAATTCCTCTGTGAAATAAAAAAAAAAAAAAAAACAAAAAATTTCGTTTTCAACTTTGTGCAAAATTTTATCTTTAAATTTATAAGCTTTTCATATTAATTTTATTTTTTTTTTATTTTTTTGCTTTTTATCATTATAATACAAATATGTGTACTACCCTAACTATACACAATATATAGTACAAACAACTTGAATGAATACATATATATAAAAATAAATAAGTCTTTTTTATTTTTTTTGCAATAAATTATGTTACGTCATCTCGCATTAATAACCATGGTGTCCCACCGTTGTTATTTTTATTTTTTTTTTTTGCTCACTAATAATGGTGTTTTTTTTTTTTTTTGTATTATAAAAATGTAAAACCATATTAAAGAAATATACAAAAAAAAAAAAAAATTTGAATATAAAAGCATTTGAGAAAAAATTTAATAAGTATTATGAATATTGAATAAAAAAAAAAAAAAAAAATATCAATAAATACAACAAAAAATAAATATTTAACAAGTTTTTCTAGTCTAATTATAGAACGCAAAAATTTATCTGGACAGCTCAGTTTTAAATGTGTGTCATTCATATTATACTCGAAAAAAATAATAAAATTATAATATAATATAGGTAATCGTAATACATATATTTTATTTATATCAATGATATAATTATAATTAAATTAATGTTAATTTATTTATATAATTAGTAAAAAATTACTATCCTTATGTCATTAATTCTCCCCCCCGAAATATGTATATACAATTATTAGAGAAATATGTAATTTACATAAATATGAAATTAATTAAATAAAAAAATATAACCCATTTAATAATTTCTGAGTTGGTTTTTGTATGAATTTTTTTTATACATATATTATTTATGTAGAAAAAAATTATTATAAAATATGGTTGAAATGTAATAAATTGATAGTAATTATTACATATTACATATATAGGAATAAAAAGATCAATTGAAAAATATTAAATATGAAACGTCAGCGATATAATCAATTCCCTAGATACGAAATAGACTTTAAAAAAGTTAAAGCTAAATAAAGATTATAAAATTATGGAAGTAATTTTGAGAAAAGCACGTTTGAATTATGCAATTAAGTTTTCGCCCCGAAAAAGACTAAAATATTTATATAATACTATAATATTGTTAATATAAGAAAACGGTTTAATGCGGTTATTAAGCCTTAAATCCGATGGTAATAAAATTAAAATCAACACAATCAAAATAAATATAGTTTAGTTGGTGATTAATTTTCATGTTTCTACTACAAGAAAAAAAAACCAAATTAATAATATATTTTAATTACTTTTCTTATTATACTATGTATAAGATTCAAAGGAAAAATACAAATATTTGAAGAATTCTGTGTTGGAATTTAAAATTATAACTATTTCTAAGATACCTTCTCATTAAAAAAAAAAATTACTCAACCTAATGACACATATTTGCTAATTAAATTAGATAATAAAATATATATTTAACAAATATTTGATAAATCAGATCACAGCTAAGAGGTTTTTTTCCTCTATAAAATACTATAAATAAAAAAAATAAAAATATATTTTATAAATAAGTTTTTTTTTAAATTAACATTTTTCTTATTTTAAACATTTATTTTTTTTCCCTTGTTATATAATATTATATTTTTACAGTACTTATTAGTTAAGCTATGTGATAATAAGTTCTTACATGTAGTTAAGGTCGACATTATTGATGAATTATTATAAATTATTATATTGATATTTTAACAATATTTCAAAATTTTGTTAAAAATGAGTATTCATTATCATCCGTATTCATTTTCATCCGTAATGATATATTCGCAGAAGCTTTTGTGGGCCAACTCCAATATTTATTCAATAATAATAAACTAAAAAAAAATTATAATAATATTTGAATTAAAGGAAAATTACGCGAAATATAAACTTGAAAATTTATAACGTCATTAAATTATTATCAAAAAATTGAAAGTAAAAACAATAATGTTCTGTTTCCTTCTATTAATAAATCAAAATATTTATGTTATCTTTTAATCAAAGTGTTTAGTATATTATACTTATTGCCACTGCGATAAACGGAATACAACCCTCAAAAAAAATATTGATAAGTATTGAAAGTTCGACCTTAGGTTATTTCCCAATAAAAATAAAATTTAGATATCTATCAGGATGAGATTACAAATTATTAATTACACCCATTTAGATAATATAATAATTTTTGATACCGAGAGTAAATATTGTTTTGACAAAATAATAGTAAAGTTAGTATACAATAATAAAAAGAAATTTATATAGATCAATCATAAAAAAAAATATTGAATAAAATATACGGGAAAACTACGCTTTGAAGAATTATTTTAATTAAACGTTATTTTATGTAAATAAGCCGAATAAAGATACTGTATGTTTTGTTACTTGAAATAATAAAACTTTGCAGTTCCTTATCCTGCTCAAGGCTATTCATAAATTGTTGTTCTAAGTAC
>OZ023274.1:67484314-67829831 GCA_964007475.1 Hybos culiciformis | reverse complement strand
GGGAAATATTTAGGCAAATATACTGTGTAGTGTATCATGAATTTTTTAAAAGAAATATTATGTATGTAGAGTTTAAGATTAATTCAAGTTTGGCGCCCAAAAGGTTGTTTAAATATGTATTTATTTGTAATTAATTTATTGAGGACTATTTATATTGAAAAAAAAATTATATAGAATATAATGCTGTTGTTATATAAGTACTTCCTCTACACGTTACGACTATAGTTCCGATAGAATGCATAATAATTTATTAAATTTTTTTTTAAAGAAATTTGTTCGTTTAAGCTTTTCCAGAATCAAATCAAATTAAATTTTTAATACTATAACTTTGCGATTGGTTGATATAAACATTAATATCACGAAGATAGATTCTAGAAGTTATATAATAGAAAAAAAGATCCTTTCAGCCAGCATAATGTTGAACACACTTTATTATATGTACATACATGCAGATAGTAAGAACCATTCAATTTAAAATGTATAATAAATTTTTGATAAACGCGAAATTATTGAACAAGAACATTCTTACTTTATATAATTTTTCACTTCTATTGAACTATTTCTTTGTCAATTATACTTATACAAAAAATTTTTATTGTTTTCTTATGCTAAAGAAATATTCCTCTAATTTAATAGTTATACTATATATAAAATACCTACATTATAATTAAAAAATTGAGAGAAACTTATATCAGCAGCATAATAAATACTTAGTTTCAAAAGGAATTATATACAAAAAAAAAGTTAATAATCTCTTTCCAATTCCAATTATAAAAATAATGTGCATGTACTTCAAATATAAATAATATACTTGTACTTCAAAATATACAAATACAATGTGTACTTTGAACAAATATCTCTAAAGCCCATATGTTATTTATGTTTTATGTATTTATATAAAAAAGAGATAACAGAATTTCTTTCCATGTGTATGTAGCAAATAAATTAATAAAACATTATGATTTTCATTAAAATATCTGTAAATAAAACAACCTGGGATATCCACAAGATACAAAAACAATTTTTTTTTCACAAAATAAAAGTCTTAACACATAGAGAGAGAGATAACAAAAAAAATATCAGAATTGATTTACAACAAATTATTTTTTTTTAATTTTAAATATTAAACAATGTTTGTAACAAATAAGATCATATCTATGAATTTGTACAATATAAGTTCTCGAACTCAAAATAGCCAAATAGTATTGAAGGTTGTTTTCTTTAGGAAAAACCTCTCTAATTTTCCAATCTTCTCATTTATATCATTTTATAATTTCATTGGTTAGCTTAAGAGATTTGATTTAAACTTACGAAAGCACAAATTTGGTTAACACCTCAGTGTTACACTTTTAAAAACAAATTAGCAAAGAACCATCAATTTTTGTAATTATGTTGTGATGATTAAAATAAATCTCTCTGGCGAACGCTAAGAAATTCGTGAATAAGTCTAGGATCATCAGAAATGGGTATCTGTACGTAAATGAAGTAAGAATTAAAAGGATCTCTCTACAAGAGAATGTTTTTTAATTCAACTTAACCGAAATGAAATGTTTGTTTATAGAAAAACCAAAGAAGACTTCAAATAATTAAAAATAAGATTAAAGCTTGCAAAGCAGAAGACGCGAGCGCAAAAACTATATTTCTATAATGTTAAGAAAGCAAAAATTCAATAACGCGGAAAAATCTCTATATGTAGATTTTTTTTTTCACAATTTGATGTATCGCGTATGTAACACCTATTTAAAAAAATATATACTGCAAAACAATATAATTTTATGATACTTAAATTATAATCAAATTGCGTCATATTTCTAATAAGCTGGTGTAAAAAAAAAGAAAAATTCTTATTTTAAGGGTTTTATTTGTTAAAAATGACTGTATCTGATAGATATTTTATTATGTTTTTGCAATATTATCTATATTGTATGAATGTATAGAATAGATACTCGGGTGCTATTTTTTTTTTATATTTTAAATTCCAAATTTTCTTTGTTTTTGTATTAAGTAATATTTATTCTCTTATTTTACTCTCATATGCATGTGATTATTTTATTGGCGCCAACTTGACGTCGTCGTCTTATTCTGTTTTTTTTCTTCTACAAATTTGTATCTTATTGTTGTTGATTTCTTAGGATTTTTGTCTTAGGTATATATGTAGTATACACAAACATATATGTATGGATATCGTACTCTGACAAGTTTTTTTTTTTAAATATGAAAAGAGATTTCCGAAACTAATATTCCAAAATATGTAAGATAGAACAAATTCAGCATTTTTATTAAAATAATATATATAAGTATTTGAAAGAAAGTAAAGCGGCTTGAACATATAGACATTTTTTTTTTTCAGGCTTCAAAAGGAAGGAGATTTTTTTAGTGCACCCTCACTGATTCATATGAAAATAAAGAAAAAGATTGATAACGATAGTTGCAAATACCAAAAGTATGATGATCTTTCTAACCTGGTTTTTTTGCTCTTACTATACTTTCTGATTTAAAAATAAAAATCTTTAATTGGAAATGGAATATTAAAATTTTTTTGTTAAACGAGGCCAGAATTTAGATCGTTTCAGCTCTCAACTGGGAGAATTTTATAGAAAATTTCAATAAACCCGAAAATCCACAGAACTACAATTATTAAAGAATTTTTTCGGTTTTATATACTTAGATAAATATATGTTTCATGACACATAAAAATAATTCATTAAGTTTATGAATTTATAATTTTAAGAAATTTTCGATTAATTTTTCTCAAGTAGGTACATTTTTTTTAATACAAATTCCAATATTTGTTCAATATTTTTTAGGAGAAAACATAAAATAATATATATAAGTGTAAAAGATATAAACATAAAATTTATGTTTTTTTGATTTAGAAAAGTTGGCAGACATGTTTTTTTTTTCTTTTCTTATGATTTTTTTTTTTTCAAATATACAAAATGCTATTTAAAATACATAATACATATATATATAATTTTTAGAAGAGGAATATTTAAATATATTTTGAAGAAAACCAAAACAATGCCTTGAAGCAACAGCTATCAAAACTTTTTTGTTTTATATCATATGTAACATAAAAAATAATACTTACAACAAAAAGAATTTAAAATTAATAAAATATATTTCTCATTCACAAGTTTTTGAATTGTTTATGAATTTTATGTACATATATTATAATATTATGATTATATGTTTTCTTTTAGGAAGAATTTCTTAGAAAATATAAATTTATGACAGTATCGTATGTATAAAAACTTTTTGAATTAAAATTTTTTGGAAGTTGACATCGATGGCATATGGAATAAAATAATGTATGTTGTAGGTATTCTATATTCGACTCTATACAGAAAATTGAGTTGGGAAAGCTTAGGTAATGAAAGGTTAAAAAAAACACACAAGTTGGATTGAATTAAGATACTTACTGTAAAATCAAATTTCTAGAATTTTTTAGCCCCAATTTATAAATTATATTTATGTTCAATAATTTGTTTTGATGAAAAATTCGTTTTCTTTAGTAGCTTAACAAAAATTTTAAAACCAAGTTCCTTATAATTAAACTTTTTTATTGATTTTTGAATTTTTATTCCGGAAAAAAAAAAAATAAAATGCGATCTGTGGAACAACACTAAAAAGTCAAACTCCAACAGAAATAATGTTAGTTAATGTAAACAGTATTATTATCAAAATTCTTTTCAAAAATCTGATATGATTACATACAATCTGTAACTATCGGCTGGCGGCGTCTAGCCATTGTAATCATTTACATATAAAAATAACATATATCAGATGTTGCCTTGCAAAAATAAAAAAAATTCAATAGAAACCATCGTCAAGCAACAAGATAAATAATAACAATGGTAAGTTATGTGTATAATTCCTAGACTTCAGAAAATAATAATAATGTCTACGTTAGGAAAAATTAAGCTTTTTACTTAATGAATTACTATAATAATACCTCAGACCGTGTATAATCTACCATATTATATGATCTATTATTTTTATTATTTCCATGTTGTAATTTCTTTTCTTTTTTTTTTTCATTTACATAGAACTACATATTTTATCAAAATTGTATGATAATATTAAAAATGTTTATGTCATTGAGCTTCTTACACTTTATATTACCGTAATTTTCATATAAGTAACATACAAACATCATTATCATTTTATAACATTAACTATACTACTATAAGTATGTATTATATAAAAAAAAAATTATAATTTTAAGTAAAATTTTGCACAAAATGAACTTTATGTTATACCCAACCACTTTTATAACTAAAACAGTTTTAATGTTTATTAAAATTTATAACAACAAAATTATAGTACAATAATAAGAAATAATTTGTAAAATATTATACATAAAAATGAAATGAGAATAATGTATGCAAAAATAAATTGAATATGTACTACTCTTCATAAAAGCAATCCAAACAACCAGTTGATAAAATATGAAATTATTATTATTATTATTATTATTATTGTTACTTTTCTGAAGAGAAAATTTTATTATGAAATTATATAAACATAATTTTTAGCAGAATTAATTAATTTTTTTTTTTTTTTGATATTCAATATTCCGGTTAAGATAAAGAAAGAAAGAAAAAATAGTATAGATATGCACAATATACTTACTTACTAATGTGGATATATAAAGTATGTATATAAATTTTTTTTTAATAAGAAATCTGAAATGAGTTCATAATGAACAAAAAAAAAAATTGTATTTTGTTGTTGTATTTTTATTTTAATTTTTTTTTTTATTGGGCTCTATACTACACGAATGTAAAAAATAAACATGGAATATTCTCGAGGACGGAATCTCCAATGAAAATAATTTTTTTTTTTTTAAATATATACAAAACAAATTATTTAAATTATAAAAAAAAAAAAAACAGTTTATAAATAAACTTTTAATGATGACATAAATATTTTTATGTAAATTAGTTTTTTATTTTTTTTTAATTTTAAAATTTTATATTTTTTAAAGATTTTATACTTATTATAGTGTATTATTGTATGATGTATGTATACAGTTATTGAAAGACATCTCATTATATTTATAATATCTAATAATAATAATAATAATAATAATAATAATAATAATAAAAATAATAATAATAATAAGAATTATATTCTTAATTTTTCATAACAATTAATAATGAAAAGCTAAGAAAATTCCGAAAATTATGATTGAGTATAAAACTTATGCATATATCTTCATTTTAAATTTTTAATAATAAAATTTTCATCATATTATTAAGTTATGTATTTGTATGAGCTATATATATAGGCTAACATATATTCATATTATATCTTGACGGAAATGAATTAAAATATTTTATGATCATAATACAATTCTAAATAAATTATAATTAAATTAATATTTTTGTTTACACATAAATAAGAATTATTTTTGATATTTAAAATGTTGTTAAATTAAAGCGTTCAGATAAAAAAAAAAAAATATGGGAAATTTAAATTTTTTTTTTAAAAACAGAATTTATTAAAATTCATAAATCATCATTAAAATCAATATTAATGATCGTTATGATTTTTATTTTTGTCACTATTATAAACAATGTATATACATTATATTTACACAAAATAAAATAATAATATAGGTATATAGCACAAAAAATAATATATATTTTAATTATAATATTTTTATTTTCATCATCACACCATCTTCATCAGCATAATATCAATCGAAAATATTTACTTTAATAATAAATTAAAAATTTTCTTCAAATATTAGTTATATGTATTTGTTGAAAAAAAAAAATACGTGAAATAATTTCTTATTTAAAATATGAAATTGCGCCTTTTATTTTTTAATGATTTATTTTATATACCTTTTTAAAATTTTCAGTTTAAGTTTAGTTTTGAAATAAGGCTATATAGTATAAAAAGTATATTAACTTTTACTCGGTTTTCAATACTGGTTCTTATTCAAATTATCTTACTCAAATCCCAGACCAAGTTAAAATACGGCTCCATTTCTTTAAAATTTATTTATTGAGAAAAATATTTGTATATTAAAAACTGGATTAATTTTAAGAAAATGTATTCTAGTATAAAAATTGAGTTCCTATGTATTTTGTAATTATTTATTGAAATCTATTGGTAAAGATGGTATCTGAAAAACAAACTAAAAGCCTAAATAAATTTTTTTTTTTTTTAAATAATTTTTCACCTGTTTAATCAATATTCGCATTTTGTTTATTACTTTTAAAAAATAAAAAATTTTGCAAAAATACCTTGAGCATATTATATCTTTTTATTTTATCTATACATTGAATTTGTTTCATTTTGGCAAATTAGCAAGAAAAAAAAAATTCAAAAATTATACTATTTTAAATTATTTATTATAAAGTATTTATTATTTTAAACTGCCTAATATTGTGTTTGGACGAATGAAATAATACAATTTTGTTAATAATAATATATATTCAGATTTTCTGACGTTATAGTCGCTTGGGAAAATCATATTTCAAAAAACTAAAATTTATATTTTTCATTTTAATGTCGATTTTTATAATTATTTAGTCCCATTATTATTATTATCGGACATACTATATGAAATCGTTATTTAATTTTCTGTTTTTGCTTTCGTACTGTGTAGTTGTACAACAATATTAATTTTTTAATACAATCTGAATAAAAAAAATGATGGGAAAAGTGAATTTTTGCCAAAAAAAAAAAGAAGAAAAGTACATATACTATTCTTGTTTCAAGAAAAATGTATAATGAAATTTTATTTATATAAATTTCTTGAGGAAAAAAAAAATATATTTTATATATTTTTTTTTTATAAAAAGATATATGTTTGAATATATGTAATGTATAAAATCGTCATTTTTCTTGCTGCTGTTTGTTTTTTTTTTGTTTTTTTTTGTGAAGAAATTTTCATTTTCATTTTGAAAACATTTTTTATGTATATAATATACATATATATCTTTATTATATACAAATAAACAAGTTGGACAGGATTTTGAATTCTTTTGCAAAAAAACAGCTTAAAAATAATGAAAAAAAGATGTTCCCAAATTAAAAAAAAATATCTTATTTTTTATTTTATTTTTTTCTTAATGGTATGACGAGATTATTATTTTATTTTTTTTTAATAAAATTAATTAAAAAAAAAGAATGTATATTTATAACTTTTTTTTTAGATACAAAATAAATTTTGATTCATCAATGAATATCGTAATAAAGAATGAGAAAATGAAAAAAGCAGAATTACAAACCGATAATTCTATGAAAACTTTAGATACAAAGAAAAAAAATCTAATTACGTTGCTGAGATTTTATATAGTTTATAGATATTGAAAATTGAATGGAAGTAACCTGTCATCAGAGGAAAAAAAAAGATAATAGTTTTCATGTAGTTATCAAGAATACATAGTTAGAAAAATCAAAAGCCCAGCGCCGCAAATCCCACTGACCAACCGCCCGCCCACCGCCCTGCTGCCCCCTGCCCTGTGTGCTCACCTCACAAGATTACGCGGCCTTATTTCGTTTTTCAAAATGAAATTAGCCCTCCGAATAATTGTTTTTTTTTGTCGCGGCCTTATTTCATTTTTCAAAACGAAATAAGGCCGCGAGGAATTTTTTGCGGTCTTATTTCATTTTTCAAAATGAAATAGACCGCGAGGATTTTTTCGCGGCCTTATTTCATTTTGAAAAACGAAATAAGGCCGCGAAAAAATCTTCGCGGCCTTATTTCATTTTTCAAAATGAAATAAGACCGCAACAAAAAAACGTCGCGGCCTTATTTCCTGCGGCCTTATTTCCATCCCCCCAAAAATATGTGTAATTTTTAAATTTTGTTAATCATATCAAAAATATTTCATATTGATTTAGTCGTAAATTATATAAATTAGATTTAAGATTAAGGTGAAATGTTTTTCTAAGAAAAATAAATAAATATAATATAACTAAACACCTATACCTAGATATATAGATAATATAATTTTAACGTATATTAATGTTTTGTCAGACAATTAATATTATTGAAAAATTCTCAATTTCCAATTTTCCATTATGTCATTATGTCATTATTATTCATTATGTCATTAGATAAATTATTCGAAGTATACATAAAAAAGTCCTATGGCTAAATGCCTGAAATATTCAATCTTGTTTTGATAAATTCGCTAAACTCTTAATGCTAAAAATCGAAAAAAAAACTCTGTTATAACGTTATAAGCCCTTTTTTTTTGTCAATTCAACGCGAATCTAAAATAATGCCTTAACATCCAATCACATATTTATTTAAAAAAAAAAATGTAAGTAATGAAACTTATATGTTTTATGTTTATGTTATCTTTCTTCTTTAATTTTTATTTTTTTTAATAAAGAATACACTGGTTGAACTGAACAGGTTTTAAATACATATATAATTCTTTTAGATTTCATCTCGAAGTAATAAATGTAGAGATGGAATCCCTTGTATACCTGGGAATTCTGGTATGTACTTTTTTTTTATTTTTATTATTGTTATTATTATATTGTGTGCCCATTGAATATAAAAGTATTTTTATTATGCTTTTTCAAGAGGATTATATTATAATAAAAATGAAAATATAATGCACAGTAGAGATATAGTTTGTTTCCTTTTTATTTTTTTTTATTTTTATGTATGTTCATTTTTTTAAATTTCATTTATTATTTTTTTGTCGTCTTGGTTTTTTTTAGCATAAATTTTCAAACATATGTACATAGTATAATGTATGTATAAAGGAAACATTATTATTTGTATAAATTCAATATTATATCCATGCCATCATCATCATAAAGAAATATAAATTTAAAAGAATAATAGGGTATGTTGTTTAGATTTCGTGTAACGCATCCTTATTTTTGAAAAATTTCATCTGCTCACCATTTGCGGTACTCAATTAAGGCTTGGGATGCGTCTTTTTGTAACTATTTATTTTTATCCCAATGCCAAAAGATACTTCAATCAAATACCGAGAGACAAATATTTATAATTTTGAGTCAGGATAAGAATCGGAAAAGTATTGCTAATTTCTTCAGATACCCTCCACACTATATTCTATAGCCTCGAATACATGGTTTTATCACGTATATTCGCAATGAGTTTTAATCAAATTTCAACTCTAAAGTAAATCCAATTATGCTTTGACCAAAAAATTTTGATGTTTAAGACTTTTCTTTTAAATATAATAAATAGGTATCGAAAATTGTTTTTTTTTCTTCAAGAATTCTTTTTTGATTCAACCTAACAATAACATGTAAATATAATGTATGTAATAGAGAGATTTATATCTTTAAATGGTAAAAACTACCATTTAACAGGTTCTTTTAATAATAAAAAATAAAAGAAAACTCATCCCATTTATCGCATCAGGTATACTTACATTATACTGAAATTTACAACACACATCTGTATAATATTTAAATTATACTTGGAATCAATTGTGGTTTTCTAGGAATTTTTTATTATTTTTTTTTTTCATTTTTATTATTTTTCTTCAAGAAAAATGAAATATTTTATTAATGGCTTCAATTTAAAGCAGTTAAGATATTCAAGTTAAATATATTTTCTTTTGAAGTGCAATTAAAAAAAAAAAAAAGGTTTGAACTCTTTTGCAATGGAAATTGTCGATTAGAAATTATAGAATCTATCTTCTATAATAATATACGATGTGAGGGTATGCACTGAACCCATGTGAAAATTCTTTATTTAGGTGCAAACAAAGTGTCAAAGATTTCTTTCTATTTTTTTTTGTTTATAATATACATAAAATTTATTTTTTTGAAGATTGGACCTTACATATTAACTATGCGCAATTGAAAAATATTGTAATGTTGTCCATAATATAGTGTGTTGGAGAGTTTGTATATCATCTTAATGAGTACTAAAATTAGAATTTTCCGGAAAATATCGATTGAAATTTGAATGAACTATAATATAGAATTCCAATATGTAAAAGTTTTTAAATAAAAGTAAGTTTACTTTTTTATTTTGTTAATGACATAACAACATAACATGGATTCTTTTAGTTTAGTTTTTAATATTTTGTACATTTATTGAATTTCAAATTTTATCTTTAAGAATTTTGAACGTAGTATTTTCAAAAATAAAACTTTAGAAGGTATCTAAGTACATAATACATAATTATATTTTATGATTATGCAATTAAGAAAATTTTATGTAAACAATTTTTTTTCTTTGACATATTATAAAATTTAGTTGTGTTGTGTTACACGTGCATGATTTCCTCTCTTAAAAATATTTTAATTTAAAAAAAAAAATTTCCTTGATGAATTATTTATATTTTAATAAAATCATAATGACTTTTTGAGTGGTTTTCAAATAAAATTAATTTAATATAACCAATAATACCACACATAATACATATACATAATTTATGCATGTGTAGGTGAATTGTATGTACATATAGCACAATTTAAAATAATTTTTAAGTTAGAATTTCTTCCTGAAGAAAATACAACATATTTTTTGTGTTTTTAAAAAGAAAACTGTCTGCTATTAATAAAGGAAAATATTGGAAAACATCCAATTGGCTTTTAAACTATTTTTTTGCAGTTTTTTTTATTTATTTATTTAAATTGACAGTGTGTTATTTTGATTTATATGTAAACATTAATATACATGTATGTATATTTATGAATATTTGTCTTTATTTCCCAACATTTTCATAATATGCAATGATTTTCAAAAATAAGGTTGATGGCATTTTGAACACTTATGGACGTACAACATGCTTTATAGTTTGTCTCGATACTTTTTTATTTTGCTACCTAACAAAAAAAATTTCAACTGAAATAAAAATATTAAATTAAATAATTCATTTTAAATGAATAGTTCACAAATAATTCGCTTCTTAAAATAAAATATATAAAATTCATTCAAAAATATATATAGTTGAATCAAAGTTATAGGAATTTAGAATACTCTCACATTGGTTTTGTTTTCAAAGATCAAAAGCATTCAAATTTAATCTTCATGAAAGACCTTTTCAATAAATTTGTATATACAATCATATTTCTTTCTGTTTTCAAAATCAAAAGCATGCAAATTTTACCTTAGCGAAGGAGCAACCTAAATATAAGAAAATACATCTCAAATTCATATAAATTTGGGAAAGCTCCATAGTTTGTCTATGTAAAATAAAAGTTAGGCCGTATATCATGTAAACTTATTATTTTTTTTTTTAATTTTGTTATAAATAATGACATTTTTCAGTATGTACTCATTAGAATTTCCCTTAACATAATATATTACATACTTATTGTATCTAGGTACGTGAAAAATGAAAATAAAATTGTCATTTAATATTTTAATCTTTTTCTATACCTTTTTCTATGTTCAAATTATACGGAGAACAAAACACCTTTTTTTATTATTATTATTTCATAAAAAAAAAATATATATATATTGTGTACCTCTGTAATCTAAAATTAAATATATAAAAAAAAAATAATAAAATCGATATGGGAATTCCCTTACGTAATAATGAAAATATAAGAGTTCTTTTTATTATTTTTCTATAAGATATTAATGTGCACCAAACACACACACATCCAAATATTTAATTTTATTATAAAATATATAAAAAAAACCTGTGTTGTTGGTTCAAGGCAACTTAGCACATTTATTAAAATGTAAATTACAAAAAAAAAATTGTTTAATCATCTTCACAAGGTTATTGATTTAACTTTGCTTTAAATGTAATTATGTCAAAAAGAAATGTTTATGGTGTAAAAACTATTTTGTAAAATTATATAATTTGTCATTTCAATTAGAAAATTTTTCAAAAATTGTGTATAATTGTAGAAATGTTTCTTAAATTATTCATCGAAAAATTTGTCTTCTCTTAAGTATGTTATATATAACTTATATGACGTATTGTACGATATTTATGTATGCTCTATTATTAGAATTCTATTATTGAAAAATGTAAATTTCTACATTTTTCTTTTTTGTGACAATTATTAAAAACCAGTATGTTTAATTTTAATGTAAAACTACAAAATATAACATTGAGTTTAATCCGAGGGTTAATCACAATACATCCACAGTTAAGCTGGAAACGTATAAAACACTGAATTATTTACAATGTTCAATGGAGAAAAAACATTTAACAGTACAGTTTTCCTCTCATTTTATACAAATTTCATCTATCTCCAAACTAGCTCGAAAGGTTCAACTGAAAAATTTTAGTTTTTTATATAAATTTAATTTGTAGGTACATGTAATTTTTATAAGTTTTTTTTTCTTCCAAAGAAGTATATACCTACTGAAAATTAAATAAAAATAAACAAAAGAAAATATGTAAGTAATATAAATTTTTATATCAAAAGAAAAAACATTATAAATATCACAGGAAAAAAAAAAATAAAAAAAACAAAAAAGGAAAAACACTAAAAATGAAAACAAGTGTCATAGACATTTTTTTCCTTCATGTTTTACTGAAAATTTATTATTTTCCTTTTTTCTTTTTTTTTTGTACATACACATGGAAAATTCAACAAGGATTATGTGTACTACTGCTGCTGAAGGACTATAATGAAGATAAAAAATATTTCTCTTTTGTATATAGAAAAAAAAAAACAAGTCCTTTTCAATTCTCAAAGCAAGTACATACATACATATAAATAAACACATAGCAATAAATTTTACCTAAACGTTTTTTATACCTTTTTTCTTTAAATCGTCCCTTTTTTGTTCAAAATTTTAATATTATTCTTTAGTAAGCATACAATTTAGTCACACTATTTTTGTCCAATCTATTTCGATTTTAGAGATTTGAGAGTAAAAATTTTCATAAACCTATACCGACAATCAAAAGTACAAGCTTGATCGTGAGCTTGAGAAATAAAAATGATGAATAAAGCAAAAACAATAAATTTTCAAGCCTTACATTTGAAATTCCAATACCCATCGAGGTAACTTATAATATTATAACATTATAATATTGTTTCAATTATTTTCAATTATTTTCATAATAAGGTGAATGAAAACCGATAGAATAAAAAACAAAAAAACCAATATAATATTTTTTCTTTAATTAGGAAATTAATCCTTTCTGAAAAAATTCGATTTATTTTGATTTTGTAAATTAAACTTATTGAAAAATATTATTCTCGATACCTAAATAGGTACCTACTACATTTTAATTCGGATACATAGGACATTATGTATATTAAAAAAAAATTTTTGGTACGAATCATAAGGATCGAAAAACAGAGTATTTTTTTATAGCCTCAAGTAAGAAAAAAAGAAAAAGAGTGGGTATTTATTTTTGTATCCTTTTTTTTTTTTAGCAATAATATGGAATACATTTTTATTTCGTTCTATTACTGAAAAATATAAGTAGGTATATGAATATTTTAATATTTAGATATGACATTATTTTTCTATATCCTATATTATATATTAGTTTCTTGAATGGGTAGTTTATTTTAAGGAAAAAATCAGTACTAAATTTTTATGTATTTTGGTCTGAAGCTAAGCATATTCAGTAATCCAATAGAATAGATTAATAGGTATAGTTTGTGTACCAAATGGGTAAACAATTGAGATCAAATCGAAATACCGCCCTAAGTTATTTTCAATTCAATTTGAACTTAATGTAATTAAATCTTGAACATAAAAAATACTAGAAAATTGTTTGGGTCTAAAATATAAAGAAATTTAGTTTATAGTGGAGTAGCGAAAAGGTTTATGCAACAAAATAATATTATATTTTATTATTATTATCAATAAAAAAAATATAATGGTTATTATATGATGTTTTTTCTTGGTCCTTGTAATACTGAAATGCATTTAGAAAAAAATAGTTCTATATAGATATATGAATGTTTTTCAATAAAGTACCTTCATGCATGCATATTATGATAAACATACATTTTTTTATATATATATTTTCTTTTAAAAGGATTTTCCTTTGTTGTATAAATCTTCTTTGTTGGGTATATATAGAATCTGAAGGATGACACAGAAAAAAAAAACTTCTAAAGGAAAATATTATGGTTTTTTTTTCATTATCTATTCCTAAAAAGGACGACAAGGAATTCTGTATTTTATGTGTGCACATGATAATGTATATAACGTGTAGCTACTTGAAAACAGAATTATAAGAAGTATATTAAAAAAAAATGATTAAAAATTTACAAAGTGACGCAAGTTTTGAAATAAATTAACATTTATTATTACTTTTATTATCATTTTATCTGCATATTTTATAATAGTCAATTGATGATAGATAATGAATAAAATTTTGTGCAGGTCTGTATACAAGGAAGGACATTATCAGACCATTCTATAGATTTAAAGTTATAATAATAATGCACTTGTGTGCATTAAACTCATTTAAATGATTTATTAACTCTATATATGCACAAAAATCTTATTATGACAAGCTTGCAGGACTTATATTTAATTACTACATGTTGAAGTTGTCTAGTCATATAGATTTGAGATACTAACACATAAAATAGAACAAATACTTTGAAATAAATTTTTTAATATTGCAGCAACGATGTATATCACTTTTTATTCCCTATCAACTATAAGAGCAGTAATAAAACTACTAAAGTCTTATTTTATATTTTTACTCCTTAGTCCTTATCCTTATTACTTTAATAACAATTCAAAGACAAAAGTAGGTATAATAAAAAAAACAATAAATTAAAAAAAAAAACATTATTGTAAAAAACTAAAAATAATTTATTTTTTATTTTTATTCATTTTTTTTTTGTTATTCTTAATTTGTTATCAGCACGTCAGTATCCATATCTACAACAACATTCTATATTAAATTGTACTATTAAAATATAAAAAGACAGAAAATTGCTAAAATGAGATAATTATATTATGTACGTATACAGCAACTATTAAATGTTAAGTACATATTTTTAAAAACAAATTTTTCCAAATTATGTTTTGATGGCTTTATGTTATCATAATGTGTCTACTCATATAGCTTTTTTCGTTTCAAAAATCTATTTGCCAGCTATTTTATAATAAACCATAATTATGTATGTATATGTACATATATGTTTTTTTTTTTATATTTTGATATCATATGCGGGCCTCTGACAGTTAGTTTAAATTTTTCAAAAATAAAACATAAATATATAAAATTGAAAAAAAAAAAAAACAAACAGATGATAAGAGGCGAAAGGTTATCTCAAAGTCTATTTAATACAAAAATATAATAAATTTTAAGAAAACTTTCTGAATTATGGGTATTTAGTACTATAATAAAATAGATACTTTTATGTATTTTATATACATATATTTTAAAATGCAGAAACGACAAAACAATACTATTAATGTCACATTATATTATATTTTCTATATTTTTAATATAAAAAAAGAAAAAAAAGGAAAAAAATTCTAAAAATATTTAATAATTTTAATCTTTTTTAATTTTTAATATTTAATGTTTTAAGTGAAAAGCTCTAAAGGTCATATTTATAATTGATTTTGTTTTTATTTAATATACTAATTTGTATATATATAAAAACACAAATACTTATATATAAAATTCTTATTATGATGATCAAAACAAATAATGGTGACGTTCAAAGATAATTTTATATAATTTATGGCAAAATTAACAAAAAAAAAACCAAAATAGAAAATTTACTGCAAATTATAAGTCAAAGATCTGTTGGTGAATATTTTTGTATATTATGTACTTCATATAATCATAATATCAAACAAAATATAAATTGTCTACATTAAAATACTGTGCCCAGGGCGCCAATAATTTAATTTACAATTAAGTAACTAAACTTCAAGATTACTTTTTTATTGCAGTGTAGCGAATGTGCATAGTACGCCAGAAGGAACTTTATTCATATACATAAGTATTTCTAATTCATATTATATGAAATGAATTTTACAGAAGTAAAGGCTTTTCTGTTTATGATTACAAAAAAAAAATTATATTATATTTAAAATTATTATTAAGAAAATTCAGAACTTAGATTAAATGTTTTCACAGTATTCTTTGTAATTTCGATAATTCAATAAGAGTACCATAGTATAGTATGAAACTTATGTATCATCAAATGTTGCAAGGAAAAAAATTAAGGATTAATGAAAGTGATATTATCTGAAAATTAAAAAAAAAATTAAACAAATTCCATGTACTTAATATAAGTTATTAACTGAACACTTATCCATTGCCTGTTTGTAAGTTCAATACTACACTAATAGGCTTAGAAGTTATTATTTGGAATTTTATGAAGGACGAATTTTTCTAAAATAAAAGCTTACTTAATTAGCCTAATTATCTTAAAAATTAAATACAAAAAATCAACAAAAAAAAAAGAAATTTAGAACTTACTTGATTTATTGGATATCCCTTTTTTACGACCCATAATTTTATTTATTTTTGTTTTACCCTGTTATTTCTTTTTAATTATTTCATTAATTTTATTTTATTTTTTTAAAAGATATAATTTTTTTTTATATTATTTTTTTTCCAAAAAAAAAAAAAATTTAAAACACAAAATATACTTATGGCATAATTTCAAAAGTTTTGGTACTTATTATTTTATTTTTTATTTTTTTTCTTTTTAATTACAATTTCATTTTATACCTATTTGTTTGTTTGTTTGGTTTTCGTTTTTTTTTTTTTGCAAATTTATGATAAATTTAAACAAAAATTATAAAACAAAAAAAAATTTTTTAGCGCGCATATCCTTATTTTTTTTACATCTTCTTCCTTTTTCTTATAATTTTTTACTGAAATCTAGAAAAAAAAAAATTTTTTTTTATATACTTTTTAATATCATAATTTTATTTTTTTTCTTTATATAATATCATATACATATAAAAGTATATGTATATTTTACACCTTAATAAAACGCGACCTTTTCACATTAAGCTAAATTAAATTTTGGACTTGACAGAAGCGAAAGAGAACAACATTTGACTGTAAGACCATTTTTGCCCGCTGACCAAAAATATATTAAATTTGAGGTTTAAATTAAGTATTTTGACACATTTTGACAGGTTCTTCGGAACATAAAAATAGACATGAATGTGCGAAAAAAATTGTACTTAAACAAAGTTGTAGATGTAAAAGAATAAATTGTATTTAGAAAATATAGTAATGATGTACACAATCTTCAAATTTTTTTCCAGATTAAGTTAATAAAATGAATGCTCTTAGTTTAGAGAGGCCTATATTATACCTATATACATAATTTTTTGCTCGTTTAGTTTTTTTTTATTTATTTTTTTTTTTTGTTTATATCTTGTATTCATACTAATATGAAAAATCTAGAGCAACAGCAAAAAAAGGATATCCCAAAAAAAAAAAAAAATAGTATAGTGAAAAAAAAACTATATTATTATTATTTTTCTTTTTCTTTTTTTTCAATATACTTAATTGTATCCTTGAACCCAATTTAGTTTTTTATTTATTTTTTTCATTTCGCTCTCTATTTTTTTTTTGTATTTTTTTTATTTTGTACCTACGTAGTTTTTCTTTTCAATGACGATACTACGACGATATTTTGATTTTTGCGATTTGATAGTTTTTGTTTTTATTTTTGTACAATTCGTATTGAAAATTTTTATTTATTATGACAAAATAATTTTGTTTTACTAAGTTTATTACAAGAGAAAAAAGAAAAAAAGATAAATATTAGGAATAGGGAAAAAAAAAAAACAAAAAATTATAAATTTTTGTATGTTTTTCTTTTTAACTTGTTGCGATCTCTTTCAAATTTTTCATTAATGCGATTTTTTTTTTATATATACCTAACTATTTTCTTCTTTTTTTTTTCAATAATTTCTTGCTATATTACATTTATTATTTTTATTTATGTAATTTAAATAATTTTGAAAGTTTTTGACGTTTTGTTTCTGTTTGTCTATAGGTATATTATATTTTTTTTATAGGTATTTTTAATTTGAGAAAATTATTCTTTTTTAATTAAAATTTTTTTTTTTTTTTCACTTAAAATTTATTTATTTATTAAAATGTATAAATAGTATAAATAATTTTGTTTTGATAAAAAAATTTAGTTTTGTTATGTTTTTGTTTTTTTTTTTTTATTATTTATATAAAAAATATAAAAATTTATTAAAATTTTGTTTTTTTTTTTTTAAATAATAAAAAAATATTTTTTATCATTATTTTTTTTCAATATTTTATTCTTAATTTTTAGGTATTTTTTTTTTTTTTAATATACAATATTTTATTTCAAAAAATCAAAAAAAAAATTTTTTTTAATAATAAAACTAAAAAAAA
This sequence comes from Hybos culiciformis, assembly GCA_964007475.1. Classification (NCBI taxonomy): domain Eukaryota; kingdom Metazoa; phylum Arthropoda; class Insecta; order Diptera; family Hybotidae; genus Hybos; species Hybos culiciformis. The sequence continues at coordinate 67,811,559 of OZ023274.1, read as the reverse complement.
AATTCATCCGCGATTAAACCGTGTGTATATGGTTTTTCCTTTGAATTACAGAGAAATCTATTCACACTGAGTACAAACAAAAAATTATGAAAAAAAAAAAAAGATTTTTTTTTATATAAAGAAATATACATTTTACAAAAAAAAAAAGATACACTAACTTAATTTTGTATCTCAATTTTTGAATTAAACAAAATTATACACAATGCACTTACACATTCATAGATAAAAAAATAATGTAGGTACCAAAAAAATATACAATGTTGTTTGTGTTTTTATTTTGAGAGATAATTTTCTCACATATTTTTTATGAATGAGAAATTTAGAACCAGCAGCAGCAGGAGTTAGCAGCAATAAAAAAAATAAAGTGTAAAAAGAAATCTTTTAGAGTGTAATAAAATGAGCATAATGGTAATTTTTTCAAAGTACATATTAGTTAAAATTTTAATAAAGTCAATGAGTATGAGTGGAAATTGATTAGCATATAGTATATATTTTGAAAAAAAAAAAAAATATGATAAAATTTTTACGAGATTAAAATTCTGTATTAAATTATTTTTATCGTATTTATAAAAAAAATAGTTTATGGTATAGAGTTCGTAAAAAAGGAATTTGCACTGCATGATCGTAATTTTTGATAAAACACTTAATTCTGTTCGCCCTGAAATTATATGATTGGCATACCTAAATAAAAACCAAATGTTACAAAAAAAAAAAACATTATAATAAGGGAAATAAAAGCATGGGGTGCTAAATGAAGAACATCAAACCAAAAGGCAGTCAGTTATTAAGTGAGAAAAACATAAATCTCAACAAAACATAGTAATTCAAGTTCGTGGGCTTGTTGAATACTTAATTAAAAGTTGAAATTGTCATCACCGTAAGTTATTTGACCCAGAAGCGTAGCGAGCTTAACTCGCGCCCGGGGCACAATATCTTTTAGCGCCCTCCACCTATTCGAAAACCATATATTATTAAATGTAAAATATACTCGCAAATTAATCTAATATATAAAAATTAAAATCCTCTGTTTCTCTGTTTCTCTGTCCTCTGTCCGCTGTCCTCTGTCCTCTGTCCTCTGTCCTCTGTCCTCTGTCCTCTGTCCTCTGTCCTCTGTCCTCTGTCCTCTGTCCTCTGTCCTCTGTCCTCAATCACGCCTAAACCGCTGGACCGATTTGACTGAAATTTTGAACTTAAGTATCATTGGGGTCCGGGATGGTTATAGAAATTTTGATCCAAGGCCCCGGCGGGGGGGCTACCTTAGAAGCCGGTTTTGAAATTTAGTTATATTCCAATAAAATATAGTAGCGTTGGACCCGAAAATCCTATTTAAAAAACTGGATGTTGAGAGGCCCCCAACCGTTGTCCCCAGGGCTCAATTGGGGGGGCTATACAACGAAATTTTCAAATTTTGAAGTTAAGTAGAATTGGAACCCGAGATGGTTATATGGTACTAGAAATTTTGATCCGAAGCTCCGACGGGGGCTGCCTTAGAAGCCGGTTTTACAATTTAGGTATATTCCGATAAAATGTTGTAGCGTTTGACCCGAAAAGCCTACTTAAAAAACTGGATGTTGAAAGCACCCAACCGTCCCAGGGCTCAATTGGGGGGCTATACAACAAATTTCGAAATTTTAAAATTTTGAAAATAAGGAACCTAGAGACCCGATTGGTTATATTTTGGATCCGAAACACTGACGGGGGCTACCTTAGAAAGCGGTTTTAGAATTTAGGTATATTCCGATAAAATCGATTCGTTGGACCCGAATCGACTAGACTAGAAGACTGGATGTGTTAAGGCACCGGGGAAGTGGCTATTTAACAAATTTTGAAATTCTGTTTTTTTAGTGCACAAAATCTGGATTAAAGTGTTTTGATATTAATATAAGTTCGGGACTACCGTGTGCGAAGCCGGGTATTTCGCCTAGTAAATAAATAAAGTAAAATAAATAAAGTCTAGGCTCAAACTAGGCTTTAAATTTGAGACAAAAAAATTAGTTGAGAAAACAAGACTAGATTTTGAAATGTATATGATCATCTAGAATTTGTTCAAAATATACCTATTATTTATTTTACATATTTATAAAGAAATATTTTAAAAACACGCAGTTTTATTTTTATCTCTATAGAGATACGGATATTTAAACATAATATAATTATAATACTAATTACTATATATAAATTTTCCTTGCTTTTGATGAAGCAAAAGTATCAATAATATCATCAAAGTTCATCATTTCAAATTTTTCTCTTTCCACACTTAAAAATTCCCTGTCATTTCCCTAACACCACAATAAAATTCCTTAAATTTAAAGAAAACCAAATCCGAAGACGTGCCATTTCTATTATAAATATATTATTATACAGTTTGATTTAGACTTTTAGTGTTAATTTTTTTCCATTTTATTTTCGAATTAACATTTAGTATATTACACTGGCACTAAATTTAAAATATATTTACCACAAATCAATTAAAATAAAAACGATCCAGCAATTTTTTGTTTTGCGGACCATTTGGCGCCTTTTTGAGTAGCGCAATTACACAACATTTTGATGCATTTGCGAAAAGCATTTATACTTTTTTATACTAAGAAATAAAATAAGGAAACTTTAAATATATAGCAACTGGTGCAAATTCAATCTGAGTTTGGTAGGAATAACTAATATCCAATAGTAAAACATGAATTTATGATAATGAGAACCATTTTAAAAGAAAACGTTACTACTTTTGCTATATTAGTTAAATATTTCCACGTCGCAACTCTAATTTGTAAAAAAAAAAAAAAATTCTCAGCTGGAGCTGGCTTCAGTATACTCACTTAGTTAAATTTTAACCTTTTTGTTATTAATTAGAGTATTATATTTATGTAAAAAATATTATCCTGAATTATCAATTATCAATTATTTTTGAATCTATAGTCGAATTGTTTTTGTTAGTAATTAAATTTTTTGTTTGAGTTTTTTTTTAAGGATAGTGACTTCTTCCTCTTTCCTAAAATGTCGACTTTAATACACCGAGGTAAAAAATTTACAGCTTTATACCTTTTATATACTTTCTGTAATTATGACTTCAAAAACAATTTTTTGAATAAATTTCCACAATCCATTTAAAAAACACACCATGAATTGACAACTTTTTAGCATGTAATTTATTTAAAAAACTAGGATGTATATCAATTTCACGCAAATTTTCAGAATTTTCTCGAACAGATCTTTAAATTTTAAAAATTTGGATGGAGATTCATAACGAATGAAAGCTTAAGCTAAGAATCCTGTTTTGATTTTCAAATTTCTTTCGAGCCGAGGTAGAGCCTTTCTTAGTACAATCATTTTTAATTCCCATTTTTAAAACTCATTGATCTGACACTTTACTATAAAATTATTTCCCCAAGATATAAAATTATGGGGTTGGTTTTAAGATTTTCGCTAATTGTGGTCGCTAATTTGCTTTATTTTTACTAAAAGGATATGAAATTTTTTGAGTAAGACATTTTTAAAATTTTTTTTTAAAAAAAATTCTTTATTATTTTATATTCTGAATCGAAATTTCTTTATTTAAATCACACAAAACAAAATTTCAATGTGCATTTTCATTAGCTTAAAATCGAAAAAATATCTACTTTGTGTTCTATATTATATTTTTTATATTTTTAATTATGCAACTAAAAAATCAGTTACTATAACCCTGTCTCTACATAAAAATAATTTTTTTTTTAATTACTTAGTAAAAATTTGAAATGTTTATCATTATTTATGTAACCAGCGAAATAGTTAATGTTTTTAAATTTTTAAAAAATTGACAAAAAATAAAGATTATAATTTGAGCTCATAGAAAATGTTCCTAAAAACATTATTCTGCAAATAGAGCTTTTGTTTACAGCATTGAAATTGAATAAAACTACTAGCATACGTTACAATTTATAAAGCAACTCTAATTCAAAAAGAAAATTAAATTAACAAAAATAAAAAAATTAAAAATTTATTAGTTGTGATTATTGAATTCGATTGAGACCCTGTTGTTTTTGCGATTGCAAACAAGGTTTAAGAATAATTTATCTTTGAAAATTATTTCGAAATAAAAGGTTTTTTAGTTTTCTTATGACGATCATTTTTTTTTTACTTTCTACATTTATTTTTACTTTTGCCTGGATGCAATCGTTCTGAGTAAACGATTGCCGCAAAGGAATGTAAATATAGCAATTGGAATTAAATATCTTATGGTTTCGAACATATTTAGTTGTAGCCAAAATATTCCAAATAAACCCAAAATAGTGGCAAAACCCAAATGGAAACCAATTGCACTTAAACTAAAATTGAAATTTTTAATATTGATTCCAAGCTTCATCCAAATTATGAACAACAAAACCAATGGTGTTAAACATAATCCTGTAAAAATATCAGATACAATACGTGATGGCCGAACTTCAGGTTCTCGGAATTTATGTTCAATGATTGGCAATATAGATCGGGATTTGTGCACTTCCTGTTTTCCCTCAACAGGATAAAATTTCAACTGGACATCAACAATATGCCACTGGAATGAATTTGCTAACGATGCATCGCCTATTATTAGTTCCATTTTATATAGACCAGATTTATACCCAAAATCAGAACTTCTAGCACCAACGTCGAGATCAAATTTATAAGCTTTTGTTGAGTCTTGTTCTGCCACATAAATTATTTCTTCATCAGTTTGTAAATTGGCTAAACGAACAAAAGCTTGATGAACAGTAATGGTTTTCGTAGATCCTTCTTCGATTAATGCAACTTTAAGAACTAATTTCTGGTTATGATCAGCTTGTAGAACTTCATTTAATTTATTAGGATACTGTACTGATTGTTTTTTCATTGCTGATGAGGCATCTGAATCTCCAATTCCTAACTCCAATGAATGAACTTTTACCTTGCCGAGCACCTACAAAATAAATAAGTGTTCACATTTTCGTATTATACTTATTTCATATTTAATACTGTTTACTATAAAATAATACTGAAAAAAAAAAAATTCACAATTGATTGTACTATAGTAGGTATACTTACTTTGAAAGTTAAAGTTTCTTTGTGCTTATCAGCAGTTATATCTGCATTATAAATTCCTCTTGTTGGTTTATATGATTGTAAATCACCACTATAGACGGTTTTATCTGAGCTTTTTGGTACCATCTGTACTTTTTCTGCTAGCACAGTATTTCCTTTCTTTACAACAATTTTCGCTGAAACACTTGACAAAGGTTGCTGTAATGGTTGACCTAATAAGTCAACTATTTTAATACTCAAATTTGGTGAATCAGCTTGTAATTGACCATTTCCAATTAACTGAATGCAAATCGGAGCAATCTTTTTATCTGAATTCAATGTTCTCAATGCTTCTATAAGAACATGAGCACCTTTTGCGTTTTGAACAGAACGACGACCCAAGAAATATGCAGCAAATTTAACAGCTTGTGCTTCCGTAATAACTAGAGGTTTATTATGTGCTTTGGTAACCTTAAACGCACCGTTAATTATTAAAGCAGTTATACTTAAACCACCTTCGAATTGTAGCATTTTTCCGTCAACTTCATCCGCTTGCACGATAGCATCTTCAACACGATCTGCAACAAATGCAGCCGATGGTCCTAATTCAGACGATATATAGAATGCATATCCAAGACTAAAAGATTTAAATTAAAAAAATATTGACTAATTTTATACAGATCATAATTAACGAGATAAATGTAATTACCTAGTCAAAGAGTCATCTTTTTTCAAAATATTTTGAAGATTCTTAGATATTTTTTCTAAAGCGGCTTTATCAACCACCTTAGTACCCATTACTTTCGAACTGAACAAGTTGAAAAATATTTCTTGAACTGTTGCATGTTCCTTGGACAATGATGACGAAATTTGTGTAAGAACTGATTGGGGCAAGGCATTTGTACATTTCAATTCTTTATGCGTACCAACTAAATAAAAATTCTTTTCAAAATCCTAAAACAGAAACCGAAATTTAAATAATTTTTTTTAAAATAATACTAAAAAATATTCCAACATTGATTCGTTTAGTTCAACTCACATTCAATTTAGACTCAGTATGAAGTTTATTCAATTTCTGACAAAGTTGTTGTTTCTCATCATTTGAGATTTTATTGTAATTTAAAATGGAATAATAAATTGCTTGTAGGTCTGTTGATTTTATTCCTTCCAAAAAAACATCATCTAATCGTGCTAAATCAGCTGCTGTTAGATGACTACTAACAGCTTGTTGGATTGAATTAACTATTTGACTTAATGAAATTAACGCAACTATTATTAAACCTAAAAATGAAAAATAAAATGAAAATCAATTTTTGTGAGGAAATATTATTCTTAAAAAAAAATTAGAATATCAGACATCATAAGCAATCGAAGATTTAAGCGTAAGTGATAGTGCAGACCTTCAGTTGCTATTAGCTTAAATTAAATATAGGTAATAAGACTTATGCTGTAGAACAAATTTTTGTTCCAACTTTAAAAATGTTAAGCTCCCATAGAGGTCAATTTGTTATTTTCTTCGTCTGTTGAGTATAATGATAGTGTAGGTATTATGAAAAAGTATAGTTTTGAGTAAGACGCATTTAAGTTTTTGATATAAAATTGAAATGCAAAATATTCATATTTATCACATAAAACCTGCTACCTAGGTAAGTTCAACGGTTTATAGGTAATTAGAGCTTAAAATGTTCTACACTCTACAAGTATAAATCTTATTATACTTAATTTATGCTATCGGGTTTACTTGCTTGATAAGAAAATCATAATTAGAGGAGTTTTCTCGGTGGGCTTAACCTGAATAAATTTTTGCAAAACTCAAACTTTTTTTATAGGTAAGTAGGTAGGTATCTTCCCAGGTTGTAGCTGTACCTTAAACGTTAATGAAGTTGCAGGCGGAAAATTACAAAAAAAAAATTTCTGGATGTTTGAGATTTTTCGCTAAATGGAAAATTATTTATATTTATTTTTTTAACTCCATTTACAACAAGACATTTATTGTTTATAGATTGCTAACTAACTGCCTACCTGCTTGCCACAGCCCACAAAATAATAAATAAAAAAAACCTAACCCAACCAAACTTAACCAAAACGTTCGTCTTTTCCTAATCAAATTAAAAATGCCGGGTCCGGCATTAAATTTAAGTTATTTTTTTGATAAATTTAAAATTTTTAATTTTTTGACATTACAAATGTTAATAAAAATTTATTTCTTACCTAATTTATTCATTTTTTTTTTTTAATTTTTATTTCAAATAAGAAATTGCAGAAAAAAAAAATTAGAAAATTTTTAGAAGAAAACTTTTTTTTTTTGACAGACACGTCACTATCACTATAAAAATAAATGCAAAATATTGCCATAAGCATTTTTAAATTGTAAAATATCAAAAATTAACGAAAAACTGCGTTGCCATATTCCAATTAATTTCTCAAAAACAAAAAAAAACAAAAAAAAATAATCAACGAAAAAAAAATTGAATTTCAGTTATTAAAAAAAAATTTGAAAAATAATAGAAAAAATAAATAAATAAAAAAAATAATTTTAAAAACAACGTTTTTATAACGGAATAAAATAACTAAAAAATAAAATATATAATCAGATAATAATTGATAACCTCATACCGATTTCCCTGAAAATTAATTCTCACGAAAAACGTGGGGCGCGTAAAATTGAACAATATCGTTTATCACACGCGCCCCACGTTTTTCGTGAGAATTAATTTTCAGGGAAATCGGTATGAGGTTATCAATTATTATCTGATTATATATTTTATTTTTTAGTTATTTTATTCCGTTATAAAAACGTTGTTTTTAAAATTATTTTTTTTATTTATTTATTTATTTTTTCTTTTTTAATCTTATTTGAATCGAATTAAGCCATGAATAAAAACATAAAATTTTTATATCTATTTTACGTATGCTAAAGCTATGAAATCCTAAATTTCTAAATTTGCTTTTTAGCCCTCTCCCCGGAGTCCTGGGACCTCAGATGGGGGCCCTGCGATATCCAGTCTTTAATCCAGGTATTTCGATCCAACACTATAACATTTTATCGGAATATACGTAAATTCCAAAACCGGCTTCTAAGGTAGCCGTCCCATCGGGGCCTCGGATCAAAATTTCTAATATTCTATAACGATCTCGGATCCCAATGCTACTTAAGTTCAAAATTTCAGCCAAATCGGTACAGTGGCGTGATTTCGGAATCAGTGGAACCATGGATGGAACCGTGGAACCACAAAAATTTTTACATTATGTTGTATTGTCATCCATTTCTGACCTATGCTCCAATTTTCAAGCCTCTACCCTTCCATGCATTTACATTATATTTTAATGTTTCAATACATCCCTCAGTTTAACTTTGCTTTGGTTATATACATTTATTTGTATAATCATGTAGATGAACTCAGTACAATCTTTAGTCAAAAGCTTAATTTTTATCGCTAAGTAGTTAATAACCTCTAGTGAAAAGTAGTATTTGCTTAAATTATATTAAATATTAATTATTAAAATTATATTGAATATTGATTATTAAATATTGATTTTTGATTCTTCTAATTTATTACATTAAAGATTTTGCTAAAATATTAATTTCAATTTACATAGTCAGTTTTATCTATTTTTTTTTTTTATTTTTTTTGTTAAATGTATTACAATTTAGGTATGATTGTAGAACTTAGTTTAAGTAGTAAAATTGTTTTCTTTTTTTATCTACTTTTTTTTTTTATTTTTATATTCTTTTTTTTATATTTTTTTTTTATTATGTATTAACTTTCATAAATTGATCTTTGAATTTTTAGATTGGAATATTTATGTAATGATCCTTACTACCATAATAATATTACTTATTTGAATTGCATTAAAATATTGAATTTTATTTGAATTTCAATTTATAATGAATTTGTATGGAATAATCTGAATTATGTTTTAACATTTTTTACATTTTTATTTGCCAGGTATTAGCCCATCAGGTTTTTATAGCATTGGGCATTAGAGTTTTGTTTTTAAGACTAAGTGTAATTATGTAATTATATAATTATATTTATATTTTGTTAAATCAATACAGTACTGAATTAAAAAAAAAAAAAAAAAAAATTATAATCGTAGTTCAAACTTGTGTAAAAAAAGAATTAAAACATAAATTTCATGATGGAGTTGAAAATATTTTAATTTAATATTTGTATTTTAACTTCAATAACCACCATTATGTGTAAAAAATAATTTTGAAAACTACAACTATGTTAGATATAATACTATGAATGAAATCCATTTGATGAGAACATAGTCTACAAAAAAAACATTTTCAATCTTTATTTCTTTATTTCCAGATGAATTCTAATATTTTCAACACTTACTATCTTAATAATTGTTGACCTTTTTCAAAACTATGTGAGCAAGCCCAGGAAAACGGGGAAGGAGGGGAGTCAGGAGGATTCTTTTGAAATGGTCCTCAAAATTTAGGGTGCCTCCAAACGGGTTGGGGTCTAAAGCCCGGAACATTACCTATGGCTACTCGGGCCAAAGTCTTTACGCGTGTCCCTGCGGGGCTTCAGGGATTAAAACCTCCTTTTTCGCAACATAACCCATGGATACGCGGGCCAAAGTCTTTATGTATGTCCCTGCGGGGCTTCAGGGATTAAAAGTCCCTGCGGGGCTTCAGGGATTAAAAGTCCCTGCGGGGCTTCAGGGATTAAAACCTCCTTTTTCGCAATCTAATCCATGGCTACGCGAGCCAAAGTCTTTTCGTGTGTCCTTGCGGGCCTTCAGGGATTAAAACCCTATTTTTTCGCAACATAGTCCATTGCTACGCGAGCTAAAGCGGAGTTTTAGAGATTAAAACGTCCGGGATTATGTTTTTTCTGGATTTCAGGTTCCGGGATTTAGTATTTTCGGGATTTTGACTTCCGGGATTTCGTATTTCCAGGATTCTAACTTCCGGAATTTCAGAATCCGGGATATTAGCATCCGGGATTGTGATTTCCGAGATTTTGGGAAACGTGAAAAAATATTTCCGGGATATCTTACCTCCGAAATTTTCGACTCCGGGCATTAGACCGGCTCCTCCTCCAAACAACATTACGTTATTTAAAAATAACAAACTATATAAATGTACATATTGCCTACTGAAAAAATCAAGTTTGCTGGTATTATACTATACACTATGATTGTTACACTTCAATAATTCAATCAATAACAATTTATTAAATCACGTCGAGCTATTGAAGAAAAATGTTCTTATTTCTATCGAATTGTTTATTAACTAACTGAATTCAAAAAAGTATATAAAAAGGTCTTCAGTTATCAATTACGAATTTATTTATAAACGAATATGTAAACTTGCAATACAAGCAATACAAGATGCTTTGTAGAAAACTACTTCAATTATTGTCTGAATCTACTCCACCCTCCCCCACGTTGAGGTAAATTCAGACATTTGCCGCACATTTTTAGGATCGCTACAGCAAAGCCAAACTTTAATATAGACACTTCAAATTCGGTATAAAAACAAGCTAAGGATTGAATTATTTACAAAATTCTTTGAAAATATTTTGAAAAAAATTTTGAGCATTTTTTTGGTGGGCATTATCAGACCTGGGCCACCAAGTGTATCTCACATGCCCTGCATATAAGTCAAGTAAATTTTTCTCATCTGATTTAAGACTCAAGACAGCTGTACAAAATAGTTTAAAATAAAAAACTTTTTTATTTTTTTATAATTTTAAATTTATTAGATCTTACAGAATATTTAAGTTTAAAATTTATCTGAACATGATTTTATTTGAAACTTATATTTGAATTTAAAAAAATTCTTTTCTTATAAATCTAACATTTATTCTTCTATTAAATTTGTAATTGTTTTTAAACAATTTCTAAAGAATATTTAGTTAAACTAGAACTCGTCAAATATTTTATTTTTTTTATTATTGATATTTTTCTAGCTTAATTCTTTATTTATTATTAGTAGGTATAGAAAAAAAAACAATTCTGTAACATATGCATTTCTTATCAAAATAATTTCAATGTTGATCTAATTTTAACTACAATTTCCAGTTAATACCTTTAAGGGAAAGCTAATAATTTATTTACATTTATTAATGAGTTATTTGAATTAAGTGAGTAACTGAGAAAAATGTCTAAATATCTATTTTCTTTTTCTAATTTTCATACCGTGTAATTACTTATTGTTTTAAACAAATGAAGATATTGAAATGCATTATGTCACATTTTACTCTTTCGTACAAATTCTATAATTCAATTGACGTTTATGCCGACTTACATTAACGTCATTTTTAGAGTTCAACCATAAGAAACGTCATTTTCAAAGCATACTAGGCTGATATATCTTTTATCTCATTAACTCAAAAATTATCCCTGATTCCTATAAAAGATAAAGTATTCCAATTAAAGAGAACTTAAAATAAATTTGACTCTGCAAATGCCCATTTCTTAAAAATAAAAAAAAATCATTTAATCGTTGTTTGTACATTAAACATATTTGTTGTCACTAAACAATGTACTTAAATCGAAAAACCAATATGGTGTAGTAAAATAATGAATAAAGTTAATGAACAAAAAATTGTCTTTATTAGTAATTATTTAAAAATGGAAAATTATTGAGTGTACTTATGAGCAAAAAAAATTAAAAATGTTAAAATTTTATAATTAAAATTGTTCAGCTTTTTACATTATATTTGCTTATTTAATTCTAAATTACTTTTTTTATGATTAAAAAAAAATGTTGGCTGTTGCTTTTTATTGTTTTTTGATGATTTTTTGTTTTGTTGAAGAATAATGTGTTGTTGTCATCAAATTTTTAAAATTTTCGACGGTTTTCATGTACACTAAAAAAGAAAAAATATGAAAATTATTTATTAATTATTATTATTTAGATTTAGAATATTTTATTATATTAAATAAAAATTTACATAAATTTAATGATTGAATGAACGTTTTTTATTTTCTAACACCAATGTTTTCTGAAATTTTTTTTTACTTAAATACTTATAAATAATCAAAAAAAAAACATTTTTTCAGAGTAAATTTTCAATTATCCAACAGATAAGTCCAAAGTTAATTTATATTAAGTATATTAATGTTATTAAACTTAATGTTATTTAACTTAGACTTGTGAATTTTCCGGGGGATAAAATAACGAAATTGTCCACCTAACTATAATAAGAAAATTGGTTCTAATTTTGCATTGTAAATAAAAATTAAAGTTAACGATAATGGAAATGAAATATTATTTTTTTTTAAGTTCATTCATCCCTGATTTCGCCTCTGGAATATGTGTTGAGTTTTAGTGGAATGAATTTTACATTTCTTAGTATTATTATTTTTAGACTACAGTTAAAAATAAATTAACACATGCACACAAAAATACATATTTAGTAAATCACGACAAACGTTTCGTTATCAAATTTCCTCCGTCTTGCAAAGGATTTTCTTACTTACTTTAATAGAAATCAATAATAAAATATACCAAATTGTTATCAAACAAATATGTTTTCCTTTTTTATAGAAAATTAATTAAACCAACATTATGCATTTCATCAACAAAATCGATATTGCAAGACGGTCAGTCAAATTAAAACAATATATATTATTTAGATACCCAAAGAAAAATATTTTTGTTATTTAAAAAAAAAAAAAGCATAGCAGCATGATAACAAGCGTTGTAGAAAGACAAGGGATTTTTTGTTAATTGTAAATATAAAACAACAAAATCACTAGTCTTCCATACAAAGAATGTCAAAGTTAGAAAATGAAAATGATTTTATGTTGTTATGGGAAGAAATGTTCAGCAATATTTAAATCACATATCATGATACAAAATTATCAGTTAAGCCCCTTAATATTCAAATACGTTATTTACATAAATAAATAAATAATTTTTATTTTTTTTCACCTCTGCTGTAATAAATACTGTGCCATCTGTATTTGTTTAGGGTTTCCAGAGATTGTAATGATGCGATCATTGGATCCTGGCAAGGGTTCGTCGATAGTGATGTAGGCGCCAGATTCATTACGAATACGTCTTATCCTTCCTCCTGCTTTACCGATAATAGCACCAGCAAGCTACAAAAATTTATAAAAATTAATTTTTTTTTTGAAAATTTCTAAAATTTATTAAATCACTTACATCTTTTGGAATGGTTACTTGCGTGCTGTTTTTGCCATCACCGCCAGCACCAGAATTACCAGAATTTCCATTCATACCTCCACCACTACCCCCTCCGAATCCTCCACCATTTGGTGAGCCCATGCCGTTTCCCATGCTTCCTGAATTTCCAAATGGAACTTGGTTTCCTCCTCCACTTCCAAATCCTCCTCCCATACCACCACCTCCGGAGCCAAATCCACCACCACCTGATCCAAAACTACCACCACCACCAGAACCTGATCCAAAACTACTACCACCACCACCACCACCACCAAAGCCACCTCCGCCAGAACCAAAGCCACCTCCTGATCCAAAACCTCCACCACCGGAACCAAAGTTGCCACCGCCTGAACCGAAGCCACCGCTACCTCCTCCTCCGCCACCACCACCTGATCCAAATCCACCGCCCATTCCACCACCGCCTCCCATTCCTCCTCCCATGTTGTCATTGGCCCATGGGCTAATGAAATCACGATCACGGCCCATTCCGCCTCGAGAACGGCTTCGATCATTACGTCCACCACCACCACCACCACCACCACGACGATCATCATCGAAATTACCACGTCCACCTCCGTTACCTCCCCCACCACCGCCACCACCTCGTCCACGATCAAATCTAGACTGGCGATCTCGTCCAAAACTGCCACCACCTTGACCATAACCGCCATATTCATCAGCGTACAAATCATCAAAATTTATGGGATCATAATTATGGATTGTGCCCTTGATAGGTGTCTCTCGAACTAATTGCATAATTTCTTTCACTGCTTGAACGCAGTGTTCCTGTTTTCCGATGCATTGGACAACACGATCAGTTGATTGAGGAGCAATATTTGAAAATACTTTCAAAACGCGACTTCCAATTCTCTGAAAAAAACATAAAAATAAACAATACATTAATTTTAATTTTGAATTTAATTTTATACTTAAAAAATTATTTGCCTATAAACTATAGTCCTTCAAAATATCGAAAGACCTCTCAAAAGATGACTCACACAAATTATTTAATTTTTTACCAATAATGTAGATGTAGATATGTAGTTAAAAATTATAAAAAAAATGTATGTTTGTAATAAAATTTTGGGATGTTTAAAGTGTTTAAATAAAATAGTATATAAGCATAATATATATTTTTCCAATTTGGATCGCTGTCTTCAATAAAAAAAAAAATGTATGTGTGTTTGATAATTTTTTTTAACTGAAAAAACAGGAAGTATATTAAAAAAAAAAATTATAATAATAAAAAAAGGAACAACAGAATCATGAAAATATAGTTTTTTTTCCTTTCGAAAATACCTACTTCTGTACAAAATAACAAAAGGTATCCAAATAGTTAACTATTATCTTTGAGTTGAAAAAATTAACAGTCTTCTAAAAGAAAACTGAGTTTAAAATTTGTTCCTTCCAGGTTTCAGTACTATCTACTTATTAAAATTGCTCAAATTGGAGGCTGAGCACTTACAAACCTAAACTTTAATAAGAATGAATAATTCGATTAGCTAACTAGATTTTTTTAACTTTAATAAAATTTCGTTCTAACCAATATTCAAAATTATTTTCCTTACATTAAAATTTCGAGAAGAAGGGCGACTATCTGATTGTCGACTAAAATGCTAAAGTACCTCTTTTAATTTTTTCTTAAACTTAATATCCGAATTTCTTTTTTGTCTCATATCAGTGTAGGAACAATTTTAGTTAAATTAAAAAGTTTGTTTTTATCTTGTTTAGTTTTAATTATAATAAATACTTTTAAATAAATTTATGTAAATTTTATTTCTTGTGGGATAGGATAGAAAATTCCCACAGCTCTTTATTTTTTTTATATTAATTATAAAGTGTACACATACGAAAATTGTTCTGCTGACCAATTAATTGAAAATTATTTTTATTTATTAACTTATTTATCATAAATTTACTAAAATCATTATAATTAACATTTTATTTTTGGTAAAATACATCAATCAATTTGTTCCTTTAGTAGTTATTCAAACTTTTCCTTGACACATAAAAAGGGCAACAATTTCTTTTTCAACTCTTCGCAAGATTATTCTTCAGATTAATCGGTAGAGCTCATTAAACCAAACCCATTATAGGTATTTGTTAAATTTACATGAAAATCATTTTTAATTAAATTATTTTTCTATTATCTGTCAGATTTTTATAGAAGTAAACAAAAATTAGAAAAAAAAATGTACCAAGAGAACGAGGGAGGCGGCTTTGGTACTCAAGCTTAATGTGAAAAAAAAAACACAATATTCCAGGATATATTTAATTTCTGTTCGACTCCTATCGGAAAATATTTTTAATATAATAAATTTATGTAAATATCCTTTGTTTCGTTGTTTTTGTTCTTGTTGTTGCATTTTGTCCAAAAGTTAAAAAAAAAAAATAAAAAATTAATATATATAAGTATATAAAATTTCTGGGTGTTTACTTTTTATAATAAATTCAATCAATTTATTCTGAACTTCGTAATCCATCATTTCTTTTTCTTTTTTGCAATTAATAAAGGTAAAAAAAAAATAATAATTTTTTTTTTTAGAAATGAAAAATTAAATTTTATTTTCTCTTTCTCCTAAATTTTTATAATCCGAAATTTAATTTTATTGCAAAAAAAATAAAATTATTAAATATACAATCGATGTGTTTATATCGCAATGTTTAAATGTATACTAACTTGAAAAGTCCTTTTAAACAAGAAAAAAAAAAAAAAAAAAACTACACTACATTAACAAAGAACTGGTCCTTATATATATTTTTTTACTGATTCTCTTTTTTATGTTAAAAAAAAATACCATGTATTTATTAAAAAAAAAAAAAAAACAAAAAAACCATAAAATTTTTTTAATCTTAAAAAGAAATGTGTATCATTTTATTTTTTGAAATATAAATTTAATGCATTTAAAAAAAAATCACAATATTTTTTCAGTGAGATTATTCGAAGATTTAAAATGTTTCTTACACTAGTACTATATTATATTATATACAGACATTTTATGTTGGAATTATTGTTTAAAAAAACTATTCTATAGTAATAAAAATTTCTTGATTCTTTTTCTTTTTTTTTTATGAACATTTTATTTTTAGAGAGAGAGAGAAAAAAAAAATATCCACATCCCGATCATGTTGAAAGGATCATATTACTACTTGTTGGTAGTGTTTTATTAAAGCAGATTGATATTCTGGTAATAT
Organism: Hybos culiciformis; assembly: GCA_964007475.1. NCBI lineage: Eukaryota > Metazoa > Arthropoda > Insecta > Diptera > Hybotidae > Hybos > Hybos culiciformis. Next base: position 67,795,193 of record OZ023274.1, on the reverse strand, counting down.
GGAATGCGTTTCTTCAAAAAAAAAAAGCTGAAAATTTATAGTAATACTGTACTATCCATCTCTGATTATTATTTCACATTATCTGAATATTATTTATTACCAAAATTTGAAATTAGGCCTATATAAGAAAATATAGTTATTATCATTTTGTTCTGATTAATGGGAATTTTTCTTAATTTTTATTTATTATAAAGCGATTGATATTAAATATTCAATTAAAAAAAGTTAATATTCGCTGAAATATTGTATCAATCAATACTAATATCATTTATTATAAAATTTTATAAAACAAAATTAAATTTACAATGCATATTAAGTAGACATCCTTTTTAAATTTATTGAATAATAATAATATGAGTATCCTGTAGGATTCAGTAACATAATTATTTTTTTTTATTGTTGTGAAGAAGAGAAACTGATAGCATCACGCATGTATCTATTTTTTTTATTTTTCTCAATTTTAAATATTATATACATATACTTTTTTTTAAAAACTATTCAATTTAATTCTTAGAATTTTTGATGAATATTACAAAAATAATAATTCTCTTCTTCATTTAAGAATTTTATTTAATAATATAATATAATTTTATATACATTATATGAAAAAAAAAAAAAATAAATAAAATATATAGAACAAGGAATTTATTCAAGAGCAAGCATATGGTTTGAAAAAAAAAAAAAATATATATAGATGAAAATATTTAAAAGCAAATCAAAAAATTTCTTGAATAAGACCAACAGATGCTCGAACAGGATACAATAATGCAATGAAAAAAATTTCATTTACATGTAACAAAAAATAGATAGTATTTGTAACACAAATATTACGTAATGTTTAAAATTTATATTATACTTCTATTAAAAGTGATATTATGTTTTTAAATATTGACTCTAAAAAAAATGTTTGTGGTATTTTTTTAATGAAACACACTAGTAAGTAAAGATGGTGTTAAGATTCAATTAATTCAGAGGCCTTTGAAAAATGTAGTACGTACCTACATACATTACCATGATCTTGCATACAAGTATATTTTATTAATATTTAAATAAATAAAGTATTGTAGTACAATATTAATTAAAAATTTTATTTGAAAAAAAATAAAAAAATACTTAACACTAAAATGTCGTTTAAGTTTGTAGTAAGACTTTGTACGAGATTCTGGTCAAAATTTTTTGTTTCCAAGACTGCTATTTATTATTTGAAAGAGTATATTTTGAGCAATTAATATTCGTTAGCTTCAGGAATAAACATATTAAACTGCCAACCTAATTAAGGTGTAGCAATTGTAATATTATATATACAACACATAATTTAAAAATTTATTAATTTGTAAAAAATGTATGAATTGAAATAGAAAAAAAAGATACACCTAAAAAGCTTTTAAAACCTTCTATCATATAAATACAAATTTTTTTTGTCCTTCTATAAAGTATATATAAATACATATGTACACATATGTACCTAATAATAGTAATATTTAATTCTTTATTTTTCTCTCTATCGCTTGGACACTAGGGAGTCAAATTATTTATTTTTTTGTTATCATTGAAACAAAAAAAAAACAATTTCATAGACATGAAAAGCGTATTAAAAGCACACTTATGAGAATACGGATTGGATTAGATGCTTGAAGTGGCTTATTAATAAAAAGTCATTTTATTTTCGCAATTTATTATTTCTACAGAACTCAATTTTGAAGTAGAAATAAAAATTCGATAACAAATTTATAAGTTAAGGTCAAATTCTTAGTTTTAAAAATTGTATGCTAAAATGTAGAAAATGTTTTGACATAAAATTAATGAAATGAAAAATCTATTTTTTATTTGAATCATATTAAAGTTTAGAAAACTAAATTGATCCAAACAAGAGCTCATCCCAAAACTCTAAGTTTTATACTTAAGGCTCAAGGAATATTTATTTTTATTTAATTTTAAGTTCATTCTTAGGATAAAAAAATGGAAGCAGGATAAAAAAAAAATTAATCCAGTTTTGTTACATTCGCCAGGTGCTTTAAAAATTTTATTTGAACAAAAAGAGAAAAAAAAAAAGCGCGCGCCAACCTTTTTTTTTTTTCAACATTATTTTTACTTTTAAATAAGAGGACAGATGTTTTGAGAATCTTACTCATATCAAAAGGTTATTATAGTTAATTTTCTTTTCTCGTCATCTTTGTTTGAAAATAATCATACACATGTGCCCATAATATTAATGATAAATCAAAAAAATTTTAGTATTTTTTTTAATTTTAGGTGAACAAACACTATGCACTACAAAATAAAAAAAATTCAAAAAAAAAATCAAATTTTATATTATGAGTATATGAAGATGAATTATTTCTTAATGTCTTCCCTTGTCTTTAAATTTCTTCTTTGCATACCATATTCCGTAAAATATTTCTTTAACATCATTTTGACTTCCGAAAACCAACACTACGAAATATAAACATTGTATTAAATTGCTTTCGACACAAATTTGTAAAACAAATTTTTTTCATTACAAATGCTCGATGGGGAACATTAAAGCAGACAATCTTGCTAGATTCGGAAATGGGGATACATCGGAGACAGTAGTCCTTCCGAGGTTTCTCGGAGATAAAGAGCAAGATTGATTGTGAGAGTTGGGAAAAACATAAGACGATATGGCAAGAAGTCGAAGGGAATAAAACCACCAAAAAGATTTGGGAGGATCTAAACAAGGAGAAGTCAAAACAGGTACCAGGTCTTAATAGAACCAACCTGCGACTTTTCACGGGAATATGTACAGGACACATCCTTAAAAACCATGAGTTTAGAATAGGAAGAGCCGACGTAGGAACCTGCAGGGGATACGGAGAGGAACCGGAAACGGTTACTCACGTATTCTGTCAGTGTCCTACAATACGAACTAAAAGGGCTAGAATATTAGGAGATTATTTCCTACAGAGCCCTGAAGATCTGTAAAAATTCAAAGCAGGGATTTTAATTAGGTTTTTGAAAGGAGTAGGGTGGCTCGATGGGGAATAAAAGGCCCGTCGGGTAGGGTAGTACAACGGGCCAACAGGCCTAAGTGCAAGGGAATACAAGAATTCCCAACCCACAACAACCTAACCTAACCTAACCTAATGCTCGATGGGCAAATTTTTCCTTGCAAATTCATTCTAAACAATCTAAACTTACAATTGTTAGAATTTAACTATTTGAATTTTATAAGTTCTTGGAAGTTTGACATGTAATATCATTAATATGATAAAACGGCCTAATTCGTATTTGTTTTATATAATAAAACCGTGTATTTTCGTGTGATGTGTTTATGTGCCCCTTATACCCATACGCATTCCCTGTTTTACAAGTTCTATATTTTTTCATTACAAATTTTGGTATTACAATTTTTTGTTAATTGTAATTGCATATTACAAACAAATAAATGAATTACAAATTTTCGCATAACAATTTTTTGTTTGAATAGCAATTTGCGCCACCACTATAGTAATACAGAATTGTGCATAATTATTGACTAAGTAGTTAACATTATAATCAGCCAAATCTCGTCAATAAACATAAAAGACAAATATTTGTTTTTTTTTTTTTTTAACCTTCTTACCATAGAATTGTGTTCTTTTCAAAATATAAATTTTAAAAACAAAATTATTAAAATTATTTAGTTAAAATTTATCTAAAATAATGTCAATTACCTATATGATTAAAGTTTAAAGTCAGCAAAAGCTGACAATTCAATAATATTTATTAAAATAACGTGAATTCCAATAATAAATAAATGTCCAAAGCTATCATATAAAAAGCCTTAGATAAATACTAAATTATTTTGATTAAAGAACTATTATATAAAATACAAAAATTAATAATTTCTGAACATAAATAAAATACAAACAATGACCTAATTGAGATAATGTTATTTTTAACTTTATTTAATTTAATATATACGGTGTCCCTAATTATGCTTAACTTCGAAAAAATAAATCTCTACCCCTGAGATTATGTAGAAAGCTGGATTTTTAAATTTTATTTATTTATAGACCGATTACTTTAAAAATGATTATCGAACAGAAATTCCGCATAATAAATCATAATTTTTTAATCCTCACTCTCCAAGTACGTTATCTTAATAATATAATATTAAAAAAAAATACGGGTTCGGAAATCCATTCTAAAATATATTTCTATGTTTATTGATTAGATTTTTTTTTATATAAAAATGGTGCAAATACATTTTGAAAAGCCAGTATTAATTTAAAAATTAATTAAGTTAAACTATAACAGTAAATTTATATTTTAAAAATGATTTTCAAATGTTTGTTATTATTACTGTCTATTGGAACAATAACATGCTTTCCGAGAATCGACAGTAGAGTAGTTGGAGGAATTGAAGCCGAAGAAGGCGAATTTCCATATATTGTTAGTACATTTTTAGCTAACTAATTAATTTTTAACTTTAGCGTGATTTTTTAAAATGAATAACTTTTAAAGTAACGAATTTTTCTTTTTTTTTTGTAGATATCTTTAAGAGGATCAAGTGGTTCACATAATTGTGCAGGTTCAATTATAAATTCAAAATGGGTAAATGATTAATTTTACCTATAATAGAAATTTCGTTTTAAATCTATAAAATTTATACCTTAAGGTTGCAACTGCTGCGCATTGCATTATGACTGGAATGACAATTCAGTACGGTGTCAACCAAATTGCCTCGGGTGGTCCAAATGTTATTAAAGTTAAACGCTCAATTGTTCACAAAGGGTACAGTCCAGGAAATAATTATTTAAACGATATCGCTTTATTAGAATTAGAAACTGAGATACCAATGTCTGAACGAGTTAGACAAGTTAGATTACCACAACAAAAACAAGAATTTGAACAAGGAACATCTTCAGTATTAGCTGGTTGGGGATTAGAAAAGGTAGTTTGTGAATAAATAAGGTTGTTTATTGTATATTGAAAATTTATGATTGTTTTTTTAGAGTGGTGGATCAGTTCAAAAAAATTTACTAAGAGTTGATTTAATTGTATTTTCTGATGAAGAATGCACAACTCGTCATAATGGTAAAACAAAACCATCTCAAATTTGTGGTGGAGTACCAGAAGGCGGAAAAGGACAATGTAATGGTGATAGTGGTGGACCAATGACAATTAATGGTGTTCTAGTCGGCATTGTATCGTGGTCAATTAAACCATGTACTGTTGCTCCATATCCAGGAGTATACACTAAAGTTTCTCATTACATTGATTGGATAAATGAAAATATGTCTAACTAATAATAAAAAAAAATTATAACAAAGTTTTTTCGTTTTAATTATTTTTGAATGAATTGTAGACCCGAAAAATGTAAAGGCTTTTCCTTCTTTAGAATTAAATTTTCTTATTTGCCTTCTATTTTAAAATTATTGCAGAATTTACTCTTATTTGAACTGTATAATATTTTTTAATAAGAGTAAGAAATTAGAAATTACACTAATTGGAAGAATTTTTGTTTCTTTGCATAGAGAATAGTTAAATAAACTTTATAAAAAAAAATGGTTTAAAAAAGACAATAATGTGTTGACAATCATAACTATTTTTTGTTATAGACTACCAACAACAACGAAAAAAAAATATTGAAATTCTGTTGAAATAATTAAAATAAAAAAAGGATATTTCAAATTACAAAATTCATCAGTCATCCATGAAATATATTTTTGTTCCGATTGTTTTGTATTGTACTTCGTGTCGTAGCAACACGCACATCTTTTATATTTTTCGACTGACAAACATAAATTGGAATTTGAAAACGACACACATTTTTTAATGATTTTTTACAAAGATTATAATCCTTCATCATGCCTTTAAATTAACAAAAAAACGTAAACTATGTACCTGATATTTATTGTTGTATTATCGCAACGATTTTGAGTTTGATATCACATTCGAAAGAGAAAATTTATTGTTTTTTGCTATTTTTAGATTTGTTCAAATAGAAATAAATGAATGAAGCAATTGGAGCTCGAAGATAAAAATGTCATAGTTATATTTTCTGTTTCTACATTTAGGTATAATTCATAAAACTAGAATTTGTCAGTTTGTTTTTTCCAATTTCAGTAAATTTACAAATTTTAAAGTCACCAGTCACAACAATTTTGTTAATGACCAACAATCATTTTTTCTCATAGGCCAATTATGAACATTAAAGTTCAATTTAAAGGTAGAGCCACAAATCGGGTAAAATAGGTTTTTTCATATAAAATTTTAGCGGAGAATTGCTCTTAATGAAAAATTTTTCAATGAACTCAGAGCCAAAAAAAATTTTTTTTTTTTAACGATTAGATTTTTTTTTTTTAAAACAACACAAACACTTAATTCAAGTGAGACAAATTGAAAATGCACACAAATTCCAGTCCGAGGTGGGAATCGAACCCACGACCGTACATGCCGTAGGATAAGGACAATACCACTACACCTTGACGGCTGACAAAATGTCTTCCCAATTTCTGTAGGAGCTAGATTTCAAATAAATATAAAATTCTCATCGGCATCATAGGTATTACAAAATGTATAAAATATGAATAAATAAAGTGACCACTTAATTAACATAGTACATACTGTATTACAGACTTTCGCTTATAGCGCTAAATCTATGCACTTTTTATCGCATTACGGACAGTTCACCGTAAACAATTCACCGTAAGACAATTCACCGTAAGACAATTCACCGTATGGACAATTCACCGTATGGACAATTCATCGTATGAACAATTCATCGTATGAACAATTCACCGTATGGACAATTCACCGTACGGATAATTCACCGTATGGACAATTCACCGTATGGACAATTCACCGTATGGACAATTCACCGTATGGACAATTCACCGTATGGACAATTCACCGTATGAATAATTCATCGCAAAGAAAATTATTTTTATTGATAAAAATAATTTTCTTTGCGATGAATTATTCATACGGTGAATTGTCCATACGGTGAATTGTCCATACGGTGAAATATTTTTTCTAAAATTTTACAGTTGTTTTTAAATTTTAGGTAAATCATTTAGCTTTACCCAGTCAGTACCACGAGGAGACGATCTATCTACTTTACCGATCACTTTTTTTGTTCATTTAGTTTTTTTTTTTTTTTTTTTGGTTTTTGTTAAATTTTCTTGAATTTAAATTATCAAATTAAACAGAAAATAGTTAGTTCATACGATGAATCGTCCTTACGGTGAATTGTCCATACGGTGAATTGTTTCGGTGAATTGTCTTACGGTGAATTGTTTACGGTGAATTGTCCGCATGCAAAGAAAGAAAACACGTAGGCTATAGTTTTTGTTTAATTATTTAACGTAAAGCATTAATAGCAAAGTAATTTTTCCAAGAAGACCGTACATGGAAACATTATTCTTATTTATACGGTGAATTGTCCATACGGTGAATTAACCATACGGTGAATTGTCCATACGGTGAATTAACCATACGGTGAATTGTCCATACGGTGAATTGTCCATACGGTGAATTGTCTATACGGTGAATTGTTCATACGATGAATTGTCCATACGGTGAATTGTCCATACGGTGAATTGTCTTACGGTGAATTGTTTTACGGTGAATTGTTTACGATGAATTGTCCAGACACCCTTTTTATCTGTTGGAATTTTTTTTTGTAGCTATCTTGAACGAAACTTTTTGAGCTTAAGTTTTATCAAAGTTAGGTATTATAATTTTTTTTTTTCTAAAAAATTTGTTACACAATATACATACGAAGCTGTAAACAATTCAATACAAAGTTTTTAAAAATTTAACACTTAGTAATTTTGGAAACTTAATTTAGGTCATTTAAATGGAAAGTACATGTGAACTCAGAAAACCATAAACAAAAGTATTAATAAAAAAAATATGTATCATAGATAAGAATTTTTGATTAAAATTATAAAAATAAATAATTTTTAAATAAGGGAAAGAAAAGCCCAAATGATTGTCTACGATGCTTTATTACGAAATTAGATCAAAATATTTATACCCGAGCTAATAGTGAAGTGATATATGCTCTTATTTTTTTATTCAAATGAGCTGACTTTAAAACAAGTATCACTTAACATTGATAAGTGTCCTCTTCTGAATTCAAATTGTCTAATAAACCCGATATATTATTCAAAAATTATGAATTATGGAATTAGAAAATATAATCTTTTAAGTCATTAAAACTTTAAAATAAAATTATTTTGGAAAGTCCATTCAAAAATTTTAAGTTTGTTATCACAATTTTTCGATATAAAAAGAACGCAAATGAGCATTGAAATTCAGTACTTATTGAATATTAGCTTAGTTAAATTAAATTGTGGTTTTGAAAATGTTTACCAAATTTTTTGTATTATTATTGTGTATTGGGGCAATAACATGTTTTCCAAAAATTGACAGTCGTGTTGTTGGAGGAACTGAAGCCAAGGAAGGAGAATTCCCCTATATTGTTAGTATTCTAAGTATTTGCCCAAATGTGCCTCGTCTCAGTTCTTTGACAAATTGTTGATCATTAGTTTAAAAATTAATGACTACCAGACAATTGGAATAGAATTATGAACTTCGATATTTTCGAACTAACTTTCAATGCTAATTATTTTCTGCTAATAAATATTTATCTAAAAGAGTTATACTAAATAACTTGTTTACATTATGCTAACGTAACTTGATAATAAACTAACAGATGGACATTAACATAATTAATATAAACTGGACATAACAAAATAACATTAAAGAAAAATTAAATTACATTTTATATACCTATTATAAACTTAATTTTATTTATTTTAGGTTTCTTTAAGAACTTCAAAAGGTTCACACAATTGCGGTGGTTCTATTATTAATTCAAAATGGGTAAGTAATTTTAATTTTTTTTTTTCATATTATTGGATTTTAAAAAAAAAAAATTTTATCTAAGATTGTGACCGCAGCACATTGCGTTCAATCTGCCATTACAATTCAATACGGTGTTAATACAATATCAAACGACGGGCCGAACGTTATTAAAATTAAACGTTCTATTAAACACAAATAATACAATCCGTTAAAGAATCATTTTAATGATATTGCTTTATTAGAATTGGAAACTGAGATACCGATTTCAGAACGAGTTAGACAAGTTAGATTACCACAACAAAAACAAGAATTTGAACATGGAACTCCTTCTGTATTAGCTGGTTGGGGATTAGAAAAGGTAGTTTGTGATTAAATAAGGTTGTTTATTGTATATAAAAAATTTATGATTGTTTTTTTTAGAGTGGTGGATCAGTTCAAACAAATTTACAAAGAGTTGATTTAATTGTATTTTCTGATGAAGAATGCACAACTCGTCATAATGGTAGAACAATACCATCACAAATTTGTGGAGGAGTACCAGAAGGCGGAAAAGGACAATGTAATGGTGATAGTGGTGGACCAATGACAATTAATGGTGTTCTAGTCGGCATTGTATCATGGTCAATTAAGCCATGTACTGTTGCTCCATATCCAGGAGTATACACTAAAGTTTCTCATTACATTGACTGGATAAACGAAAATGTGTCTAATTAATAAAAAAAAAGTATAACAAAGTTTTTTCGATTTAATTATACATACTTTAGATTAGAACAACTGATTTAATTTTGGAATTACCTGAAAAGACGAAACGCTGAAACAATTTTATTTCTTATTTTTTTTAATTTAAGAAAATATAGAAGTTGAAAAATTTGATTGAAAAGCCGTTTGAGATAATTTTACTGTTTATACTTCAAAATGGTATAAGAATTTTTAGAATCGGTTAAGGCTACTCTTCAAAACTTTTTTATGACATGCATTGTGAGATTTGAATCAGATATTTTTATTCCATTAACAAACAGAAAGAACTAAAAACTTAAATCGTACTAATTTTATAGTTTATTATATAATTCGAATAGCTTCATTTTATTATTCTAAGTTAGCTTTGTATTATATTTCAACCAAAATAAACCCATAATTTTTAGCAATATATAATAATAAAAAAGGTGACGAAAATAATATATGTACATGAAATAAATTTGACAATTAGATTTTAGAAAATAGCTTAAATTTTTAATTTATTTAATTTATTTATTTAACTTTAGAAAAAAATACATTCAAGTAAGATACAATCTTTTTAATTTATGAATGTTTTGTTACAAAAAATATGTTACTAAAATAAAGTTTCAAAACTTTCAAATATAACTACAACTAAAAACCTTAATTAAATTCTAATGAATTTTAATAAAACCTACCGGGAGAAGTATGAGCCGGGATCCCGGACAAAAAATTTAGTAATAATAAACAAAAATTATCTTATTTAAAGTAAATTAATAAGCAACAAATAAGTGATTAACTGCGAGCTTAAACCTGTGATGAGAAGAATTTTTTTTTAATAAATTGGATAACTTGTTCCATTGACTAGCACCGCGGACGAAAATAGACCCACTGTATTGTCGACTGCGATTAACAGGGATAACAATATTAAAGGAGCGACGGGAAACACCGAAACTCAATGAATCCTTTAAGTAAATAGGCAAATCACCATAGATGCACCTGTGGATAAATAGAAGAGTTTTTATCTAAAAAATCCTTAAGCGTGGAATTAAGAATAGCAAATTTGTTGGCACCAAGGTGATCATACTTTCGAAGGTCAAAAATGTATCGAGTGCAACTGTTAATAAGGGCCTGAAGTCTCCTGAGATAACCACAGTTGAAAGAAAAAATAGAACTGTATAGCCTAATATGAGGAATAATAAAGGATCTCACCAAGTACAGTCGCAGCCAAGTCGGAGTAAATTGTTGAAGAGACCATAAGCCACGAAGTATAGAGTAAGACTTATTGCAAATTTTGGTAACATGCATGCTCCAAGATAAAGATTTATCAAACCATAGCCCTAAGTTACGAGCTGATTCCAAGAAAGAAATCAATTCACAATCTTATAGCTTAACTTATAAATTTTTCATTCAAACTATGTAAAAACAAAAAATGTAGTTTTTTATTTCGCGTACTTCTTGCTATTTAAGAGCTTAAGAAGTTAGGATAGAAAAAACGTATTATTATAGTCCAAAAGCGAAACTGAGACAAAATTATAATTCAAATTGTTCAGTATTATAATGGACGTAATTAAATAATTATTATTAATCAAATTACTCTGTATATTTTATTTTCCAATTATTATTTTATTTTTTTTTCCATATTATTCAAATGGAAATGTTTTATTACTCATGCTAAATACGTTAGTGATTACGTCCGACCAAAACAATAAACATCGACTTAACAAATTGTAAAAAAATTGTGAACTTCGAAAATAGCCTATTTTTTTAACAAAATTATAAAATGGATTTAAAAAAATTTTATATTTTCGAATTCGAACTATTACTTTCAGAACCAGAAAAATGTTGATTTTTATTTCGCGTACTTCTTGCTATTTTAAGAGCTTAAGAAGTTAGGATAGAAAAAACGTATTATTATAGTCCAAAAGCGAAACTGATACAAAATTATAATTCAAATTGTTCAGCATTATAATGGACGTAATTAAATAATTATTATTAATCAAATTAATCTGTATATTTTATTTCACAATTCTTATTTTTTTTTTTCATATTATTCAAATGGAAATGTTTTATTACTTAGATGCTAAAATACATTTTAGTGACTACTTCCGAAATGTATTCCCTATCGCAACGTCCGATCAAAACAATAAACATCGACTTAATAAATTATAAAAAATTGTGAACTTCGAAAATAGTTTATTTTTTTAACCAAATTATAAAATGGATTTAAAAAATTTTATATTTTCGAACTATTACTTTCAGAACCAAAAGAATGTTGATTTTTATTTCGCGTACTTCTTGCTATTTTAAAACCTTAAGAAGTTAGGATAGAAAAAACAGTTTTATTATAGTCCAAAAGCGAAACTGAGACAAAATTATAATTCAAATTGTTCAGTATTATAATGGACGTAATTAAATAATTATTATTAACAAAAAATTTATATTTTTACAAACTACATATTCTCATTTTTCATAGTATTCATAGTATGCCAAATAATTAAAACCTTAGTGCCAATGAGACTATTCCTTTTCGCAGAAGTTCGGTCTAAATAATAAATTCGACATACATACACTTTTTTTTATTTAACTATTAAATTAATTCTTACCATACTAACTATGTATATACTATGTTCTAAGAACAAAAAAAATGTTGATTTTTATTTCGCGTACTTCTTGCTATTTTAAGAGCTTAAGAAGTTAGGATAGAAAAAACATTTTATTATAGTCCGGAAGCGAAACTGAAACAATTATAATTGAAACTGTTCAGCATTATAAAGGACGTCTTAAAAAAGTATTTTCAACAAATATCGATGTTCTCAAATATTCATACTATTTTCCTACCATTCACTATAAATTTTCCAGTAAGAACAAACAAATTTTAATATTTATTATTAACTAGCTGTACCCGCACACACGTTGTTGTGGAACACACGTTTTAAGTGAAATTTTTGTTGTCAGATTGATGAACAATTATAGGAGCCATTATTTTATAAATTTGGGAAAATATCTAAGAAGAATTAATATTTATCATTTCTACTTATTCAACACTTAAATTGTATGAAATCGAACCCTTCTTAAACAGGTTTCCAAACCAAACCAAATTTGTGTTTTTATCCATTTCCTCTTTTTATGAATCAAATTTGAATGATCTCTGGGTAGGAGGTTCTTGGGTGGGAGGTCAACAAATTTTTTGTTACGTAATTTGTGTGTAATTATTTCCTCTTCTTACGTACCAAATTTGAATGTAGTCCGCGCCCGGGGGAGGTCCCTGGGTAGAAGGCCAATCAAATTTAAAATAGCCTATAACGACCCCCGACCTGACACAAAGACATGGTGTAAGTTTGAAAACGATCGGTTGAGCGGTTTAGGAGCCTATTCGGAACAGACAAAGAGACAATTTCGCTTTTATATATATAGAAGAATAGAAGATAGATTTTCACATGATGTTTCACATTCTTTTTATTATTTTACGAGCATAAGAAGTTAGAAAAGAAAATGAAACTATATTTTTTCAAATATTATTCCAATTATTCGCATTTTTCATTTTTTTTTAAATTTTCAATCATACATGAACTCGTTGTACTAGACATTAAATAAGAAAAATAATTTTGTCTGCCAAAAAAAAAAAAAAATTAAATTTGATACTAAAAAAAAGCTTTTTAAACACTAATTTTATTTTTATATATTTCTTTTTGTAAGCATAATTTCTAATGGTGTTCCAATTCAAGAGAAATAAAAAAAAATCAAATATATAAAAGTTAAAAATATAAAAAAAAGGATTTAATAAATTTATCTACTTACATCACGAATTTCCTTAATTTTGGCGCCAGCTTTGCCAATAACGCAACCAGCCAAGCTCTGGTGGATTAAAACTCTTAAATCAACTTCATCATCTTTCTGTAAATTATAATTAAAAAATACATAGTTATTAGGCATCGCTTAAAACAAAAAAAAGACATCGAACTTTGATCGATCAACAAAAATCCTATCTGTTTAATATTCGAGTAAAACTACGAATATATTATATTCATCGAATTTAATGAAAATAAAATTCGAGAAAAAAAGATTTTCGTCAATAATTTTACGACCAAATTATAATTTCATAAAAGAAAATATTAATAAAAGCTCACCTCTTCAAAATACTTCAGCATATCAGAAACCATTTGGACGATTGACTCAGGATCAGCTGACAAAAGTATAGTACTGCAAAATATTTTTTTTTTTTATGTTTTTTATATCAAAGAGAGAGAAAAGAAATAAAAAATCAAAATATTAGTTACATCGTAATTCAATGTACAAAATAATTTCACTTAATATTTATCTTTACTTAAGTTTCAACATTCGACTCAATATACTTTTTAAAATTGATTTTTAATACTTTAACCTAATATATGTATTTTTTTTTTTGTATTTAAAAACATTGATATAAAATCATTACCCAAATTGAAAGGAAATTTTTTCATTTCAGAATCAAAAACTTTTCAGGGTTGAACAAATCCTAGAATTTTCTTTTTTGATAGTAAAATATTATTATGATGAAAAAAACAGGTGGTTCCAAGTTTTGGAACAAATTTTTTATTACATGATTTTTGACAGAGTTTAAAGGGAAGAAAAAAGAAACTTAAAATTGTTTCCTAGAAGAATTATTAACTTTACTCTGCAATTCAAAAAGAAGTGACATTTTAAACACGGAACAAGATAAAGAGTGTTGTTCGTCATTAAAATTCTATTTTAGAAGACTACAAATAATATTTTTATGAAAAAATTTGTTAAATTTATCCCAATTATTTATTGAGCGAATTTAAATGAGTATTAAAAGAAAGAATATCAATGTTTTTATTTTCATTTGTCTCTCATTTTAGTCCGAACCCTTTTTTTGAATATTTTATTTTAATACAAAAAAAATAAATAAAGTTAATTTGTTAATGATTATCAATTATTATTTTTTTTTTTATTTAAGAAGCTAATAATTATTTTTTATTGATTGCTTTAATAAATCTAATCACATTTCAATAATTAAAAAAAATCGTTCAAATTTTTTTTTTGCTAGAATTTTTGTGTTAATTTTGAAATTTAGTTTTTTAAAAATAATAAGCATTATTGTTAATCCAATCAAAATTATGATTCTTCCATAGAATGAGAAATTAAATTATGAATTATCTTTCTCAAAAATTTGGACAATATTAAGTATTAGGTATTCTAGTGACAGGAAAATATTTTTAAGGTATATTAATTAAGAAGAGATCCAACAAAAAAAAAAAATTGTAATTCTAAATCTCGAATTGAATTTAATTATAATTCTAATCATAAGTTTCAAGTTATCATATCGAAAAAAAAAAAAAAAAAATTTTAAACGATTTTAAGAAAATATTGAATTGGATTGAAAAACAAAAAAAAAATCTATGCGATATAGCGTTAGCTACGAAAAATATGAAAGTGGTACATTTTCTTTTTTAATATAAATTGCTTTTTTATTTCAAATTTCAAAATGGGAACAAGTACAAGGAAATTAATATAAAAACTACTTTGTATTTAGAAAAAAAAAATTAGTGCAAATTTTTAAGACACATCGACCAATGATAAGTTATCAAACTTTTTTTTTTTTTAACAATAAAAAAATATAAAAATAATTACATGGGATATGAAAGTCTTGTTTGTTTTTTTTTAGGTCTTATTTATTATGAATCTTGATACTAGGATCTGAATTTTTTAAGATTTAAACGATTAAAAATAATAATAAAGTCTACGATTTAATAAAGAAATTAATGATTATACAATTTGTTTTTCTTTTTTTTTGTGAAAGTTTTTTAAAAAACAAAACAATTTATTAGTTCTGTTAAACAAAAAACTTTTTCTTCTTTTTTTTTTTTAATTTTTTATTTTGAAAGATTTTCATTCTTAATAATCAGTAATTTTTAATGGAACTGTCTTAAGGCTACGGTAAAATATAAATAAATATCAAGTGATGTATATAATAAAAATTAAAATTAAATAACCTTAGAAATGAAATTAATTATAAAAATTTAATAACTATTTCGCGGTGAGATGAGGAAAAGAATAAATAGTTGACATTAAACAGTTTGAATTATTTAAATAATTCAAACTGTTCCCTTTGACATAAATATGTTAATGTCGAAAATATGTTTATATTATTGAAGAAAAAAATGTAGCTTAGATGTAGAAAGAAAATTTTGCATAAGACTAAAGTGATAATACGTTTCAGGAAATTCATACACAAACGAAACAATATAAGAAGTTTGTACGATCTATTACTCGGAATGATAATAAAATAATATAATTCGAATTATCCTACACGTAATATATGTTGAATAAATTTCTAAAATAAGATAGATAAATAAAAAAATACGAGGGCTGTCGTGGGACACCCGGTTGGAACGAAGTTCGTTTTGCATATTGTTTACATTTTTGTGCATCGGTATTAGGTTTTTATTTTTTATTTTATTGGTCTCACTCACGATCATCAGATCTTTATTCACTGTTTTTTGGTACATCCTCTAATTTTTTTTTCTCACGGTATTTTTTACATTTTTGAGCATTGCTTCTTTTTTCTGATCTTATAACAAGTATCTCAGTAGCCGAAAATACATCGATTGGAACGACAGGATTTGTTTAAAAAAATCACTTGCTTAAATCTCCAAATAATACCCCCTCCAATAATTTTATATATGGAAATTTTATTAATTAATTAATTAATATTTTATAGCTCAAATTAAACTTAGATTTATAAATGTTTATACAAAATTCAATGGAAATAAAAATTATATAAGACTGTATCGATACAAATTTTTGCCAAGGTAGGCGCTGTTCGGACCTTTAAACAAGTGAATTTAAACTACAACTGCGTTATTTATTATTTTTTACAGATGTTTGTCATTAATTTCTATAAAAAAAATTTGACATTGTTCGTGACGATAAAGGGTACAAAATGTTTGTGAAACTATCAAATATAACTCACAAATAGGAATAAAATTTCGGAAATGGAATCAGAATCATTTAAATAAAGCCAAGATAATCAACAAAAAAAATTGAACACCTAATAAATAATTTGAATAAAGGCCTATTATTTACTTTAAGTTTCAAATCTAACCCAGTTTATCAGTCTGAACTATTTTTAGAAACTAAATTTTGTATATAGTATTATTATTACTGAGTTGTAGTACATTTTTTGAAATAAGTGAAATAGGAAATATTTAAAGAACACAAATATACATAAAATATTAGAAATTTTTAAATAATAGTTGTATTAGAATTATTGTAGTAGGATCTAATTTCAAGATAAATCGTGCAATGAATTTTCTATATTGTTGGATTTTAATTTCTGAAAGTTATCAATTTTATTTTCATTTATTACTTATCCATATGAATTTCACTGTGATATTTATTTATACGAAAATTACTTAAAAACTAAAAATATATATTATTTGATAAAAAAATAAAAAAAGATTTTCTTTACCGTTCGGGACCTTGGCAATCGTCGACAGACACAGTGGCTTTATACTGGAGAATGGTGAACCGTAAAACCGTTTCAGATTGGTATATTTATTTATTTTGATATTTTTGGTGGTAATATATATATTTTTTAAGATGATTTGATTGCGATATTATTTGGTGTTGACATTACATATTTTTGTTTGTTTGATTTAAGTTAGTTTATTTTTAAGAATTTAATTTTGTATAATTTTTCAAAACATTAAACATTTTTTTTTTGTTTTATTAATTTAAAAGTATGAGATATAGATATTTGTAAAACAAAATTTAATAAAAGTAGTAAATGACCAAGTTAAATAATATTTTTCAAATATAATGAATAGCAGTAATAAATATTGAGAATCATCCAAATAATTTTTATAATAATTTTTTTTTTTTAAATATAAAAATCACAGAAGTATGTTTTTAATTTATATTTTATTGCAATTTTTTTTTCCATTGTGATTTGGTAAAAAATCCACGAATCCCAGGAATTTTGTTCCCAAACAGGCACCAGGTTGATAACATAATATTTTTAATTGGTGGTGATGATTTAACAGTTTTGATGACAGTTTTCAGGCACAGGCAGTTGGTGGTTTTGTAAATTCACAGATCAAAATCGGTTGAGGTACAGGAACAATATTTTTTATTTATATATATACGTACGGTTCGGTTCGAAAGCGCAATCAAATAAGGCAGGCAGGGCCATAATTAAGCGCACATGGTACATATATTGGTTTTTGATTGGTTTATTTGTATTATTATTGTGATTTTTTTGTAAAAGAAAGGGTTGAAGAAAAAAGATACCATTTTAGTTAATAATGCAATTAATATTTGAATATTTTGTTTTTAATATTAATAAAAGAATTTTATTTAATTTCAATGTAAATTAAAGCCTTAAAAAAATAGGAAATTTCTAAAAAAAAAAAAAAAAAATACTCCCGCAGTCCCGCATTTCTTTCAAATATTTGGATTTAAATGATTATTCGGTGAAATTTAAATAGTTTTTTAATTTATTAGAAAAGAAAAAAAAAAAATTTTAGGAATTATTTCTTTCATATATTGCACATTCAATTTAAAAATCTTAATAAAAAAAAATAAAATAAAATAAAATATTGCGAAGCAAAGCTAAAAATATTCTATAATAATTTGTTCTTCACATAATTTTAAAGATTTGGCCTATGAATAAATTGAAATTAGGTCTTTATCTTAGAATCATTAAAATCCAAATATTTGTAATTTTTTTTTTTATTTATTTTGAGGCAATTATTTTGATCAAAAGCGAGTGTTCGATAAAAAGCAAAATTCAGTTTTCTGAATTAGTAAAGTTGCTTGAATTTTGCTTTTTATTTTCTGAGTGTCAATCATCATCATTTTACAAATAGCATTTATATGAAAAAGCAAATTATTTTGACAATATTCCAATATAGAAACATATTTAGTAATCATTTTAACGATATTAAAAATTAAATAATTTATTAATTTAAACAGTAGAACTAGAGATTTGCAAGAGCTCAGATCAATAATTTTTGATTTAATAACCGTTATATATATTATGTTCATTGACAGTTTGCAATTTGACGTATCAATACGAAGCAAAAAATTTCCACGAATTAGAAAAAAGTTTTTTAATATCACTCGTTGAAGAACTAACTACGGACGAAAATTATAAAAAAAATTGTTATTGTAAATTGCGCGTTTTAAGATATTAAAGAAAAAAACGTTTTTTTTTTATTAAAGATGCAGTCACTACTATAAACTGGATATTGAAGCTTTCCTTCCAAAGTGTTGCGCTTCAATTATATAAAAATATGCAACAAAAATAATATATCAATAATTTGACGCGTATATGCAATATTAATTACAAACTAAACAAAGAAGAATAGAAATTAATAATCTTGTTTTATAATTATTATTATAGTGACTGCATAAGCTTTTTAATTTTCATTTTTTTGAAGAAAAGAAATTCCTACCGAAAGTTTTTTAAGACTTTTAATCTTTAATGAAATTATGTTTATAATACCTGAGATCTCATTTTTTGGATATGTTGACCTCCTTTTCCAATTATTGCACCAGCAATCTAAAAATATATTAAAATAAATTAAATTATGATAAAGTTTTTCAATTAGCTTAAAGTTTTATTATTCATTAAAATAATATTATAGCATAGACACATATTATATTCTCTTCAATATCGTAACTTAAAAATTCAATAGTACGTACTTGACTTTAAAAAAGTTACTTTTTAGAAAATTTTCTTCAAAAGAAGGATAATGCTTTCATTGCTCCAGCATAGTTTTAAAGATTTGTATATAACACTTACACGACTTGGAATTAAAATTCTTAATTGATCATCATTTCGTCGATTTCTTTTTCCACCTTGACCGCCACGACCACCGCCTCCACCTTGATGTTGTTGCTGTTGTTGATTTTGTTGTTGATCGTCATCTTCGTCTTCTTCCTCTTCCTCTTCTTCTTCGACGCAATTATCAACACTATCTTCTTCATTTTGACTATCTTGTTTCATATCAGTAATGCTAAAAATAAAAGTATTCTATTTTTAGGAGCTGCAATAAGTCGCACTTCAGTGTTTTCAAAATGAATTTTGAGATAAATTTTGTTTCCTAAAAGTCTTGGAACTTGTCACACCAAAACTGATCCATATTTTCACCATGTTTTTGCTCATGATTAGTTATATAGACAATACATTGTGACATTTTCAACCTGAGATTTTATATAATAAATATTTTACTTACCTTTCCATTTTTGAATTTTTCTTTGTTGCCTCTGTAATAAAAAAAAAAATAGTTTAAAATTTAATTTTTAGACTTAGTTGTATAAATCACATTTTAAATGAATCAAAATTCGTTTTGGACAAAATTTATTATTTTTTTTTCAATTAATGACAATTTTAATCATTAATCTTGAATAAGAATTACCCAATCAGAAATGTTGGGAGATGTTCAAACATAAATGGCAAAAAGTGCGTTATGTTAAAATTCATAACGAGGAGGAATTCAACAAACTACGTCTACTCAAAAATTAATTAAATTTTACTAGTTTCAAAAATCAAGTGATTAAATATACATAAAGAATAAAATATAGAAAATAATGAATGTGAAGAATTTGTCAATTTTAAATTTATTTGATTATATAATTATATCAAATTAAATTGTTAAAGCCAACGTCTAATAAAGTTAATAAAATAAAATAAAAAATTTTGGATTTTGAATGTGTATTCAGAATAAAATCTGAAAGGACCAGTGGTAAGAATTATGTAGTAACTTTTGTAGTATATCGGCGATTGATACAAAATGTGACAATTGTCGTCGATTTGTCTTATGTAATTTTAAAAGGTGAAATTATATTTTTCCTATTATATATGAAACAAATTGTCGATAACAATTGTCACATTTTGTGCGAATTGTCGACTGTCCCCGGTCGACAAAAATTACATATCAATATCACACCAGTATTCTTCTCTTAATATGGTGAACAATTGGATCAATGTAATAATAATAAGTCGATAACTACAATTTATTATTTTTATTTTTAACCTGAATATTTATAAAAAATACTTGTTTAAAAGTTTCAAATCTTTAAAATAATAATAAAAAACACACGAAGCAGTCATAGAACTGCCTACAGAAGTTTATACTTAAGATTTAAAATATGCAATAACAGTGGCTACAAATGATGGGCTGCTGAGTACAAAATGTAAATTAAAATATTTTACCCTCTACCAAAAAAACGCACAACGCGGCTAAAGAAGTATAAACTTCAAAAAAATTTTCGTATATTTTGCTCCAGCACGACCTAACCGTAGCTCCCCATCCAAAATTTTTTTTTCAGGTAATCTTAATTTCACCGGAGCTACCTATTAAAAAAATTTTTTTTTCGTATATTTTGCTCCTGCACGACCTAACTGTAGCTCCCTAACCAAAAATTTTTTTTCAGGTAATATTAATTTCACCGGAGCTACCTATTTTGAAAAAATAATTTTTCGTATATTTTACTCCGGCACGACCTAACCGTAGCCCCCCACACAAAAAATTTTTTTCAGGTAATATTAATTTCACCGGAGCTACCTATTTTGAAAAAATAATTTTTCGTATATTTTACTCCGGCACGACCTAACCGTAGCCCCCCACACAAAAAATTTTTTTCAGGTAATATTAATTTCACCGGAGCTACCTATTTTGAAAAAAAAAAAATTTTCGTATATTTTGCTCCGGCACGACCTAACCGTACCTCCCTGCCCAAAAGTTTTTCGTCTGGTAATCTTAATTTCACCAGAGCTACCTAATTAAAAAAAAAAAAAAAAATTCGTATATTTTGCTACGACACGACCTAACCGTAGCTCTCCACTCAAAATTTTTTTTCAGGTAATATTAATTTTACCGGAGCTTCCTATTTTGAAAAAAAAAAAAAAAAAATTTCGTGTATTTTGCTCCGGCACGACCTAACCGTAGCTCCCCACCCAAAATTTTTTTTTCAGGTAATCTTAATTTCACCGGAGCTACCTATTAAAAAAATTTTTTTTTCGTATATTTTGCTCCTGCACGACCTAACTGTAGCTCCCTAACCAAAAATTTTTTTTCAGGTAATATTAATTTTACCGGAGCTTCCTATTTTGAAAAAAAAAAAAAAAAAATTTCGTGTATTTTGCTCCAGCACGACCTAACCCCACCCAAAAAATTTTTTTCAGTTAATATTCATTTCACCGGAGCTACCTATTTAAAAAAAAAAAAATTTCATATATTTTGCTCCGGCACGACCAAACCCAAAAATTTTTTTTCAGTTATATTAATTTCACCGGAGCTACCTATTTTGAAAAAAAAAAATGATTCGTATATTTTCCTCCGGCACGACCTAACCGTAGCTCCCCACCCAAAACATTTTTTTCATTTAATATTAATTTCACCGGAGCTATGTACCTATTTTGAAAAAAACAAAAATTTCGTATATTTTGCTCCGGCACGACCTAACCGTAGCTTCCCACCCAAACATTTTTTTTCGGTTAACATTAATTTCACCGGAGCTACCTATTTAAAAAAAATTTCGTATATTTTGCTCCGGCACGACCTAACCGTAGCTCCCCACCCAAAAAATTGTTTTCAGTTAATATTAATTTCACCGGAAAAAACAAAATTTTCGTATATTTTGCTCCGGCACGACCTAACCGTAGCTCCCCACCCAAAAAATTTTTTTCAAATAATATTAATTTCACCGGAGCTACCTATTTAAAAAAAAAAAAAATTTTCGTATATTTTTCTCCGGCACGACCTAACCGTAGCTCCCCACCCAAAAAATTTTTTTCAGTTAATATTAATTTCACCGGAGCTACCTATTTTGAAAAAAAAAATTTTTCGTGTATTTTGCTCCGGCACGACCTAACCGTAGCTCCCCACCCAAAAATTTTTTTTCAGTTAATAGTAATTTCACCGGAGCTACCAATTAAAAAAAAAAAAAATTTTCGTTTATTTTGCTCCGGCACGACCTAAACGTAGCTCCCCACCCAAAATTTTTCGGCTGGTAATCTTAATTTCACCGGAGCTCCCTATTTAAAAAAAAAAAAAATTTTTCGTATATTTTGCTCCGGCACGACCTAACCATAGCTCCCCAGCCAAAATTTTTTTTCAGGTAATATTAATTTTACCGGAGCTTCCTATTTTGAAAAAAAAAAAAAAAAAATTTCGTGTATTTTGCTCCGGCACGACCTAACCGTAGCTCCCCACCCAAAATTTTTTTTTCAGGTAATCTTAATTTCACCGGAGCTACCTATTAAAAAAATTTTTTTTTCGTATATTTTGCTCCTGCACGACCTAACTGTAGCTCCCTAACCAAAAATTTTTTTTCAGGTAATATTAATTTCACCGGAGCTACCTATTTTGAAAAAATAATTTTTCGTATATTTTACTCCGGCACGACCTAACCGTAGCCCCCCACACAAAAAATTTTTTTCAGGTAATATTAATTTCACCGGAGCTACCTATTTTGAAAAAAAAAAAATTTTCGTATATTTTGCTCCGGCACGACCTAACCGTACCTCCCTGCCCAAAAGTTTTTCGTCTGGTAATCTTAATTTCACCAGAGCTACCTAATTAAAAAAAAAAAAAAAAATTCGTATATTTTGCTACGACACGACCTAACCGTAGCTCTCCACTCAAAATTTTTTTTCAGGCAATATTAATTTCACCGGAGCTACCTATTATGAAAAAAAAAATTTTTTTTCGTATATTTTGCTCCAGCACGACCTAACCCCACCCAAAAAATTTTTTTCAGTTAATATTCATTTCACCGGAGCTACCTATTTAAAAAAAAAAAAATTTCATATATTTTGCTCCGGCACGACCAAACCCAAAAATTTTTTTTCAGTTATATTAATTTCACCGGAGCTACCTATTTTGAAAAAAAAAAATGATTCGTATATTTTCCTCCGGCACGACCTAACCGTAGCTCCCCACCCAAAAAATTGTTTTCAGTTAATATTAATTTCACCGGAAAAAACAAAATTTTCGTATATTTTGCTCCGGCACGACCTAACCGTAGCTCCCCACCCAAAAAATTTTTTTCAAATAATATTAATTTCACCGGAGCTACCTATTTAAAAAAAAAAAAAATTTTCGTATATTTTTCTCCGGCACGACCTAACCGTAGCTCCCCACCCAAAAAATTTTTTTCAGTTAATATTAATTTCACCGGAGCTACCTATTTTGAAAAAAAAAATTTTTCGTGTATTTTGCTCCGGCACGACCTAACCGTAGCTCCCCACCCAAAAATTTTTTTTCAGTTAATAGTAATTTCACCGGAGCTACCAATTAAAAAAAAAAAAAATTTTCGTTTATTTTGCTCCGGCACGACCTAAACGTAGCTCCCCACCCAAAATTTTTCGGCTGGTAATCTTAATTTCACCGGAGCTCCCTATTTAAAAAAAAAAAAAATTTTTCGTATATTTTGCTCCGGCACGACCTAACCATAGCTCCCCAGCCAAAATTTTTTTTCAGGTAATATTAATTTTACCGGAGCTTCCTATTTTGAAAAAAAAAAAAAAAAAATTTCGTGTATTTTGCTCCGGCACGACCTAACCGTAGCTCCCCACCCAAAATTTTTTTTTCAGATAATCTTAATTTCACCGGAGCTACCTATTTAAAAAAAAAAAAATTTCGTATATTTTGCTCCGGCACGACCTAACCGTAGCTTTTTTTGCTTGTAATATTGGGCCCTATATATACATATATTTGAAATTAAAAAATCTTGTCATTGGGAATCGAACCAGGCACCTTCAGACTTACAGTCTGATGTTGTAGCCACTAAGCCATACTGTCCATATGATTTTGGGTTTCTTACATATAATAAAAAAATAAGTATTCTTATTCTTATTTTTCTGAGAAAAATGATGACGATTCTGAGAAAAATTCTACATGAAAATGGATTTTTACCCTCTACCAAAATTCATCAAACGCCGCTAAAGAAGTATTAACTTCAAAAATAAAATAAAAAATTTTTTTTGGCCGGGTCGACCCTACTCCTTCTACTACTACCCAAAATTTTAAGCCAACTAACCTTTATTTCATCGAAAATAATTTTTTTGATAAAAAAAAATGTTGGTCTTTTTTGGGTAGGAGACCCCCTCCCCCTCCTGCTCCGATCCAAAATTTTCATGCCGGCCACGTTCATTTAACGACAGGTAACGTTTATAATTAAAAAAATAAAATAAAAATTTTTTTGGGCCGGGTGGACCCCACTCCTTATACTAATAGGGTAAAGGCAGGTATTCTCAGCCGGGACCAATTCTCAGCCACTTTAACTTTGCCCATGAGTATTAGGAAAAGTATACATCTAAGCCAAAAAACCAAAATTTAATTTAAAAGAGTGTTTATTCCTCTACTCATATGCAAAAAATAAAATAATTCGGAATTAAAATAATTGATTAAAAAGTAATTATTTCAAACAAGTCTGTCGATGCGATCAGTTCGGTACAAAAAATTAGAATTTTATGAAAAAAGGTGTTCAGATAAACGAGCTAAAAAATCTAAATTTTTGTAAAAAATTAAAGTTCTAGTTGTTTAAATTATTAAAGGAGATAATTATCAGCATAAATAAAAAAAAATGGGTAACTTTTTTTTTTATTTTACTCAAAATTTTCACATGGTCGAGATTACATTCCAAAATTTTGGGTAAATTTAATTGTCAGCCACCCCGGCTGAGAATAGAATTCGACGCAAAATTTGATTTAAAAACAAAAACAACTAAATTTGACTGTTTTTACATTCAGGAACCTATAAAACAGCTTAAATATCGTTTATAATGAGCTGGACCAATTATCAGCCGGGGTACAAAATTTTTTTTTTCCTTGTGGCTGACAATAATATCTTCATACTATCTTTGAATTCTATTCTCGGCCACTTAATGAAATTTTGAAATTTTGCTTTCAGCGAAGAAATTTGGGCTCAAAATATAAAAAAAAACGATGCTGCAGATGACGGGAACCACTCAGAATCGACTGAAACTTGGAGGGGTGGTAGAGGCGGTCCCAAACCCCCAAAAACTGAAAACAGTTCTTGGGGAAAAGACCCCGTTTCTGATATGCCCCCCGGGTTGGGAGCTTAAACTCCGGAAGCTAAATCCCGAGTACAAAAGCTCGAAAACTAAACCACGGGAGATAAAATTCCAGAGGCCAAAATGTTGGGGAAAAAAATCCCGGAAGTTAAAATCCCGAAATAACAAAATCCTGGAAACCAAAATGCCGGAGGGACAAATTCCCGGAAAACAGAATTCCGCAGGAACAAAATCACCGAAATTTTAATTTGAAAGAAATCATTAACTAGGAACATACATTTCTTGAAATCAAATACTTATCCTATATCGATCACGTATCCCTGCGGGGCTTCAGGGATTAAAACCTTTTTTGCAACCTAACCCATGGCTACGCCAGCCAAACCCTTTTCGTATGTCCCTGCGGGGCTTCAGGGATTAAAACCTCCCTTTTCATTTATTTTAGGTTCCCAGATTAAGTTTTCGGGATTTCAGGTATCGACATTAAGGGTTTCCGGGATTTTGACTTCCGAGATTTCGTCTTTCCGGGATTTCGTCTTTTCGGGATTTTACCTTCCGGGATATCTTCCGGGATTGTAATTTCCGAGATTGTAATTTCCGAGATTTTAGGAAAAGGGTGATTTCCGGGATTTCGTACATCCGGGATTTTCGACTCCGTGCATTTATTTCCCAAAGTGCTCAAAATATTTTAAAAATTCAAAAGTTCTAACAAATAAAAGTAATTTACAAATTGTAAGTTGAGGAATATAGTTTTTAGGTATTTTTATTGTAATTTTTGCATATAATGCATACAAATTATTTTGCCTAGATTTTTTTAAGTTTTCTAATCTAGCTTTTAGGAACTTATAGTTCCTAATTAAATAAAATTCAACGTAATTATTACTTAAAACCGACTTTTATTGCTTAATTCTCTTTAAAACGAGGGTGGCTGAGAATAGAATCCAAAGTGGCTGAGAATAGAATTTGGGTGGCTGAGAATAGGGGAAAATGGGTTTTTTTTTCTTTGTTCTACGAATTTTTTCTAAAAAAATTAATTAAATAAACCAATTCCGGATTTATGTAGAAAAATGTCTGAAAAATCCAAAAAACATAACTTTGTATAGCTAAATGCTAATACTTTATACTTTTTGTTCGTTCAAAGTGAAAAAATGAGTTAGGTGGCTGAGAATTGGGTACTTTACCCTACCCAAAATTTTAAGCCAACTAACCTTTATTTCATCGAAAATAATTTTTTTGATAAAAAAAAAATGTTGGTCTTTTTTGAGTAGGAGACCCCTCGCCTCTTGCTCCGATCCAAAATTTTCATGCCGGCCACGTTCATTTAACGACAGGTAACTTTTACAATTAAAAAAATAAAATAAAATTTTTTTTTGGGCCGGGTCGACCCTACTCCTCCTTCTACTACCCAAAATTTTAAGCCAACTAACCTTTATTTAATCGAAAATAATTTTTTTGAAAAAAAAAAAATGTTGGTCTTTTTTGGGTAGGAGACCCCCTCGCCTCCTGCTCCGATCCAAAATTTTCATGCCGGCCACGTTCATTTAACGACAGGTAACTTTTACAATTAAAAACAAAAAAAAATTTTTTTCATCGAAAATAATTTTTTTGTTAAAAAAAAATGTTTGGTCTTTTTTGGCTAGGAGACCCCCTCGCCTCCTGCTCCGATCCAAAATTTTCATGCCGGCCACGTTCATTTAACGACAGGTAACTTTTACAATTAAAAACAAAAAAAAAAAATTTTTTTGGGCCGGGTGGACCTACTCCTTCTACTATTACCCAAAATTTTAAGCCAACTAACCTTTATTTCATCGAAAATAATTTTTTTGATAAAAAAATAAGTCTGAGGGTGCCAGGTTCGAACCCAATTATGATTTGTTTTTTTTTTAATATTTGAAAAATGATGACGGACGATTCTCAGAAAAATGATGACGATTCTTAGAAAAATTCTATATGAAAATGGATTTTTACCCTCTACCAAATTTCTTCCAACGCCGCTAAAGAAGTATAAACTTCAAAAAACTTATTATTATGATTTTTTTAAACAAAAATACGATTCGACCCACGTCTCTAATAATTTTCTCTGTCAATTTAGAATATAATTCAGTGCGACGACAACGATTTAAGTTCATTCAAATAAGATGTTATCTAATTATAAATTTTTCTAAGAAATAACGTTTTTAAACATATGTAGACATGATGTAATGATTTCAGTTAATAATAGATACTTTAGAACAATTTTATATTTTACAGCATAAACCTAATTTATAGATAAATTTAGAATATTTGTTGAAATTTTTTCTTTTCTGTTAAAAAAAATTCATATAGACTTTTTTTTTTTGCCGATTCAATAATCAGATTTCCTTATCATTTCATTCAGTCATGTATTAAATATGAAGGGATTCCAATAATAAATAAAAAAAATATGTGTGGAAGATATACGATATTTTATTCCTTATTTCATTAGCCCTGATAAGATAGGAGGCAAACATTTTTCATGAAGATTATTTAAATTAATAATTTTTGATACAAAAAATACTTTTATACACATTTTAGTTTATTTGAAAAATCAAAAATTATATAAAATTGATAAATATGTACCTAGATATATGTAATATGCATGCAAAACTTGACTGTATAATAAACATTTATTTTCAACATTGTAGATTGTTAGTCTTCTGAAGATGACCTGACAAAAAGGTCGAGGTACAGAGAAAATAAAAGATAAACAAATATTATAACAAAACAATATTTGTATTTTTTATTAACAACAAAACAAAGTAAAATAAAACCCAAAATTGATACTCATTGGCTCAGCTCATAAGACATTCGTATATAATTTAATTTTTATTTATATTTTTTGTTAATCTAAAAATGGATTTCATAATTCCCAACCAAAAAACCAAAAATTTCAACTTCAAATAGATTTTTAATATAATTTATTATCCACTGATCATTTTAAGATGGTTCATACCAAATGCGAGTTTCAGTCAATTTTTTCTAAAAATTTATATAATATATTTAGAACAAAATCTATCTGAAATGAATTCTTCAATTATAATATTTACAATACAATACGAAACTAATAAAATCAAAGCAAAAAAAAATTATTATTATTATTATTGTAATTTGTTTGACCGAAAATGGCATAGAAACCTACTGAACAGAAACTGTAGGTGGAAAATGGAATATTTTTTCTATAAATTTACGCAACGTCAACTTCAAGTTTATTTATTTATTGGTTAAAAATTATTATTTTTTTATTATTTTGTATATTTTTTTGATACGCATTTTTCTTTCAATTTATAAGGTTTCTTTTAAATAAAATCGTTTGAATTCGAATTATGTTTGATAATGATAAAAAAATAATAAATTATACTACCACCTAATGACTTCATTTTAATATAAAATAAAAACTACTTTTATATAATTTTTCAATATTTAACTTTGTAAATATTTAACTGTTATAAAAATAAAATTTTAAATATAATTTTATTTTGTTGTTTGTATTGCTGATACTTATGTTGATTAGCTGAGAGGTGTTGTATTGCTGAGCCTAGAAGTATCAATTCATCAATGTGATGGGTTACGTTTTTTTAATAAATATAAATATAATGCTTTCACATTGAAGTTTTCCCTGAAACTTATGTTACACTTATATCAGTCACATATCGGACTAGAAGAGTTGGGAGATTATTTATTGCAGGACCTTGAGGACCTGCAGACATAAACTAAGGGATTTAATTAGGTTTGTGAAACTGGTGAATTGGCTCGATGGGGAATTATAGGCTCATCGGGTAGAGCAGTACAACGGGTAAATTACCTAGGTGCAAGGAGATCTTGGTATTTCCGACCCACTACAACCTAACCTAACCATGTCACATTTTATTAAAAAATTAATTAGCAACAGAGACTTGAATTTATGCTCCAAATATAATGCAAGTTTTTTTTGTTGGTAATTCAAAAAAAATTGTGTAAACTACAAACATGTTAAAAGAGAATTTTCCAGATTGTGGGTTCAAAAAGTTCTTACTTGTTTTTAATATTATGTATTATTGTTTTTCTCTTTCAGTAAAATAATTTTACTTTTAAATTATTGGTTAAACCTTATTCAAAATGAATTATGTACTTTAAAAAAGTGCCCTTTACAGTTCATATTATCAGACGTCATTAAGTAATCTCATCATACGCATATGTTACAAACTCACTGTGTTTAATGAAATAAACTTTTACCATCAAACAAGTGTCACAATATTCAAACGAAAATCCCACTAAAATTTAAAACTTAAAGAAAAAAAATAACAAAAATAATTACAAGGCTTTTAATAAAACAGTGGGATTTGAAAAGAATTTATTTTTTATTGTACACCATAATATCATCTTAAGAAAATAATGAGAAAAATATATTTTAAAATTTTATCAACATTCGACTGTAGTCTGTAAACACGATAAAATAATAAATTTTGTATAATTAATATGTACTACTTAAAGACTATAAGAGAAGTTCAAGTTCTAATTTTATACGAAATCAAAAAAAAAGAGTTGAATGCATTAAGGAGTCCCCATTAACTTGTGTCATTATGGTTTTTAATTAGATATTGTTCTTAATGTTGAAAAAATAAAATGAGGAAAAAAATTAAATTAGTCAATTCTTTTTAGATATTTCTTTTTCCATTTTTATTACTTTTGATTCCTTAAAAAAATGTTTTTTGTATTAAAATAAGTAGAAAGTAAGTTCGTTTACAAGTGTGAACAATTGTTTTCAAGATTCTTGTAAGACTCAATTAATTCTAAGTCTGAAGAGAGTATAACTAACTTATCATTTACTAAACAAAACAAAATTATCACATAGCGTCTGTGGAAATTTTCAAAAAATCGCTCATCATCGTTACTAAGCAATTTTAAAACACTAAAATCCAAAGAGTTTAAATAATATTTAGATTCATTTAGACCGTTTTCACGGCATAGTTGAGTTTTTACAATTTAAATAAACCGAATTTGAATAAATTAGAATCAGAAAAATTGTGATTTTTTTAATTTCGAAAGTAATTATTTTTTTTTGAAATATTTTCCGAAACTTTATAAGTTCATGAATTCACTTGACTTTATTTTAGCTGCCTGGGTACATCAAACAAAATTAATATACATACATATTATATTTTATATATTTTAAAGTTTTAGAAAGATATATTTTACTATTGCACTATCTATATTTATACTAATAAGTAAAATAAGTTTAATTTAATTTAATATTTTTATAATATATAGGAAATAATGTTTAACAAATTATAATATTTTACGCAGGCAGGTACCTACCTAAAAATTTTATTAGAATCGTAGCTAATATTTTTTAAAAAGAATACCCTTTTTTAAAATCAATTTTATTTTATTAATTTTTTGATAATTTTTTTTTTTTTTTTTTTTTTTACATTTTATTTCTATTTTCTATTTCACAGCTGAGATAAACATTTAAAATTATTTTCTGAATTTTTTATTAAGTAATAATCTATTTTTATTAATTTTTCTTTCAATTAATTTAATTTGAATTGAAAATTTCAAATTTTTATTAACAATTTGGAACATTTTTACCGAGTTCTCTTTTATATTATTATTTTTTTTTATTATAAACTTCTAGTATGTAACTATTGTGTAAATATATAGATATTTTTTTTTTATTTATTTTTTAATTTTATTTTATTTTTTATATTAACAAAAATAATTTGATAAACTATTTAAAAAAAAATAAATAAATAAATTTGTACGGTTATTGACGAGGTCGAAAAAGGAACACAAATCATGAGGAACTAGAGCAAATTCAAAATTAAGTCCCATATTTATTTTATTTTTTTCATAAGATCATTTCGAAACTAATAAAAAAATATAAAAAAAAAATTATTAAGTGGGGATGATTTTTTATAATAAAAAAAAAATATTAATAATAAGTAAACTAAGCCTTCCAATATTATTATTTTTCGAAACGAAAAGGAGAAAATTTCTTTGTCATTCTAACAAATATTGAAATAATGGAAATAATTTTTCAGTTCACAGGGATATGTCAAAATTTTTTGTTAACAAAAGTATTTCGTAAAAATTATATCTATAAATTTTATTACTCACTATGAAATTATTCTAAGAAGTTCCAAAATTCTATTTTCCATTAAACTGAAATCACATTGAAATACAATTTGGGTAGGTATAAAAATTTTCTAACAAATCCTTCTTGCATAGTGAATTCCACACACTTTTAAAAATTGATTGGCGACACTTTGATGTTTAACAATTTCTGACATTGCGTTACAAATTTGCTCAAAAAGGGTTAGTATATTTCAATAAAAAGAAAAATTTAAATATTAAATACTTCTCTTCAAATCAAAGAAATTGAAATCCTGCAAAGTTTAAAATAATACAAAATCATAGAAATTTTTAACATACTCATCAGAAACTATTATTTTGATTAAAAGGAATGCAAAGGATTGTTAATTTTATTCATCCTTAAAATAATATTTTAAATATTTTTGTGGTCAATATTGCGACCCTGTTTGCATTAGAAAATTTAAAAAAAATTCGAAATACTTATATAATTTTATTACAAATCTATTAAATATTCTAGAAAAAAGTGAACGTGCGCCGGAAATGACCAACCAAAATTTAGAAACGGAAATCAAGTATTTAGTTTGATAACCCCCACTATAATTTAGAGTAATATTCTATTTTTTTTTTCTTGTTGTTTTTTTATCATTTCAATGATAATTTTTTAATAAAAAAAAAACAAAATTATTGAAATTAGACAAACAGGCGAAGTAGTTGCTTTGGAATCCTTTTTGTTGTGGTCAAAAAAACGTAATGAATTAAAATTATTTCAATTATTATTTTTTTTAATGTAACATGCCCAATCAAAGATTGCAGGGGAATTTATTTGTGTCTCAAGGAAAATTAAATAGATTTTCAATATAGCTTTATTATTGCAATAAATTATTTTATTATCGATTTCTTAAAAAAAAAAATGCATTTTTTTTTTTTTTTTGATTAATGCAGGTATATTAAAAAAAAAATTAAATATTGGGGATTTCCTATAATAAACCTATTTCTAATTGAGTTTCGAGATAATTTCAACTTTAATTAAGATATTTGTAGCAAAAAGAGATAACATTAAAAAAGAAACTTAAATATAGGTATTTAGGAGTTAGCCTCAAGCAAAAAATAATTCGATTCGGAAATAAAATACCAGAATTTCAAATTTGTATTAAGATTAAAGAAATATATTAGGAATAAATAATAATCAAATTACTACGTGATTTAATATTAAGTATTACAATTTAATTTCAATTTTAATGCAGTTAATTTTCTTTATAATTTTTTATAAATTTATTTATGTTTCAAATTTTCAATTAAGTAGAATTGACGAGAAAAATAAAAAATAATACTTTATACTAGCTGATTTCGCTAGTATTAAAATGGAAGATAAACGTTGTTAAAATGACATAATGTAGAAAATTGTAAATTAATGGATATAAAGGGTGTTTTTTTAGAGGTATAGAACTTTAAGTTGGCCAACACTTTTTTGACTGGCGGCAATTTTGTCAGCTGTCAAGTGATTTATGTTCAGTTTGGTTTGGCATTTCAACATGAATAGACTGACGCCTGAACAACGCTTCCAAATTGTGCAAATTTAATTTGAAAATCATGGTTCTGTTCATAATTTCACGTTTCGGACCCGTGTGTTGGCCTCCAAGATCGTGCGATTTAACGCCGCTAGACTATTTTCTGTGGGAATATGTGAAGTCTCTAGTCTACGCCGATAAGCCCGGAACTATCGACCACTTGGAGGACAACATTCGCCGCGTTATTGCCGATATACGGCCACAAATGTTGGAAAATGTCATTGAAAATTGGACCCCCAGATTAGACTGCGTCCGAGCCAGCCGTGGCGGTCATATGCCAGAAGTCATATTTAAAATATAATGCCAGAAGATTATCTTTCGAATAAAGTAAATTTCATGTCAATTTAAAAAATCATCTTTATTTTATTCCATTTCAAAGTTCTATACTCCTAAAAAAAACACCCTTTATAATAAATATAAATATAAATTATAATACCAGAATTCATACAAAAATAGGTATTGAAAATTTGGTCTGATGTTCGCAACCCTAATAATAGTTCAGTGAAAACTCAGATAAGAAATATAAACAAATGAAATGCGGATTAAAAAAAAACTTATTATTCTTCAAAGATGACTCTTCAAAAGTATTTAAATCAAGCCATATTCTAAAGAAAATTGAACCTATGATTAAATTCCGTAAAATATTCTAATGTGGAACATCGACAAACCACAAAATCTATCATATTTATTCAATATACATACATCAATAATGTCAATAAAGGATACGTGTTTGTTATTTATTTTTAATTTATGAGAACGAAGTTGGAATCATTTTCTATTTTTTAATTGTGAATAATAATATTTTATAAAGAAGGGAAATAATATTATTATTATTGTTAAAGAAAATGTGAATAGGAAAGAAAAAATTAAAAATCATTAATTAAAAATTTATTAAAATTTCAGTTAATAGAAAAACCTGTCCATGTTTGTACAATCATCTTTAAAAAAAAACGACTTTCATTAGTTTTTTTTTTACTTCCATAAAAATATTCTAACAGCTATCATTAAATGTAATTTTATATGTCTATGGTCGCACGAAATGGTAATATTAAAAAAAAAAAACAAGAAAACTTTTAAGTTTTTCCAATATTATATCAAATGGTATTTTCACATCATTATTTATTAAGGCGCAAATTTTCCCTCCTTCTATATCCTTTTTTATTGCTATTTAAAAGTTGATGATAGTTTTTGAACAATATATTTATAACAGAAAAAAATGCTTGGACGAAACGAAAGCAATTCAGAGAAGAAAAAAATTCTTTTATGCGAGATAAGAACAATTTATGATAGAATAAAATAGCAACAACTACAAGCGATTTGTTGGGATCCAATTCTCACCAGCCTGAGATCAGTTTAGAAGTAGATTTTCATCACGTTAGTTCGTAACTGATGAAACTGGTGAACAAAAGTTAGTAGGGTGTATAATAAATTAAATAATGCTCTACTTGAAATTTAAATTGAACTGTCAAAATTTAAAATTTAAAAGGGTTGCCCTACCATCACAAATTTATTTAATTGTTCAGAAACGTTATTATCAATATCAGAATTATAATTTGTTTGTATGCATGACCGAAAAATATCATTTTAAGGTATTCCCGAAATATTTCTTGATTTTTCAAAATAAAAGGGAAAACTTAAGATATTTATGTAGGTAAATATCTTAAATTTATAAATTTATATTAAGTTAAATATTTAAATTTGTGTAATTTATTTTAAATATTAATGAGAATAATAAAATTTGTCTATTGGAAAATTATTCTTAAAAAAGATAAGCATTATGATTAATTTTCTTGGCTTTGTAATTAATAAGTAAATTATATGTAATTATCTCATCATAAACAATAATAATAAAAAATTACAAAAAATTTTATTTCAACAAAATTTCATAAAAAAAAATCAATCATTTTACTACATTATTACTTAATAATCATTATTAAAATATTTATGAAAATTACCAAACCAAATATGTAAGTTTTTTTTCTTGGTATATTTAATATTATTTATTATTTTATATAAAACCATGTAAATTACATTTTCTTTTTTTTTTTTATGTATAAACTTAAGAAACTTTTAGCTCTTTATTAATTACACAGATTACACATATATTCAATATTCATAACAGTTGATGATTATAATAGTTCTATATATAATAATATTTTTTTTTTTTAGAATTATACCACTGATTATTCTACACCGCGCCGTATTCGTTCGTGAATCCAATTCCCACCTAGAGTTGGAATTCGTGCAACATTTTTCAGTTGTCCCCTTTGAAATAACTTTATAGATTAATAAAGATATTTAAAATATCTGTAAAACATTCTTGATTATCTACTTAAAAAATTTATAAGTTCCACCATTGTGTTAGAACAAATTATCAAATCGTAAAATAATAACAATTATTGATAAAGCAGCGCGAACTAACATTTAACTAAGTAAGTTTGTTTGTACAAAATATACGATAACAAAAAAGGTAAATACCAAATACTTGTGCGATACATAATAATAAAATTATAATTATAAATATCTAATCATAAGAAAAATAATACTTGCTACATTTTGATTCAAATGAGGCATTTCTCAATCTCAGGACAATAATAATAATTTAAATTTTTGTTACCTTTAAAATTTTGTTTCTACTGTTTCTGTAATGTAAACATTTTTAGCTTATCTATCAAGTTAAAAAAAAATACCTTAGTTGACCTTAAAAAAAATGTATTTTATTTAATATTTTGATCGGATAATGTATTTTGTTTTGAAAAACTTTGAAACTTCTTTTTCTTAAAATACAAAGAAAACTATAAAACATTTGTTGTTTTTCTACGTTTTTAGGAAAACACATCTTCATTTAAAAAAAAAAAGAACTTTCGTTTGTAATCAATTATTATTATTTATACAAAATCTTTAAATTATATTAAAATATTCGTACCATTTAGTTATTGTCAATTTCGCCCATAAGGGTCTAATATAAAATCACGTTAAAATGACATACTAATCTAATATTCTTTTTCAGATAAAAAAAGAAATAATATGATAAAAATATTCATCAATTTTTGTTCTTTATAATGGAAAAGTTAATGAAAATGATTAATAATCTATAATTCTAATTATAACTACCTATTTAAGAATAACATTATTTATAAAAAAAAAAAAACTTTAGGCTCTATAATTATAAGTTTTATTCACCAATTCTTAAATTTTAGAAGAAAACTAAAAATAGGTACATTTACCAAAAAGAAAAACAATATGTTATGAGCTTTTTATTCCTGATGACGGTACAACATAATTGACAGCACATTTGATTGTAAATATTTTCAAATAAGAATTAATAAGATCAATTCATGTGAAAAAAATGCAAATGATAAATTCATTCAATTTTAGAATAGATTCAACATAATATTCAAAAATAATAAAACAACCTAAGGATATAATGTACTATCTTGCATTAAATTTAAATCTATTATTTAAGTTTCTACATTTATTACATTTCTAAAAGTTCGATGACCATGTGTACATAGTTTTGGAAGTATTCCAATTTAATTCATAATAAAATATAGTAGAATATTTTTTTATTTTAACTTGAAATGTGAATCCATTAAAAAGATAGAAACATAATTTCTTATTGTTATGTAAGTGAAGTCATAATTTTAATGTTTTTTTTTTCGAAAAGAGAAAAATTATTTTAAATAAGAAATTATTGGTTAAAGAGAACAAGGGACATTATTTTTTTTTTGTCAAAACAATAAGTTGTCATGACAATCTCTTTAAAACTAACAATAAATATAGATAGTGGTTAATTCATCAAATTTATATATATAAACCCCAGTAAGCATGGAATAGTTATGCTTCCAGAATAAATAGAAACTAGTTTTTTTTTTTAGTTTTTCGACAAACAAAAAACGTAAAATAGATAGAAGAATCAAATTGTACAAATTTCTGTTTAATTAATGTCTAAAAAGATTTATGGAACAATGTTCGGCGTAACAAAAAAAAAAAAGAAGCTAAATGTTAAACTTTTCTATCTTATTATTAGGATTTAAATAGGTATATAACTTTTTCTTAAATATGATTATGATCTTAAATATGTATATAAATGTTTTTCTAACACTATTAAAACTATTTTTAGGAGGATGCAGCAGGTTACTGATAATTAAAATATACAAAAACAAACGAACCGATTGTTTTCATAATCTATCAAAAGCAAAAATAAAAATTAAGTATAAAAAAAATTCTATATTTTTAAACAGAGTGGCCGCACCAATCCTAGTATTTCCGGGGATAATCAAGTTATTGCTCTCACGATCGTGAGAATTACTGTATGATGAGTAGTGCAAAATTTGCTAATTTGCCTGAATGGACGATCATAGAAAATACATGAAGCTCTATTTTGCCAAACAATGATGAATTATGAAATTTTTTTTTAGCTTTTTAAGATTGCTAAACTCCAAATGCATATCGTATTATTTTTCTCTGTATTGATTAGAAAGTTGGAAACATTTAATAATACTTTGCATTTTAAAGTTTATCAATTATTAATGAATCAAAAGAACGTTAGTAATACCATCAACCATATAATTATTTAAATTATTTTTCAATATTAAATAGATCCAATACATTGTTACAAAAAAAAGAAATTATAAATAAATAAGAATTTAAAATGAATTCTTTTTTTTTTAAATAAAAAATTGAAGAGAAACCTTAATATCGTGAGAAAAACCACGTATGTAAACTATTTTTATGAAATTTTATTTTATTTTAAAGAAAGAATTAAAAACAAGGAAATTTGTTAATATTTTATTGATAATTTTATTCAAAGGAGAGAAATTTGATATGGTTTGAAGTGTTTTTATATATGTAATTCCATACTAAAATTAAGTTTTGGAAATTAATTATGTATATATATTTAAAAACTAAATTTTTCACTTTAGAACAACTCTAGCGATCTCACTGATTGATAAATTTTTTTTTTAGCAATTTTTTTCCCGTAATACACGAATTTACCAAAAAAATGTTTGTGTAATTTTTTTAATTTTCATTCCACATCCATAATGAGCTCGCTTTATGCTAAAATGTTATTTTTTAGTTTTTTTTTCCGTTTTTGAGCCCTTGAAAGTTATCATTTTATTAACTTTTAACATTTTTGGGTTTGTAGATGTATTCAACGTATCATACCTAACAAGCGGTTAAAAAAATAATTAATTTCCAATATCAAGAACTTTACTTATATCCTCGCTTATATCTAAAGGTCTGTCTTCGGTTACTTTATTTATCGTTATTATATATAAGATAATTTTTCATTTTATTATAATTAAGTATGTACCAGGGACGAATCCTTCATATATTGAACGTATTGAGTGCTTCCGTAGAAATAATTTTAATATTTAACAAAAAAATCATAGATTAAAATTTGAATAATGCATTCAGAACTTGCATTCAATAGGAATTACCCTATATTACCTTTTATTTACAATACATATTTCTTTCTATACGCTTTCTAATATTAAGAATGCAAAAATTTAATTCATTATTTTGATAACAAAAAATTTCCCATTCAAAGAGAATGTCAGTATTGATTATATTAATCAGATGTCGCTTTTCAATACTGAAATTCTGTACCAATGGAAAAATTTTTGAAATCATTATTTTTTGTATGGAATTTTTATTAACGGCTAAATTTCATAGCAGGCGTTAAACTAAATTTCAATGTAGCGAATAATGATTTTAAATTACGCATTCTTAATAATATGAAAGGGATAGGAATTTAATTTGCTTTAATAGCCGAGACACTAAATTTACCGTCTAAAAACATTAGAATGTAGGAAAGGGAATTATTATAAGAATAAGAATAATGAGTAGGAAATTCATTATTTGCGCTGAAAAGTATACTAATTTGATTTTTTTTGTGATTTGAAAATACGTACAATAAAACGATATAATTTTTAGATATTCAAATAATTCAAATTAAATTTTTTTTCTAAAGTAAAAAACATTCGGATCAATTTTGTAATAAACATTAAATGTACATATGTTAACTGCAAAATAATTAAAATGAACCTATGTATTTCAGAGCATTTCAATATCTTGCCTTATTTAATACTGTATTATTTGTAAGCCTAAAAAGCATTAAATTCTATTAGTGTGCTTCCGATATTGAAAAACTCACGCTTCGTGCCTGGTATGTACCTAACATATTTTGTTTTTCATATAAGAAACATCTACTTATCATCCACAACACAACCTTCATCTCTTATAAATTCTATTATTATTTCTATATTGCAATTTTGTATCAAGTTTTTTTTTTTTAGGAATTTTGAGGTGGTATTATTTAAATTTATATATCCGAATGTGAACATTTACAATTAAACATGTATTTACTTATATGTAGATATATTTAATA
Organism: Hybos culiciformis; assembly: GCA_964007475.1. Classification (NCBI taxonomy): domain Eukaryota; kingdom Metazoa; phylum Arthropoda; class Insecta; order Diptera; family Hybotidae; genus Hybos; species Hybos culiciformis. Next base: position 67,755,560 of record OZ023274.1, on the reverse strand, counting down.
TGAAATAAATGTTTGATTTAGAAGTGTTAAAGTATATATAAAAACAAAATACCTTTATGTTAATGAAATTTTACTGAAATTGTTAATACTTATATTTAGACGAAAGGGGACAATATAACATGAATAGCATTATAATTTTTTGGTTTGGTGAATTTGTATAAAAGAGGACAGATAGATGATGTTTTTTTTTTTGATGGTTTAACTCAAGAAATTTAATTTTTTAACTTCTCTTCCTTTTATTGTAAAAATAGAACATAAAATATGTTTTTTGGTAATGAATACAAAATTTATCGATTTCAACTAAAATTCCATATTATAACTTTTATTAAATGTTTGATTCACACCTTTCTTATTTATGGAGCAGAAACATTGAGAAAGAGAATCTTGGTTTACCATATGCAAATTAGTATATATATAAATTTCTAATCAAAAATGTATTTTAATTATTCTAACAATTTTTTTTTTTTTAAATAACTTCTTTTATAAACCTTATTAAAAAATAGTTAAATTTAATAATATAAATGAAATTATGAGAAGTTAATTTTCCAATAAACCTTATTATGTACAATACAACTATCTGTCCACAGAAAATGAGGTTTTTTTTTTCTTACTTAAAAAATAAATAAATAAAAATTAACAACTAATGTTAATATCGCGTGTATGGGTTTTTTTTTTTATTTATTATTATAATAAATTATTAAGGATTTTCGATTTTTGGAAGTGTTTTTTTTCATTATCTATATATTTCTATTCCTTGTCTTTCATTTCGTTTTTCAAACTAATATCGTTGAACCAAAAACAAAATGTTTTTATATATTATATTATTGAGTACAGGGAATAGAAAACACCATATTTATTTTTTATGTAAATACATACTCTAAAAGAAATCAAATCACTTTAATGTCACATATTTACAATATAATAAAAAAAATCCTTATTTTGGGTTTCATTCAATCGGCTCGTAGTAAAATGACATATGCTTTTATAGATAAAACAAATAATTGCATATAAATCGCAAGCACTAAATTAAAAATCTGATACTTTAGATAAAAAAAAAAAGAAAGTAATAAATACTTTAAAAGGATATATTTAGCGATTTTTATATAAAATGTATGTTAAATAGCAATAATGTTTTTTTTATTTTATTTTTATTGTATTAAACTAAAGACCATTAAATTTTTTATTTAAAATGTTCAAGGTTGGCGCCATAATTTTCAATTTATTAAGGTTAATTTATATGTTTATGCGAGACCTGTCACATTATCATGTAACCCAATGTTAAAACAAAAACTCATCAAATTTGACTTCAAATCAAATGAAATGATATAATTATTATTTTTTTTAGATGAATCTAAAATTTAAAAAAATTATAAATGAGGAAAAAATAATGGGAGACTTGTTTATTGTTTTTATCGATGTTTTTGTTTATTTTGACGCAACATTTCATGTTAAAATATTTTCTCGATAATAATTTTACTGAAAACTTAGTTATAAAACTAAAAATTTGATTATTATGTAGGAATAAGCGTTAATTTTATACAACAAAATTGTGTAATGTACGTGGACGTGCAGTAATAAAATATCATTACTATTATTATTTTTTATTATTTATTTTATTGATTTTATGTCAAAAAAAAAAATATACAAGAGTATACATATATATTTTTTTTTTTTTCAAATTTTTAGTTTATTATTTCATCAAATTATGTACATAATATAAAAAAAAAAAGAAACAATTGCATGTAAAAAAATATATATGAACTAATAAAACAAGAAAAACAAAAAAAATAGCTTTTAAGTAGATTACAAACAGAACAAGAAAAAAAAAAAAAGCTTCAAAACACCTTAGTACTCCAATATAGAAAAAATAAAAAAAAAAAAACAACTAGAAATTTATATTTTTTTATTATTCCACAAAACTCTATTTTATGACACGTAAAATTTTATTTCCTCAGATGATACTGCTGCTGCTATGCATAGTGCAACTATGTTTTAATAAAATTTTTTATATGAAAACAAGGTGTTCTACAAAAATTGAAAATAGATATTTTTATTTCAAAGCAAATAATTGGATATTAAAGATAACAAAAATATTTTTATTGACTATGAATTTATATTTATACTATGAATACTATGAATTTTTATTTAGACCTCTTTGAATTCATTGAACTTAGAAGATATCATCATTATCATGCATAAATTGATATGACAATTAAAGAGCTGTTTTCACCGGTGTGAAGTTATCCACGATAGAAAACCTTTCGTTTACTTTTTGGCTATTTTTTCCGGGTTTCAGGAATCATAAACTTGGTTTCTCTGAGGGGCTAATTTTTACTGTAAAATCGAAAAACTAAAGTGGAAAATATTCCTCTTCTATTCTATAATTATTAGTTAATTTTTGAGAACTCGAACTTGACTTCATTTAAATTATATATATATATATATAATTAATCTATCATTACATTACTAATATCTTAAAAGAAATCTAATTATGGGTATGACATAAGAACTAAATAGATAAATTGAAAATATTAAAAAAAAAAATCTTCATATTTTATATAAAGAATTTTTATTTGTTCACACAAAATATATTATTTTATGAATAATTTATACAATTATTCATAAAATTATAAATGTATTTAAGGTAAATATTTATTTTTATTACTCTATACATTAAGTATGTGTAAGATTTTATGATTAAGATAGAAATAAAAAATTTTACATGCTTAAAAAAAAATTGTTCATGAAAGATTGAAAGTCTCAGTTTGGTTTATCAAAATAATATACGATGCATAGAAAAGAAAGAATTTTTCAATTATTTCTTAAACGCAAATGAAAAACACAGCGAGCTAGTTGAATTTTAACTAACATTGTTTAATGTAACTATGTATTTAAAAAAAAACATTAAAATTTATTAAAAACTATGTCAATTTTATTTCTAGAAAATACATTTCTTGATTCAATTCAAATTAACTTACTTAATACCTCGTTTTGACCGAAAGGTAATCATACTTTAACCCCCTTAGTCCTATGATTCAAATAATGCGTTCTGATCAAGAAAGTGGAACGTGAAGATTGGTTTCGTGATAAAGATGTTTACTTTTTTTTTTAACTCCACAAAATAACTTCATCTATTTTACCCCAATGAAATTAATGAATACATTCCTAAAAATTTACTCGGATTGTCCAATCCTACTTGCAATCCCAGAAATTTTTTATATTATGAAATTAAAGTTCAATCTGACAACGGAAATGTTATTTGTTCTAATCAGCTTTTTATCCTTTGGTGTAAACGCTATATGTATTACATTAATAAAGTTATGCCCAGAAAAATAATTATTTGAAAAATGTCTGAAGGAGAATTCTCATAATGAATTAACTTCCTAAATTCCTTGCTTCATAAAATATAATAAAATTACGAAAAACTATCCTCCATTGAAATTAACAAAAAAAAAAAAAGAAACAAATATTTCAACTTACATTCATATTTTATTATATAAATTATAAGTGAGAAATTGTACAGAAAGAAATAAATTCATGGTCAAATGATTTGTAAGAAAAAATAACTTCACATTTTTTTAAATAAAAAATAGCAAGAAAATTGTGCGTACGATGAGGTTAATGTTCTTTGAATATAAAATTATAATTATAACAGATTCACACAGTACCAGTAGAAAAAAAAAAATGAGAAATAAAAATTAAATTCTTTAAATTAATGTTCAATTTAAACGCAATGCTAGTCTATAATTATTAAGATTCAGAACGATTTAATCGTAAGTCCATAACATTGGATGGATCACTATTTATAGTTTCTGCACTGACGACGTAAATTTTTTTTAAAAATAGGTACGAAACAAATTAAAAATTTTAATGAAAATCATAAATTTGTTATATTTAAAGAAATCGCAAATTTAAGTTAAGTATGATAAAAATTAAGTGCATAACATACCTAATATATCTAAGTGAGGTTACGAGCTTTTCAAGCTTACTTAAAGTCGAAAATTTGTAATTCTTTTTTAGCACAAAGACGCAATTTGATACCTAAATATCTAACTAGTGTACCTAGCTATAATTTTTGACATATTTAATAATAAGTTCTTCTTTAGATTACACATAACTTTAAAAATTTCATTGAATTTTAACTATTTTGTTTGATTTCTGAATCGATAAAACACAACGATGAGTATTATTTTACTAACACATATTCTTATAGAAATGTCAAAAAATAATTAATTAATTAATCAATCATCACAGAAGGTAGGTATGTATCTAAACTATGTTTTTGTTTCTTTTAAAGTCTACACATCCTTTTCTATACACCGTGATGTTTTACTACTGTTTTAATAAGTATATGCTGTAGATTTGTTTTATTAATAAAAGTAGGTAAGTAGTAGGTACCTATCTTGTGTAGAATGAAGTTCTGTGCTGAGATTATTGGTTGGCGTTGGGATTGAAAATCAGTTGCATTTTTTAATTCATACAATTGAGCTTCACTGACAAGAGTACCTAGGTAGTATGATATTTTTATAAACCTAGAAACAATCATGTCAGTCTTGAATTCTGATTCTATACGTTAAGGCAGATTAACCACATTTTTTCAAACATTAATTATTTTAATTTTATAATATAGATACCTGTACCTATAAGATTAAAGAACAAAAAAACATGACTCATCATCGAATATTTTCATTGCAGCAAATAAACCACTATCGTAGCAGGGCGAACAAAATATGGGTGAAAAAAACGTGAGGATGAGAAGAGCGGGAATAAATAAATAAAAAAACAAACATAACACAAATAGCAACAAGCCAACGAGCAAATGCAAAGAAAAAAAAAATTGATTGACAATAAAAAACATTAAAATTGTCAAAACCAGAATTATATTTCCTTTAAATAAAATAAAAAAAAAAAGAAGTTGGTAACCTAGAAAAAATATATTTTTCTACGCAATTTTTTTTTTATTTTTTCACTTTCCAGATTTAAAATTTATTCAAAGTTAAATTTTATTTAACTCCACTCTTCCAATCCAAATTGCCCACAAATTCTCGAATACATGTATATTTTTTTTTGGAGTTCATAATTTGGCATTTCAATTTTAATTTAATTTTAAAAAAATTGAGAAAAAAAATGACGCTTGAGGATTGAGAATTTCATGAAAAAATGTGACTTTTTGACGATAAGATTCGATTAAGTATTCGGGCCAGATTCTTGGTTAAACGACCTTACTTCTTTCCACAAATTTTTAGAAAAATTGTTAGAAAAATTAATGAAAATTAGTTTAATTTTGTTTAAAGCAATGAAAAAATAATTAAAAAAAAAATTTTAAAAAAGGAAAAATTTAATAAAAAAATTCCTTTTTTCATTTTCAGAGTTTTAAAATGGTGGATTTTTTTTTTTTTTTCATATTTTTCTTCTCGTTTTTTTTTTTTGACAATGAAAAAATATTGAAAATATATATATTTTTTTTTGTAATAAAAATAAAACTTACCTTTTAAAATATTTTTATTAATAATATTAGATAATTTTTCAAAACTTTATTTTCTTTTAATTTTTTGGTTGTTTTAATTTTAACAATTTTTTTTTAAATGTGTCAAATTTAATTTTATTTTAATTAAAAAATCTTTTTTTTTTTTAATAAAATTTCACGAAGAAAAAAAGCCGCCACTTAAAAGTGTTGTACTTGATGAAAAAAAAAATTAGAGTTGCCGTCCCACATAAAAAATTTCATCAGGGATTTATTTCTATTGAGGAGGTACTAGTCGGTACGGTACTAAAATTGAATTTCGAAAAAATACAGGAATAAAAATCCTGTTAACAATGTAGATATTGGTATTTTTGAGCAGGATAGATTAGGTTGTTAAAATTTTTTCACCCATTCACATTTCTGGATGACTTTCTTAAATTTAATAATAACTTATTGAATTTTTAAATGAAAAGAAGGGCGCCGTGACATTTGTCCGCGATGAAATTTGTATGGAAAACTTCGCGGACAAATGTCATTTTACAAAATAACATTTGTCCGCGATTGTAAAATGACATTTGTCCGCCGCGGACAAATGTCTCAAAATGAACGGACAAATGTCATTTTGCAAAATGTCATTTTTCCGCCATTGTTTTTTGTTGGGGGCAGCCCCCCACCACCCTCTCGTTGTTCCGATTCTGAGTGGTTCACGTCATCTGCACTTTAGCCTCAAATTTTTAGCGGACAAATGTCATTTTGCAAAATGTCATTTGTCCGCGATTGATTTTTCAAATTTTTAGCGGACAAATGTCATTTTTCAAAATGTCATTTGTCCGCGATTTAAATTTTAAATTTTTAGCGGACAAATGTCATTTTGCAAAATGTCGTTTGTCCGCGATTGATTTTTCAAATATTTAGCGGACAAATGTCATTTTGCAAAATGTCATTTGTCCGCGATTAATTTTTATCGCGGACAAATGACATTTTGCCAAATGACATTTGTCTGCGGCGGACAAAAGTCATTTCGAATCGCGGACAAATGTCATTTTGATGTCCGCGATACAAAAACAAATCGCGGACAAATGTCCAACCCCCGAAAAGAAAGGCTGATTTGAAAATTGTAAAGTCGACATCACTGTTTTTTTAACAAGTTCTTCATTTTGATTTTGTCTGAGAGTGCATTAGTGTTATGTGAAGTTGATAGGCAAGTTAAATAGTGTTATTCGTAATATTTTTTTTGTATTTTTAGCGAATAAAACTCAAATCTATTTTAAAGCTCATTCGTGGCAACATCAGGAAATAAGGAAATGACAATATAAAATAAATAAAACATAAAACCAATATAAACAAGGTACACTAAAATTTTAGTTTGTTAGAAACAAGCACTCAGTTTAAAATAAGGATAACAACATAACATTGATTTTTCCTGTAGGGTTATACAGCTGAATTTGAAAAGGATTATTTTATATTATATCAATATATTAATTGAAATTGAAAAAAAGGAAAAAAAATTAAATAAAAATGAAAAAATCATTTTTATATGTAATCTTGATTATACATCTGTCAAATTGCTTACAATTTAAAGATTGTGGCTCCAAAATTGGTAAATTTACAAAGGTTGCGGTCTCAGAGTGTGATACAACTAAAACAGAATGCATTTTGAAAAGAAACACCACAGTTTCCATAGCAATTGATTTTACACTACAAGAAAGAGTTGAGTCAGTAACAACAATTGTTCATGGAAAAATATTGGGCGCAGAAATACCATTTCCTTTGCAAAACCCAAATTCTTGTGAAAGTAGTGGAATAAAATGTCCATTGGAAAAAGACAGCACTTATAATTATAATACAACACTGGATGTATTAAAAGGTTATCCAAAAGTCACAGTTGAAGTTAAATGGGAGTTAAAAGATCAAAACAATATTGATATTGTTTGCATTTTGATACCGGCCAAAATTCAATGAAGTGCCAAGTGCTTGTTTTTTTAAGGTGTTATTATAAGTTAGTGTCAATAACTTACTCTATTTTTAATTACATATTTAATTGTTGGATATTTGAAGAACATTATATAACTATAGTTATATTTTATTAAATTATACGTTACTATTATTATACTCTCCTAGACTAGACTTCTAGAGTTAATATAAAATAAAATTTTATCTAAATACATAACATGTTTTTTTTGTAGGTATGTTGGTACTAATTTAATTTAAAAATACCTGAAAATAGCTGAAAAAACATCCGACTAAGAGTTATTAAGTTTGAGAACCGTCATATCTTTTTAACTTATATATATATAAAACGATTTAAATCTTGCATTTCTACAAATATGCAACTACCGAGGTACCCATTTAAGATTGCAAGAAAAGGCTTAAAATTATAGAATATAATACCTATAATATTTATGTATAATATAAAAATACGATGAATAGGTATAGATTGTAAATTTTGAAAGTTATTACGTGCTCTAGTCCTAGTCTAAACACTACTCTGATCTTGACCTACGGTGACCACTTACTATCTTACATGATAAAATTTAACAAATAATATTCCTGTGGAATTTTAAGTGGTCGATTTATTTCAATAATTTCTTTGTTTTATCTTAATCAAATATTAAAATTAAAATAATCATTTAGCTATACAGTCAAAACAAGCAAAAAGTTTGATCATCAGTTCTACGTCAGTTCAAATGTACCTACTTAGGTATTCATTAGGTTTTGTTTTGTTAAACTTCGTAAACGATCAAACGAAGTATGGTGAATCGATGGAGATTTTATCAAATTTAAAAAATATAGGACTATTTCTGTGGATAAACATTTCTTGGTTGAAAATTATGTGTGCAGTTTTTTTTTTAATTTTTAATTTATATTAGTGCTTCACCCTTAAAAAAATTTAAAAATTTCAAATTCTGAATTTCAAATTCCTAATGTATTTTGTTAGTGTAATTTAATGTCAAAAAAAAGTTTTCGGGTGAACACTTTTTTTCACTTTTTTTCATAAATTTCAAATATTAATAACAAAGCTGCCAGAGTAGGATTTTCTTTCCCTAAATTTAGAGAATTTTATTATACTGGGGAAAAATTATGAACAAAAAATTATTGTGCAAAAAAAATCTCAGGAATTTTGCGGAATTTTTTTCATCTGGCATGTCTTTTTTTTTTGATTTGACAATTAGAATGACAGAACTTGAATTTAAAATTTTTTTTTGTTGTTGTTAATTTCAAATACACGCTCTGAGGCGTGTATTTGAAATTCACAACAACAAAAAAAAATTTGAAATTTTACACTAACAAAATACATTAGGAATTTGAAATTCAGAATTTGAAATTTTTAAATTTTTTTAAGGGTGAAGCACTATTATTTCTTATGAACGAAAATCTATTTAAAATAAAATATATGAAGCAAGCGAATAAGCGATTACTGGCATATCTGACGTCACCAATATCACATATCACATATTAATACCACACCTCAAAAAAAATTTCTCTGTGGAATTTTTTTCGCAAATCTAGTATTGCTTTTTTTCGTTTTCTTTTTTGTTTTGATGATGAGATTTGCATTTGAATTTGAAATGACATTTGTTTGTTCGAATCAAATTTAAATTTCAAAAGAATAAAATTGGCGGCAGTTTGCTTTGTTTCTGGTAGAGTCTATTTTTTTTTTTTAATAAAAATTTTTTTTTTTTTCATATTTCTTTAAAACAAAAATACTTTTTTTTCCTAAATATTCTTTTTATGAGCAGGAATTCAAAACCGGCTAAAGAAAAGGTAAATTTTAAATATAATATTTCGAAGTTTTAAACAAAAATTCATTCGTCAAATCGTCACAATAGCAGTTTCTTTTTTGCCAGCCACCACCAGAACAGAAGTCCCCAGAAACAACAGTTAAATTTTTAAATAAAACTTTTTTATTTTCAGTTCGTTTTGTATTTTATTTTTGCTGAAAACAAAAATTAGAAAGATTTGCTTGTGTAGTGTAATACGTAAATCTGCTACAATGAGTGAAGCTGAAGCGCCTGCTGGGCCTTCGGCGAACGAAGATGGTGTTAATGCTCTTCTTTATAACAGGGATATTGAATTAGAAATGACAAGAAAGATTAAAATGGAATTTTTGGAAATATATTCTAGAATGGTTGGTGGCATTAAGTACGTTATTTTCTTTAATTTTACTTAATAACGGCTCTGACTGTAATAAATTAGGCTTAAGATAAGACTAAGTAGAGGTGGTAGGTACCTCGGTTAGGACTCTATATTTGTAGGTGTTCCTACCTCTTCTAACATCGAAATCAAAATATGTTTATTCTGTTGAGTATTGGTTGTTATTTTGTGTGTAATATACCTAAAAATAAAAATATTCCCGGAAAAATTAGTGGAAATTTCCACTTCTAAGAGTTTTTCATACTTGATAAGTGGAAAGAATTTGAAAGTTCTGGAAACAAAAATTAAGTGCGAACAAGGTATAAGATACAGGAAATAACAGATTCATTTTTGAGGTCTGCCTAAGATGAATCCAGAAATTAAAATTGGGCACCTAGGTTACCAGATATTAGAAATGATAAAGTGTGATATATTGGATACTTACTTACCTACCTTTAACTACTAAAAATGGCTTCGAACTACTGAGTGTATTTTTGTTTTTTCGGCTGTGGTTCGTGCAACCGTGTTGCTACAAAATTCACATTGCACGATCCCCGGCCGATAAAATGAAATTATTTTTCATCATTGTAATTTTTAATTAAATGAATTAGGCGTAGGTATCTACCAAGAATTTTGTCAATTAACCCTTGATAGAAATAAAACTGTTTAGAAATAAATGTTCAAATTTTTTATGCGCAAAATACTGTTAATAACTATCATAATTTGCATAGTGTAACACAGTGTTTCTCAACCTTAGGGTCGCGACCCGAATTTGGGTCGCGAAAGATTTTCAATGGGTCGTTTTAGTGGAAAAATTCTATTACAAATGCTACATATATTTTTTCAAAAATATTAAAATATTTTGATTATGTAAGAAGAATTAATCTATACATCTATTTTCTAACAGATTGCTCTGTTTTTAGATTGATAATAATAAAACAGCTTTTAAAATTCATTCGCTTTAAACAAATCGAACGAAAAAAAAAATTATTTATAAAATGAATGTGCCAACAACATATTATAAGTCGTTAAAATAAAAATAAATAAAACATTTTAAAGGAGTCTTTCTATAACTACTTAGCTTGTCATTAAATTTTTCAGATTTCGTCGCGTTATTTTTCAGATTGAGGGTCGCGTTATTTTGTATTCATATTTTATAGGTCGCAATAGTAGAAAGGTTGAGAAACGCTGGTGTAACATGAGAAAATAAATTTAATGAAATCCTGTTAGTTAGAGTTCTTTCATTTATTTTGGCAAAGGGACTGTTCACATATTACGTAACGCTTTTTTTGCCGTTTTTTAACCCCCCCCTCCCCCATAGTAACAGATCGTAACAAATTCCGAAGACCCCCCCCCCCCAGAAGAATAACGTAACAAAAGTTAAACACCTTTTAAATTACTTTTTGAACAATTTTTTTATTCGAATAAACAAAACAAAATTCATTATAACTTAAGTTTTTTTTTGCGTGCATTAATACTATATTTAGTGTAATTTTTTTTATAAAAAGGAGGAAATTTGGTTACATAATATTTTTATAAACACCCCCCCCCCCGTAACAAACCGTAACAAATTTTCAAACCCCCCCCCCCCCTAGGCTGTTACGTAATTTGTGAACAGCCCCAAAGTTTCAATTTTTTATTGTGAAATTTATTAAAAATGCATTTAACATTTCATGTAAAATAGGTAGGTAGGTACTTTAATTTGTTTGTTTTTTTTACAAAGGGTTAATATAATTTATGCTTTTATTTTTTTTTAATAATAATTAAGTAAGTTAATAGAATAGTTATAGTGATACTGACTGAGCACTATAATTGAATTTTAACATTATAGCCCATTGTAATGGTTCGGAAAATGAAAGCAAATGTTCCTATCATGGAACTCGAATTCGAATTTCCGTATCATGGAATTCGATAGCGAATCTTCTTATAATTTATTCAGTTTAGGCGAATGTTAAATTGTAATTTTAAATTTTAAATGGATTTATTTTACCCTTAAATAATGAAATATATGAGGGTTCCTATTCCTGTTATAAAAAAAAAATATTAACATTAACAAACACTAACATATATAGTTATATATATATTTTTTTTAGCGAAAGCAATCTAAAACCAATTGAGGAAATAATTCAAAGAGAAAATATTAATATTCAAAAAATTGACAATCCATTGCAGAATTTTCGCAAAAATTTGAATGAGGTTTTATGTAATAAATTTGAAAAATTTTGGAGTACACAAACAATGGACATTAATCTATCACTTTTGCATGAAACAAAAAAATTAAATAAAAATCGCAAAGTACCAGAATGGTGAGTTAATTTATAATTAAATAAAAAAATTAAATTGCAAATTTATTGTATAAATTAAATTTGTTTGAAAACCTTTTAATTTAAATTCTATTTCCACAAGAATCAATAACATTTTAGATAGGTACCTATATATATCTTCATCTATTTTTTTTCAATCGGAAGTTCCTAAATAGGCTTATTAATGTGATTTTAATTAGCTCTGTATTTGTAATGTACAATACATATATTAATTTCTTAATAGTTTTTACTTAAAACGTTTTTTTAGGCGACCTAGTGGAAAATCAGTGCGTGAACAAACTTTACCTCTTCGCATTAAAATATTGAAACTGAAAAAAGCTTTCTTGTTGGAGCAGTGGGAGTTTCAAAAGAAGCAGTTAGATGTAAGTTATAATAACTACTAATTTCAATTATTTATATTACCATTTATTACTAATAATTAACAAAATTTTATCCGTACAAGTTATTTTACTCTAATGTTCTTAACGAGTTTTATTTTACTCTAATGTTCTTAACGAGTTTTATTTTACTCTAATGTTCTTAATGAGTTCTAAATATTATTAATTCTTACAGACAGTAGAGATGCAGGTTTCAGAAAACAGAAAGAAATTTGAAAATATAGCGAAACGTAGAGACGAATTATTGTACCGAATTGATGACAAATTGGAAAACTTGGAGGAAATAAAACTGGAAATAATCAACTCTCAATTAGATGCTCTTAACGCTAAATGTAAAAAAATAAAAAAATAGTTTCAGATTTTTTTATAATGGTAATTAAAAAAAAATGTATTTTAATCTTTCAGATTATTAGTTTAATACGAAAACATTTTAATGAATGCTAGAAGCATAATTGAGTGTTTTAAAATATTTAACTTCTAAATAGTTCTTAACATACCAAAAATGATATTATTCAACTTAAAGAATTTTAATACTTATTAAAAAGTGGTATTGAAAGAATGCTTATTAAAAATTTATGTGATAGAAGATACATGTTAAAAGTTCACCTACAATCAAAATCTAAACACAATTATTTACATACATATTAGATTTTTATTATTTTTATATTGCCAAGAAAAGAAAAAATACATTTTGTATAAAATGATTAATTTATTTATATTTATATTATTTTTATTTCATATTTTTAAAGTATAGGCATATATTTTTTCATTTATTTTAAATTTTGTTTTTATTATTTTTGCTTAAGTATATTATATATAATACAATTAACTTCTAAAATATCAAATAAAGCACCTGTTTATTTTTATTAATAAATTTTTATGTTTGTTTTTAGTCAAACTTTGTTCCTGTACATTGTTATTGTGTTGAATGTTTGTTAATGTTGATGTGAAATAACAATAAATGACTTGACATCTTTTATTCCCAATATTTTGGAATTAATTGTTTTACGTCTATTTTATTATATATATATTCATTAAAATCAACTTGTTAATCTTTAATTAATCGAAACTTTTATTTTACTCTTTTTGATCTTAATAACTCAATAATAAATTTATTGAAAAAGTGATAAAAATTTTTTTTATTTATTTATAATACATTTATATTTTATATTTACTGGGTAGAGGAAACCGTATTGTGTACATACAGAATAAAAATAATTATCAACTTAAATATGTGTATGTTTTAAATTAATTGCTTAAAAAAAACTGGGATATTTCGAAAAATTAGAATTGCAATATTAGTGAATCGAAATTATGAACGAAAATTACGTTTAGATTTGATAATTACAATTTGATGTTGGTAAAGTTCATTATATACTTTTTCATTATTAGTTCTATGAAATGGATTTAAAACCTTCATATTTCTTCGTGAATAATAAAATAAGTACAAGCATTTACATAAATATAAGGAGGTTTAATTAGAATTTGCGTACATAAATACAAAATCAACTTATTTAAAAGACAAAATTTAAGAATTTAGTATTTTTAACATTATTGTAAATTCAGTTACAAGTTTCTAATCTTCTAAAAAATGTTAGGAATTAGATAAGAATAAATTATAAAATTAGAATTTAATTAGTGGTATTGTTCAATACCTGACAAAATGTTACATTTTGTCATGTTATTAATATTATCTCTATTGACTCAAGACATTTTAATTGATATTGTGTGAAACAAAAAAAAAATATAATAAATGATATACACTCTTATATCGAATAAAATTTCCAAATATATTTATAATTTCATTATATGTATTTAGACACTTCTTAAAATTTCCAAAGTTTATGAACAACATGGTTTCGCATTTGGTTTTATATATTTTTCGTTTTTTACTTTATTTCCTAGAATTCTATAATTGAAATTTAATTTCTCTTCGATGAATTGATTAAATATTTACAGCAATGTGTCAATAAGTGTTTTTCGCTTAAATTATTAATTTGATGTGTTCCAACCTCACGAGTATAAATATCTAAACCATACTGTCCTTCTTCAGGGAAACTAAAGTAATAAATAAGAAAAATTAAAAAAAAAAATTATTATTAATTTATGGAAATTTCACCTTATTGAAAATGTCACAACTTCGTCCTGAACATTATGAGTAACATATTTCGATAATTTTTTCTCTTCTATACCATTTTTATGCAATGTTGCCATAAAATCTGTAAGCGGTCTTGACATTCGGAATTGCAAGTCTATGCCGCGACCAGCAAATATTAATGGTTCCTATAATTGTGTTAAATGTTATATAAAATTTTAATCACTAAAAAAAACAAGTAGTTAGGTATGTTTACTTGATGTGTAATAGGTATTAAACCAAACAATCGAGTAGCTTTTGTTGGTCCCCATTCACCACTAGCACAATCTGGCAGAGGTACCATTACCGTTTGTAATTCTTCACAACATATCTAAAATTAAAATATATGTATTGAATGTACATCATGTACAGTATACGTAGTTAGTATGTGTGTTTTCTATGTATACATTTGTTAGATTTTAATATTAAAAAAAAAAAAAAAAATAACAAAAACCTTGAATTTGCAGACTGATTTAAATTTCATTGGTTCGCCAGTTAAATATTCTTGTGGTGTTACTGCATTAGCGAAAATATCAAGTAAAAATGCACCTGAACAGGGAGCATGAACTCGAAACGCTACTATATTACTAATAACTGAT
The DNA here is from genome assembly GCA_964007475.1 of Hybos culiciformis. NCBI lineage: Eukaryota > Metazoa > Arthropoda > Insecta > Diptera > Hybotidae > Hybos > Hybos culiciformis. The sequence goes on along the minus strand of OZ023274.1, from coordinate 67,740,528 downwards.
TGCATTACGAATCGTTTTAGTGATACTGCCTCATAAGAGTCTTCTTCACTGTCATAGAACTTCAAATTATAATGGAATATCAAGCAACTTTGCATGTCGGTTGGCATTGCAATTCTCACTGTGGCAGCACCTATTTTATAATTTAATTTTTATTTATATCCTTATTTTTGTGATTATTATGTTATTAATTTATTAAGTTATTAAGTATTTAAAATATTACCAGTGTCATCTGTGTACACAACGGCCCCATAACCTTCATCAGCGAAATGTAGGCCGTATCTAAAGAATAATGATCTCACAAATGGTAAATTTTCAAATTCTCTTAATGTAATTGGTCGCTTCAGTAATTGCCATTCCTCTTGTAGTGGGAAAAATTCATATATAAATTCTCGCGGATCAGTTAAGAAGTAATGATCGTCATATTCGTATCTAAACACATAAAATAGCAGATACGTATTATATTTCCTTTAAATCATTTTTGAAGAGAAAAAAAAAATTACCGTAAGCTGTCGTTTTTTCCACGTCCTGTTTTTGGAGCTTCTTTCGCATTGACTAAATGACGGGCACCCCAATTGCATTGCACGAATCTCCATGCTCCAGCTACATAAACCGCATTCCATGAATTGCGAAATCTTGAGTCTTGGAATTTGACGCCTTTAAGAATAAATACACCTTATTAATTTGGAATTTTTACTTTAATCTGGGATTCATTTGGGGCTTAAATTATAAATTACCTGGTTGGTACCCTGCACTTTTAGAATATCCCTTTATAACAACACAATGCAGACCTGCATAACTGCATAATCTTTTAAACAAAACATGATACGATTCAGTGCCATATTTTATACCGCGTAGTAGACCCATAGGTGTATCACCCCGTAAATCATCATCAAAATGCATTGCATTCAAATTTTTAACCGTGATCCATCGGAAAATTGTTCGAGCTTTCTCAATATCTGATGTACTACGACCAACCAATTGTCTAACTAAGTCTGTGAATGTTTTTTGATCTTCTTGAGCGACCTATAAAAATAGAATAAATTAAAGGAAAACTTCAAATTGAATGTTTTTTTTATATTAATTACAGAAATAGCGATGCGATCAACATCTTCAAATTCAATTGGATCTGTGTAGATTTGAAATTTGCTAACTGTTGGTGGAGCAGGAGCTGGAGCTATGTTTGGATATTCTATTGGTATTGCTTCTTCTGCAAATTCATCGTCCAAAAATATGCTTTCATTTTGCATATATTCACTGCGTCTAGCACTAATTAGTTCTAACATTTCACTCGATTGACGATCAACTAGAGCAGCTGTTTCAGATCTTTCATGTTCTAGCATTTTTCGAGTAAGTGATTCTTTTTTCTTCGTACGCCTCAAAGTCATATTTTTCTCTAAGTCTTCTTTTTGTTGTTCATGGCGTAGTGTCAATATATTTTGTTCATCTCTGTTTCTTCTGGAGGTGGCTAACTCCTTTTCAAAACGATGTGTCAAGCGTTGTAATTCTTTTTCCCATTCATCTAAAGGCGACAAATTATAGTTATAAGTGAATTAAAAAACACACACACATTAAATTTTTTTTTAATTTACCTGCAATTTCAGATTGAATTTTTTTATCTTCTTCTTCACGCTTTCGGGCAAACTTTCGATACAGATCATCTTCCTCTTTGCGGTGTTTCATTTCTAATCGAGCTTGTTCCTCTCTTGCCTACAATGAAATGTTTACAATTTACTAACAAATAAATATTCATAATAATGTTTTATTTCGATTATTATTGATTTATCAAAATAAACAAAAGATTTAAGCCACAAACTTTAATAATAATTTAGAAAGTCAGTTTCAATATAAAAAAATACGAGTATAAACCTTTTTGATTCAGTTAATTTTAACTTATTTAATATTTACAAAATTCGAGATAATTGTGAAGATCATTCACATTTGTCCTAGGAGCATTGTTCTTATTCAAACTTTTTACATAAATGCGTTTTCTAAAATTAATTTGAAATAAAAAAATTTTTTTTAACCTTTACCGAAGGCTTAAGTTTTCTCGTTAAAATTAATAAAATTCAAAATTTCAACCTATCAGTTTTGAATAATGAACAACTATTCTTACTATAAAAAATAAGCCAAGTTTGTAATAAAAATTATTGCAATATATATTATAGTTAAAAATAAAGTCATTAAGTACTTAAAATTTCGTCGGTTGATAAAAAAAATTATAAAGCAATATTTTAGTGAGAAAATTGAAAAAAATTAGCATAATAAAAGTGAAAATAAATTATTCTTAACTGCCATTATTACCATTTCCCTAAAGTGTGATTTTGTAGTGATTTAAACTTCAAGAATAAAAAAAATCAATCATTTGATTGAATATTATAGAAGATTAACACAGTTTACTACAATTTAACATGGTTTCAAGTTAGGTAACCTATATTTTTTGTAATCTAAGACTAAAAAAAGAAATTTGTGTTGAAAAAATTAATGGTTCTCATTAAGTTCCGAGCATTATAACGATTATAAAAGTGCTTAATTTTAAATTTTATAAATTATATTAGAATTCATAATTAAATTATATTAAGTTATATTATTATTATTATTTTACAATTTAATATTTAACTTTAATTTTACTTTGTAACAAAAAATTACTAAAACCCTTAAGAAAGAATAATGAAATAATTAAAATTCATTAATATCATATAGATTTATATCAAATTTATAAGTGATTTAACTTTGTTTCTTAATTATTCCATTATGGAAACTTTTCTGTTGCATAATTTTTAAATATTTTCCCATCACTTGAACTAATGAAATTTTAAAACCGCTAAAAAAATATTTCGGTACATATTTGAAATATTGCGCATATCGGTTAACATTAAACTAAATTCAAAAATTATAAACTAAAAACAATATTTTGTGTGAGCACAATATATATGTAGGACAAAAAAATACCACAAAAATTATATTATTTAGATATAATATCACTACCAGCTAGGAAAATAAAAAAAATACATTTTTTTTTCCAAAGTTTTCATTAATAAAAATTTATGATTTTTATATGGCTTGAAAATGCATATAACCTATATGTAAAGAAAATATTTTAACTATTAACATTTAATAGGAAAAACAAAATTCTTTTATCATATGAACATGAATAAGTATAGATGAATTTTTGTTTATTTTTGGATTGAAATGTTAAAAAAATATGAGTTGCTACAATATGTTAAAAAATCTGGCATTCATATATAGACGAAAATTATTACATAGATAATAGGCTGAAAATAACGAAAATTATACCAATCAGGATGTCTGTAAATGGTATATGTCATAATGGACAAAGTTTACAATAGTTTTCTATTAAGTAATAAAAATTTATAATTTTTAATAAGATTATTTATATAAAATGTATATGTTTGAAGCTTCAAAATGTATATGATAACAAAAAAGTTTGGTGATTATTTTTTTTTATAAGAAAAATTACCATGAACATATATAAATGAAGAAATACAATTTTGTTTGTTTTTATTAGTATGAAATTTTCAAGAAGTACATGCGCATCTACAAACAAAATATAAGACATATACTGTTATTTTATGTATAGATAAAAAGTTTTATGTCCATAATATTATCATTTCAGGCTAAAGATAGCGTTATTAATTGGAAGAAACGTTAATTACTTTAAGGTAAATTACTTTAAGTGAGTTATCGTTTTTAGCAACAATGGAGCTTTTATAATTAACTAAATATAGTATGAAAAATGTTACAAATCCTTTGACGTTAGAAAATTATTATATACTTGACACTTCCTACTGAATATACTTCTTTATTGTTATTGTAAAAAATATGTTTTATTATTTGTATAATTTTTGGATTATAATTAAAGTTGACGACTATATGTAATGTAAATCCAAAATACCTACATAATATAAATTTATATCAATTCGAAATATGGATCATTTCATAATATATTTTATGACCTAATAATGATATCGAGTTATCCACTTATGTATTTTGTCTCTTACAACTTTTTTTTATTATTTATATTTATTTATTAATAAAATAAATAGTCTGAATTGGTAATGATTAATCCATTAATTCTATTATACATTTTATGGTTATTTTGTATCAAAACTTGATTAATGAATCAAAGCAAATAATATTTTTTCAGTCTAGATTTTATATTGTTATAGAAATGTAGAATAAAAATTTAAAAATATATATTTCTAGATTACACTGAGAAAATATTTATGCAGATTTGATTTATTATTAAAATTTACATTATACGATAAAGTTTGTTGTAATTCATTTTCTAATCGTAATTGTATATTTATTCTAATATTTTTACTCAATTTGTCATCCAATACCATGATTTTGAAATATTTTTTCAGATTTGTGCTCTACTGGAAAATAAAATTTGGCAGGAACTAAAATTTCTATAATTCTTAGATTCTAAGATTAAAGTTTATTATTCTAAAGCTCCAAATTGTTTAAGTACTTGGTTTACGTTTTTCGAGTAATCAATCAATTCAATAATTAAAACTGTCTGATGCAATAAAATTATAATTCTTTCAGTGAATTTAACTTAGTTTAATATTATTATATAAAAAAAAGCCTCGATGGCATATTGATTGTTTTAAAAAAGGTAGAATGTTGATACTGTCTAATTGTAAAATAACATACCATGATGGTAAAAAAAAAATATCTGGTTTAATTTTATGCACAAAAATGTATTAACCAAGACGTAATTTTAAACATCCCGTTTAACTTGTGTACATTTGAAAAATACAAAAAAAAAGTTTTCCTGTTTTACTTAAATTGTGTATATTTTATTTTCAAAAAATAATAAGGTAGATATTATGAAAAAAAAAAACTAAATAAATTATTACATTTTTCTTTAACTTAATGTATTTTATCAACAATTTTATAATAAAAATGAAAAATAATATTGAAACAAGTGAAAGTATTAAAAATAAAGTAAAATTGGTAGTAAGTGGAAAACATAAATGGGAAAAAAACGAACACTACTTGACTTAGAGGCAAAAAAAAAATGTAACAATAAAACCTAATGGATTTTAATTAATTAAAAAAAAAGTTATTTGAAGTAAACTTTTGTAAATTCGATAAAGTAATAAAAATGTTTCAAGCCGAAGTTAATCTGGCTGATCCAACCTGCTCGTACATACAGTTTATAGTATCCCATTTCATTTATTATTGTTTGTTTTCTGATGAAGTTCATCTTCACAACGAACCTTACTGGGGAAGGTGGAAAAAATCAAGTGTTTAAATAAAAATTCATATTTATTTAATTGAATTTAATTATGCATATCTACACCAGCTGTTAATGTGAGGGCTTTTAGGTTTTTAAGTAATGTTTTAAAAAATTAATTCCTTTATTGATTAATCATATAAGTATATAAAGTTATTTATTGTAAATGGAACTGAAGTAAACTGATTTTGAAATCATTCTGAAAATCGTTGATTAATCGGTTCTTTACCCTCACAGAATTAATGATGATAAACATTTAGGCATATACCAGATACTATTGTACGGTAGTTCTCCTTTTATTTTTATTTAAAAATTGAACCATATTTACCTCTTTGTATTTATTAATATATTATGGTATGGTTTTTTTTTTTTGTTAATACATAAAGTTGAATTAAAAGTGATTATCATTAAATGATAATCACTATAGTATATTCCAGTAAATGAGCCGGCTTTATAAAAATTGAAAAAAAAAAAACTCTATTTTTATATGGTTTTTTAATGGAATTTCCTATTTCACACTATTTTTATCAATAAAAATGTGAGAGATTAAATTCATTATGTATTTTCTTCTGGTCTCTGTATAAAGCTTCAATCAAAATATATATACTTACTTTATTTTGTTTATTTTAATTTTTTTTTTCGTTTGTAAATTATTTTGATGTTTTTTAACAAATTAAAAAGAAAATAAATAATTTAATTGCATAAACTTTAAAAATGCCTTAAGTTAAATTATTATGTAATATATTAAAAGAAAAACATAATATATTTAATTAAATAAGTATATTAAAAAAAAAAAATATCCGGAAGCTAAATTTAGTTCAAAATGATTGTAATAATTAGAAATTGTTTTCCATGAAAGATAATGTATTTTATATTTTCCTGTACGTAATATATTGACAATCAGTGAAAAGTAGAAAGAAGGCTTAAAAAGTTTTGTGTGGAAGTATGAATTTTTAAAGATTCAGTTTTGACGATTTTTGTTCATAAAATTGTGATAAATTCAGAATTACAGACAATCACAATTCCAGTAGTATTCAATTTACATGTACATTGTTCTTAAACCATTCTTTAATTTGATTATGATGTTTCCTAATAAACTAAATGAGTCAGACAGGTTTTAGAACAAAAATACATTTAACAAAAATTAACTATATGCATTGATCATATTTGGTATTGTTGTTGTTCTATGAATATAATTATAAAAAACTTAATACAGTTTAATATAAAATATTGAAAGATCATTTTTATAATTCTGTACATTTCTATATTGATTAAATTTGCTACGGAGATAAACTCAAAGTCAAAGACTCGCGCGAACGCGTGAAATTAAATGTAAGAAAATTGTATAGAAAATGATAAGCTTAACGTCTGGTTGTTGAACACCGTAAAAATGAGAAAATTTTGACATTTCGTAGAGTTCACCAGCAGTTAAGTTGAAGTATAATTATATATAGTAAATTAAGATTCTATCTATGTCATATATCATTTTCTGTGTATATACTGTAATTTTTTTTTAAATTTATAAAAAGTTGTTTATAACAAAATTGTAATCAATAAAATTATATCGTAAGATTCTTTTATATAAATCAAGAACAGTTAGAATTTTTTTTTATTAATTTTGGGTAAATTAATTTCAATAAATTATTCTTTTAATTAGTTTTTTCTATTCAAGGCTTGAAGTTCAGTTCGGAGGAAAAAAAAACTTAGAAAAAAAAAATGAACAAATCACGTTTAGTTTTCATTGCTTTTAATATTTTAGCTCTAAGTTTTTTAGCAGAATCTAAACCAGATTTAGGTAAGAATTACTTTAGTAGAAAAAAATATGAAACTTTTTGGTTATTTTTTTTACGACATTTCCTTTTTTACGAAACTCTGATTGAGTGACGATTGCTTGGAAAATATCTTTGCCAAGCCAATAACTAAATTATAATTTTATATTAATTGCTTCGGCATGCGGATTATTTAATTAAGTTGGTTTATAACCAGCGCATAATAGTTAAGTGTAAAACGTTTTCACTCTAAAAAGGTTACATAATATTTGCGCCAAAAATTTCTGTATAATTAAAGATATTCAGGAAACATGAATAATGTCGAATATTTTAAGAATGTAAAATAAAATTATTAAATTTCTATAGATACAGAATTGCTCGATTACTCCTGCCGAACAGATGATGATTGCCATCAATACAAACGGGCAAATCTAAATGTAACTTGCTTAGATTTACAATGTGTTTGTACAAAAAGTGATGATGGAATTTCTGTTAAATGTAAACCTAATCCAGAGGTAAGTATTAATAATATATAGGAAACTTTGCGATTTATTTATTGCTATGCCTATGAGTATATAACATGTTTCAATTGATTGAAATATATATGTTTTTTTAAGGAACTTCATTTTCTATTTTCTATATTATCAAAATTTTCGTTTCTGTATAATTACTGGCAAAAATCACGTAATCGGAAACTAATTTGTAAGCGAAAATTTTAGAATTAAAGGATTCATTATGTGAAAAAATAATTAATACATTTGGATCTCTGTACAGAATAAAAATTTTTTATTCTAGAATCTTATAACACGCATTAAAATATATTTTTGGCGTTCTGAGCTATTTATGTTAATATTTTTAAACCATTTCTGTCATCTTGGTTATTAAATAATGTTTATGAGAAAGAATTCAATTATTATTCTTAACATAATTTAATTAAAAATTTCTTTTGAAGAAGTAGAATTTTTTATTATATAATTCTCTACATATAGGTTGCAAACGTCAACAATGTTATTCGTGGTAAATGTCCATGTAATCAAGAAAATTCAGAATGTGATAAAAATCAAAATATCTGTTTATGCAAAAAAGGTTACAGAGCTACTATGGACAGCAGAAGATGCATTAAAAGTAAGTTTTTTTTAACTAGTCGCGAGACTGAATTACAATTACAAGATAAATAAATTTAGCAAATTTATGCTTAAAATATTTTTGTTTTCTTTAACCTGTAATAATTATTAATATGTATTTAAATTACGTTATAAGCTTCTTTTACGCTTTAAATTCATAATTATGTTATTCTGTATCAAATAAATCTAAATCGATTACTGATTATAAGTGTTGGTTTATATTAATTCTTTGTGGTAATTTCCGATCGCTATTGCGATCTAGTTCCTTCTTCCTTCCTGAACTATTTTTTCAATATCTAATTTAAAGAAATTTTATTGTTGTTTCAGGAGATGTTATGTTAGGCGGAAAATGCGAAGATAATTCACAATGTATACGCCACGAAAAATTTTCTTTCTGTGATATGTTCAAAAAAGAATGCTCGTGCCAAGAAAATTTTATTGAATTTAGTGGAAGCTGCTTGGGAGTTGTTGGTAAGATTATAAATTATTTTAAGTTTGAATAGCGCCAATATCGGTAGCACATACACCCAAGCTATACATATCGATCGGTTGGGGTAATTACTAGGGCTTCTCATTTCCCGCAACTTTCAAATCCCGAGATCCCGGGACAAAGTTTTTCATATTCCCGGGATCCTGGAATTTTTTTATAAGCACAAATTAAAAAAAAAATTATCTCATAAAATATTGCCATGCTTTCGATCCACTTCAACTTGACATGATGGGGTTACCTAAGTTGATATTTTACATAATAACAAAGAAAAATACTGCATTATAAAAAATTAGTTAACAACTTGAAATTTGCTTTCTAATCCTCAAACTTCGATTATTTTAAATAAATTTTAATTCTATATATATTAAACTGCACTTATTTATTTTTTAGATTCTTTATACTGACTTCACTTCGTTTCCACAAACTTAGAAAATCAAAATTGACCCACTTCCCGGTATCCAATCGTATTGAAATTACACACACACCTTTATATAAACTTCACTACCTAGTCTCCAAACTTAGTAAGTCAAAATACATCCAATTTCCGGTATCCAATCGAGGTAAAATTTTGCACGTCGTCGATAACAATATAATTTGGCATCACAGACTCACCCACACACACACCTTTATATGAACTTCATATCAATTGCATCGCATATAAAGGATTTATATCAAAAACTTTGTTTTTATGGGTTGTGTTTTTTTTATACTAAAATTGTATATTTTTATTTTGGCTTTATACTGAAACAGTGAATGAAATTACGAGTATGTGATATATAAACATCAAAAGTTTATCAAAGGTTTAAAGCATAGCACTAATAATGAAGGGAATCCTATATATTGTACTATATATAATCTATATATTGTACTTAGCGCTATACTAACAGTACGCCGCATTCAGCAATCACTTAATTAATTCTGTCTAGCTTAGATATAAACCTAAACCTAAAATTTAGTGCAATCACTATTATATTTTTTAATTAAGCGGAAATCCCGGGATTTTTTGTAGAAATCCCGGGATTACGGGATTCAATTTTACAACCGGAATCCCGGGAAAACGGGATCCCGTTTGAGAAGCCCTAGTAATTACCATAGGGTCAAAATTTATTTAAATTTTTATGTTGACTGAATTAAAAGCAATCAATTTACAAGCAAATACCAAAAAAATTTAATATTTTTTGGTGAAATATAAACAAAAAAAAGTGATTCCATTTTTTAAACTTTACTTCCAGCCTTGAATGATAGCTGTATTTCTGATGAACAATGTAACAATAAGACAGCTAATACTAATTGTTATCAAGGAAAATGTGCATGCCAAAAAGGATTTGTATCGTCGTCCGCCCGTGATATATGTTTATTAAATGCTGGTTACAATGAAACATGCAGGGAAGTTGATCAGTGTAAAAATAAATTAGGTGTTGGATCCGTTTGTTATTCCGGTAAATGTACGTGTGATCAATGGCATCGTTTGATTGTAGAGAATAACAATATAGATGAATTTAGTGGAACCGATTATTGTGAAAAAATTGTTGGTAAGAAATTAAAATGTTCCATAAAAAAAAGGACTCACAGTCGGTTCTTCTCACTTTTGTGACGGTAGGTATAATAAATAAAATGAATAGATACCATCATATGTTCGTTCTTTGGTTATTATGTTCGCTTTTACTGGATCTCTGATTTTTTTCTTTAGATTTCTTGCTTCAAACAATATTAAAACTTAAAATAAATCCTTTTTTTTCAATGCAGAATATGGTGAATACTGTAGAGAACACAGTGATTGCTACCTTTACCATTTGAATGGTGAAGAACAATCAATGGAATGCTATCGGGGTGAATGTAAATGCCGGAAATATTTTATTGTCAAAGATAAGCAATGCATTAAAAGTGGTAAGATGAAAATTTTTATTGATTTTTGGATTTGATTTTTTCTTGGTTTCTTATTTTATTACCTTATTCCTTATTGTTTTTAATAATTAAATTAGTTAGTTACATGAAGCCAGTTCTATGAAAAAATCAATTCGAATAGTTATAATCAAGACTTTTTTTTAAATGTTTGCAATCAAGTTGTTATCAGTAGAATAGAACTTAATACATATTATTGTTTTTTTTTGCAGGTAATGGAAAAGCAGAAGTTGGTTCGATAATGGTCATACTATCAATACTTTCCTTTTTATACACTTATATTCATTAAAAAATTCCAAAATCGTTATATTTTTCATATTTTTTTTATTATGTTAATATTTATTTAAATTGTTTAATAAATGTTATCTGAATGTTTGTTCAAAACTTTATTTTATGAATGAAAATTTTCTATAATATTTTGAATTTAGATTTATTAATTTGATAAAATTCAAAGAAATTGTAAGTATATAATAAACTTAAATCACAAATCAATATTCTGATTACAATCTAATTAAAGCTAAATATTCTGGCCATCTAATTCGTGACTTAATTAAAAATTCAAGCCATGATATGCATTTTTAAATAGCATAAAAAACAATAAAATTTACTTTCTTGTTATAAAATAAATATTATATATATATTAATAAAATTATTTTTATTTTTATGTGAAACTTTATTTTAAAATTGATTGCAAAATTAATAAAAATATTATCATCATATCGTACAAGCGAGATTCCATATAGATATTGATAATGATTTTTTATATCGTTGAAATATATATTTTTGTTCAATATATCATGTAAATATCTTCACATAATATTCTCCTTAAAGATTAAAAGAAAAAAGCATCATAGGTGGAGGATAATTTTTTTTATTACTTTTTAAAAAGCCAATAAATTGAATCTAGTTTTAATCTTGTTCCGCTGAAATAGTAAAATTTGTAATTAATCTTCTATCTAGTTTTATCTAATTGTATTTTCAAACCTTTTTTTTTTATTTTGTTACAATTTTAATTAACTTTTTGAACTCGTACATACAGATTTTGCAATTATATATAGTTTTTATTTTTATTAAAATAGTAACAAAATTCTTTTTGACAAAGTTATAAATATGTATACATTAGTATAATACCAGACTGAATAACAATTTTTATTTTTTTTTGTATTTCAAACGAATAATGCTCTATAAAACGTAGTATTATTATGTTGAAGATAATTTTAGAAAATAATTGCATACAAATTATTCATCAGAGATAAAAATGAAATTTGTTTATAAGGTCAAAAATTTATTGCACTGTGAAACGAATTTAAATTTGAAATGGGCATTATTACAAAATGTTAAAAATGAATACACGAAGTATAATATCCGTGTTAAAATGTAAATTTTATGCTTTGAATATTTTTATGTATATTATATGTATGTACATAGGATAAATTAGCATAAAACATTTTTAATATATTATCATTATGATAAGTTCATATGGATTTGACAAATAAAATTTTTCTTTTCAATATTACAAGCATAATATTTGTTAAAAAAAAAATATGATTATGATGAAAAGATAGTTTTAAAAAAATTTATGATACAGCTTGATAAAATTTAAAGAATGATAAATGTTTCTATAATTTTATTTTTGGAATTATAATCGATGGTAATATTTCAAGTCTATTCTGTATTTTATATGTTATAAGTGATTTTACATCTAAGTATTTGATATTTCTAATATCTACATATTTTCATTGACGTTATACATTTTTATTATTTTATTTAAATTTACTAAAAATCAATATCAAGGTAATAGTAATAATTCTCATCACTCTGAATTGAAATTTGAAAGATTTTCATAATAATCCAAGTAAAACTTCAAGTAAACAATTTAATATTAAAATAATAAAACAATATGAATTATTGTCAATTGTATTTTAAATATATGTAATATTTAAATAAATGATAAATGGAAATTTAAAGTATTCGTGATGACAGCAAAAAATAAACATTGTAAATAAAATAACAGTTTTTAAAATCAAATATACATACTTTAAAAATAGCATTGAATTTTGTCTAATGATAGTAAAAGCCTAGCTTATGAAAAAAAAACAATATAATTTGAATGAATTTTGTATATGTATAATTACATGCGTGAATACAATATTACAAACTAGCGCGCGCACAATCAATATAATATGTACAATGTTTTGATTACAAAACAAAATATGAGGATGATGACCTTTATTTTAATACATAATGTTTTTTTTTGCTAAAAAATATTAATAACAATTTTTAGCGTAAATATAAAATTAAGTATACATGCATATTAAATATTAAATTGTTCCCGGGAGGCAAATTAATAGGAATAATTAGTGTTACATAAATTATGATTTTTATATGAAAGTTAAATTAAAATTTCTCCGTTTTGTGATAAATATACACAGAATTAAAAAAAAAACAACAACATATACCTAATTATATTAATATACCTAATTAATTATATGTAATAATTATATTAAATTTACATTAAGCAGAGCTTGATCAGCCTACGCTTTGTGTGAAAATTGATAAATGATGATGAAATAAATGTGGATAGTGATATTCAGACTGTACAAGACTTATCATTTATCATTTAATTACATGTAAAAAAAAACTTTTAATAACTTTGAAATAACTCATGAAATTAATTTTATAATTATTTTACTAGAAATATTTATGTATTGCAAATTAACAGAAGTATGACATATTTCTTTATGAACCATTTTCTCTATCATTGCTTTTAATTAAGTTGCAGTTTAATTAAGGTAATAATTAAACATTCAAAAGTTTTTAAATTCATATTCACTTTTAATTAAAAAATTAACTTTAACTTCTTGCAACATATTATAAAATATAAATTTCATTATAAACAAGATGAAATATTTAAGATATTTTACATCAAAATAATATCTAATTATGTAGTTAAAAATCTTGAAATAAATAACTTTAAGATCATGTCAAAAGTCTTTTAATTAAAATTAATTTTCGAATAGGAATTTATGCGAGACTCACCCTAAAAAATAAAATACATTAATGAATAAAATAATTATGATTTATTTTTATCAGTGACATTTAATTAACATTTAAACGTGCGTCATTGAAAAATATTTACTTTATACCAGTGGTGGGATTCAGCCGGTTCGCACCGGTTCGCGCGAACCGTTTCCTAAAATATTTAAGATTCGCGCTAAACGTTTCCTAAAATTTGTAGGTTCACGAAAATCGCATGAAAAAGTTTTGAAATAACTATTCACTGTTTTAACAGTCCCTCCGTGGCAATTTCTCAACTACTCAAAGACTATACAATTTCAATTTACATTGAAATTTGTGTTAAAAATAAAATTTGAATTATATAAAAAACATGATGTTTGTCTTTCGGTCTGTGTGTTATCTAAAAATTTAAAAACCACTTTCACACGATGAGTATCTCGACAGGTGATGCGCGTACAATTTACAGTAAAACAATTTTTTTTCTGGCTTTTTTATTAATTTATAAAAGAAATACTGGAAAATTTGACAAGCGTTTTACTTATTTCTCTGAAAAATCTCCTATTTCTTTGACTATGTTATGTGAATACTGTGAGTAAAGAACTGAATAAGAGTAAAAATATGCTTTTACAAAGTAATAAACGTGTAACAAGCAAGAATGTTTTGAAATTACAACATTTGGAAACATCAATCTAAAAATTTATGAGTTTTTATGAATGAGAAAGTAATATGTTCTGGAAAGGTCTTTAGAATCTAATTAAAAAAATTAAAAAAACTTTTTTGAGGATTCGAAACCACAAAAAAAATTGTATTTTTTTTTTTTTTACGGGATGCGAACCGGTTGTTCAATGTTTGGAATCCCACCACTGAAGACATAATGTACTAATGTGAAATAAGTACAAGAAAATTATTTATAAAAGGAAAGTTTGGAATTGAGAGTAGAAGATTAACATTTTTCTTCTTTTTTTTGTGCCATTATTGTACCATTACAGGTTTTCTTTTGAGTTTTATTAACAACACTGTGTGCGGCGGCGGGTAAAAAAGTGAATAAATTATGTATTTTTGTTAGATATTTTCAATTAGGAAAATATTATAAATATTTCCTATAAGTAGATTTTAGAATTTATTTAAACATATTAAAAAAGATCAAACATTTAAAAAAATAAAATACGCGCTTTTCTACTAAATTAAATTCCAATACAACTTTTATGCTTAGAGCAAAACTTAATATTAATTAACAAAAATTTTGTGATCAAAATTAAGCAAAATTAATAATAAATAAATAAATAAAAAATGTTTGAATAACATGGTATGTATTTTTGCATTATTAACATTATATAATGATAAGCAAAAATTAAAATTAATAATTTTAAATACATGGTATATATAGTTTTTTTTAATTAGGTTTGACAGCTAATCGGACACATAATCAATGTTATTTTTTTTTTAAGGTTTAGAAGACATAAAAACAAGAGTAAATATTTTTATCCATTTCATTGATTAGCATATTTTTAGAGAACTTAAGAAAATAGATAGTTCTTACTACATATTGTGTATTTTATATTTAAAAAAAAATATATAAAATTGATAAATTTTAACTTATAAAAGTCATTAAGTCTACAAAAATCTATTATGATTTTAAAAATATCATGTTCTGCACTAAATAATTTGTTAATTTTTAATTAATAATAATAAATATTGTTAATTTTTTTTTTTTAAATACACATAATAGTAGCAGTTAGTACTTTAGCGTTTTATTCTCACTACATTAAACAGGTATTTGTTGAAATAAAATTTGTTATTATTTTATTTTTAAATATCTAAGCTTATATTAAAAACAAAAAAAGATTAACTTAAAAGAAAGGAAAAAAAAAATGTGAGTATAGATTTTTTTTTTCTTCAATATTTATCTTGTGGGTATAAAATTTCAGTATCTTTTTCATTTGTTTATTATTTTTTTTATTTTGAAATCAGATAACATAAACATTATTTAAAAATTGTTTTTTTATTTGTAATATACTTACCAAGTAAAAATCAATTGGTTTTTCACGTCGTTTATTGTATGCTTTTTGAATTTCCGTTTGTTTGAGCGCGTGTGCAATGTGTAAAGCACTTGCATCAAACCGACCATACTTGTAATTATCAATTTGTGACGGTGAGCTGACATCTCGGTTACCGTGATAACCATTTGGTGTTGCTTGGCGTGGTTGCCCTAAATTATCAGAAAAATAATTACAATTAAAAGAAAAAACTATGTAATTATTATTTGCTTATTGCATGCAACAAATTTGCTTTATAACAAAAAATAATATAAGAAGAATACAATTTATTATTTTAAAAGCAGAATACAAAGTTGTGAAAATTCTTTTAAGTGTTTCTTTAAAATGAATTCAAATAAAAATTATTCTTTAGATAAGTTGGGAAATATTTTAGAATTATGAAAAGTTGACAATGAAAATTAAAGTTAAATCAAATTCATTAATTTTTTTTTTATAGAAGAATAAGATCGAAGTGTTAAGTTTGTTCTAAGAAATCAAAGTCAAAATAACAACAAAGATGATGAAGTATGAGATAAAATTAAATTCTGTTCGCAAAAAATTACGCACTGGGCTATTGAAACCAAAAATTTAAGTACCAAATACCGACAACTCATACTTTTTTAGAATTTTTGAAATATAATTAATATTTAAAAAAGTTTGTGTCGCAAGTCTTTTGTTTTAAAATTCAAAACGTAGAAACTTAATAAGACGTGCAGCATTGGCACCTCTATGGTGTTTTTAGAAACGCGTTATTACTTTAGAAACGCGTTATTACTTGCATGTATGCAAAAATCATAATAAATTTTTATAAAATTTATCATTTATTCGCTATAAATTGAATTATTTAATTAGTCTAAAAATATCATTTCGATATAAATATTTTTAATTATCAAAAAATGCGCAAAATTCATACAATGTATTTCCAATAAGTTCATTATACTTTTTGATTTGATTTTAAAATTAAAAACATTTTTTTTTTAAATTTTTTTATTGCATTAAGAAATTAAATACGTAAACTTTTCAATTAAATTGACCATTAAAATATTTTTTATTATAATAGTATGGTAATTATAATTTCTACTTTCTCTTCATATAAATATAATGAAAATATTTTTAAAAAATTTTACATTATTTCTGAAAATTATTACAATTTTGCTTATAAAAAAAAAGAAATTTGTAATTTTATTTTTTTTTAATTTCTTTATTTCTTATAAAATAATATTGATAATAGACTTAAATTTCATTCAATCACATATTGATTTTTTTTTTATGTCGAAAAGTAATATATATTTTTTTTAACTATTTTAATTTTCATTGAAAATTTTTTCTTTAACTCGTGGTTCATATAACATTACACAAAAATTATTTATGCGCTAAACTTTTAAATACTGACAGATTTAATGATTTTTAATTTTAAATTGTAATATTTGTACTTATTTGAGCTGTGTTTAAAAAATAAAATTAAAAAATAATTCATTCCGATTCCAAGCAATTAGTTTTATCTTTAAAGAATTTTCCAAGAAGAAAACGAAATTTTGCAACAAAGGTCAAGGTTGATATAATTCAATCAATTTAATAATCGACAATTGTACTTAAACTTTCGTTAAAAATGTCTAGTTAATACAAAAAATATTTGAAAAATTTCTGACGTTTTTGTATGTATGAGAAGGAATTTTTTTTTGTTCATAAAATTTATAAAATAACTCTTATTAAAAAAACAAAAAAGAAGTAATTATACATTTTATCGTTATTGCATATTAAGGGTACTAATTAGAGTGTAAAAATAATAATAAATTTTCTAGAAATAAATTTTTTTTTTACATATTGATAATGAAAAGAAATTTGAATAATTTTTAATTAATTAATTATTAGAAGAAAAATTTAATTTATATTTTTTTTTAAATTATGTTAATTTTAATTTTTCGATTTCATGTTGTGTGAATTTCATAACTTACCATCAATTTCTGTTCTAGTTCCACGAATTTGTTCATTGACATATTTACTTGATCGCGGAACATTTAAAGCTTGACGAATTCCAACAGACGTTTGATCCAAGTGACCGGGACCACTTTTAGGTACATGTGAATTGCAATAAACCTGAAAATTGGAAAATTTTAATTTAAGTATGAGATAGTAATCAGTTGATAATTAACAGATTTTATTATTTCCATTTTACCTCTTTGTCATCATGTTTATGTTGATTATTATAATATGTTTTTAATGTTAGTTTAGTTCCACAATGAACACATTTAAAGCAACCTGAATGAAAAAATGTAAAATCTTTAAGTGGTCCCACTCGATCAACCTGATAGACAATTTCATTGCAACGTAAGCAAGTTGATTCATAAAAATTCGGTCGATACATTTTGATTTTTTTTTTTGATTTTTTATTAGTTCGTTATATTAGCAGTATTTCATTTATTTATTATTCTAATTTATTTATTTAATTTTCACGTGATTAATTATAGTTTAAAATTAACTTAAAAAACTAAATTTTTGGTAACCGTATATATGTGTGTACTAACTTTATTTTGATTAATTTATTTTTTATATAACTTTCATTTAAATATACCGCCAAATTTATTACGTTTTCTATTGGCGCTAAATTATTTTTATTTACAATTTTTTTATTTATTTTTATTGAATTATGTTTTTTAATTTAACACTATTGTTAATTTGATAAAAACAAATCATTAAACTTATGTAGACATCTAAAATATTTATATTGTGGAGGTTGATTTTCATTTAATTAAAAATCCATATTTTTTTTTCTGAAAAGAGAGAAAATGAATAAGTATTGAAAATTAGTAAATTGGAGCGACAAAATAATACTACCTAAATATAATTATTAAAATGTCAAAATTATATGACGTAATGTATAATAAATTTATATTAAAGCACATCTACGTATAGTCGTATAATGATTAAATAAAATTAATTGGTAAGAATTCTGCTAAAAGAAGCTTTTATTTTAATTTTTTTAAAATACAGATTTTTATGAGAAAACTGTATAATTTTCAACAAATATCTTGAAATAAAATGACTAAAAAATAGGGTACTGAATAAGTTAACAGCATAAATTGAATACATGGAAAATATTTTGAAGTTATACATGAAAAGAGCATAATATTCTTTTTATAAATTAAATGCTACGTCAACTGATTTCTGCTAGAATTTTTGTCCTTCCTTCCATTATGCTATATCTACTTTATGAGTAAAGTTCTTCAATGTTTACCAACAACAAGGTTGAGCTATCGGAATTATGACATTCTGTATTTTGTAAAACATAAATAATTTAACAAAATTGCAGGTATTATTTTTAATATTTGAAATGTTATAAAACACTTTGGAATAATTAGTATTGCATTGATTACCAAAACAAATTTCTCTTATTTTTAATTTTTGGTATAACTAGACAAAAAATTCAAAACGCTTAAAGACATCATTGATACTTCATTAAAATTAATATTATGAAAATTACTGTAATCACTACTATCTATAATTTTGAATTTGAAAGCTTAAATAATTTTTAGAAGTGATTGATAAGTTAATGTTGTGATCTCATCATTTCTAATTGAAAAATTTTTTTTTTATGATTTTATGTTTTCTGTTTATATTATTTCTTTTTTAATATTATTTTTTATATACAATTCCGTTTTATATAATTTCTTTTGGGCTAAGTATTACAAAATTGAATTGGGTCTAATTAGATTATAGGTGTTGTTTTTTGATTTTGTTGATTGAATAAGAATTATTAGTTATAATAAATATTTATTAAATTCGAATCAATTAAGTTTCACTTTTTTATTTTTTATTCAAAGACAATGGGCTTGTCATTCAAGATATTATTTCAAGCTTGATTCAAAAATAGTTAAGTAAAATGAAAGTATAAGCAAGTATATAATTAACATCTATTATTGATATATTATCCGCAATATTTATTAAAGATTATACTCAAAAAAATTGCCCTAAATAGGTCTGAATGTAATGACTTTATTTAGTTAACTTCACTTGGATGGACATTAAAAAAAAGTACAAAGTTTTGATCGGTCAATAGGCTGCATAATTAGAACGAAGAATTACGTAAGTACGTAATTTTAAACGATTTTCGACGGCCGGTAAAATTGTTAAATGGGCTACAAAATTTCCATTGAATTCTAAAATTAGTGTAAACACAAATTTTGTGGATCTATCAGGGTAGATTATATAGGTATAATAGGATATATAGGATGTAATAGGATATAATAGCATTTTTTTATGATAGTAATTTTAATAATTTAAGAAATGAAATAAGTATTTATTGGTTATGTTTTAATTTTTATTTATATTTCAGTGTGTTTTTGGAAGCTCATTTAATTTTAAGTGCATTTACGGCTGATTATTATATTAATTTAATTATAATATTTAATGCATAATTATATTATTTGTAATAAAATCGCAATAATATTAAATGAAATCTTTTAACAGATTTCTGAAATGCATATTAAAATAATATAATGTTAACCTAAAATGTGGTTGATGCGAAAGAAACTATTAACGCCTACCAATTTTAAAGTTTTTTTTTTTATAAAATGTTATAAATACATAATATTATTATGTTTTAATTAATGCACATAAGGTCAAAGAATCAACAAAAAAATTAATAAATAAATAAAACAATTTTATATAAGATACATACTATACCTATCTATTATATTATACCTACTAAGTTTTTTTATGAATGAAAAAGAAGTTTTTATTTACAAATGCGTAAACACCTAGAATTATGTAAATGAATTTTTTATTTATGAATTAAAAATATAAATTCTAAGAAAGTGTTAAGTTATAGATTATAATACTTTAAGTAATGAATGATTTATTAAATGTAGAGTTTATAGAACAGAAACATTTTTTCGATGAATATAATCTTATCGCACTGATGTTTAGTCGAATACTTTTCCTTTAATTAGTGTTACCCAAAATTTTTTAATCACGGTGAGTTAATAACCTAAACATTTCCCGCACAGTTATTGAAAAATTTTCACGGACTATATAATTTTAAATGCATTTTTTTTAGATTAAACAAATCAAGAATTTTCTTTAGATATTATTATGAAATTCAAGTAAATGGTTATGCGGTTAAGACTCTTTAGAAATTTATGTAATATTTTTTTTAACGTCGATGGTATTAAGCAACAAAACTTTAAATGTAATATGTTTAGCTGAGATGTATAATTAGGGTTCAATCAGTATTTAAAATCTAAATATACAATAATTCTAAAAAAAAAAATAAAATACTTAGAGGCAATTAAGAAGTTAATTTTGAAAGATTTTGATAGTGTGTAAAAATTATTCAGAAAAATGTAGGTGCGAACCACTATTCTTGAAACTCAAAATAAATTTATTAAATAAATATACATTCGCATACCTACACACATATAGTACATAAATTTTTAAATTTTTATTTTATTTTTCGGAGGCGTTTGCCATATTTCAATCGAATATTGAGCAAGAAAAAAAAAATTCTTTTTATTAAATAATCGATTTTGTTATTCAATCAACCAACTTTTAGAATTATGTAAATTTGGTTTTTGTTTTTGACAAAAAATATATATATTTTTTTTTTTTTTTTCGAAACTTTATTTGACCTAGAAAATCTAATTGGATTATATTAAGTGCAAAATAAGTTTAATTAACCTTTCAAGATTATTGAAAAGTCAAAAAAAAACAGAAACTTATTAATCTACTTTAATTAGTTTTATCTTAACTTGTTAGCAAAAAAATCATGTTTATGCAGAAATATAGATTTATGATATCTTTTATATGTGTATTTATTCAATGACGGACATGCAATAGAGTACTATTATAATCAAATAAGAATGTAATGGAAGGATGAAGAAAATTTCTAATAATTCCAGTGTTTGTATATTTACATTTCTAACGATGTTGCTGCAGAAAGACGAAAATAAATAAATTTTCTTATCTCTAAAATAGTTCTCAGGGAGAAAAATAATAAATTAATAAAACTATCATTAGATCATTTTCGAATTCCATAAATTTTTTTTTAAAATCAGAAAATAAAAAAACTTTTAATCACAAAAATAATTATTTATATTATATTTAAGTATTAAACTTGATTTTTTTATGCTATTTTTAAGCATATTTTATTTCAAACATACTAATTAGAAAAAAAAATGTTTAAGTCTTATTTATTCTTTAGAGCTTTATTAACAAAAATGATGTAATATTCTATCAATAATATAAATTTTAATTTTTATAGAATTAACATTTTCTTGAACTTGTGTGCTGTTGACATCAAGTATTAGAGTTTTGAATGGAAGCCCTCGAAAATTGATTTCTTGAAGAGAAAAAAAACACACTCACACAATAGCTATTATGTTTGGAATTTATATAAATTTAATAACAAGTTTTAAACCAAAATCCCTTGAAAATTTAGCAATAGTTTTTATACAACAAATTATATAATTGAATTAAAGAAAATGTTTCGCATGAGTTGATATTATTTTCTTAAAATTTGTAATCTGTTATGGCGTGTTAGGCGAAAATTTTCAATTTGTCAAGTTAATTTTAATATGCAAATATTTTTTTATTAATTTCATATACTTAAACATTGTATTCATTGTTTACATTGTGGTTCCAAAAATCATCATATATAGTTAAAAGTATAGCAATGACTTGAAATGCTTTCATGCTACAGTCATCATAAAGTATTTGAAACGAAGTAAAGTGTCAATAGGAAAATCTTTTTAAAGATATTCTTAAAAAATTTAAAAACTTACTTTACAATGATTAATTTTAGAAATCACAATAGTACCTATATTTTTTCAGGTTAATATGCTTTGAATTTGTAAAATTCTGAATAAAAAATTCTTGCAAAAATTATAAAATAGCTTTTGTTTATTATTAATTTTTGTTTTCCCAGACTTTTTTTTCACCAGGGTACTAGAAAATTAAAAAAAAAAAAGTTCGTGTCTTATGTCTTTCGTTTTTCTTACTTTTTTTTTTACATTCATTTTCCTAAATTTTTATTTAATACTGAGAGTAATGTTAGTTCTTATTTACAAACCTGATTTAATTTTCTTCATTTAATTACTTAATAAAGAAAAAAAAATGTTCAACCTATATTCCCATATGATTTTTTTTTTATTCATTCTTTCAATGAACTGATAATGGTATAAATAAAAAAAGAAAAAAAATTAAAAAAAAAAAAAGTAGTTCCAATAATAAAATGGAAAACTAGTGCACCACCTTAATGAATAATGTGCAAAAAAAAAAATTTTTTTTTTAAAAATAAAATAAGAATTATATTCATTATTACTATCAGCATAAAAATACAAAGTATAAAACACACACACACATAAGTTTAATTCTTAAAATAGTGTGGGTTGTTATTATTCAGCTTTGTATGATCATTTTTTATTGAATGAAAATTTGTACAAATTTTTAAACGTTTTTATAATAATCAATGATGAATGAAAAACTTTACAATGTAAGAGCGATAATATTCAATGACATTACTATGACTAACCAAAGTTTTACGTGTAAGCTATAATGTCATTTCGTTTTGTTCGAAAAAAGAAAGTAATATTTAAAAATTGCAAATAATAATTATATTTTTATTATTATTCAGAGAAAAATTGGCTGCAAATATTTTTTTGTATAACTATGTGTGCAGTAAATATTTTATTTATTTGGGTATAACAAGTTAAAGTCTATGTTAATAAGAAAAAATTACAAGCTCATCGTTATAAAAATTATAATGAGTAACTATACTTTAATGATTTTTTTTATTATGCTGTTTTGTTTTAAATAAATTGAGGAATTTACTTTTTTTTTTAAATCAAAGTTATTTAATCAAAATTATTAACATTAATCAAACTATTACATTCTATATATTAGATAAAATAAGTTAACATTATAATTTAACAAAAATGCGGGAAATTTATG
Organism: Hybos culiciformis; assembly: GCA_964007475.1. Lineage (NCBI taxonomy): Eukaryota > Metazoa > Arthropoda > Insecta > Diptera > Hybotidae > Hybos > Hybos culiciformis. Next base: position 67,716,979 of record OZ023274.1, on the reverse strand, counting down.
TACTTAATGCTGGATTTAAGAACATTTTAAAAGTGGATTGGAATTTTATTTTTTAGAGTTCAACTAATAAAATAATATCCTATCATGTAATCACGTTTTCAAGATAATTTCCAAAAGTAAATATTATGTTTGTTTTTAATGTATTCAGTAATTCAGCAACTTTAAATCGGAATTTCTCTTTCATTGAGATATTTTTCAATATTGTAATATGTATCTTGTATGTAACCTACTGAAATCATATTCTAGAATATAATATATGAGTAACTACTACATATACCACATACAAGAATGTGCAATTTTATTTTATTATTATTTATAGTATTAGTATAGTGTGTTTATTTTTGAATGGAATGTAGGTAAAATAATAAAAAAAAAAAAAACAAGATTAATGGTGAACTTTTTCTTCTCATTTTATGCTTTCAGCATTTTTTTTTTTTTAATGAAAATAAAAGAAAATAAAGTTCTGAAATATATATAAATTATTCAAAAATTTATTGATGAGATTTTTTTCATTTCGAATATTTTTATTCAAAAAAAAGTCAATTGTTTTGATATTAGGTTTTTCATAGCGAGTATTTTAAGTTTTATTTCAGAACAATAATTTCAATAATGTTAAATATATTTTGATTTTCAGGGTCATTTCTTAACGAGAATAATATTATACTGCTGGGATATTAATAAAATATGTATATAAAAAGATTTTGTGACATAACTAATTTATAATTAGCTAATGTTTTCTTTATCATGTTTTGTACAAAATATTGATTTGATATATTGGTTTACAAACTATTAGTTCGACGGAATTGCTTAAAAATTATAAAATAAAACTAGATTCTCTATATTAGTATATACAAATTTTCAATAACAATCCACAATTCGGTTCCTGAAATTTTGAAAATTTTTTAAAACTTTGACTTCGAACTTCTTTATTTTTTTTAAAATTGGTATATTCAATTTTCAAGCAAATTCATCATTTATGTACATAATTAACTTTATGTAATTAATCTTGTTTGTAATTAAGTTTATTGTAATTTGCATTTAATAACATCCGGATATTTAGTTTTTGATTAGAATTGCATTATGTAAACTAAAGAAAATTTAAATTTATGACAGAGTAAATAAAAAAGAATATTTAAAGTTAAGTCATTCTAAAAAAAAAAAAAACTGTACGTGAACTAAAATAATAACTTGAATACTAAAAAAATAATTTTTATTTCAGCTTATTGCAAAATTGTGTGCTTTTTTTTAATTGCAAACATTTTAATGATCTATTATAATTTAGATTATATCATTTTGTATTAAATGATAAATGAATAATATTTATATATAAAATGTTGTAGGTATTTTTCTATGTTAATTGTAAGCAAAATTCATTTAACTCAATCTACTTCAGGGTCTTAGCAGGATGCAAAATAAATGAAATATCAGAGAAAAAATTTATTTTAAATAAATTCTATAACAAAAATAAAATAATCTTTAGAAAACTCACTCATTATGATTTATAGATTTTCATAAAATTATCAAGAATTAATAGATTTTAAATTTATTTAGACTTTCTATGTTAGACTTTACAAAGAAAGATCGTAAACACGATAAATATAATTTAAAATTTCATTAAGAGAGTTAAATTAAACATTCTTATAGTGTAAGAAATTTTATGATGCGTAAAAGTAAATCATAAATAGCAAATTCATATTTTATTTTTGTGTTTGAAAAGGAAATTCTTAAGGAACGAGTTTTATAAAAATAATATTTTAATAACTTTGCCCAAAAATACATTTTAACAACAATTTAGATTAAATTGATATGGTGGATATCAAACAAATATTATATTCAAAATTATTTATTTCATTAATTAATATTATATTTTGGATTATGTTTTGCTATTTTGTTATAGTTATATTGCTGTGAATCAGTGCTACTATGAGCAGACAATTTTTCGTGAGAATTTTTTTTATTAAAAGACGAGTGAAAGGATTTTTATGATTTATTTTTAATTATGAAATTTATTATTAGGTTGTTTCACCAGTTTTGAAGTAATTAGTTAACATTCGAAATTAAAAATTAAAAAAAAAAAAAAAAAATTGCAATTAAACAAGTTTTTTTTTTAAAGAAGAAAGCTTTAATTTTATTTTAAAATAAAATATCCAGGAAAAGTGAAAAATTTTGTATTGCAAAATTGGTTTTAATAAAATTTTTGTATATAACAAAATAATTTGTTACATATAGTATGTTTCACTATATATACTTGAGAGTATTTTTCTGTAAATCACTATTTGCAGCCTATTAGGACAAACGATTATTTTTATTGCGTAATGTGAAAATTGAATTTAAAGTGAAAAATAAGCCTGGTAATTTTCATCGAATCCAATATTACGTTTCGAAAAAGTATTTACGATAATGCAGTTTCTTGGCCATAATAAAATAAAATATGTTTACTACTTAACACTAGAATTTATTACTAAATTTCTCTCAATACCGAAACATCATAAATTAACTATAACGAAGTTAAGCAACAAATTATAGTCTATATTTCAATGATTTTTTTTTATAATTATTTTTGTACGTTTAAAATTCTTTTAAATACTTGAAAAAATATTAAAATTTATGTTATTAGTTTGCATTAAAAAAAATAATTTAACCTTTTGAAGTAAAATCAAGATAAAAAAGAATTAACAAAATATTAAATTATTGGTTAAAAAGTACATATTTTATAAATAAGATATTGTTGTTATAACCACAAAGCATGCTGATCAACATAAATTTAACAACTATATATATAACTGTAAGATAGTAAATAATTTGGACAACTAACATCTAGTTAACAAGTAAATATAACATTTTGGAAGTTGAAGATAAAATAATAAAATGTTATTTATTTAATGATTCAATAATATTTAAATATTTCGGACTCTCGATATTATTTGCAAGTTTGAGAAATGGAAACTCAAAACTTAGGCAAAATTAATATTTCATCAAATTCCATATAATTCAACATTCAACAAATAAAAGCTATCAAATGAAAATTTCATAGACTAATGATTTTTAGTACAACATAATATTTAAAAGTATGTTTTTTTTTTTCGTTTTTTTATTGTTTGTTTCTGTAAGATAGAAAAATAGTATATTTTCTGTGTTTGTTCATAATGCGATTATATATCTTTTGTTTAATACATTTTGATGTGTGGTCAAAGTTCCTAATAAAAGATGTTTTAACGACTAAACTTATGACTATTAAATTACCTTTTTTTTTTTTAAAAACGAATAACAAGAAAATACTTAAATGTAAAGATATTTACGTCAGACAAAATAATCTCATTAGGAACTATTATGACCCCTTAGTTGGAATATCATAGAAATGGAAAAATATATAGCTGTATGTTAAATTAGAAAAAATGAGACAACATGAATTTTATTGATCTAAATATATTTTAAATTTTATTGAACATAAAATTTTCTTAACATTTACTTTAAAAATCAAAGATAAAAAAATAAAGAAGTTTCTGTCCTAAGTCTTTTGTTTTTTATTCTCTTTTAAGAAAAAGTAATGCTGATTTACTATCGGTTTTCTAATAATATAATTTTGACAAATTAATAATTTTTCATATTTTTTTTTTTATTTATAATTTGAATATAAAATTATACTTACTGAATTTTTCCTAATTTCAATTTAACTAAATATATATTATATTCAATTTACTAAAGAAAAAAGTTGAAGTTGCGTGTTTGAAAGAATTAATCTTATTTTGTATGATTATTATTATTATTATTATTATTATTATTTGTAATCAACAGGTTTCACTTTAACTACTTTTTTGGAAAATTAGAAAAATAATATTTCTACTTTTTTTCTTTTTTTTTTTTTCTTTTAAGTTAAACCACTTTAACTTAAATTTATTTTTAAAATTATATGTATTTATATTTATATTAATTTATTTATTTAATATAATTTTTCCTATATTAAAACTTTTGATTTTTTTTTATTGAATTTTGTGTGGGCTTAAAAATGAAGTAAAAAAAAAAAACTAAAATATTTATATTTTGCTTAATAACAAAAATTTAAGTATAATTTTTTTTCGAAGATTTTTTACCAATTTATTACCAATATGCGAAAAAAAAAAAAAATTATTTTATAGAAAAAAAATAATAACAAGATTTTTCAATATATACCTACATACTTCAAAAAAAAATTCACAAAATTCCTTTTTTGGTGATTTAAGAAGAAAAAAAATATATAAAATATAATGAGAAACAAAAATAAAAAAAAATTATCATTACATAGATCTGAACTTTATATTTTTTTTTGAGGTCATTTCTTTTATTAAGACCATAAGAAAACTTTTAATTTTCAGTTTCTTTATTTTTTGTGTTAAAAAAAAAAAAAACTAAAAGAAATAAAAAGAAAATTTATTTTTTCAATAAAAAAATTACTAAAGACAACGAAAATTGTTATTAAAGTACAGGGCATTTGATATTAATTTTCATAGGGTTTTATTATTATTATTTTTTTTGGGCTCTTTAGTATTATTATTTTAATTTCTTTTAATAATTTATTGTTTTTTTTTAAAGAACAATTCCACAATAAACAAAAAATCCCTTTCCCTAGAACTCTTTGCACCAATGAGAAATTTTGTGTCCCAATCTAAAAATAACTAGTTTTTTAATCACCTCACAAAGTGACATAATGCTAATGGATCTTTTGTCGCATTATTCGAAGCAAATTTCAAAAGAAGGGTAAAGTCAAGGATAAGAAAATGAATAGTTTTTATATTAAAATAAATTACGAAATATTTTTTCCTTCAATAACAGTCAGATTTATTTCAATTTTATGACTTAAGTCTTTTGTTTTTTTCTTTTCATGAAGAATAATTGGCATTAAGTTCAATATGTGTTTATTTATTTTTTTTTCAATAATGACATAAAATTATGAAATTGAAGCTATGTTTAACAACAGATTATCATAAATATATCACTAATGTTTGTATTTAATTTTTGCCATTTTTTTTTAAATTCAGAAATAAGAATTTTTCCTACTGCTAAACCATTAACAATGTGTATTAAAAAACACTCTGTAATTGGTTTCTTCTGAGCAAACTTTCTTCTTTCTGTGCTGGTGTTCGTGACTTTTTTTTTATTACTTAAAAAAAAAATATTTAGCCATTCAAGATTTTTTTTTTTTTAAATTTTTGTTATTTCATTTTTTTGTTTTGTAAGAAATTTTATTCGGACTTGAGAAATATTTTCCTTTTATTTTTTAGGCAAAAATTTTTGTTTAAGTTTATTGAAGAAAATTTCTTTCATTGTATTTGTTTGGCACCAATACCTTTATGGAAAAAAAATAGAATTTTTATGATTTTTTTAGTAAAAATCTATTTTAAATTTTTTAATATTTATTTGTATAATTTTATTTAATTTATTTTTATTCCATTCAAGTAAATTTAAATATTTTTATTTTATTATTATTATTATTTTTTCTTGAATAAATTTTGCAATATTTTTTTAAACTATTTTTTATTTTTTCACTTAAGAATAATATTGCGTCGCGAATAAAATAATCCGTAATTATTATGTCAATTCAATATGATCTCAAGCGCGAAACTGAAGTTTTATAAATTCAAGTAAACGGAGTAATACCTGTTTAGATTTGAAATAGTATTAAATGAAAATCTCTTTAGTTAGGGGAAAATAAAAAAATAATGCTGAATTTAATTCAATTATAGTAAGATTTATTTTGATGAGAGATATTGTATATGTTTACTACTCTTAGAATGAAGAAATTTAATGCATCGATAAATACACACCTGTTAAAAAAAACACTCTAAAAAAAATAAAGTTTATTATATTAATGGTTTATCATAAAATATGATATTTAGTCTGCAAAAGAGTATTTAACAAATAATAAATAAAAATTCTTAAAAATTTTAGTTTTCTTTCAGAAATAAAAGCTTTAAAAAGATTGTTGTAATTAAACTTTTCCTATATTTATTTTTTATTATTTGACAGTTCAATAACAAAATAAATTTCTTTTTTAGACCGTTTTCCAACAAAGATTTAAAAAACGGTCTTTATGTTTTCATTCAATGTCTGTCTGTTCAACACTAAAATGCTTATAATTAATAAACCATTCTCTTTTTTTTTATCCTTTGAAATATGAGAAATTTCATTTCACTTTCACCACTCTCAAAGTATGAGATTCTAAGGTTCCGGGCTTTGAAGTTAAAAGATCTCAAATAGTCAAGAGGCTAAATTATTTACATATATAAATTTAAATTTTTTTTTTAATGGATTCTAATGTATAGTTTTCTTAGGATTCAGCAAAGAGGCTAAAAACGTATTTAGATGAAAAATTGTAAATGAGTACATGTCGATTAAACGAACATAAAAAAAAATTGTTTAGTTTTCGATTGTGACCAAACAAAACCTTAATCAAAAACAGATACCATACATCATTAATGAGATACTATATGACATGCTGTACGAGATACCATACGAGCTACTATATGAGATGCTATATGAAATTCTATTTTAGATATTACATAATACTGTTAATTATAATTTTCGTAAATATATTTTATTTAAAATCATGTATAACTATTACAGAAGTACTTATAATTTTTGATTTATAAATATAACATTAATCTTCAAGAATCCTGGATTGAAGATGGAAAATCAAAATTAAGTTAAAGATGACTGTTTCATGACATGGCTACGGCTGATCAGCGAAAGCGGGAACATATTTTTTTTTCCAAAAAGACAAAATTATTCCAACTGAAAATAGTTTTCAACTTATTGCTTTTTTTTTTACTTGAAATAACCTATAATTTTACTATGTTGTAGATGTAGATCATACAATACAAATTCAAATCAATTCTGAAAGTAATTTCTGATGCTTTGGAAGCATCATAAATCAGTTTATGGGTTTGATTGATTGGCAGGTTGAGAAAACTTCTTTTAATGAATTTTGTTTTCAAAAACAATGATATTTTATCAACAACAATAATTCTTTAGGTTTTAAGCATTTTTTATGAGAACTTATTGAATCATTCTGCAAAAAAAACGTATTCATTCAGTATAATAAATTTTTTTTGGAATTTTAAATTTTATATAATTATTTGTAAATGCCTCAGGTTATGCAATAAAATAAAATTTGTTTTCTGTAAATTTATTAACTCGATATGTATTAATAAGTTTCTTTTATATGAAACATAATTATTTTTGTATTGCTCTCAAATGAATTTGCCTAAAAGTATTAAATAAAATTAAATGGTATTCAAAATTATTTGTTTAGATTCTTAACTTTTTTAAAACAACATGTGGCTTTGACACAACTTGCACAACTTGTTGCAAGGACATTTTGTTTTCTCTTAATGTTTGTAGTTAGATATTTGTCGCAATATAACAATCTGATACGAATTGAAAATTCTTCAGTAGATTTAGGTGTGATGAACGAAAAATTAATATGCTTAATTTAAAATTTATTAACAATTTTAATGCCTTTTTGAAACTTTGTAATTCAGTAGTGAATTTATTTTGTACAGACTATTTATTTTATGTAGGCATTATATTAATTTTTAAGGTAATAAAAGAACTGAATTTATTAATTTAAATTTAGAAAATTATATGCCCAGACTTAATATTCTGAAAGTTTTATACCACAGTTTCATAGTAATATCTAGGCAGTATAACTGTATTAACCATGCTTCCAAATGCTACGAAAAATTTTATTTTTAAATGAAATAATATTTAATAATTTATTAGAATTTATTTATTTATTTATGTATTTCTAACAGTTTTTTTTTTTAAATTTAATTATAATATTATATAATTTTGTAAATAATCTAATAAACCTAAGTAATTATAAAATTATTGTAAAATAAAAAATAAATTGAAATATGATTTATATTATAATGTAACTACCTGTAAACTTTACTTAAATACATAATATATTTTAATTGTATAATTTTATAAAATAATTTCCTTTTTTTTTCGTATTTATTGACTATATTTTTATTATATTTTAGAATTTAAAAATATACATTAATTCGTTATTTTTTTTTTATTATCTGATCATTGAGAAAAATATATAGAAACATTTTTAAAATTATTTTAATATTTCAGATAAAATAAGTTAATTTTTGATTATTATAATATTTTTTATTCTAATTTTAGTAGTTTCAGTTGATAATATATAAAGAGACAATAATGGATTGTTTTTATTTAATTTAAAGCTAATAATTAGGCAATATTTATATCAGTTAAAGGAATATTTTTTTATTTTTTTTTTAATTAATAAGTTTAATAATTTTTGACTTTCATAACTTTGTACCTAGTCATCAGAATGTGAATCGGAAGTCATTTAAAGATTTGATTTAATGTTTTGAAGTGAATAATTGAAATAGAATTTATAGAGAAAAAATATTTTAATATTTATTTGCATTTCGTTTCGTGATAAATGATGTTAATTTCCTAAATATTTGTAATAAATTGAAAAAAAAAATTAAAATAAATGAAGATATATTAAATATTTTTCTACGTTCTTATAGGAACTCAATTAAAAGATTTTTTGCTTTTGGGTGCATAATTTATATATTTCATCCTACACTATAATTTCAAGCTAATCCGTGTTTATATAAAATTAAACTTTAAATATAATCTATTTTAAGTTCACAATTGGTTTCATAAAAATCATAGTCAATAATGTAAAGCTCTTTTAATGAACATTAAGTGAATCAAAGTCCAAATTGATAAAAAATTACTAATAAAATATTTATTTATATAATTATTTATGATGTAAATTTTATTTTTTATCTAAACTTTGAATTTCAATTGTATTACATTAATTCACATTTACTGGAAACTATTATCACTTTTTTACAATTTTAATTAATAAAACATTTGTAGTTGAGTTATTATAAGCTATAAGAATTGATCTGGATTATGATACAATCTTTTTAATAACTACTGTATTTTATTTAATTCATTTTTTTTTTTAAATGAAAATTGTATAAAATATTCTATTAGAACGTTTTATTAATTATATTTAAGCGCTATAACAATTAGTACAATTTCAAATAGAAATATCGAAAAAATTAATAATTCTAACACATTTTAAAAAGTATAAGTTGATAAAAAAAAAATTATATTAAGAAATATTTTTGGCCAGTATAGAAAAAAAAAAATTGAAAATATAAAAATTAATCGGTTTCAGTCTAATTTTATTATGTTAGAAATAATGTGAATACAAGTAGTATAAAGTTCTACAGGTACATAAATGTTGTAGATTTAATATCATTTTCTTTTTTTTTTGTGCATTGCGAGTTCCGAATTTTCAACAAAATTAAATAAAATTTATTAGATATTATGAAAATGTCAATAAAACATTTAAAAATATCTAACATTGTTGAACTAGAGCAATTTTTTGTGAGAAATTATTTCAGGTTCAAAGTTAATTTATAAGAAAACCTATACATATATATATATATATATATACATATATGTAAAGAAAACATTATGAATGAAGATTGAATCTCAAATTCTGAATCATAAATTATATATTCCATTGGGCATTTGAATCAATTAAATATCATTCCGCATAACTATTTATATAAATAAATTATTTATTATTAACTATAAATAAATTACTTAAAAATTATATATTTGCACATAACATACATGAACATTTATGTCTTTTACTGTAAAAACACAAATAAAAATATGATAAAAAAAATGAAAAAGAAACAACATAAAAATTATAAAACATAATATTCAATTTAGTGGAAGACTAAAATAAAATCATTAAATTTTCATATCTTATATAAAAAATGTTTAAAATAAATAAATTTTATTAATTGAATATACAATTTTCTGAAGGATCATTCACGTTATTTTTTTAAAGGTTTATTTATTTTCAATCTTCTGTGTTATATGCATAAACAATATTTGAATTGAAAAAAAAAAAGCACTAACCACATACATAAATTATTAGTTATTATTATTAATAATTTTTTTTTTTTTAAATAAAAATGTGTAAATAAATAATAATGATGGGAAATTTATATTATTTACGGACGAGTACGACCATTGGTTGCGTTTTGTTGTTGAATTGTATCTTGCGTTGTCTGTGGCAAATATGTTTGTTGCTTCCTTATTTGATTTTTATCAAATAAATCTGACACAAATTGACTCTAAAATAAAAATAAAATGGTAATTAATTTTAATATGTAATATGTAGATAGGTTCAGATTTTAATTTAATCTGCCTGCACAAGTAGGATTCTATTTTATTTTAATGATGCCATAATCATTTAAATAAGATATTAAAATTAAAACATTAAATACGAAATTTATTCCCGAATATAAGTGTTGCCATAAAATAGCTTGACTTCAAATGCAGAGGAGAATTTATATTTAATTTAGATTGTTTATGTACATTTTTTTTAGATTTCAATAGGCTTACTAAATATTAAGAATTATTTTTAAAATTTTTCTGAATCATTGTCTTATTAAAAAGCTGAAAATACTGGTCTATTATTATATACCTTATAAAAACAAAAACCTTTAAAATATGTTTTGTGAGAAGTATAAATCAGGTGAAACACATATATCGAAGTTATATATATGAACAATAATTTTGTAAAACAATGTGTTGGAACTTATTACGTACAGTAATTAATTATTTATTTAACTTAGCTGTGGAAGTCGTAATTATTAAATTATGTAATTCGATAATAAAAATTATATTTTTATGAACATGAACAAGGATAAAAACATTTTCTGCCATTTAAAATTGAATTGAAATTAAATTATTGAAATTATACATTTTAGATAACAATAATTTCTATATTTTTATTATAATTCTTATTTTTTATTTCTAGAATTTCAATCGAGAATATAGACTTTGTTGCACGGTGTATTATTAGTCTGATTAATATAAAAAATGCATCAATTTAATAATTGTTTATACATTGTAATTACTAAAATTATAGAAATTATTTCTTCTTAGTTAAGAGAATTCTTTAAGTTTAATGGGAGTCAGTAAGTAAAGTTTGAATAATGATGCAATTAGGAAATTTTATGAAGATTTTTAACGTAAATTAATAGTGTTGCATTGCCAATTACTTTAACTGAAATAAAAATATTTGAATGCGATATCAGTGACTAATTTTTTAAATTTTTGTTCCAAATAATTTCTTTATATGGTTAAAAAATTGAGTTCATAAATTAAAGATGTTGTTTTTAGTTAATTTTGAAATATATTAATAATAAAGTTTTACCGGATTATTATTAGCCGAAATTTTAAAACCTAATAATTTTCTTTTAAATAAATTTCTTTTTACAATGATGAATTCTTATAAAATTCTTTTAATTTAATTTTACTTACCACTAAAACAGCTGCTGTAGCACCAATTAATCCTCCAACCAAAACATCTGACCAGTGATGTTTATAATTTGAAATTCGACTTAAACCTGTAAACCATGTTATCGCAATTAATGTAAATTGCATAAAGTGCTTCAATAATTTACTTCCTTGCCATTGCATTCGTGATTGTAAATATATCTAGAAATTTACAAAAAAAAAATTATACATATGGGTTTAATAAATTATCTTCGATTATATTATGAGAATATTTGGTTACCAAAAAAGAGAACAAACCAAAAATTATCATTCTAAAAAAATATCAAAAAAAGGAGTACCAGAGTATGAAATTAAAATTATATTTTAAGTAATGATTTTCTATGATGGCAAAAACAATTTGTTTTAACATGAAAAAAGAACATAAAATCGAAAAAAAAAATTACTAAAACTTGTCAAAATAGTGAGAAAGATAAAATGTACAAAAGTTCTCAGCGACACCATCGATCTGAATAAGATGAGCATTTTTAACTTAGGTATTACATCATTCCAATTAATTTATACTATAAATTAGCAAAAAAAAATTGTTTCTTAGGTCATCAAATCATTATAATGCATATACTATCGTGCTTAAGCTTCAATAAATTAAAGACGTGAATAATATTATCTTAAAACTTAAAAAAATCAGAAATATGACAAATAAATTATAATTTATTTAATTAATTTTTTTGCAACTGCAAGTTAAAAAATCTGCCATTTGGTCCTAATTAAAAAAAAACTTTACGCTAAATAAAATATCTCAAAAAATATAATTTATACGAAATCAGCGAAATGTGATTAAAATAAATAAATAAATAATGAATGAATCTCTGAATGATATCAGAGAAAAAAAATATTTATGTGAATGGACCAAAAATAAGAAGAGATTTAATGCATATATATCGACAAATAATGAAATATGATTCTTTGTTTTATTTTGTTTTCAAGTGGCATTTCATTGCAAATTTTTATAATTTTTTAAGACTAACCAAAATATAAATAAATAATCATTAATAAAATAGATAAACATTAAATATATTTATGCGCAAGAACCTACCGCACAATAAACCATTGCAAATGCTGAAAAACTAGAATGTCCACTTGGAAATGAGAGACGCATTTCCTTTAACATTCTTTCTGTTGAATTTCCACCTGTACACTCAAAATGCTCAATATATTTATTAATATTTACAATATCCGTACATGTTGATCCATCTAATATTCGTGGCTGGCACACCTAAAAAGAAAATAAAAAAAAATTGTTTTTTATATTAATAATTATTCATTTAATTATTATTATAATTTTTTTTTTTTTTTAATAAAAATTATAATTACTAAGAAGCCTGATGTAATGTGTTGATAATTAAAAACAACATATTTAAATTTTACTTCAGTTTTTTATTGGGATGAGAATGAATAGTTAAATGTGTTATTATTATATATTATTCCCAAACTAGTAAATATTATTTTATCTAATTAAGATATTTTTATTTTGTCAAAATCTCAAAGTGTGATTACATATTTAATAGTATATTTAATTTAATAATATCAGAAATAATAATTTATGTATGATGCGATGTCGCATTGGAGACACAAAGTTGTTTTGAATTTTGTATGAAAAAAATTGATGAACTTGTTTCATTTCATTTTGTGTGATATAACAACAAATCAATGATGTCAATGGGTAATTGAATTTATATAAGTATTAAAAACAAAAAAAAAATAATACATTCAACAACAAGTTTGATATTTATAAGTCAATTGAAATAAAAAATTAAAAAAAAATCTCTTTGACATCTCATACTTATCACTGATAGCGTACATGAATTTCTTCTCCTTTTTGTGTTTTTATTTAATTCCTATTTATCAGCAACGATAAAATTTTGTTATTAACTAGGTAAAATTTCAATTAAAGAAGTTAACGTAAAAAGTAATTTCTTGAACCGTGAATTATCATTTATTTGATTTAATGGCAATTTTATTGTGTTTTATTGCTTCACTAACATATTTTATGAAGAAAATATATTAAATTTTAGGTTTACTCAAAATGAAAGCTCAATTTTCCTCAAAACATTTTATTAATTTCGGCAAATAGATTTTTAGTATTAAGGATGATCCGTAAAAAGAATAATAAGTACAAATTTTATTCCAAAAATTATTTTCTTATGATGTTCTAACTCGATAAAATATTTCCCAATTATATTGACACTTTATTTATTATTTATTTATAATTCTTAGAAGCTACAAGTTTCTAAAATTTTACCTCCTGTAATCAGTATATTCAACTTAATATTCTTATCTCTTGTCTGACATCTAAATAAAAATATCGATTAATATATAATGCAAGTTAAATAACAATAAATTAAAAAAATTATTTATCATTTTTAAACTACCTGCTGCCTTATGTTGAAAGCAGTTTTTCAGGTAGCATACTGAATTGGCAACATAAAAATCAAAAATTAACAATAGAAAGATTTGCAGAATAAAAAAAAAATCTTTACAACAACGTTAACATCTAAATTATCTGTCTAATTGATTACTTTATTATAATTAATTTATTCTAAGGCGAAGTTTGGTGGTTTTTGATAAATAATGTCTGTTATTAGCGAAAGCTGTAGATTGTAAATTCATATGTACCTTCATCAACTTGTCAACATCTTTATTTCTATGTTTCATATGTTTGGTACATTTTTTTTTTTTTAATATTTTTAAATATTAAAATTTTTATTTTTATTCTTAGTTTTTCTTATTTTAAAAATTATTCCAATGAATAAATAGAAAATATCACTGCTCTAGAGAGTATAGTGTAGTGTTGCTAATTGCTTTTAAGACAAAGCTGTAAGTTGTAGCAATTTAGTTTTGAAATTGAAGTTATTATTAATGTTTGGTTGAAATAAAAATTAATAATGATAATATCTAACTAACTAAAGCTAACTATCCATAAATTTTAAAAATTTATAAGAAAATTATTATATTTTAACTTTAATAACCGTTTCTTCGCCCTCGCACTATTTTACCATGAGATATTTTGTAATAAATTTCAATATCTTTTGAAGAATTTTTATGCTCACAGTCATAAAAAATTTATAAAATTAAATAATATTGTAACCAAAAAAAATATTTTATTATGAATTATAGTTTTTATTTTTTTTACACCAAATGAATATATATATAAAAATAAGTATATATAAATTTTATATTGAGCGCTAAGTACATGAATAATAATAAAATAATTGAGACATTCAATTACAAGAAATTTGCTCATTTACTTTTGCATATAGTTATTACAGGGAAAATTTATTATTTCATAAGGTCATTTTCTTTTCTTGTTTTTTTTTTTATAGTGAAGGCGAAAAAATAATAAATGGTAAATGGTAGAATGAAAAAAAAATAATAAAATTTAAATAAAACAAAACAAATTTTTGAATGCACATAATAATAATGTTGAAGAAACATTAAAAAGGATTAAAATTATTTACCCGGAAATTCATAAAAAGAAATGTTTTTTTTTTTTAAATTTAATTTAGAACAATTTATTTTGTCACGAAAATGGATATATACATATATAGTGTGGGTTAAATATTAAGTGTTATTATCTAATTGGGTGATTATATATATTTTTTATTTTGTATTCAGGGTGCTAAAAATAATTGTACACATTTTTATGCTTTTATCTTTTTTGATAGTAGCACAATAACAAAAAGAAAATTGGTTTTGAGTTCTAAGAATTTTTCTGGATGAATGTAGGATGTCTTTGGTGCATTTGTAATTATGTTATTAAGAACATTCACTTATTATTTAGGTTATTATTATATTTATTTGTATTTTTTGTTTTCAATTATTTAACATGTATGATTAAGGTTTTGTATTTTATAATAAAAAAAGAAATTTCGATATTTTTATGCTTACTTAGCGTAGAAATTTATGGAATGGAAGAAAAAGGATTCTATTTGTATAAATTAAAGATAAATTCATAGAATCAAAAATCCAATTGTTAAATATTTAGTTCATTGGAGAATTGTTAAAGTTTTTTTTGTGATAATTTTTCTCCATCCCTAAAACTTATATAAGTTTTGAAGCAAGAATCCAGAAGTATATTAAATTCTATACAGTTAAAATCTTAATACAAGCAACACTTAATCCAAATTAATCGTCAATGAGGCAGCTATTTGAATATATAAATATCAACTCACTTCGCATCCGCATAATTTATACACTGAACTTATATAATCATCCAAAAAAAATAATTAATGAATTTAATAAAAATTGAAGTTTTCATTATTAAATTATAATTTTTTCTTATATATTCAAAAAATAATAAATTAATCAGATAATTTGTGGTTAATCAGATAATGTAATTTATATATTAATTTATTCATTATTTTCCATTTTTAAAAAATTATAATTATTTGCTTAACAAGCATAATCCTGAAGGATATTGCATCTATATATTATATGTATACATTTAAAAAATTTTAAACAATATGGCTTTTATAATTAAATCTGTCATCTTTGTTATGCTACAATATTATGAAAACATTAATTAACAAAATGTTATTTATAACCGCAAATTTAATAGGAAGTAAAATATTTTAAATATTTGTGATTAATAATGGTTATGTAATTTGACTTTATCGGAAACATTATGTTCTTGTTAACATTATTATGCAGAATAATCAGTAATTTGATATTTTTGTTTTATAAAAAAATATACCTCAATGTATATTTTACATAGTATAGGTATTATATACCTATATTATTATGTATTTGATAGATTGTTTAGCTATTCATATAAGCATAGTTAATATAATATGACATTTGTCACATTATTGCTTAAATTTCAAATATTTTTTATAATGGCATTTAATAAAAAGTTTTAATTTTTGTTTCAAGCTTTTATTATTTTAAAATTGGAAAGATCAAATTGACTGTCAAAATTTCAAGATTGAAAATAATTATCCTTAAAAATTTTATTTAAATTCCTTTGAATTAATGTGTTGAATTACATTTGTAAATTTAATATCAACTTTAGAGGATTGTGATTTATTTTTGCCGAATTGTGAATATTGATTGAAAAAATATGAATTTTAGAATAAGAAAATAAAAAAACTTATGTTATGATCCCTTTTTTTTTTTAAAAAATCATCTCAGAAGTAATTTCTAACATTAAATACTACAAAAGCTATACTGCTTTGCTTTTATATTTGTATCTGAATTCTCGATTAAAAATTTAAGATACTTTTGAAACATAAAAGGAAACAGTACAGGCTTTCTGCATATGTTTTTATAAATTTTAATTTAATGCAAAAAAATAGCGGCAAAAATTGGATCAACTATTAATGTGTTTATATACGTTTTGATGAAAATTGACAAGGTTAATTAAATTGATTAAAAAAAATAAAAATAAATTATATAAAAAATTTCAATTCACAAAGTAAATATGATTAATAAATATTCGTTTTATTTAAATAAAACAGCCCACAATACTAGTTTAAAAATGTTATTTAAATAGGTATAATATTACTAATATTAGGCTCATTTAAACTTAACTTAAACTTATAATCAAATGATGTTTTGCATCTGCTGTTTCATTAGCAACATACATATAATACGTAATATTTTTTTTTTATAGGGTGAGATATTGTCGACACAATTCAACTACTGCTAAAAAACAAAGTTTTTCATAAATTGCATCGATACTCTTAGATAGAAAAGATCAAATTATTCTCTTTCCAATGAAAATTTTTATAAAATTTTCTTAATTTCCTCTATTTTCTGTATATAAAGAAATTCACATCAGCAGAGACATTGAATAAAAATTTGATAAAACGAAAATATATTTCGGAATAAATTAGAAGGAAATAATTTTTATTTATTTTCGTCATGCCATGCTAGATCTTCAATCCTTTTCGTTCGATAATTTTTTTAACGCTATAAAAATTAAATTTATAAAATATTTTGAATTTTTATTAAAACATATGTGGTTCTTATTTTTTTTTTTTTCAGTAATTTAATGTTCTGTAGAAAGAGTTTTTTATTTCAGAACATAATATTTTCTTCCAAAATTTTACCAAAATAAAAATTCAAATTATTGTTTTGAAGAAATAAAATATCTTTTTTTGAACAATCTCTGGACAAATGTGTATCTGATTAAATTGGAAAATAAAGTGCCTCTTGGATTATAAGAAAAAAAAAAAAAAAACAAAAATAAAATAAAACGCGACTTTTAAGTTGAACATTTTTTTTTTAATTTATTTTGTTCCAGAATATTAAGAATTTTTTTTTTCATCGGATTATTCAAGAAAGATAAAAAAAAAAACAAAAATATTGTATCTGTACATTAAATCGAACTAAAATCCGACTTATGGGATATACAATTGAATAAGAACAATCTCTAAATTATATTTCTGATTTAGATTTTCACCAAGAAACACCATGACATGAAAAAAGTTTATAATCTTCATGTCCTACAAAAACAAAAATTTTTTTTTTGAATGCGATAATCCTAGAAAAGAGAAGATTTTCAGAAGAACATTTTTAATATTTTTTATTAAACATAATCTGTTAGAGAAGTTTTAAAAAACACGTCTAGGGTAAAGAGTAAAGTATATTTTTGTACTTTCAAAACATTTAAACTCAACGCTTTGTTCTATATTAAGATATTTATGAATATGAACATCTCTTTATTAGACAACGAGTAATGAATTTCAATTTCTATTGAGATACATAACCAATATTTATTCCGTGGTAAGTGATTAACAATTTTCATATATAAGATTATAAATCAATAAAAATGATTTAATATCTCTTTCATGCTATAAATTTATATATTATCAGAAACTTAAAATTCAATATGTTGTTCTGTGTATTTATGTTTTAAATAAAAACATTTTTGGTAAAATGAAAACATAAAATTATAAAATTTACACATAAGATTCTTTAACTCTTCATATCTGATACACCGCAATGTTCCTTTATATGTTCATATATGTTCATATTATACATACAGATTTTGTCCAAAAAATATTTGCTTACATAAACATTATTGGGCTTATAAGTATTTTTTCGTTTGTTTTTGATATATTTGGACAATATGTGATTTTCATAAATTTTAATTTATTCTTAAATTCAATATTATATATGCATAAGATAAGTATATCTGAACAGAACTGAAACGAATTATGTATAGCTCATATTGATTTATTTTTAATTCAAAGAATCACCGTTTCAATGTTTTTCTTACAAATAAAAAAAAAAAATAAAAAATAAAAGTTATTTGTTTTTTTTTTTATTTTTATTTTGGGTTATAAAAAAAATACATGGAGTTTTGTTTGAATTGAAAATAACAGAAAAATAAACAGATTTTCACATAGCATCGAATAATACATAATGCATTGAGTACGAACTAACCAATATTACACCTTTGAAGTTTATAATTTAAAAGAAAAAAAAAAGAAAAAATTTCTTAGAATGGGCAATAAAAATGTTAATTGGAAAATTTTTTAGATTTTAAACAAATCCATTTGTAAATAAGATACAAGGTCCAATTTATCTAAGTTGACAAATTTTTTTTTTTAACTTTTCGTTTTTCACAACAACTCACAACTCAAGTGAATGAACTTCGTATATCTTTTTTTTTTGGGTAATTTTATTAAATTAGATTTTTTTTTTTGCCTTTTCTTTTTCACAACAAAAATCAAGTGAATGAACTTTGTTTTTTTTTTTTTTTGGTAATTTTATGGAAAAATTGGTTCTCTTTCATACACGTATCATAACTTTTTCGATTATAGTGAATTTATAAGAAATAAAGATATACATATATATTTTTTTTTTTGCATTTTCTTTTTCCCTACAGATATTATGTTTAAATTTCTTTGTTGAAAGATAAAAAAAAATATTATAATATAATAAAAGCAGAAAGATAGATGATCCATTGAGACTCTCATATGTTAGTTTTCCAGAATAAAATATTATTAAATTCTTTGGAAGAGAATAAAAATATTAAAATTTCATTTCTTAATTATATAAGTTGATTTTTTCTCAATGCGACAAATTTTTTAAAAACAAATTTTTTAACTGGATAATGGGAAAACTTAATAAGAAAAGTTTATAAGTTGAGAAAAGTTTTTAATTTTTATTTATTTTATTTTTTTTTCATTTTACTCAAACAAGAAATTAATTTACAAAAATCGTATATTAGCTATAAACTATCTTAACAAATTAAATAATTTAACGAATATATATGTATGTATGTATATATTTTATATATAAAATACATTAAGTGTTATCTATTTATTATTTCTTAAAAAAAAAAAACAAAAAAAAGTTTTCTTTTTTTTTTGAAATTATAAAATTTCAATTTATATCAAAATGCATAAAGTTCTTTAATGGGATGACAACGGGTGGTCATAACATTTTGATAGAACTTTAATTTGTGCGCTGCCATTATCTTTGAGAAATAAAAATTATAAAAAAAAAGAATATTTTTTGGGAAAATTTTTGAAGTGCTCTTTCTTTTAAGATGATAATTATAAGATGAAATTTGAATAGTGTTAATTTTATTATAATATTAAATGAAAACTTAGGAATTTCTATATTAAAACTTGTTAGATTTAAAAAAAAATAAGTTCTTAAATCAATTAATCGTAATTCAATATTAATTCATCTGACGGCCTATTCAGTTTTCCAACTGTATATTATGCAGTGAGCATGCACGATTTCCAGTGAGCAAGCAAGATGATATTATAAATCTTCCTTTCATTTAAACAAAATTCATAGAAAATAATATCTAAGTTAGTGAACTTACCTCAATAAAGTGTGGTCTTAAACGTCCAATTGAATATTTTGCAATATCTACTATTAATTGTTGGGAGGCTGCTCCAAAACCAAAAACACCAACTTGTTTATACGCACAAACCAACCAGGCTGGTATATTCCAGTCAAGGAACTTTAAAGATTTAGGGTTACTTTTATTATACATAAATTCCATAGGAATAATCTGAAAACAAGAATAAAAATAAAAAATTAAAATTAAAAAATTTATGCATATTATTTTTATTAATTTAAATTAATAAAATCCTCTTTTTTATTAATAAAACATAGATAAGAAATGAGTTTTTAAGAAGAATGGACATCAGATAGCAGCAGACATAATCTTTAATAAAATTGTTTTTTTGAAATCATGTGTGTTGTGTAAACATTACATATATAAAAAGAAATATATATAGTATGTTTTATGCCTTAAGCATCGGTGTTTTCTTTTAAAAATCAATTAAGTGTAATATTTTGTTTTGTATGTACGTTTCGCATTAAAAAAGCAATCGTGGTAAATGAAAAATTCTTTAATACTTAGATCCTCTTTGTAAAATAAATTCAAGGTATTTCCAAAATGTGATTTATCCACTCAAATTGAATGTTTAATCATTTTCCGCTCTTAAACTTACTAACTATACTATTGAGATTGAGTACTTTAAAAAAGAGATAATTTATGTTAATCTCTATTTTGTTGAAAATGAATAAAGTTTATTTTTCCAATGAAGGCCCAAAGGAACAACTTTTTGTTTGTTATTTTTTTAAATATACATATATTTTTCTCAGTGGTTGTTTGCTAATTATATTCAAAAATTTTCTCAGTGTTTTTTCTAATTAAATGATATCCAAGATCTGTGATTGCAGATTATGTCTTAAATTGAAAAATAAACATTTTATTTACATTCATGCATTTTTTTTTCTTTGTATAATTCGAATATGTAAAGAAAAATCTGTTTTGAATAAATCATAGTCACAAGACCGTAAAATAGATATATTACCATAAAATTTAAATCAAATATAGATAAAAATAATAATGTTGTTCTTCACACGAAATTTTTCACTGTTAATGTTTTTTTATTCTCAGTCTTGAAAGTCTGCCAAGTAATAAATTTTAAAACAAAAAAAAAAAAATCTTATATTCTATGTAAAAAATATCAATATCTGTATGCTTCAATCAAGAAATGAAAATTTTTAATTTGTTCCTTTTTTCATCTTGATTTGATATATTTTACTTTGACTTTGTAATTAAAAATTGAAGTAACATAAATATATTTATATAAACATCTCTAGCGGTTAATTCAAGCGATTTCACCAATAATTAAATCATGAATAAAGTATTTATATAAAAATTTTTATTTTTATGAATTCGTACAAAGTATATGTAGAGTGAAATGAGGTTTCTTTTGACTTGTATGAACTTTAAATGAGATCTCGATATTATTCTCTTATTGTAGAATTTTGAAAATTACTGTCAAAACTTTTTCATTCATAATTCAGAATTTAATTTATCTACTTTTCCTTCTTAATTTAATATTCAAAAACTACGTTGCTCTGAAAGTATAATTTATATATATTATTTCTTAGGAATTAATTTTCTTGCATGCAGTAAAAAAAAACTTTAGAAAAGTGTCAGATTAAAAAATTGTTTGCGAAAATTATTTCAATGTTTATTTATTTTTTTTTTTTGTATATATTTAAATATTTCTTAAAAAGTTGAAAATTGCATAAACCTTTATGCTGAACATAAATAAAGATAATTCTTGAAAATTTATTTTTGAAAATTAAGATTGTGACATTTAGAAATTAGGATTAAATTGTTCTATATTTAACTTAATGTCAATTTGTCAATATTTTATAGAATTAAAATTTTTTAATTAAAATTTATGATAAAAGTGTTTTTTTTTTCGAGTTCATAATTCTTGGAAAATTGTAACAAAAATTGGAAAATAAATTTTTAAAAGAAAAATCATAAATTTTTAAGCGGTAAATAATGCAGTCAGTTTTATAATTATGTGTAAATAATTTGAAAAGATCTCATCAAAGATTTTATTGTTTATTGAAATTTAAAAATTATGAAATTATTTGTTTTCAAACATTTTCTATTTTAAGATTATTGTTTAAAATATTAAGAAAACTTATTTATGTACCTTACGTGATTTTTGTTTTATTTTTTTTCGGTAGAAAGCTCTTAGCGGAAACATGAATAAAAATTTAATTTGTTGGTTTTTAAATTTTATATGTATATAGAAAATATAGGTATTAATTTTTGTTTGTTGAAAAGTATATTGTAATTTATCCTAAATAAATATTTGAGAAAAAAAAAAAATTTTAATCAATTTTTGATTGTTTACAGAAATATTTATGAGTTCATTGTTAAAAATTTAATTTTTCTTATTGTTTGTTACAAAATTATTTATAATGTAAATAGCAGGTGCATCATGCATGTGCTGATGCGTTTTGTTCGAATAAGAAAATAACAAGGTCGTCCATATATTATACATTTTTCGAGTGAGTGATATTTCATCGGATAATGTTAAGAATAAGAATATGTTTTCCGTTTATTTTTACTATCGAATCATAATATTTCATATTGCTTATGAACATTTTTCGGTCACACACAATACCTACATAAATTATATTCATCACTATTTTAATTAAAAAAAAAATTACATTTTTATATTAATAACGATCTTAATTGAAAAAAAAAAAACTAAACTTGGGAAGGTAAAAGTAAGTAATAATGAAACATAAAGAGAAATAAGAATTTTTTTTTGGAATTAAAATGTTCAAAGAAATTTTAAGGTGTAGCGTAGGTGGTGTAACTAATGATTTTTGTCGGTAATGATGTTAAAGAAAAACTGACGCATTTCTTTTTTGACATCATTAGACAACAGTTTTTCTATAATAACAATTTTTGTAAATCAGATATAATACTGAAATATCATGATCATGTAGAATACAATATGTATTATGATAAAATTTTAACATAAATTTTCCCTAAATTTTTTATTTATTTTTTTTTTAGATATATTTATTTATCAATTTAATTTAAAAATTGAAAAATAAAAAAAAATAAAAAAATTAAATTGTTAACATAATATTTTTATTTTCACTAATAAATTTGTATCAAAACATATAATTTATAGAATTTGATTGTGAAGCACTTTTAGGGTTCTTCAAAAAACGAAAATAATTTTTTTTTTAATTTCCCCCAAAAAACAACTTTAAATTTGATAAAATATTATGTATAGTATTTTCTCTTAAATAATTTCAATGACATTGATAAAATTTGAAAACTTAAAAAATAAAATAAATATAAATACAACATACTATCTGAAAAATTTATTTATGTTGAAAATGAAAATATAACAAAAAAAAAATGAATAATTTCAATATTCAATTTGAAATAAAAAATTAAATTGCACTCTCATATGTTTCCAAAAATTTAATTTAGCCCTTTTGTTTTTTTTTTTATTTTTTATTTGTAATGAAGTGACAACGGAAGAACTAAATGGAAAAACTTCATACATAAAAATTTTTATGATACCATCTAATTTTATGTTTACGTGTTTGGTAATAAACATTTTTAACTTTTTAAGGAAATATAAAACTCTGAAAGAAATTGTTTTTTTTTTTTTTTAAATCAGGTGAAGCAATTTGTTGATCCAAAATTTTTGCATATCCGGGTTGAATCATATATACCAAAATTATAATAAAATTTATTTTCTAGAAAGTTAAGTTTTTTTTTAAATAGTTTTGCAGTTTTATATTTTAACTTTATTGAAATTTTATAAAAGAAATTTTAATTGGAATATTTTTATGAAAGATTATTTGAAAATTGGTTTTATTTATCTATTGCCAATTTACTTTAATTAAATATAATATTTGTGAAGTAAATTAATTTTAGATAAAATCTATAAAACTATATTAAGTTAACTAACTAATTGTTTTTCTTTTTAATATGTTTATAAATTGTAAGAGTTTCAATATTTTTTTTGTTACAAAATTAGGTCAATTTTAGATCAATACCATTTATGTAGCATAGAATATTTTCTTGAATGAAAAAAAATTTCCAATTTTATTAATAAACATATATAATATGTAGAATAATGTTACACTTAGAAAAATATTTTAAGTCAAAATAAGTTCTATATTATGTATTTTAAAAATGGGAATTATTTCCTTGAAGATATATTACTTCAATTTAAAAAAAAAGTAGTATCTATATTGTGGATACGCATAGATTAAATATGTTGTATTAACAAAAGTTAATTAACAGCACACTTTATCTAAAAATAGTTATTGTTTTGCAACTCATATAAAATTTCATATCTTGACGTATTTTTTTTCATATAAACATTTTTCTTTACTATACGGTTGATATTAACAATAGGACGATTTGAGTTTCCCATGTTTAGTTGGCTTGTTCCAAGCTCAATATAAAATAAAATACAATATATTACTGAACAAAAATATTTAAAATTGGCATATAAAGATATAATCTTTTCTTTAAGCACGCTCTTTGTTAGAATTAAAATCGATATGGTCATAGGAACTCATTATCTTTTTTTAATATACCTACTCGGTTCACTTCCAGCATAATATTGTAAACTTTGATTTTTCTTTGAGTGAATATTTAAGTCATTTCTCAATGAGTCAAAAACATTTGTCATCATTATTTAATTTTGATATTGTTATACTCAAAAACAATTTAATATCTTAAATCCACTTTGATATGCCCTTTTTTTTATTATTGATATAGATAAAAAATTATTATGTGCTAAAGTTATAATTTTTTTGAAAACATATTTTACATTATATTTTTAGAGAAAAATTTTAATTTTTTTTAATTAATTCAATAGGGCGCTAAAAATTTTAAGTGTTATAAAAAACAGAGGGATTTAATAAGTTTTCTTCGGTGATCTGGTTATTATATTACAAAAAAAAGGGGAGTCATATAATATATGCAAGTCTAAGAAGTTATTCAACTTTATTTATTCTTTAAGATAAATTATTGGTTTTTGAGTTGAATTTAATTTTTAATAAGTTTAAGGGCATTAATGGAACTTCATAAAAATGAAGGCAAAATTTTAGCAGCAATTAAAAAAATTTTATCCACTTCAATATAATCGCTTGTAGAAAATTTTGGAGAAATAAGATTAAAATCTTTTTAATATAATCTCGAAAAGTAATTATTAAAAAGTTTCTTTTTCGTTGTATTTTTAGCTTAATTTTTAGATCAATATAAATATAGAGGTATGTACTTTATGGTTTTTATTTGCAAAGCATAAAATTCTACATTGTCTGCAGAGAAATCTGGTATGTATATAATTAATATAGCTGTAAGTTTGAATTTAAGAAATATAAAAATTTCAAATATTTATTAATATATAAAAATTTCCACAATAATATTTAATATTAAATATAGTACACTGAATAAATATTTTTTATTTGAAATTTATTTTCTATATAATTCGCATTTATAATATACTAATTCAAAAATAATCATAATTTATTATAATTTTTCACTTTTGTGTAAGCTTGACAAAATCTTATTTAATGTTCATAAATTAAATTCAGACACAAATAATGTATATTATTTATTTAACTTTAGGGCTGGCATGCCAAAATAAAAAGACGATATTTTGTTTACAAATTTAATCCTTAGCATGTCAGCGTCAATCAAAATCTAATATATCTTTTTAGTACTATGCACACAACATATATATGTTAATTCTGGGTATTTATATATTTTGAAAATTAAACTGATTTATATACATTTTATATATGTACTATGTTTTTCTAAACTTCATCAGTATGTGGTCAATTTTGATCTTATATGATATTTTGGCCTTTAAGCATAATATTCTTGAATGAATTTTAACGCAAATATTTTAATGAAATTTAATTAAGTCAAAATGTGAAAATTTATTACTCTATTTTGTTATGTTGAAGTCGTTCACTCTTAATAACTTTACCGCTTCTTTTTTGGGTCCTTTGAAAATAAAGTATTACTATATTATTTTTACAATAAAAGAAAAACTATATAAAAATGTATACATAAATTATACATTTAAAATTTATGGCTTTTTGTTAAGGAAAATATTATCTGATTAACAATGTACTGGTATTATTATTAAAAGAAATTTAAATTCAAAGGAACTAAAAAAGAAATAAAATATTTTTTTTTTTCCAAACAATCGTAATTTATAATTTCTTAGTAACAAATGTTTTAAAATTTATTGCTTTTGATTTATATGTGTAGAGTAGATGATAAATTTTTTTTTTGGAAAAAGTGTCCCAAAATCTTTTAACTATCATTTAACTATATACTTACAATGCATACAGGCAACACTAATCCAATTAAATATAACATATAGTTTTTAACAGTAGAATCATGAAAAGGATGCCTTAATGATTCATCATCACAGAAAAAACCTCTTTTATATGGTTCACCCCATAAATAAAATGCTAAAATCGGTATTCCAACTGAAATGAAAAAAAAATTATTATTTTTTATAATTTTATATAATTAATAAATATATAATTAAATTTTTTCTTACATTTGTTTAATTCGTTATATATTTTAATGTGCATGTGATCGGTAAGTTGTTTTTACTACCGTAAATTTAGCTCAGTAAATGGTATATTACACGCGTCAATACACATGTAATTATTTACTTAAGTAAATTTTATTTACACACTTCCGTATAAAGTAAATTTTATTTACTTACTTCATTTTTTGCATTGCAAATGTATTGATTGCAACTACCTCTCACATGCACATTAAAACAGTACACAAAACATGTTAATAAAATTTGTTATAGAGCTCGTTGTGTATTTACACAAAAACACATGGACACTTGTCAATTTTATATCACTCGATCTGCGGTCTCGTGGTATAAGTATTGACGCGTGTGCATGTGTTTTTGTGTAAATACACAACTCGTTGTAATAACAAATTTTCTTAACATATGTTACAATCTACTATTACTACATATAAACATTATACATTAAACATTATATACTTATTGGTTCGTAATTTAATAAATATGTACAATATTATGCATTATGATTATACAATAATATATTATAAAAATATTGATTGTTTGAAATTATGAGGTGCCCATTATTGGCCTTAAGTTGTGTAACTTGTAATAAAAAATAATACAATTTTAGAATTTATTTCAATTTTACAAGTTATCTTTCATGTTCATTTTAATTAAATATATATAAATATTTAATTAAGTATTTTCATATTGTATCATGTATGTCTAAAAAAAATCTTATTGCATTTCCTTTACTTTAATTACATACAAAATTTTATATTGCACAATGCATGCAATGATAAAAGAAAACTTCTGACGGAAAATTAATTTTATTCTATTTTACATACAATCTGAAAAATAATTCCCTTCGGTTTGAAAAATTTACCTACAATAATGCCTTCATTTCCAGTTGAATATAAATACAGAAAAATATTCCTGGCATATTGTAGAAGCTTAGAAATTAAATTTTACAAAAAAAATAAGATAAAGTAAAGAATAAATAATAAAGTTCTTATTATAGGGTTGGGGAATAGTTTAAAATACATAAAAATATTTGTTATTCTGAAGAATTTATGTAGGTACATAAATATAATTTTTTAATGATAATCAGCAAGACATTGTTAAGTTTATCTTTTTAGTCTGGAAAACTATAAAAAATACAAAAAATAAAAAAGAGAAATTATATGTTTTCATCAAATGTCCGTTAGTCCGTTCTCCACTAAAATGGTTTTAACTAATTAACTGTCTCCTCGATTTCAATTCTTTAAATGACAAAATATACTCATTTTCATCTCTATCGAAGGATTAAATTCAGTGAATTTGATATACGATTTATGTCAGGAAATGAATCCGAACCCGCACTCAAATGGTTTCAGGTTCAATGTTTTTATTAACTTGAACCCGAATCCAAAACTCAAGCGGGTTCGGTACAAAATTATCAAGATATCTTACAAATATAAAGTACCTTAAATCGATATATTGAAAACGGACCCCAATTCTTCATTTATTCTGTTCTACTATACTATAATATATATATTTTTTGTAACTTGATTCAAACTTGTCGAATTTAATATCACAATTAATTTTTATTTTTATTTTTTTTTTTCATACTTATTAATAATATTCATGCTGATCACGCAGAACATGATATTTTATTATATTGATTTCATTAATTCATATTTAAAATTATTTAAATTTAAAAACGTTTGAAAAACTTTTCTTTCAAAACAAAAATAAAAAAAAACCAAATGTTATGTAAATTTGCGCAATTCACGCAATAATAATAATTATTATTATTGAATTAAAAATAATAAAAAAAAAAACGACATTTCTGATGAAGCATAACGATTTAATTTAATATAATTTTTTTTCTTGTTTGCATGGAATATTTAGAAATATTTAAAAATAAACGACTTTTGATAAATTCATGGGGAAATAATTTTTATTAAAAAAAATAATAAAAAAAAAAATGAGAAAAACAGGAAAATAATCTGCATAAAATTGGATTTTCCTTCATCTAAGAAATATATTTAAAAGTTTTATTCATCTTCATTTAGTTTTTCTTATACAAAAAAAAGAAATACAGAGAAACAGGGTGCTTTTGATTCTAAACTTTAATGGAGTGGTAATAGTAAGCAGAAGTAGTTAAAAAACAGTAAAAAAATATTGAAATTTTCAAAAATACTTTTGTGAACCAGTAGTCACACTCACAGCTTACTTAGAACTTTGCTTTTCATGCGACAGATTTTCATGGTCATTGGCATGTTTAAGGTTTTGGTATACTGATTTGAATTAAGATTTAAATTACGAATTATTTATTTATTTATTTATTTTGTTTAATTCAAACTGTTACAAAAAATTCTTAGTTCTTAAAACAATAATTGGGTTTAAATTTAATTTAATTTTAAGTGTACAAAAGTTTTATTTTTAAACTATCCTTTGTCAAGGAAAAATCTATAATGTGTTTGTATTGTACCTTTTACATATCGTAAGCATTCTGTTATAGGTTCGTGTTGTCCGTAATTTCTTCTTTCTCTGGTTTTTAGTTGTAAACAAATTCGTGTTACGAAGTCGGGGGATGGATCGGAAATTGATTTGTTGGGAGATGAATGAAGAGTTAATATAATACTGTATATATTCCTAAACTACTTAGTCGGAAACTTCATCTAAAATGTTTCGAATCAAAATTTCTTTTAGTAATAAATTAAAATAAATTTATAAAAGTAATAAAAATAAAAGCTTCAATTTATAACAAATGAGAAAGAGGAAATTCAATTGAATTAAAATTGCAAAAAAAAATCATATTTCATGAACTTGAACTTGCTTTTTGATTGAGCAAGCATTAAGTAAATATCGTAAAAATGTAATTTACGAAATAATATACAAATTAAATTAAAAATATATGTTTTTTTTTATTTCTTAATTTTATAAATAAATTACTAATTGTCCAATAAGTTTAGAAAATATATATTACAAAGTTCAATATTGATATTTTCTTGTCTAATATTTACTCAATTTATTGATTAAAATTACCAATAAAACTTTTTCTTTGATTAAGAGAGATGTAATTTTTGTATCTTTTTACTACTTAACGTTGATTTAAAATCCTTTAAGGACAATTCAAATTAACATTTTACTGTTTGTGAAATTCCCTTTTCCGTAGAATTATTTTAAATGAAAATATTTGCTTTTATGTTATTTAATTTCTTATTTATTTTTTACCTAGTTTTATCTAATTTTATTTTTATTCACTTTTAAAGAAAACCTCATTTTCATTCATATGTTTACTTTAATTTTTAAGCCGGCTGCACCTACACAAGGTTTTGTGTTTATTTTAATATGGTTTTACTTAATAATTTTAAACAAATAAAAATAATATAAAAACGGTTCCAAATGAATAAATATATTAATTTTAGAGAACTAAAATAAATAAAAAAAAATCTTTTTGATAGTAAAAGAACCAATTTTCAAACAATTCAAAGCGTTTTGCTATCGTTATACTGTATATTAATTTCAATTAATAACAGCCGGCTGTTTGATAATTTAAAGACATAAATAAGGTTTAAATTTTTTCAACTCTCTATAAATGTTTTTAACTACATATGTTTTCATAAACTTAGAATTTGTAGTAAGCACACATGAATTTCTTATTGTTTTTCCAATCAAACAGAAATATCTCATGTTATGCGAAATAATTCATATAGTAACAATCAACAATTAGCGTAAGAAAAAATTGAAAAAAAAAACAGGTAGCCATAAGTAATTTTTAATTATTATTATTTTTATTATTTTTTTTTTGCATTTTTAACATAATTTTCTTCAATTACTTTGACTGGTTGATATTACACACATAATATCGTTGGTTTACAAGCAGAACTCACTAAGTACATTTTTAAGTTTTTTATTTCTTTATGCTAAGTTAAGTCATTATAATTCCAACTTTACTCTGCCAAAACCTTATTATTCTGAACTTGATATTGTGCAAGTTATAAGTATCAGTTTAATTTCAATTCTGAATATAAATGTAGTATTATAATATAAATAATATAAATATGACAATATGAATAATAACAATATGAAATCATTTTCTAAACTAAACTTTAAGGTCTGAAGAACAATATTTTGATGTAACATCGATATTAACTAAAACTTCTTAAATATCGATTTTTTCACTTAGTCAGTTCTTCTAATAAACTAACGTTATATGATTTCTTTATGTTTATGTGTAATATTCTAATATTATTTATTAAAGTATAAAATTTCATTGAAATCATTTAATTAAAATTTATATTTTTAATTAACTCATGCAACTTTCAATTTTTAATTTGACAACAAAAGTATAGTATAAATGTATTCTTATGCACTATGTTCCTTTAGAGATCTGCGGATGTAATTCTTTATTTTTGTAAATTACAAGAATTTTAAGTGAAGTCATTTAATTACATTTGTTTGTTAGTTAGCTATGTTAATGAAATGACCAATTAAAAATTTTTTTTTGTCAAATATAACAATAAAGAAATTGTACAATTTTTAGTTCAAACAAAAGTTAAATATTTTATTAACACTTTCCTCAACTAATAAAAATTTTTATTAAAAAAAAAAAAGAAAAGAAAAGATTTTTATTAATTAATAAAAAGTTATTTTTTTCTGTTAAAATTTCATAAAAAGTTTATTCTTTTCAAAAGCAGATTTCAGAGACTCAGTATATGGTATTTAAAAAATATCTAAATATATGTTTTATGGCCTTAAAACACTGCTGAGAAATAATCAAATATATGATGTATGTTATGTATGTACAAATTTGTGGAATGACGCAGTGATAAATTTTTCAGAAAGCACTTCAATACGATACTGTGTTAGTTTTTTTTTAAATGAACTATATTTTTATTGATTGATTAAATATTCATATTAAGTATATTTCCAAAAAGAATTAAGTAACAATAAAAAATAAAAAATTACTTTCATATACCAAAATTTTCGGCTGCCTCCAAAAAAGATATTTCAAACATAAATCAGCTTTCTCATTCCATCAAATAAATATTTTATTTATTTATAATTTATGCTTAGTTCATTTTGCACATATTCTAGACATATTTATGTGTTTTTTATCAGATATTGAACTTCATTCACGCTTCAGAATTTTTGATAACACTATATACAAAATCATCTCTGTTCACGTTATAGTGAAAACTGCATATAAATGTATAATATCTTTATTTATGAATTTATGCAGTTTGCAGTATAATGAAATGAAAATAATTGATTGAATATTATATACATACGTCAATTAAATTTATATGCAATTATAACTAACTATTATAACTAGTTGAAACAAATTAAACAATAATGTATATAGTATTTCGTATGAGCCAATTACAGTAAGTGTTCAAATTATTGTTAAAACATTTCTTCTAAGAAATCCTTTTATTAACAATCTCCGTGGTTTATATTTCACAGAAGGCAAACAATTAATTTTTTCGAACTGATTTGGTCAGATAGAACCAAAATGGATGAAATGTCCCAGAACCAAACTACGACTTGTCCCAGAGCCAAACTACGACGTATTACAAATGCATTTTTATTTTCCAAAAAATCAAGAGAAAATTGATTGCAGATGTTATTATTTAAAATATTTTTTGAATTTGGTTTCAAAATTTACGTATTTTACTTATGGTGGTGAATAGTTTTTAAAAAGAGTAGTTATTGTGACCTTCAAAAATACCACACAATGCGATACTTAAAAAAACTATAAAATTATGAACATAATTTGAGAATAAGATTTATATCAATCAATATTAACATAATATATACCGTATATTTCTTTTTTTTTAATTATTTATGGAAGTGAACAGCATGAACTAATTGAGCAATAGAATTAAATATTTTTCTATTCTAACAATTATTATATGAATTAAATAAAATGAGAATTGGATTAATATAATAATTTTTTTTTTAAATATTTTGTACTTAATATATTACAAGCTCATAACGTTGGATGAAAATAATGCTTGATAGAATGAGTTGCAATAAAATATTCACATTAATCGCTGGATTTAGAAGGTTCTAAAATGCTTAAACTTTGGTTACTACGGACAGCAATGTAAGCAAGTATGTATATACAATATGTATTTTATATCATAATA
This sequence comes from Hybos culiciformis, assembly GCA_964007475.1. Lineage (NCBI taxonomy): Eukaryota > Metazoa > Arthropoda > Insecta > Diptera > Hybotidae > Hybos > Hybos culiciformis. The sequence goes on along the minus strand of OZ023274.1, from coordinate 67,684,086 downwards.
ATTGAAGAATAGTAAAATAAATTGATATTTAAGTTTGCAGAAAAAATTGATTGACAAAGTATTAGAAGTAAATATGTATGTGTTTATTATTAAACTGTAAGCAACGGGCAAAAGCACCCATTTATTAAAATGAAATCTCGTCTGAAATTTAATATTATTCTCTTTTTAAGATGAAAATTCAATAACATTACATAATGTTATTAATTTTACCATTTCAATAACGATATTGTGAGTTATTTTCAAATTCATGAACATCGTATTCATATGACATATGTTGTGTTGTGAATTATACACAAAACCAAATGTGTGAACTAGAAAATATTTATGCATTTATGTATATTTTTTTGAACCAACCTTATATGGAACGCGCCAAAACAACTTTATGTCAAACAAAATACATCCCTTTTAAATTCTATATATTTATGTACAGCGAACTATAACAAAATTTATAAACATGTGTTACTATTAATTTTTTTTTATTAAATTGATTTAAATTTTATTTTCATATTGGAGGTAGTTGTACCCAGTCTGTTTAAAAGAATTATAAAAATTATGTTTTTTTTTCTATAATACTTAAATGATAAGATTTATATATAACATTTTTAAAGTTTATTACTTAAGTATCTAAGTAAATAATATTTAATTTAAGGCTAATAACCTAATATAATTTTTTTGTAGAAAATTTTGCTAATTTGAAAAATATGTACATTGTACTATTGAACTATATTGTACATTCTATATAATTATTTGATTAGTGCGAAATTACCAATTCTGAGTTTAATAAATTTAATAGAAATATGTTCATAATGTTATTATCGAAATATTCAATATAAACACATACGACGAATTTAGAGTAATAATTCGTATTTATTTCAGTTTCTATACTAAAAAGGCAAAAAAAATATAAAAAGTGAATATCTAAGTGTGACAAAGAAAAGATCAAAAAAGTCTGTCATTGAAAATTAATAGAAACTATACACAGTTCAATCAAGCTTTCATTATAATAATGTCAAACGTTTAAAAAGTTAATTATAGTACATTTAATAACAATAGTAATGAATATTGAAAAATAAATTGCATTTATTGTTTATAATTTATATGTAGGTAAGTTTTTTTTTTGTCACAATCATTTTTAATTCAACAATTAATTGAGGATTCTATTATAGAACAATACAATTTTATTATGTATTTAATTTTAAAATCTATAATTTTTTCGAGTAAAATTTTCATTAAAAATATTGTTGTCATTAAAAAAAATTGTTCCCGCTCTTATTATAATCCACTATGCAATAATTTGAATGCATATAATGTTTTTGAATAATGTTTGTTTAATTAATATAATGTATGTAAATACAGATAGGTATTACTAAAAAAAAAATGATTTATAAACACATGTTTTAAGATTGAAAATAATTATCATCATTCGGAAGACTGATGCAGTTTCTCATTAAAACAAAATTGAAATATATATATTTCCTGAAGAGTTTTTGTTATAATATTATAGTTTTAAGAATTGATAAAATTCAGAGAACAAAACTATTATTTTATGAATCATTATTTCACTATTATAGTTGATCAAATTAAACTAAGAATACGATACTTTTATGTTAGGGTTACTATAAATTATAAAATCTGCGGCACCAAGTGTATTGGTGGATCACAGGTTCCAAGATAAACATCACAAAGAATCATAGCGCTATCCAACTCCTTTATTAGCGCTATCATCGCAGCTCCTAATTAAGTATAGGAAATACTTTTAACTCTTAAGTAAAATGCATTATCATACATAAATTTTTTTTCAAATTTATTATTTTCTGAATTAATATACAAAACCTAAACTAAGTATGTATGTAACAATGTAACGAACCAAGGACGTGTATTATGTTTTATACGTAAATATGATACAAACTATATAAATATTTTGGATTTTTTTCATATTTAATAAGAAAGAATTCGAAATTTTTTTTTCTTTAAAACTTGATTTATTAAATTATAAATAATATAACAAGTAACAAATAAAAACAAAAAAAATTAAAATCAATTTTTCTTTTCAGTTGCTCACAAATTTCCATATATTTCTGTTAATTAATTGCGGAGTTTCTGTTAAAAATAATTACTAAGTATTGTTGATGCATTTTTGATACATCTTCACAGCCGTAAAACATGCATTATAAATCATATATACACAATAGCTTTCTACATAATATTATTCTACTGATTCATATGTGTACTGCTTTCAGTAATAAATCAAAATCAGAATTGGTGTCATAAGGCCCTATATTGCATCATAATAAATTATGTTATTGTTATGTTTTATGTTCAATGAATAAAAAAAAAATTCTTTTACTACTTTTTGTTTATATTTAAGTAATTTTATATTTTTATGATAAATTTTTTAATAGGTAAGCATTTTAAGAATTATTCTTTTTATAGAAATATTATGACTTCTCTATAAAAGAGCATAATGCATGAAAAAGCGTCATAAAGTGAATAAAATAATTAAAATTAATTGTTTTTTTAATTAAAGATTTTTTTTCATTCAAAGTATTTTTACCAAAAATTGGTTAATGGTAATGACTTTTCCTATATATTTAGTTACGTTATGACGTTAAACAATTCACATTTTCCTTTTACGTTATACACCATAAGTACATACATTTATAAACTTTAGAATTATCCTTCAGACCATCCATAAATAGATAAAATAGTAAAAATACTTACTAAGTAAATAATAAAAATTAAAATTAGTATTATTAGCAAAATAAAGTTATACTTTTCAATAAAATGACAATTTAACGTGTTTGCAATAACTAAGTATCTTATTAACATATCAGAATTAAATTAAATTTTTATAACAGCTGCTTTAATATGAATTCTCAGAACTTTATTAATGTATGTCATAAAATTGTACATAATTATGTGCAGTGTGAATTTATTTTTATGTCATAAAGTAGAATCCTAATTTTTTTTGTACATATATTGTTCTTTGTAAGTATAACAATTTTATTGTAATTGACAAATTGCTACATTTTTGGATGGTAATTGCCATCATCTATTAAATTTAATTCTTGTTTTTCTGCTTTTTTTTTTTGCCTTGTCGTATGGGGAAAATATAAAATGACATAATTGCATCAATCTGATGCAGTTTGTCTTTTTTAACCAAAAAAAAAAACAGTTTATTATAGAATTGAGCGAGAATCCCTCATCCGGAATTTATAGGTTCTTTACTAACAAGTATCAAGCAATGATAAAATTTTAACATGAAAAATATAATTGTCCTCATGTTTCAGTAAGTTATTTTTTTATAAGGTAAACATAATAAACGACATTAATGTATTTAAATGATATATGAAAATGTATAATTATAAATTTAATTACTTTATACATTAAACATTTTTTAATCTAGGTTTATTATTAAAGTTTAATGTTACTCTATATAATTAAGAAATTTATGATTTTAATCTACTAATTATTTTTGAATTACTTAGCTAAGCATTTTAATTATTGCTTATTATCATAACTATAGATTTAAATTTAAATTATTTATAATTTTTAAATGTATTGCTATAAAAATAAATTTCGATAAAAATAAATTTGAAAAAATATTATTAATAAAATCAGAAAAATGCTTTAATTAGTTACTTTTAGAAATAATATTTATATTAAATTCCTTTGTAAACATTTATTTAACGGATATTTTTTATGGAAAATAAGGTTAATAAGGCTATGGTCGTCTAAATAAATATACAAAACCGATAGTAATTTCATAAAAAAAATCGTACATTAATTATTATTACCCAATCTAGGAAAAAATAAATTCTATTAGGTAAAACTTTAATTCTTTGTAATATTTAAAAGGCAGTTATAACAAATTAATATTTTAAATTTACATAAATAACATTGATGCATGCTTCCTATCCTAAGCATATGGATTATGTAATCGAAATAATAACAAAAATGTATTGGAATGGAAATATATTTTTTAATATTGTCATTGTCAGAGAAATTCTTATCGTACAAAACAAAACGAACAAAAGTTTTGTACTGTGGATATATTTAGATATTAGTATTCTAAAATAAATACATATAACAAAAATTTTGTTGAGATTTAGTTATAGCCCAAAAAAAAAAAAAACAAAAAAATTGACTTTTTTATGTGGAAAAAAGTATAAATAGCTATATACTTTTTTTTTACCATATATTTATATTAAAATTTTTATAATGAGCATTTTTTTTTTATTACAATTATAAATAACATATTGTCAATATTTGTATTCATTCAAATTATAAGGCGGGAAACATTATCAATTACAATTACATTAATATAAATTTTTTATTTTTTTTGAAAAGATATCCGTTTGAATAATGGAAAAATGATATTGATAAAATAAAATGTCACATTATTATTTATGTTTTTTGAAAAATAACAAAAATAACAAATAAACATACATATATATTTACTTAGAACTATCAGAATACGCTATATTGTTTCGAGATTTTTAAATTTAATATTTTTTTGATATAAAAACTTTAATAAGAATATTTTTATTTGTATTAAATTCAAGAAAGAATTTAAAATTTTGTTTTTTAAAGAACTCCAATTCACATTTGGTTCTGTATAACTATTTCAAATCATGTTTATTCTTGAAAAATAAATTAATGTTTTGTACTTTTGAAGGTGGCGATTTGTTTGTTCCAGAAATTATGGAAAAACCATCAAAATCCATTTAAATTGCACAATATATTTATACACTAAAAGGAAGTATGTATATATAAATTGATAAATGTAACAATTTTAAGTGAATATTTTGTCATTAAATATAAAAATGTAATTTTTTTTATAAACCCAAAAAAATCCCTTCATTAGTTATTTTATTATTGTTGAAATAATAATATGAAAGTAATAATTTAATTTATACCTGCTATGCATTCACGGTTCTTCAAAAAAAAAAAGAATCATATTTCAGAAAGGAATTTCAAAAAGGAAAAAAATATATGTAATATTATAATCACGGTATTGCAATCTCCCATTGGGATCGACCTTATTATTATTATTATTATAATTTTGGTTTTTTTTTTTTTTTTGAAAATTACACCTGAATATTGTTGTTTATATAAATGTGTGTAATAATAAAAACATAAAATAAATGTTAAGCTAAGCTACATTTGTTTATAATTTGAAATAAATTACAATTTAGAGACCCTAAAATTTTTTTACTTTCAACACTATCCATTGGAATTTTAATTCTTTTGAGAAAATAATTTTTTTTTGTAAATATTTTTTGTTTGACTTCAAGTAGTTAGGTAGGTATGTATATAAATTATTTATAAATACTTATTTCTAAGGGTTTTATGAATTAAAAATTGAATATAATTCCTAAATAACTTTCTAATAGCCCTAAATTGATTTTAATGAAGATTTTTTTTCTTTGAGACATATTTTGAAAGGATTTTTATATTTCCTTACGAATTGACTTATATATGCTTAATTTCAGAGATAAAAAGAAATAGTAAACTATTATATTTTATTACATCATAGGTTAGTTAGACAGCTATATTTTATCACAAGCTCTTATTATAGCAGCTATTGAGTTACAGAACTAAAGTTAATAAGTTTTACTGCGAAATAACTTTCCGATGCAAAAAGTTAAGGAGTTTCAGAATATGACTCAGCATAACTTTGATTTCCCCACAAAAGAAATATAACTTTAATTATGAAAATTCTTAATATTTAGTTTCAAACAATGCAAGCATTTGTAGGCTTAAGCACTATAAAATTTAATATAATATCATGTGATACGGTAGTAATCTACCTTCGTATAATATAAAAGATTTGAATACAATGGAAATAAAATCTAAAATGTACCTAACGTTAATTCTATACTTTGAATATTCTTATAAAAATTTAGAATAAAAATTAATTATTATTCATTAAGTGTTTAGCTGTGATAGAGGATACAATAAAAGGAAAAAAACATATATTTGATTGCATTTTTATTTTTGAATACGTCATCCTACAATTCAGAAGTGGGATATTGTTTGGTAATTTTTTTTAATTGAATTTGATTGTTTGTGATGGAGGGAGAAATAAAAGTACGCGCCCAAAATTTTTTAGAAAATGCGACTGTCAATGAGTTGAAGTCGAAGCTGAATATTTTAAAACAGGCTACTACAGGTACTAAAGCAGTTTTAAAACTGCGTTTAGAGGAATTATGGTCTCAGCTTTCTTCTGAGGAGTTGATTCACCACGTACCCGATCCTAATTTGGACAATGGTACGGTAAGTGATGATGACGAAGATTTAGATAGTGAGTTAGAAGCGTTGCGTGAAAGATTAAAAAAAAAACAAGAAATAGCTGAATTAAAAAACAAACTTGCAGATTTGGCAAAATATGAAATTGGTTCAAATTCTGCCACATCAAACTTCAATTTTAGAGATATTGAAGATTCTCTTACAAGTTTTAATGGTGACGACAATTATGCAATTGAAAAATGGATTCAACAGTTTGATGATATGGCAGAGCTTATGAATTGGGACCCTAGAACATGTTTCATTTTTGCTAAAAGGTTATTAAGTGGGTCTGCACGACTTTTTTTCCGTACTATTTCGGTACAAACTTGGTCTGATCTAAAAATGAATTTGCTTAAAGAATTTAAAAGGCAAGTCACTCGTGCTGACATTCATTACGAACTTGGTCAGCGAAAGAAAAAAAAAGAAGAAACATGGCAGCAATATATTTTGTCGATGCAGGAAATTGCATCATTTTCAGAAATAGAGGAAAGTGATTTAATGCAATTTATTATTGATGGTGTAATTGATTCTCACATGAATAAAATGATTTTGTATGGTGCTAATAATATGGAAGAATTGAAATTGTCTTTCAGAAAATACGATCGTATGAAAAATAAAAATCGATTATTTTTAAATTCCAACAGTTTTCAAATGCAACAACCACCATCCATAACAGTGAAAAGAGATAACAAACCTAGATGTTACAATTGCCAAGAGTTTGGCCATTTAAGTAATAATTGTAAAAAACCAAAGGCTAACAAATTTGCTTGTTTTAGATGTGGCGACCCTTCACATCGAATATCAGAATGTTCTGCCAAAACACCTGTAATGACACTTCAATCAACTTCATCCCAGGTATTTGAAAATGACACTGAGGTAATAGAAAGTGAAAGTTTATCTAAAAATATATTTCATACTTTTTCTAATAAAAATGATTTTGAACACCAAATTAGGTTCACATTTAGTACATTGGAAAATCCTAACACAATTTGTTCTATTTGTCTTTTGACATTGTTTGATTCTGGAAGTCCCATTAGTTTCATCCAACAACAATTTGTTCCATCATTTTTTTTAAGTAATGCAAATAACATTTCTAATTTTTGTGGTATAAATAATAGCCCACTTCAAATAGTGGGTCATACTAAAAGTAAAATAGATTTTGATAAAAATACTGTAAATTTAAATTTGTATGTCGTAAGTAATTTAAGTATGAAGTATCCTGTTGTCCTCGGTCGCGATTTTCTGAAGATGAGTAAAATTAATTTGACGAAAGAAAATAACGTACTAAATGTAATAGAAGCCTCCCTTCCAAGTAAAGATAATGTTCAAATTTCAATTTTAGATAAAAATAATTTTGACGACGATGATTTGAATTTTGAAAATCAAATTTTAAATATTGATGTTTTCGAAGAAACTGATATGACACAAAAATTAAATATTAATGAAAATTTAAAAACAGAAATTAAATCTAAAATTATTGATATTATAGTTAATACGAATTTTATTAGAAAAAAAAATTCAAATTTGTGTTCTAAAGATATTCAAATGGAAATATTACTCACAAAACAGGAACCTTTTTATTGCACCCCTCGTAGACTGCCCTATTCTCATAAAATGGAATTAAAAACTATAATTGACGATTTATTAGAAAGAAAAATAATTCGTGAAAGTAACTCACCATATGCTTCGCCGATTGTCCTAGTGAAAAAAAAAACTGGTGAGCTTAGACTTTGCATTGACTATCGTAGTTTGAATAAATTAACTCTGAAAGATAATTATCCATTACCATTAATTGAGGATATTATTGATAGATTAAAAGACAAAAAATATTTTACCATTTTGGATTTGCGAGGAGGTTTTCATCATGTTGATGTAGAAAAAAATTCAATTAAATATACGTCTTTTGTGACACCAATGGGTCAATTTGAATACGTTAAAATGCCTTTTGGGCTTAAAAATGCCCCTTCGGTTTTTCAGAAATTTATAAATAATATTTTTAAAAAATTATTAAATGAAGATAAAATTTTGATATTTTTAGACGATATATTAATTGCGAGCGAAAATATGAATGAACATTTAGCAATTTTAACGGAAGTAATGAAATTAATATCGGAAAATTCTTTGGAACTGAGACTGGACAAATGCAAATTTGGGTACGAGGAAATAATTTATTTAGGCTACCTAATAAATAAGGATGGTATACGTCCTAACCATCAAAATTTAAAGGCGGTAAGTGAGTTCCCATTACCTAAATCAACGAAAAATATACATAGTTTTATCGGTCTTTGTTCATACTTTAGAAAATTTATTAAAGATTTTTCTATTATCGCAAGGCCGTTATATGATTTATTAAAAAAAAATAATGTTTTCCAGTTTGGAGAATCGGAATTAAAAAGTTTTGAAACATTAAAGTTAAAGTTATTAGAAGCCCCAATCTTAGCAATATACAGCCCTCTACATGAAACAGAGCTCCATTGTGATGCAAGTAATATTGGGTACGGGGCGATATTACTTCAACGACAAGGCGATGGGAAATTGCACCCAGTTGCATATTTTTCTAAAAGAGCAACAGATGTTGAATCGAAATATCATAGCTATGAGCTTGAAACTCTGTCCATAATATACGCTCTTAGAAGATTTAGAATATATTTGATTGGCTTGAAATTCAAAATAGTGACCGACTGTCAATCATTAACCCTTACTTTAAATAAAAAAATTTTGAATCCAAGAATATCCCGTTGGGCTTTGGAACTTCAGGAATTTGACTATAATGTTGAGCATAGAACTTCAGTAAGAATGACCCACGTTGATGCACTTAGCAGGTGTACAAATATATTGATAGTAGAAGAAAATACATTTGAATATGCGTTGGCATCAGCTCAAAAGCGGGACCCTGTAATTTCTAAAATATTTACTGACTTAGAAAAAAATGAAAATCATTTTTATGACCTGATTAATGGCACCGTGTATAGAAAAGTTGACGATGGAGTTCGGTTTTATGTTCCAAAAACTATGGAACAACAAATAATTCAAAAGCACCATGATAACTTGTGTCATTTAGGAGTATCCAAATGTTTTGAGTATTTGAATAAGTCGTATTGGTTTCCAAATATGAAAACTAAAATTAAAGGGTATATAGCAAATTGTCTGAAATGCATTTATTTTTCTCCCAAATCTGGAAAAATAGAGGGAAAACTTCATAATATTCCTAAGGGTAAAACACCTTTTGTCACTATTCACATCGATCATTATGGGCCGCTTTCTAATACAAAATCAAAGAAAAAGCATATTTTCATTATTGTGGACGGTTTTACAAAGTTTACAAAACTTTATTCGGTTGGAAGTACAAAAACTTCTGAGGCAATTTCTTGTCTTAAAATGTACTTTTTAATTTATAGTCGACCTAAAACTATAATATCAGATAGAGGAACTTGTTTCACTTCACAGGAATTTTCAGATTTTTGTCAGGCAAATAACATAGTTCATATAAAAATTGCTACGTTGTCTCCACAGTCGAATGGCCAAGTAGAACGAATCAATCGAATACTTACTCCTATGTTTTCCAAAGAATGTGATGAAGAAACCACATCTAACTGGCCCGACTTTTTGAATAAAATTGAATTTGCATTAAATAATACTGTCAATAGAAGCACGGGGTTTACTCCTAGTATATTATTGTTCGGTGTTGAGCAAAAAGGCGAATTTTGCGACAAAATAAGGGAACATATTATAGAAACAAATAAAAATAATTTTAGAAATTTAGAAAGTATAAGAGAAGAGGCATCGAATCAAATAGAAAAGAATCAAAATTATAATGAAACTTATTATAATTCAAAACATAAAAGTCCACATAAGTATTATTTAAATGATCACGTTATGCTAAAAAATGTCGAAACACAACCAGGCGTTAATAAAAACTTTTTACCGAAATTTCGTGGACCTTATGAAATTATAAAGGTTTTGGAGAATGATAGGTACGCGGTTAGTGACGTAGAGGGACTGCAATTAGGTAGGTTGCCATATAAAGGGGTTTCTTCTGCTGTGAACATGAAACCATATATTTCATAGAAAAAAAAAATTGAAATTTGAAGGATTTTCGTTTTGTGTTATCGTTCATGTTGTTGAATGTTGTTTTAATCTTTTTGTGTATAGGATAGGAGCGTATTTCATACTTGAAAAAAAAATCTTAATAATTATGTATATCTAAAATATATGTATATAGTTGTGTAGTTGAATGTTTATGAAAACATGATATATGATTGTAAAATCAGAAAAATCTATAGATATAATTTCTTTTATATTAAATTAAAATATGTATTCACATTAAAAATAAGAAAAAAAAAAAGATATATGTATATAAAAATAATCGAGGCGATTATTCTCAGGATGGCCGAATTGTAGGCTTAAGCACTATAAAATTTAATATAATATCATGTGATACGGTAGTAATCTACCTTCGTATAATATAAAAGATTTGAATACAATGGAAATAAAATCTAAAATGTACCTAACGTTAATTCTATACTTTGAATATTCTTATAAAAATTTAGAATAAAAATTAATTATTATTCATTAAGTGTTTAGCTGTGATAGAGGATACAATAAAAGGAAAAAAACATATATTTGATTGCATTTTTATTTTTGAATACGTCATCCTACACATTGAAGTTGTAACCGTCTTAAATTGGTACTTAAATTGGAATTGGTACTTTTAGCATAATAAGTATAAAGTTGTCTTCATTCCAAAGAAGTATCGCTGTATTTGTACATGTTTGTAATTATTTAAAGCGAATGAGGACATCACTCTAAAGACTAAGTTAATGTTGAAAAACTTTGTACAAAAAATTTAATTTTAGAAGTTCAAGAAATTTTAATTTGTATATAAATGCTTGAACGAATAAAGTATTTACTATTTACATTACATTAAAGTATAAAAAGTAGCAATTACATTATTTTTTCTTTGTTATCGTAATGTGAATTAGATATAAATTTAGCAAAAAAATTAGGGTTTGAATGAAATTAAAATAGGGGTTACAGATGAATTCCCATTCATTTAAGTTTAAGTATAGATTCATCAAATCGTTTTTTTTTTTTCAAAAAAATATTGTAATTACTATAAGATATATGTATATGTATGAAGTTATTTTAAATGAAAGAAAAAGTTGAATCCTATTATAGAAAAAATCAAAATGATTTTTATAGGTATTTTAAATTTATTACATTGCATTTAACATTAATATTCTGGTTTTAATATGCAGTTAAATTGTTATATGTAAATGTATAGTTTTATTTCTTATTATTTTTATAATGAACTTTTTAATTTACACCTCATTTAAAAAATATAAATGAAATATAATGAAGTTAAGTTTTTTTTAAGAGTTGAATTAGTACCTGTCCATTTAATTTAATTGTTATTTAAATTTTAAATTAAAAAGAACTTAAAGGGTATACATAACATGTGTGAAATAAGATGTTCATAAAATAATGTAATAATCTGTACGGATGGAGTACGTTAGTTGTACATATCCTCCGTGAGCGAAAAATTTTTGATAAATTTACGAAGTAAAGAATTTAATGTTCACAGCTTAAATATTATGACAAAAAAATTCATTATACTAAACAGTTTTTAGGCGTACAATCAGAATTTGAACCCAAGATAAAATATTGTCCAAAAAATGGTTTTTTCAATTTTACGAAATATTTGAAATTTTTAAGTATGTTTAATTTCAAAATTGATTAATATATATACACTTTATTTCAAAATATAATTTTATTTTATATTAATTTAAATTTTCAAATTTATTTTACTTTAAATTCAATTTAAATTATTGATAATAACAATAATATTTTACTATATAAATTTTAAAGACACTCGATTTTATACACAATGCCGTTCGATTGTCCAACATCATTAAAAAAATTAAAAAATCCAAAGTTATATAAATTGAATGTAGAATATCGTTCTCACTATGATAAATTTAAAAAAGCAAGAGCTAAATATGAGAAAACAAAATCTTATATTGACAATTTAACACCACGTATACCAATTAAAACTTATTATAAGCCGGCTATTGTATTGCGTGAAGTAGTTCGTATGAAAGAGATTTATCAACAGAATTTACAAATTTTGGAAAAAATAAATGTAATACAAAGGATTACTGGAAGAACTGCCAGTTCTAATTTCAATATATGTCGTCCAATATGGAATGCTAATTTTGCTGTAAGAATTACAAACAATAGAATGCACCAGAAAAACAATAAGGTTATATATTCACGTATTCAAAATGCAAGATCAGCTATGGAACCAACTGAGATGCTTTTACAAAGCTTTAAAGATTGGGTTGAAAAAGTTGCCAAAAAAGCAAATTATCCAATTGTTTTACCAGATTTATTGGACAGAAAAAATTATTCATTATATACAACAACTCGTCCATTTATCTATCTAGATGTTGGAATTCGAAATGACAGACCGCTAGGGAGATTAGTATTTTTACTTTATGACGATATAACACCGAGAACAGTTAAGAAATTTTTAGATTTATGTGTTAGTAGAAGACCTATTACAGCTAGATTAACGGGAACAGTATTTCATAGAATTTTTCCAAAATTATACATAGAGGGCGGTAGAGTAGACGATTCAGCCAAAACGGAATTTTTTCTACCAGAAAATTTTATTGTTCACCATAATTGTGAAGGAACTTTAGCAATGATGCCCAATGCTAATGGAAATTTAACAAGTTGTTTTACAATTAGTTTGAAACCACTTCATGTTTTAAATGGAAAGAGAGTTGCATTTGGTAAATTGGTAAGGGGTTTTAAAGTTTTGAATATGATTGAAGGTTTTGGTACTAAAAATGGTAAAACAAAGAATGTTATTGAAATAACCGATTGCGGAATAACATGCTTTGAGTAAAATAATATTTTATATAGCTTTGATTATTATTCATAAACAAAATTATTGTTTCAAAATATAACTAAGTACATTATAAAACAAAAATTTTGAAAAATATATATTTAAAATAAATTGTCATTATAATCAGTTATATAGAAATATATGGAAATATTTTATTTTATAATTTTTGGAATATAGTGTAAAAATTTAAAATATTAATTATAATGCATATGAGACAAAATCAAATCTTGTGGAAAAAAGCAAAAAAAAATTTAAAAAATAATAAATACACCAGAAACACTGCAAATAGTCTAATCTTGTGCAAAATTTAGTTGACTATCTTAATAATTTGATGGCTATCTAAAAAAAAATTTTTTTTTTGGTTTTTTTAAATAAAAATTCAAAAATTTTTCATAAGCTAGAAATTTTGCTAGAGCTAGAAATTTCCTATTAACTAAAAATTCTTACTAATGACAAGACAAAAAAAAAATTTTTTTTTAATAAATTTACATGGATTTAATCTATATATATAAAATTCTCGTGTGTTTTGTGTTAGTCCTCAAACTCCTCCGAAACGGCTGGACCGATTCTTATGAAATTTTGTGTGTATATTCAGTAGGTCTTGGAATCGGATGTAAGCTATTTTTCATAGCCATAAGTGAAGGGGAAGGGGTGTTTTTCTCATGTTTTTCCTTAAATGTGAAGTATTTTCAAAATAGAAAAATTATTTTTATAGTAGGTAAGTCTGAGAAAGTGATTTAAAATATCAAAAAAAATATTTAATAATAAAAAAAATATATATCAAAAAGTTCTAATAAAATCCAAAAAGGAGGGACAGACGTGAGGGGCAGACGAGAGGGGCAGACGGGAGCGATAGATGAAAGAGGCAGATGGGAGGGGCAGGCGAGAGGGGCAAATGGTGGGGGCAGACGATAGGGGCAAATGGTAGGGCAGACGAGAGGGGCAGACGGGAGGGGCTGACGGAAGGGGCTGACGGGAGGGGCAGATGGGAGTGGTAAACGGGAGGGGCAGACGCAAGGGGCAGACGGGGGGCAGACGAGAGGGCAGATGAGAGGGCAGACAAGAGGAGCAGATGGGAGAGAAAACGAGAGGGGAAGACGGGAGGGATCGACGAAAGAGGCAGATGGGAGGGGCAGACGAGAGGGGCAGGCGATAGGGGCAGATGGGAGGGGCAGACGAGAGGGGCAGACGGGAGGAGCAGACAGGAGGGGCAGAAGGAAAGTCATAGACCACATCCCACACACTTACAATAAATTATTTATTTTTTATTTAATTACCAAAATATTCAACAGAAATAATTTATATGGCAAAACAACGTTTGCCGGGTCAGCTAGTTTTTTATATAAATTAGTAACCGTTTTGTAAATTTATTTTTGTGTTTTTTTTTTGTTGTTTTTAAGTAAAAATGCATATTTAACTTAAAATATCATGAGCTAGAAAAAACACCGAGAACCAAAAACAGCAAAAAAAACCGATACAAGCCAGACACCAAAATTTGATCTTAAAAATAGAACAAAAAATTTTACACTGTCGAATAATTATTTTTGTACTTAACCTAAAAAAATATAATTTATTACACCTAAATAGTTCAAATTATCTTTTGCCGACAACAAATTTTGTATGAAGACATAATGGAAGAAAAGTGATTTCTTCCAAAAATTTATAATAATTATTAATATTTAGGTTTATACCTAATAAAATAAACTAAATATTGGTGGATATAAGAATTGCTTTTGATACTTTTTTTATTACTTTACCGCCGACATAATTTTCCCTTAGGTTTAATTTTGTCCCATATTATTTTATCTGTAACACATTAATAAACAATAAAATTAACATATGAAATCTATCAAAAATAAAATTTACTAGAATTAGGTTTTGCTTAGGATTTTTATATAACTTTCGTACAGTGTTTAATGAATTGTGGTTTTATAAACTTAATATTTATATAAATCTAAAATTGTTGCAAAGAAAAATTTATAGTATTTAAAAACATTATCTAAACATAAACCAGCTTATATTTATAACCTTATATTTATAACCTTTCATTAATTAAAATATCAATTTAACATTATTTATTTATCAAACATTGTATTTGATACGATCTTCTTGTAATAATAATAATTAACATTTTTGCATAATTTGCATTTGAAAATAATTTATTTTTATTAAAAATGTAAAATTCCTTCAAGAATGCATATATTACGACGTATATGAATTTATGTATTTAATAAAATTATAAACTATTTTTTGTTTCTATATAAGAAAAACTTGCTAAAATTTTGCTAGGAATGAAATCGAATTTTCTTAAGTTTGTCGTGGAATATGATTTTTGTTTAATAAAATTCTACTCCTATATTATGTGAATATAAGAACACGGCGATAATATTAATAATTTAAGCTACTCATTTAATAGCATTAGTGATTAAAACATAATATGTTTCGAATATGATAAAAAAAAAATATGTGAGTCTCGGGACACACGGAAGAAGTGAAACTTCATGGCAAGTAGTATTTTCTGGAGCGGCTAAATAAATATTTAAAATGGTCAAGTGCATATAAGACATGACGCCAATCGATTTTTTCGACGGCGACTAGTTGATTTTTGTCCTTCGACTGCTGCGGCCAGTCGACTTAAAATAACTTGTTTTGGGGGAATTCGGCGGCTTAGAAAAAATTAAACAAAAAAAATTAAAAACCAGAGACTACTTAGATATAAAAACATTTAAAAATTCTAAAATATTTTTTAAGTTCAAAAAGTTTAGTGGCATAACGGCTTTTAAATTATTTCAAAATGGCTAGAATTATGGCTGCATGGCAACACTGGTTGCCAGATGATTTCACTATATTTTAAGCCGTAAACAAAATTCCGGTTACAACTACATTATTAGCGACAATAATGTATGAAAAAACAGCAGCGTGGCTTAAATCATGTTTTCTTTTTGTTGCCCGAATAGTTTAACCTAAAATAACTTTTTCATATATGCCTGAAAAATTTCATGTTTATTAGTACTTCTTCTGAAAAGGAATTAGAATAAAAATATTCTACATGCATTGCATTAATGGAATTTAATGGCAAAAATAATTTATACCAATAACTCAATTACAAATTACTTCAAAAAAAATCTGTTTTAGTTAAAAGAGCATTTTCAAATATGACTGCAAAAATTGACATTAGTATTTCTTCCGAAAAGTAATTGTAATAAACATATTCCTCCTGCATTTTATTAGTGTAATTTAATGTCAAAAATAAATTACACTAACAAACTAAAAAAATTACATTAAGAAAAATTAATATCAAAAATAAATTATCTACAAAATAGGTGCATGTGGAACATTTTTATTCAGAATACATATTTGTATTCCAAAAACTTTTTGAAAATTAGCACTAATAATTAATAAATGAAATATTTGTTATTCAATAATTTAAAATAAATTTTATTTTCCTTTCAATCGAAAAACAAAATAGTATTTTCGACTTTAATTCTGAGCCAATATAGAGTAGGTTATTGCGCTGATAAGCTTGATTAAGTTGCTAGCGGCTGTCGGTTTTATCATCAGCTGCTGACACATAAACTTTTTTTTTTCTTTTTTTTTTGCCTTTTTTTTTGTCAATAAACGAGGAATTTTTGACATTCGGCGTTACATTTTTGACACCTGGCGTTACATTTTTGACACTTACATTTTTTTCACTCTAAATCACAATGCCTCTAAAGAAGTTTCACTTCAATAAAAAAATAAAGAATAATTTAACGTATAAATGTCCAGTAGGATCATCGTTACAAACATTTCTTACAATATATTTATATTTTATAGACAAGTAGGATGATTGTTAAAAATTGATTCAGAATTTGTTAGCAATAAGCTGTAAACAAGAAACAACTTACTTTTTTTTCCCTCGATAATGATGCTCATTTACTGAGAAAAAAAATATCACAAAAAAATTATTTTTCAATCATTTTGTTTATTATTAAAATACTATCTAGTTTTTCTTTAACTCTAATCATGAAAATTATGAGGAAATTATTATTAAAGAAATTACCAGAGCGATAGTTAAAATAAACTTGATATTAAATTGTCATTTGAAAAAAAAAAAACAAAAAAAAAAAAAACTTATTTACTTGGTAATTTTATGTCAGTTATTTTTAAAGACATAATACTAACAGCGTTACAACTATATAATAAAAAAATGTAGCCAGACTTTGACTTTACCAGTAGACAGTATTGATTACAAATTTACTGACACATTATCATTTCTTAAATTTTATATATTCTTAGTAAATTTTAATTTTTTTTTTATTAAATAAAAACCAATAAAAACTAATATATTTGCTATAAATACCATTATTACGTATATCTTAAGTTGTATTAACATTTATTGAAAATGGAGAGAATTTTAAAACTTCAACGAAAATTCACAATCATCTATGCAGATTCTTTTTCTAAATAAAGTCGAATAGTAACAAATCTGGGCTATAGTTTCGGATGAACTTTGGATGCTGCGCCCGTCGGTCGCCCGATGTAGAAGTTTGAAGGAAGAAGCTTACGGGAAGTAAAAAGTTTAAGTACTTCGACTTGACATCAAGTCGAAACGCAGTTAAGTCTATAGTAAAACAAGAGTATTAAAGAACAGTTACCTTCGATACTACAGTGCACAAAATGGAGTTCTATATTACTGTATTATGACAGACGTTGTGACTAACTGGAATCAGACTATATTTCCATTTAAATTTCTTCAAATTCAATTGCAATTAATGACATTGTAACCCAGTTTTTAGTGAATATAACATAAATTAGAATTTTATCAAGCTGTTTAACTTAATTGACTATAAAACAAATTATATAATTTTTTAAATAAGGAAATTCAGTAAATTTGTAGACTTAATAAAATATAATACTTAATTGATAATTAGGTTCTTTTGGTTGTGAATTTCAAAAAGAATGTTTTAAAACTATATTTTGATAAATCGCGCATATATATACAACGAAGGGATTAAAATTTTATTAGAAAAAATCCAGAAGAGGAAAAACATGAAAAATGTTCACATGACGCTAATTGTGTCTCATTAACATGCTTATAAGCGGCAGAACAAAAATGTTTTAATGTGAATTGTGTATATTAGAATTTTTTTTTTTTACAGATTTTATCTTTACCAATGTTTTTTAATTCGAAAAATGCTTGTAATAGATGGTATTTATAAAGTGATTTGTTAATTAAAATTCTTTCACGGAAGTTAACTTAAAAGGAAACTCAAATATAATGCAATGTTTTTAAAATTAGTCATTCTAATGATATGAACATAGATTGTATATAGTCATTAACTATATATGAAATGGTGTAATGGTTTAAAAAAAAAATTGAATTTTAGGCTGTAAAATTAAGTTATCTTATTTTTAATCAATAATTATATATAATAATTAATCCTAAGTGAATATTAATATACCTAGCACCTATTTAAGTATTTTCATTTTTTATAAATAATTTATTTATAGAGCTTACACAATACACAAAATTCTTTCAAGATAAACTCAAATTCACAAAGTTATCCATTTAGAATTAAAAAAAAAAATTGTGTTGATATATTTAAACAAAAATCTAATACGCTAGAGTAGAACTATAAATTAATTGCTAACGGATATCCTTCACCTGTAACTTTTAGTTTGTATATAAGTAAATTCCAGTGAACCGGCAATAACCTTGGATATTGTTCATGAAATTAAAGACATATTTTTTAAATAATAAGTTTTTATAATTTTTGACCAATATAAATTTTCGCTTTAGAAAAGTTTTACATCACACATCAGTTAGTTTATTTATAAAATCTAATTATAAAAAACATATCATGATCATGAATATGCATATACTATATCTATAAGTGCAATAATACATTACGTTATATTGCACATTTTTGTGTAACAGCGAAATCATACATGTATAATAGTATAGTGTACAAATATGTACATCTATATTGTACGGGTATTATTGTGTATATTTATAAAGTTAAAAAAAAAAAAGTTTTTAAAATATAAACTGAAAATATTAAATAACCCATCTCATTAAAAAACTTTTTGCAAAAGAAGGTTATAAC
This sequence comes from Hybos culiciformis, assembly GCA_964007475.1. NCBI lineage: Eukaryota > Metazoa > Arthropoda > Insecta > Diptera > Hybotidae > Hybos > Hybos culiciformis. The sequence continues at coordinate 67,664,793 of OZ023274.1, read as the reverse complement.
ATCAAAAACTATTGTAAATTAAATAATAAATTTCAAAATCTCAATGGGCACACTCTCTACACATGTATATTGTATACCTTAATCAGATTTATGAACCTTAGTTTTTTTTTTCATTGAAAATGCAATCAATAAATATGTTATTTTCTAAGTTTTAACTTTGGCGAACTTCTGGGATATTAAATTTCGGAATTAAATTGCAATATAAATTAACGTATAGAAAAGTTTAAATTTAATTTTTTTTTTTGGAATTTAATACTTAATACCTTATTAATTTTATGATATAATTATTTAAGTAAGTATCTTTATTAGGTTAAAACTGACGAAATTTAAATATTTTTCGTATTGAATACGAAATAATAATATATAAGTATTGCACTAAACTACTAAATACGTAAAATATTGCAATATTCGCCATTGCAACAAATATTACAATATGAGTGATATGCAATGAATATTTATTTTCTTTGAGATAAATATTTCACATTCATTGTATATTTAATGAATATTGCAATATTTTATGTGTTTCAATATTTTTTTAGGTATATTTTATGCATATGCAATATTTTACGGATTGCAATTTTTTTTTAACGTACCGGTATTGAACTTTTTTGCAGTAATTCTAAATATAGTACTGGTACTGATTTTTATGCAGTAAGTACAATATTTTGTGAAAAAATATTCCGAAATTTAACAGTGCAATTACATATACATACTATTGTATTTATATTGCAAAGTTCAGTTGCAATTCAGATAACGTAAAAAAAGTTAATTAAATACTTTTTAGTTAAATGTCTCATAATGTAAGTATTCAAAATAAAAAGAAAATAATTTTTCTGTAGTTATTTTGATAAACGCTTTTAATGATTTCCAAATACCCAGAATAAAATATACAATTATTTCAACCGTATAAACTGCATAAAATAATTAATATTAACTTTATAAAGAGAAAAATTAATTTTATTTTCGTCTCATAAGCCTCAAAGCCGAATTTCGCTTCCAAATTCAGCATTGCTGTTTACTCCTAATATATATTGCGAAAATTATAAATATTTTAATCAAAATATCAAAACATAGACTTTCAAAATTGTGGTTAAATTCTATATATTGGCTTGAAAATAAAATTCCGATCTCCATATAGTAATTATGCTTGTGTTGTGAGTAAAAATAATAATTTATCTATTTGTGAGATAAAATAAATATTTAAACAAGTGATTATACATTTTAATTAAAGTGAAAATGAAAATGATACACTTGCTTTGAAAAAATTAATTGTAAGTAGATATATATAGAAAATTGCGATTTATATTTTGAACCTTGAAAAATATGATTGTACAAGTACATATAATATGTAAATCGATGTAAAACTAATTTTATTAATATAAAACTATAAATATGCTTGGAAAATACCGTTGTTTTTACAATGTGACTAATAATTGTTATTCACAGGAGTAACAAAAAATAAAAATAAAAGTTTACATGACACCCGACTAATAATGAATTTCGGTTTAATTTTGTTAATATAAAAGAAAAGCTCTAATGAATAGGCGCATTATATAATTGATTCCGTATATAAATAATTTGAATAGATATATAAACTCTGATTATGATCTTCAGGGTTTTAAATCATTAAGTATCCTAAATTTTGACACTTAAAAGATAGTAAGACGAATCATTTAAGTATTATTTTAAGTTTAAGCATAGATTAAGAATACACAAAGATTTATAGCTTCATACAACATTTTTTTCAGCATTTTTGGTATTTTTATGTGAAGGTGTTAGTAAAACTAAATAAAATTCTTTTCATATATTGATAATTATCACGTATTTTATTTTGTTTTACTAACACATTCACATAAAAATAACAAAAATAATGTTGTATGAAGCTAACAATCTATGTGTATTCTTAATTTATGGTTTAAGTTAATTCCTTTTCATAATTTTACATTTCAAGTTCGATATTTTACATTAAATGCATTTACCAATTTAATTAGTTCAATGGAACAAAAATATTAGTTTTAAAAATTAAAAATAATAATGATGTGATTTTTTTTGCAAGAAATAATAAGTGAAATGAATTTAGCCAGAAAATGACTTAATATTTTTAATTTTAAGAGAATTATGCAGATTCTTTTTTGCTAAATTATTCAAATATAAAATATCAGTTTATGTGTTTCTGTAAAAGCTTAAAGTTCTTAATGACGCAAAGCAATAAATATAAAAATGTTTTACTATTTTATTTATTTACACCTTTTATGTATGAAAAAAAAAAAAAAAACTGTAAGTGGTTCAAGATCACAAATTATATGTGTATTTAAATTGAAGGTGTAAGTTAAATATAAATAAGTAATAATACTATTACATTTTTATTTATTTTTATTTGAATTTTTGAAAAGTAAATATAAATAAATACGATTAAATATTTTTATTATTTGTTTTAATAATTATTAGAATTCAAATAAATATAATATTCTTTATTGAATACTGATTTTTTTTTTAACGCCACGCCACTTATGACGTTTTCCCACATTCAAGTTGAATGTAAAATTTGATAATGATAGTGACAATCGAAAAATAATTAAGAAAAAAAAAACTAATTTAAACTTAGTAAGAAATTTTTCATGAGATTAGATAAAATTTTCGGTAAGTATAGTAACTAAATAAGTAAGTTATCAAAAAAAAAAAGTTTATTTTATTAGTCATCATATGTTAAATTATATAGTAGAAAGTGTACAATCTACTAAAATAAATGATTATGATAATAATATTATGTTTATCATAAATAAAATTTAAGCGACAATATTTAAATAAACGAAAACTATGTAAATAAAAATGAAGTTGATAGAATTGATGATAATAATAGTGATATAATTATACATTTACATTTATATCATGGAAAGATGATTAAATTAAATGTAATTTTGAAAATATCTAGCGACTATCAAATGACTATTAAGTGTGTCTCAAAAGACGCAATTTGAAAAATGTTATTGATACAATGATAATATTAAATTTTTAATATGAGAACTAGTTAAATTTTGAAAAAGTATTTTCATATATTTTATGTATTTTATTTATTGAAAATAATTATAATTTTGTGTGATTTTTTGCTTTCTAGGCATATATTTTATTAATACTTATTTATCATTATCATTATATATACTTCAATTCGTGTATACACTTTAAAATACCTCTTCAGATTACGTGAACTTTCTTTAACACAAAAATAAAAAATTAAATTGAAAAATATAATTAAATTCTCATTAAATTTCTCATATAATATTAAATTATGAAAAATAAGTAAAACATGTTTATTAAGCTTTCCTTTTCTTTTTTATTAACCTTTTCAAATTTTTAGTGGTATTGATAGTTTATGGCTTATGTTTGATTGCAAAATTATTATATAGAAAATGAAATTTTTATCAATATGCCACGATACTATTAAACCCAGGAAGATAATATTTAAATAAAGATTAAAATTTGATAAATTTAAATTTATTTATAGCTTTGGTTTTTGTTTTTGCAATTTTGTTTTCAAATGTAAAATTTGATAGAACAATAATTGAATATATAAATAATGAAATAATGAATTGTGTTGAATAAAAGAAGAAGATATGTGAAAATCAAACTTTCCCAATTTTTTGTTTAACTTTTTTTTTTTAATATTTCATTCTCATGTTTTTATATTGATTGGTTGAAATCGCTGCAATATTAAAAAAAGCTTATTAAGTAAAAACACTTACTATCGATATAATTTTACGCTAACTGAGTTTAGTAATTTTTTGTTTTATTATATCCGGAAATTAAGTTAAGCTCGGATACTTCTAAAGCAATTTTAATATAAAAAAAATCAATCTATAATTATTATTAGATAATTTCAATAAACTCACAGCTATTTAAATTAAAAAAATTAAATTGTGTAACATAATCAACTTAAGAATTGTACATTGTGTATTCTTAAGATAAAATAAAAACACATACTTATTAAGAATTAATATAAATATGGAAAGGTATGGCAATGATATGTCTCTTAATCTCAACAGAGCCGTAAACTCTCAATTTTTGAGACATAACGTCAATTCACTTTACGTACTTTTTACAAATGATGGCAATTTAGGAAACATAAAGTCACTAGTTATTATGTTCCGTTGACAGTATAACCGCCTACTTACAAATTTGCAGTAGCTTATTTTTGTAAAATTCTAATTGGTATATTTTCCCCATCCTTTACTTATTTAATTAAAAAGAAAAATGTATATTCTAAACATTCCCATGCTTGCAGCTTCAAGAAAAAAAAAATTTATTCGATGACACATTATTAAAACAAACAGCTGATTCTAGGAATTAATTATTAATTAATTAACATTTTTTTTTTTTTTATTTAACGTAAATGAAAAAAAAAAATGGAATAAATTGTACCTCCCTCAATAATGAAGTTTGGGACCCGTTTTTAACATTTAGCATTTCTTTAATATTTTTTAGAGTGAGTTAATACCATTACACCAATATCATTAAGTCATAAATACAAAAATGTTTAATAATTTTCATTGAATTCTTGCAAACAATAATTGATAACTAACTACCTAATAAAAAAAAAATGTTTATGAAATTATTTAGACCCTCAGCTGGTTAAAGGCTTCTAACTCCCAAACCCGAATGTCATCCTTTAGTCGAGGTGAAAGTGAACAAGATTGCGCCTATTTTTGGCAAGTTGAATGAAAACATTCGCAGGCGCAGGTACCAAGTAAGTATAGTCCGTTCTTTTATTTGTGATGGATAAAGGGCTTAAAAATACAAAACAAAAAAAAAAGAACAAAACTATAAAATTAAAAAAAAAAAAACAACTTACCGCATAATAAAATTCCAAAATCGAATGCAACTTTTAATAAAATTCTTCGATTTGAATCCATATTTCTATAAAAATTATTATTATTTAAATTATTATTTGACATTAAAATGCTTGTATCCAATTGAAAATTATTAATTAAATTATTATTATTATTGCTAGTATTTATATTATTATTATTATTATTATTATTATTATTATTATTATTACTATTTGCAGGTGAATTTGTCGAATTACGCGATGATAACGTTGTTGTTGTTGTTGTTGCTGCCGTATTTACAACATCCGATCTCAACGGTGTTGTTTCGTTAAATGTATATTCGCTACTCATTTATAAAATGTTTTTTTTTTTTTTGTTTTTTTTTAATTAAATTTTTTTTATTTAATAAAATTAAATAAAAAAAAAAGAAAAAAAAAAAATTCAGGTAGAAATTTAATATGAGAAAAAAAAAATAAAAATTCAACAGAATAAAAGTTATATTTTTTTTTTTATTAATAAAAATTATTTGTTTTTTTTTGTTTGTATTTGTTTTTTTTTTTTTTTTTCACCAATAATTTTATCTTTTTTGAATGAATTTAATTTTATATTTTTTTTTTATGTGAAGAAAAAGTTAACGTCAATTAACAAACACAAATTCACCAATTTTTTTTATTTTTTTAAGTTTATGTTTTTCTATGTGTGCAGAAAAAAAAAAGAAAAGAATATCTGAAAAAAACAAACTGAAATTTTTATCATAAAATAATAAAAAGCTTTTTTGTTGTGTTTTTTTTTTCTGGTTGTAAAATAATAATAATATCAAACGTGAAAAATAATAATAAGAAAAAAAAAAAATTAAATAAAAATTAAGTTTGAAAGAAAAAGTTTTTTTTTCTGTATTTTTATTTTACTTTGTAGTTACTTTGTTGTTGTTTTTTTATGTTTTTTTTAAAGGTTCTGTGAGAGAAAGACGTTTAGAAAACAAAAAAAGCACAAAGGCAACATAAAAAACTTTTTAAGATGTCAAGTTTATGCCGTCATTGGCCGTGAGAATAATGACGAAATTTTTAGTTCATGCGGTTTTTTTTTTTCTTTTAATGCAAAAAAATAAAGTTAAGATTTTTTTTTGTTTTTTATTTTGAAGAGATCGTAAGAATAGATCTAAGTTGATATTTTAAAAATAATTTGCAATTTAAGAATGTCCGTTTAATTCTGACTAACTATCACGTTAAGGTATACATTTTTACATAAAACCAGAATCAATATCAGAATCAGATACTGTACCAGAATTCAGCAGCAAAATTTAGCGCCAGAATATGTAAAGAGAGTTTTTACATAAATCAGAATCTGAAATAGAATATTGAAAATTTTATATTAAAATTAAAAATATTTTAATATTCTAGCGCCATAGAACCAGAAAAACAAGTCTCTCCCACTTATCATAATTCTGGAGACAGAGTACTGTTTTCTGGCGCTAAATTCTGTAGCTAAATTCCTCCTCCGGAATAAATTGATTAAATTTTTTTTCGCAACACGTGTATGTAAATTTCTTCAAAATTATTTGAAAACAATTTGGCGACATTCTGAATCGTCCTCAAATGTCCACCACCCCCGTCGTACGCATTAACAATGATTTATAGAAAAAAAGCTTCTAAGGGTTTTATTTGATTTTTTTCTTCTCCCATTAATATCATTCGATTTTTGTTTTCATTATCATGTATTTTATAATGTTAAAAGCTCAATGACGTCATTTACTCAATATTACTCCATATTCATACTACTTGGTTACTACTCTTATTTTTTAATACGTAGGTTAGGTACATATATTTAGATATATAAAAAAAAAATCTTATTTTCAATAAAAATGAATCATCCACCAAAACATTATTTTTTTTTTTTAGAAAAAAAAAAACAAAATATATAAGTAAGTATCTTTAACACTTTTATGCTAAAAATGCTTCTTGTATTTTTGTTGTAATTTACATTTTTGTTATTTTGTTTGTTTAGCATTCGTTGTTTGTATATATACAGTCCAATTTCGAGATTGTTGATGTCAGTAAACTTTAAATGACTTTAAAAAAAAAAAAATATGAAAACAAATCCAGCCAGTTGATTCAATAAATCTGAAAAGATAAATAAATAAAAAAAATTAAAAAAATATTCATTTTTTTTTCAACATCAAAATTAAATTATTAGTTAGATATATATATAGTTAGATATATATATAGTTAGATATATATATAGTTAGATATTTTAAGCATACTACAGTGATTTTATTTGTTCGCTCTTGGGCCTACTAACATTTTTGTACAAATGCTCTATAAGAATAAAGTATGTACTTATTAAATTGTCTTGGAATTGCTAAGTTAAAGATTATCATTACTCAAGTTATTAACATTTTGAAGTTATTTTTAGATGGTTTTTCGATGGATTGGAATAATGGAAACAATTTGTATTTGATGACGATGATGTGTAGTATTTTTATTTTCAATGAATATTTTAATTTGATGGATGATTGAATTTTTGTTACATTTTTAGAACAAACTATATAAAAAGTGGATCGAACTGTTAAGATTCGACCATGTCTCGATCCATCTTTAAATCGATAGAATCCGCAACGATGGAGGAATAAACCAACCTCAAAAACGATCAAAATTATGTAGAGAAAAGAAAACTAAAAACTATTAAAATTTTACTTTACCCCAGACAGCAATAAGTTCTTTTAGACACAAATGTTATATTACGTTAATTGTAAATAAAAATTCCTTTCAAAAATTATAATTATTAAATTATTACATTTCAATATGACATCATTTTACGAAATAAAAGTAATTACGAATTTTATTTTATTTTTCTTTAATTTACTTTTAAATTTATATTGATTAAAAATTTTATCATTCAATTATTTCTTATCAAAAAGATAATTTTTTTTTTCAAATTAAATTATTAAAGCAAATAAAGTGCGCAAATTAATAAAAAGAATATATTGGAAAAAAAAGAAGTGATTTTCTAAAAAAAAAATTCTGCAAATAAAATAAATGTAGTTTTTTGAAAAGGATGGTTTTTTTTTTTTTTTTTTTTAATAAAAGTTATCAGGGTATTTATTTTTTATGCATTTTTATTTTTTTTTTTCAAATAAATTTAACTTTAGAGATAAAATATTGTTGTGAAACATGAACATTGCATTTAGAAGACTTTTTCATATAATAACAAGTTTTCTATTAAAAATTTTGTTAGCAAATATGTACTTAGTTCGTTTGTCGGTCATTAGATAAGTACATTTATTTTGTCAAATAGAACCAAAAATTGTATTTTTGGAAGCCTAATCCAAATAAACTGGTATCAATAAATATTAAACTTAATATTAAGCTTAAAATATTTGAGATGCGACTAATTCCAACGATACCTTAACTATTCAAGTTTATCGTAAATTGGTTTGCTAATAAGTAAACAGATCGTTTTGCATTCCTATAATGTTGTAAATTGTCTTTAAATTAAGTTAATTAAACATTTGAATTGGATATTCATTATAGAAATCAAAGGATTTAGCTTTAGTTATATTTATTTTTAATATTACTTTAGTGTGCCCCTTGTAATTGACTCTTCTTTTTAAAAGTGCATACTTATTATATATATGATTTCAATAAAACACCTGTCTAATTTTAATTTCAAATATAATAAAAAAAAATATTTTATGTGAAATTCTTTATATTGAATAAAAATATTTAATATGAAATAAAATTTTTGAATAGCTTGAGAAATATATCACATTGCAATCCAATAAAGAATTGAAAAATCTTCTTTAGATAAATTTTCAATTTTATATACCTAGGTAAGTATTTACATTCCAATATTTTTTATTAATGTTTTTTATATTTTTTATTTTGAATAAGAAATAAATAAAAAATGTCAGGAACAAATTCTTGAATTTTTCGGCAAGGATTTTACCTCGGATTTTACATAAATTGCATTTTACAACTTTACTTATATGTTTTTTAAGCACATTTATTATTTGTTCAAATATTTTTATCTTAAAGTTGAAAAGAAGTAATTTTAAAGTAAAATCATATCAAAATTCAAGAGAAAAAAGTTTATGCGAAGGCTTCACAGAATTCTTAATTTATGACTTACATTCCTTGCATTAGAAAAGTGAATGAAAATGAATAAAAAAAACATTTTTACCGAACACGAAATATTTTCTATAACCCTTCTTTTCCACAATATAGTTTTATATTTATATAAATTTTTTAATGAACTTGACTACAACTTTTAAAAGCCTCATTAACGCAGCCATTACAAAATCTTCACATCTAAAAGTGGGTATTGTTATTTTTAATAAAATTATTCAATTCAACATTATGAACCTAACACAATATCTTAATTATTAAGTTTATTTTCGTTTTTCGAATGCATGAAATTATTGTACAAGCAAAAAAAAAACCAACATTAAATAAAGTGCAAGAGTGGTATTATATTAAGTGGTAAATGAAATAGAGAATGATGCATATGATAAAAGTGCAACCAACCAAACATGAATTGCTGAAGACTATTTTGCTTAACTCCTATTTGTCATTTAAATTTTTTGCACATAATTGTGGTGGGAGATTTATTAATATTTTTTCCTTCTTTTCCACTACGGACATACTATATATATAGTTTCTAATATAGTATATAAAATTGCAACCAATTTGATATTGATATATTCAAAAAATATATATTATGTATATTATGTTTTTATATTTATATAAATATGTTTGTCAAAATGTTTTTACACTATATACATGCATAATTTAGACAAGAAGGGAAAATATATACATTGCACAGTGAATATTTATTTACTTAGTATGTTGTTTGAAGGTACAGGTGTTGTAATTTTTTTTTTTCATGCTTTTCTAAATAGATTTTTATCATAAAAGCTATATTAATTTTTTTATTATGTTCCAGAAGTAATGAAGTGTTAAATTTCTGATTCTATGACTTTGTTATGCTGTTAATTTCTTTTTTTTTGTGAAAATAATTTAATAAACTCTTTTAATTTAATATGCTTTGAGTCTTCCCGTCAGCATAAAAACAATTATTATAATATTTCATGCACTATTTTTAATTGTTAAGAAACTAAAAAAACCAAAACGTCAAATTTTCAATATTTTTTTTTTCATTCTGAAAGTTTTCAAAATAACTTTGAATACGAAAGTTATGCATAAAAATAAAATTAAAATACCAGGTACGATGTTTACATGTAATTTATTTTCAAAAAGAAAAACAAATTTTTAATTTTTTCAATTATAAAAAAAGGCAATAAATTTTATACAATTTCTTATTGAAAAATCCTTGACCTAATTCCAATTTTGCTTAAAAATTTTATTTGATTTTTTTTTTTTTTTTTAATTTTTAACTTATATGAAGATAAAATATCAACTTTTATTTTATTTTCTTATGTTTACAAAAGAAAACATATATATTTTATTTATACTAGTCCTTTACTAAATTAAAAGTTTATTAAGTAGAGAATTGTGGAGGTAATATCAAAATATATAAGTACTAACAAAAAGCTTATTCGTGCGTAATAAAGTTTAAATGAAAAAAAAATTATTTTTTACATTTTGTGTCTCTTTTAATGTAAAGATGACGAACTAAATTTTTCAATGAGGTATAAACAAACTTTCTTGGCTTCAATAAATTTTAATAGTTTTTTGAATGTATATAATATTTATTGCTAGCGGGATGCTAAAAACACAAAAATAATTAACTTTAAGTCCATGCTTACTTAAAAAATGACGTAAAAAACTATACTATATTCAATCATACTATTAAAATACCATAAAATTTTTCTACTACCCAACTTTTTGTTGCTGGATATTGTTCATACAATGTAGGGTTATTGGTAATTTCAAACTATAGGTTTAAAGATTCAATTTTCACATTGGAAAGATATTTGTATAATCCTTGGTATAATCTCTTCATTTGAATATCGCGTTTATTATTTTTCTGGAAATTTGAATTAAAGAAAAATGTATAACAGAAATTTAAGGACTAAATCAGAACAGAATAATAAGTATGGATGGTATTTGAATAAATTTACTTTTATTGGCAAAAATTGTATTATAAAAAGTCTGCATCGCTTAGAATTATTTTTATTTACCGTCTGTGTATCTTTCAACCACGATTTAATAATACAAGAAGTATATATGTATATGTTTAAGAATAAACTTAATGTACTACAATACTATTGTATATCAAAGACATTGAGTTCCAAGTTGACATAGTATTCTCTACTGATTCATAAATATTTTTTGCTCAAATTAATAATTGAAAATGTTTTTTTTTGCGGGTTTGATTAAATAAAAGAACGTTAAAAAAAATCTTCTTCTTTTAGATTATATCATTTTTTCATTATATGAAGCAGTAGTATATATAATATCCTTCTTTCATTCTATAAAATTATACTTACTATTTTTTATTCAATTTAAATTGTTGTAAAACAACTAGACGTGAGACGTGATTATTTTACAGACAATAATAATTGAATTATTTTACAAAATATTTTTCCTTATTCTCAACTCTTATAAATATTATATTTTCGAATATAAATAACTAGCTTTTGTAAATATTTAATTTAATTTTTCTTTAATTTTTGTCTATAATGAACAAGATTGTGCTTTGAATAAAAATAGTTTTTCGATAGAGTTTCTACTTGAAAAATGCATTCGATTTAAAATTGAAAATTTATGAGTTCATGACACATTAAAAATAAGGAATAAAAAATTTCAAATCAATAACTTAAAATTTCTTTTAATGCTTTTCCGAAGGTTGTCCTGATTTCGCCCTGCGCTGCTTTGTAATAAGGTGCTTGTCGAAAAAGGGAAAATTCTAAAACCTTTAGTGAGACATTATAGCTTAAATTAACTATTATACAAATTTGAAATTTCAAACATTTAATTTGATTTTTAATTATTATTTTTAGACATGAAATTATATATATATATTTCTAGTTTTTTTAGCAAATTTTATATATCAAATAAGTTAGTAGCTTGATATTTCTACCCACACATTTGTTGACGATGCACCAACAACTATCTCATACAAATTATATCATATAAATATCTAATATCTAAGCTAGTTTCATATTAAATTTTATTTATTTTTTTTGCACTGATTTATGAATAGTTTGTGTAATGACTTTACCAGGTCAGGCGCTTCCAGCCATTCCACTTTTTTTTTTTAACTTGCTGAAAAAAAAGCACATAATTCTAGCGGACATTTATTTTTTTTTTAATGAATTCAAATCCTTTATAATAGTAGAAGAAAATTAAAAGTGATGAATAGAAAACTATGCAATGTAGAAAAAAAAGGATGTTGTACATTTTCTGCATGGTTATAAATACATATTGCACATTTGAAAAATGTATATAATAAAATAAAATTATGCTTTGAAAAATATATTTTTTCTGTATTTTGTTTTATGAAAAATAAATTTATATAAAAATGGATGATATTTTATATTCATCTGGACCTGGAGGCAAAGCAAACTTTTTTTTCAAGAATATTATTTTGTTATCCTTTGAAAATTTTTTTTTTTTAATCATAATAATAACATGAATAGCATAAACAGTACAGACATACTATATATAAAACATTAAATATTTAAAAAAATAAAATAAAATACATAATATATTTTTCAATTTTATTAATATAAAAATATAATGCATACTGCATTTTGTTTACAAAAATAATATCTAAATTAATGAAGTATAAAAATGATGAATTTTTAATAGCCAAAATTTTAGTCAGAAGCTTTTGAAAACATTTTAATTTGCTATTTGAATATTTTATTTTGTTCATAAACCATTTACTCTATGAGTGTATTTTCACACCTTGCACTACAAAAAAAAAAAAAAAATAATTGGAAATATTTTAGAAGTACTATGTTTGTTTGAAGTTTTTTTTCGGGGGTACAAAATTTCATGTACCGAAATTTAATTTCAAAATAATGTCAAAGAATGTTTTTTAAACAAAATTAACCCGATGGATCGGCTTTTTAATCATGTCATATAAGTATACATAAAACCAACTACGATCATAAAAAAGAGTTTTTTGAGAGCACAACATCTATAGTATATCGAATAGGTACTTCTAAAATATTACGAAAGACATGTATCATGTAAAAACAAATAGGTATATGTGAAATAAACATCTGTTCTTGTTCCGTCAATTTAATGCGGCTTGTTCTAACTATAACAAAAATTAATGTAGATATTTATATCCAACAACATTCATACTCTACAAAAATTTATGTGGAAAACAAACAAAATTTAAACTTTGAAAGAAAATTCTTTTGCGGCAAAATTTTTAAAACATAACAATTTTTTTTATGAAAACAGAGAAAAATATTTGGCAAAAAATCTTTTTAGCAATGAAATTTTTAATATCTTTCTTCGTGTCGTTAAATTTTATAAAAAAAAAAAAAAATTAAAGGAAAAAAGAAAGAAGAAAGTATTGGGTTTAAAGAAGTTAAAAATATAAATAAACTTACTGTTATCAATTAAGAATTGGATATATTTAACTGAATTTTATTTATTGGCTGAAATTACATTTTACTTTGTGTGAGGACTGAGATTTCTAATAAAAATACAGTAAATATATTCAAATCACAGTTAGATATAGTCAAATGAAATACAGTCAAACTTTCAGATTTTTAATTAAATCATATATTCCGTCAATTAATAAGTTATGAGTTTATTCCAACATTTGAACGAATTCTAATTTGAAATTTTGCCAAAAATAAAAAATTCATTATACTTATGTTGCAAATGCTAAACTTTTAGTGTTGTTATGTTTCCACAAAAAATTTTTTTTTACAATTTTTTTGCACTTCGATTCTCTTTTATGAAAACTTTGAAAAACCCAATTTAAGGTGATTTTTGAGATATTTAATGTATTCTTCAATTTAAATATTAATCAAAAATTCAACTGCCGTTATACATAATTGAAAATAAAAACATTATTATCAAATCAAATATACAGGTAACAAAAAAAAAAGAATATTTTTTTTAATTTAATTACGATACCAGCAATCAAGATATATTCTGAAACATATTATGTATTGTGAAGGACATAGATATTTTTTTTGCTTGCGATATACAATTATTATGTCCTTCGTAATTATAAATTCCTTTGTGAACAAATTTTTTCATTAATGACACAATAATTTTTTTTTTTAATTAATTCCAAGTTTATGGTCATATAAAATAATAATTTTAATGAATAATTTAAGAAAAAAAAACAAAAGATGTGTTCTGAGACTGCCGAGTTGAAGTTGATCGTACATATTGAAGTTCTTTTCGAAAAGTAAAAATTCAAAATACAGACTAGGATTTTATATTTAAAATAGGAAAGAGCACTTTAAAAGTCTCCATTTTCTACTTCATATAATAAGTATTAGCGAAACCATTTTTTGCTTTATTAAAAAGGCGTTGAGTTTTAGAGCGACTATATTAAAAATAAAATTTAAAAATCAAAATACTATCCTACTCACAGTACGCAAAAAAATTCAAAACCATGAGTAGGCAGAAACAAAAAAAACTTAACGAGCTGTCAAAGCTTCAAAATTTCAAAAAAAAATTACATAATTCAGGTAAAAACTTTTCTATAGCTTAAAAATTGTAATTTTAAATAAATTTTTCATTTTCAAGTAAAAAAAAAAAACAAATTTTATTGTTTTTTTTTTTTACAACGCATAAGAGACTTTTATTAGAAATTTTCCAAAAAAAAAAAATATAATAAAAAAGAAAAAAAAAACTTTTGGCCTACAATCATTATAAAGGTATAAAATTTTAACTTTTAATGAAAAACAAATTGCATTTTTTTAATCATTTGCAGCTGGTGTTTTATTACAATTATTCATAAAAATTTATAATTCTTATTTAAGGTTTTTTAGTTTTAATATTCTTAAAAGATTAAATAGGATAATAATATTGTATTAGATTATTTTTTTGCGGTTGCAAACTTTTTCCATTATACACAGTCACATACCTTTACTGCTGTAATGTACATAAATTGAATATTTTTTTAATATTGAAATGTTTAATATTTATTTAAGATTAAGGGAATATGCATATTTTAACGTCATTCATATTTAATAAAAAGTAAATATTTTAAGATCAACATTTCAAAAATTTGGAATGTTTATTTCCTGTGAAGGATTTGTAAAAGACCATTTGTTTTTATTTAAATTCGTTAAAGGTGGTAACTCCTATGGATGAAACAGTATTATGAATAAGCATGTTTTTTTTTTTTTAATTTAGGCTATTTTTAGGAATGTTATTTTTATCCTTTTTTTATTTAAGATTAGTTTAGTACACTCAGAGAAGAGATTTGTTGCTGGAACCGAAATATGTAACAATCAAATTTTTATGGTTGCCGAAATTGTATGGTTGTGTGCATAAAACAGCACAAACCAAAGATTAAGTGGATAAAATTAAGCAATAAAATAAATTTTAGCATTTTATATAAAGAATGCAAATTTTTTTAATCATTTATTGTAATTCTGTACTTTAATTTTAATAATTTAGCTCTTCGTATGCTCATTATCCTTATTAAGTACAAGCTAGAATGACTTATTTGTACAAAAGTAAACAAAAAATCTAAACATCTTAATACTATAAGTATAAAATGGTACCACCTTTTGGTACGTTAAATGACTGATAATAAATTCTAATTCTAAACTATTTTCTTTATACTTATCGTTAATTTCTTGGTCTCTGAAATGGAAAATGGAATGTTCTAAAATCAATTTTACAACCCACAACACTTGGTCAGGGTCAAAATATTTTCATATATTTTCATATATTGTTTGTTCAAATTTTTGTACACTTCTTAAGTTTTACAATTTTTCAAAGAGACCTCTCATACTGCTTTTGTGCTTATAAAAAATTTATTTTTTCAATTTAAATGTTAAAAATATGGCGGATTCATAAATTTGGCTCATATCATAATTCCGTAGAGTAAAACATATGCAATTTAAAAATAACAATTTAAAAAAAAATTTCTTAATGAAAAATAAATATTTCCATACTAAAGAAGATAAAAAAAAAATAAAAAAATCAAATAAAAAAAGATTGTTCTAAACAAACATAAATATTAATTTTTATTATTATTATATAGTGCAAATTTTCATTGTCAAGTTTTCTGACACACTATTTCCTATACACACGATTGCATGTATTTTTTTCCGAGTTCTATTTTCGATTTATGGTTGAATTTTCATTCAGTGGTCATTAGATAAATTTAGATTTTAGAAAGAAAAAAATTTTTTTTTGTTTTTTTTTGCAATTTGTGTGACTTATTCGATTTTTCGTACATTCTATTTAGACATTATGTACGCTATTTATATACGTACGTAGACATTGTACATATTAGATGTTATATTTGAGTAAATAAATCAAGTGTACAATAATTAGATTTAGAAAAAAAAAAAAAATATGAATTAGGTCAATTGGAAAATAAAAAAAAAATTTATTATAGAACAATAAAATGAAAAGTTTAGTGGAAATTGTTTGTATTATCGAGAAAAAAAAGGCAATAAATTAATTTTTTTTTTCTAACAAAAAAAAAGACTTATAAAATGTATAGACAATATTATTTTAATTAATAAAATTTTGCCTAGAATATACTTTTAATATGTAATCAAGGAGACATAAAGTCTGTGAGATGATTTCTTAAAGTATAATTTTATATTATACTATACTTGTCGGCTTTATTTTAGATTACTCAAAAGCTTCAAGAATATAATTAATCAATATCTCTTATTGACTCATCAAGTATACAATATTTAAATTATACAATACTGACTAGAATAAAGTGTTTGAAAACTGATTACTTAAGTAATACATAAATAGTTTTAGATATTTAAAGTAAATTTTGAAGATAAATTAGTGTTCATCTAAATTTTTTTATTAATATTTAAGTTTGCTTTGCTCATTTTTTAAGTTATGTAGATTTATGCGGCTTTAATTCTCCAAAATAAAATTTGAATAAACTGAAATGTTTTTAATTAGGAAATTCTCTGAAAAACAATTCCCAGAAAAACTATAAAAAATATTATAATAGTATTAACATACTATTATGCACTTTATTTTTTCTTCAATATCATAATTATGTATAACAATAACAACAGATTGAAGAATCATGGAATGATAAATCAGAAAATTCTTCCTTTTTATTTTTCTTTCGAAAAGAATTTTGAAAATTTAAATTGTTATAAAAAGATTTTTTACTTAATTAATTTTTGAGAACTTCATCACATAAGTATAAGTAATTTTCAAGGTTAATTTTATTTGGAAGTATTTTGAACCCATTTTCTAAATTTTTGCGATACAAAGTTGCTGATGCAAAATGCATTCGTTTTAAATATTATTAACAGTAGTTCGAGTAGGAAGCTTACTTCTAAATAAATTTATTACCCTCTTGTTCCATTTTTTCGCTTCGCAGAATAATTATAGTATAGCTTCTCAAAGATTGAAAAAATAGCATTAATTTCAAAAAGCTGAATTCATTTGATATAAAACAACATTCAACATCAACGAAAAAATAAAATATTTATATTTGATAATTAAAACATGCCTCTGTGATTTTTTACCAAAAAAAAAAAACTATCGGAATAAAAAAAAAGTATAAAAGTCTTCATAAGAAAAAGCAATTTAAATTTTATGAAGGCACAATAAAAACATTTTAAGAAAAAGGTTAATTTCGCCTTGTTATTTATGGACGAAGTTTATGTTTTGTAAATTCAGGTTTAAAAGACTATTTAAAAGTAAAAAAAAAAGATGGCCCGTAGAATCGAAAAGATAAGGGTTCATAAATCTCAGTTTTTTTTTTCGTGATGTAAATAAATTTTTTTTATGCAAGTAACTGTACACTATAATGCACATATTAATATTTGCAAATAAATATAAAAAATTCTTTTTTATGTGAATTTATATTTAAATTTTTCTGTCAGGATCTTTGAGAATTTGAAATATTCCAATAAGTAACTAAATACTTAAGTGCGCCTATGTGAATTTAATTTTATTGACATTAGAATCCCTGGTGAATACACATAGTTTCTTTGAGCTAGGATTCAGTTATTACAAATGATTTCTATATAATTCTATATATTGACAAAAAGAAATTGTAATTTTAATTTATAGTTAAAGGAAATTTCATTGATTTTGGAATTTGGCCAAAAGAAAGATTTTCTTCTGTACATTTTCTTTAACGATATATTTTTTAAATGGTTTAAACTTTTCTTTTCAATATAAGTTGTTATATGAATTTTGTACATTTTTTTAAATTAATAAGCATTAATAATAATAATAATAATAAAAAAAAAATAATGCGGTTAAATTATAAAATGATTCATGTGAAAATTCAAAATAAAGATTATAATGAATTAGGTTCAGTATATAAGTATATATAGTTTTTTGGTTAAATTAAAATTTATAATAATTACTTAAAATAAAAATTATATATTATTTTTATATCCCCAATAAAAGATATATAATTTTAAAAGTTATGTTCAATATAATATAATATGTTAGAAACTATGATGATAAGAACATAATGATAATTTAATTACTGTCAAGAAGACTCACAACAAGATTCAAAACGTCACACATTGTAATAAATTAATAAACGAGTCTGTCTGATTAAATTAGTCATATTACTTAATTCATAAACTTTAACTATTAACTACTTAAAAAAAAGTATAATATTTAAAAAAAAGTCGATTAATTTCATTATTCTTTAGATTTTGCGAAAAAAAAAACTATTTTCAGTACAAAAAGGTTTAATAGTTAAATTTCCTCTGAAAACTAATTCAAATTCTACTCACGACGTTATATTAATAGTTCAAAATTATTAGAAATTAAAACATTAATATTTATATTCCCATGTATCCCAAATAACTGCTCATGAGAATTCATAGAAAAACTATTTCCAGAAAAATTCTTCTAACCTTTGTCTTCGTCGTTGATTGCAGTTTTAAAGACTTTTTTTTCGATGAAAGAATCTTAATGTAAAACTTATATAATATATACATATTATGATGTGTATGTTTCTAAGTAATCCACACGCTCTTGATTGATAGTAAATTTGTGTCATTAATAAAATGTCATTGGTCAGTAAGTCAATAAAAAAACAAACGATAAAATATTTTTTTTTTTTTTTTAAATTAAAATTAATTTACTTACTTACATAAAAATTTTCTGCCTTATTAAATCAAAAATTTATATTTTGTTTATTTTATCGGCAAGAAAAAAAAAAGTAAAATAAATTTTTTTTTTTTTTATTTGTTTATCTTTTGTTTATTTTGATTTTATTTACACAAATAATATATACACATATTTGAAAATTTGGAATATAGCACGTGTATCATTTTTGTGTGTTTATAAGAAATAACTATTCTAAGTTAATAAGTAAGTATTATTATTATAATTATTATTATTATTTTTTGACAAAACCATAATATTTAAACTTTTTTCTCTTTCTATTATTATTTTAAAAATAATAAAAAAAAAACACACACAATTTTCTATTCAATTTTGATTAACGAATTTGTCATAGACTTTTTTTTTGCTTTGTTTTGTTTCTGAACAGGAATTTTAATTTTAATTTAATAGTTTAATTTTATTATGCAAAATATACATATTTTGTTTTAATTAATATTTATAATAAAAAAATATATATTTTTTTTTTCGACTCAAAATAAACTTTACGCGTGTTTTTTTATTATCAAATAAAAAAAAATAATTCTTACAAAATTACCCAAAAATTTTATTTTTTGAATAAATAAATTAAACTTTATTATTTTATTTTTTTTTATTGCTTTTTATCAATTTATATTTTTTATTTTTATGTTAAATCATTAAAAAAAATAAATCATAAAAAAAATTAAAAATTTTTAAGTTAATACTATACAACTAGGTACCAAAAAAAATTATTATTTTATTTTTTTATATTTCCAAAAAAAAAAGAATCCGATAAGAACAACAAAATATTCTCACTATTGAACAGATACTGTTTAATAAAGCTTATGGGTAGTTTTTTAAATATACACAATACACCTATACAAAAAAAACATAAAAATAAAAACATAAAAATCATCATACAAAAAGACGCAACAATGTTTGATTCATTCTTTCGTTTTTATTATTAAATTCATTTTTATTTATTTTTTTCTGAATTTGAAAAGTAAAATTAATTATGTGTATTTATTTTCTTTTGGTCTGATAAATAATTTCATTCATACATGTTTGATACTTTATTTTTGCTTTAAGTTTGATTCTGATATATACACTTTTATTTTGAATTCCTTTAAATAAATATAAAAAAAAATACACGGTATAGTAACCATAGTTTTATATGAACATTTATTACAGGGATAGTGAAATATGAATTTTTATTGAAACATATTTCGTAAAAGAGGAAATGTGTATGCAAAAAATTTAATGCTGCCAGTGGTTGACAGGTATCCCGATTTCAACGAGTGTCACTGCAAAATAAAATAAAATGCAAAATAAAATTTTTGAACTTCAAAAAACTGTTTTTAATTTATTATAATTTTTATTTAAAAAATGAACATATCAACTTATAGTATTAAAATATCTTACATACGTACGAAATATCTTACATACGTAAATTATGTAATTTTTAAGAAAATATTTCAGCCTTTCACTATTTCAGTCAAACAAAAAGATATTCTTTAAAATACGAAAATTACCAAATAGAAATATCAGAAATTGAAACACAGAAAACTTCAATTTTATACTTTGAATATATGATATTATGTATATTATATATTATTCTATAATTCTGACGAAACATAATTTCTCTTTTATGTATGTACTTATCCCATTTCATTATTTTTGTTCTTCAGATTTAAAAACTAAGATATTATCCTTGAAAACGTAATCGTCCTTTTTGGAATTATTATTATAATGGAGATACATTGCGAATTGCGATGCTTAAGGCATAAATTAAACTTTTATTCTATTTTGTTCTATATGGTACATATATCTATTGCGATTTACTTTTCTTAACTTTCGATGACTGTACATGTAAGGAAATATATATGTATATTTTTAAAATAAATTCAACTTTTTCGAACAACAATTTTTTATGGATATTTTTAAATTACATTTAATCGAAAACCGATTATCTTCTTTTTTTCATACATTTTTCTATTTACTACATGGATAAATTATCAAATTAGAACGATTGTATAAAAAATGCACCTGCTATTTGTTTATTTTAAAAAATTAAAATAAAACAGTACCTTATAAATGAAATATATGGCCCGTTTTCAGCATTTCGGTTTAGGATAACTTCAATTTGAAGATCGCTCGGTCATACACAATCAGGGCAGAGGTACATATTTTTTTGAGTGTCTTCAATATCATTATACCAATACAACTTAGTCATATGCACAAATACAACAATTTTTAACAAAATCGAAGACCTAGTCTGAATTTTGGGCCCTAACCAAATTTTAAGTTCGACCTCTATCCACCAAATATACACACTCTTGGCTGGTGGAAATCCTTTAACTTCGAAACCCGAAATTATAAATAGAATCCTAAATTTTAATCGAGGTGAAAGTGAACGAGGTTACGATTTTTTTTTTGGCATTTAAAGAATAAAAGTGGATTGCCTGACTCATTAGTTACAACCATTTTAGTGGCGGACGGACGGACATATACCTACTCGATTTTTTGATGAAAAACGGCCTAAAAACTAGAATGATTCAAGAAAAACTATGTAATATAGAAATATAAATAATGAAAGAAAGTATAAAAATTGGTTTTCCTGCTGGGAAAGTACATTAAACTCTGATAACAAAATAATAAATTTACTGAAATCTATATTTCTTTTTAAAATATTTTTTTTTAATCTTCTTTCTTCACTCTATAATATTTGTTGAAAACAAACATCGATTAACTTATTATAAACAAACATGTAGAGAGTTGTAAAAAAGACTGTATGATTTTTCTTAAGAAGGATCAAGGATACTTTAATTTTAGATTTATACCTTGTATACCCACTTATAATTTCTTTTTATTATGAAAATTGTGAAAATCGTAAGCGAAAAACCTTAGATTCCTATTTGAAAAAAACTTATAATTTATCAATCAATCGAAACTATTAATTTTTTTTCACATTTAATGTCTTGATATTCGTCCATGAATTTTTTTAATGAAGACTAAATGGAGCTGTTCAGTTTGAATTACAATTTTTTTTTATTTTCATCAAATGACAAAATTAATTTTTTGAATAATTATCTTTATTTTCACATTTTTGATGGAAAATTTAAATTACACTGCATAGAACGCTTGAGACTATTTTGTATTTTGTCAATTTGATTTTATTAGTCGAACTGAAAAGCCCTCTTTAAGCATGATTATGTTTTCGACAAAAAAAAGTGCAATCAAATGTAAATTATGTACCATAAAAAATTACATTATCTTCTTTCAATAAATTATTTTTTTATAATACATATAAAAAAAAAAAATTTTTTTTCTTTCATGCGCATAATTTAGAGCAAAAAAAGCATATAAAGGCGGATTCTCAAGTAAAATTCATTATAATGAACATAGATCCCTTTTTGTTATCCTGATTTTTGAGATATTCTCAATGATAATAGTCACTTTATAAATCATTTTATTTATGTTTGCTAAAAATTATTAACCTTGAAATTTATCTACGATGAGTTTAGGTAATATAGAAAAAAAAAATGTTTAGCGGATGACAGATATGTATGAAGTAGAAAAAAAACATTAAAAAAATTATGTTCATTTAACTGCCGTGAATTCTCACAGATTAAACAGTGTTTTTTTTTTTTCGCTTCTTTTTTGTTCATTTAGCAATAATGATAGAACCAAAGGAATTGTATTTTATCTTGCTTGTACAATTTGTATTTACGTGACTGGAAAATTTTCTTATGATTTTTTATTAAATGATAAAATGTAGGGTTTGTAGATAAATATATTATGTAAGAGGAAAATAATAAATGATTTCCGGCTTCACAAAAACCATAGAAATTAGTATTTGAGCTGAATCTTGAAAATCTATTTTTTATTCCTGGTAGGTACATCGTAATTGAATCCGTGATTATTATCCAGAAAATCCATATCTAAGAAGAAATTAAACTGAATTGATATTTTGACATGCCTGAAATTTCAGAAAAATTAATAAAATTGAAAGAAAGAAAAATTAGTTACAAAATTAAATGTTACGAAGTTTTATATTCAATGCTAATCTTATATTATATAATACTATATAAGAGAATCGATTTATTTTTCACTATAGATTTACTTTTATTATTATTATTATTTATTTTAACCCTTTTTGTTTTCATAATAATTTTGACCCAGTTTGCGTGCTACATATTATACATATTGGTAATGTAAAGATTTAATATTTTTCTTGTTGTTGTGTTGTTTTTTTTGTTTTTTTTTTTTGGAATAGTAATACCTACATGGATAAATTATGTATGAACATTAAAAATTGTATTTAATGTTAAAAAGGATTTTTCTTAGCAGATGTATAATAATAATAATTTTCTATATAGATTTGCAATAAAAACAAGAGAACAAAAGAAGGTAAAAAAAAAAAAAAATACATTAAACATAAAATAAAGGTAAAAAAAAAAAAGAAACATTTGAATTAATGAACTGTGTACAGTAAGGGGAATATGTGTAATAAGTGACAATTTATTAAATTTAATTGGGAATATATAAATAAAACTATGGATGATGGGTTTTTTTATTATTTTATTTTCAAAACGAAACAAAAAGGTCAGATATTTTAATAAAAAAATAATTGAATTTCATAAAAAAAAAAAAATTTTTTTAACAATGAAAATATAAATCTTTCATCTTTTATTTTAGCGCGCAACATAAGAAAAATATAAAATATATGATTTTAATGTTTTGTTTCTTATGTTATTTTTAATATGTTTTTTGACCGTTTCGTTGAAAACAAACCATAATCAAGTTTTTGGAATCAGATGGCTTTTTTTCTTTTTTTTTCAAATTTATTTATTTCAAAATATTTATGCACTTAAATTCCTTTAGATATTTTTATTACATTAAAATAATTTGATTATATATGGAATAAAACGCGTTAAGTGTTCCGGTCCATTGTTCTTTAAATTATATAAAAAATAATTCCCTCATTTATTTTTTATAAAAATTCTCTGACTAAATTTTTAATTGGATTACACAAACTAAGTAGATTATAGTTTCTATGGTACGAATATTCTTTTGAGGTACAAAAATTTACATAGTGTTATGAAAAATAAGTACAGGTAGTTAGTTAGTTACATAAAACTAACATGAATTTACAATTTAATTGCTATGACTATTTCTATAAAAATTTGCAGTTTTCATTCAAAGAGATATAAAATGATGAACCCAATTTTCACATTTCGATGAAATTCAATGGAAACACAGGATTTCCGAACAACTACCATTTCACAAACAGATTGAGGGTATCATATTAGATGTCCTTTCGTACTACAAGCTCTCACCATATATTCTTAATATATTTTATTGAAGTACACAATATATTTAATACCTTGTTCGCATTCAAATTTAAATTCCACTTATATTCCGGAAAACAAATTGCCGTGCGCATTACATAATTTGATGAGAACTGCAATTTGATGATAGGTAAAAAAAATTGAGAAAGAGAAAAAGTTTTTGTTGATGAAAATTTTGACTTTTTATCTTGCTTTTTATAAATTTTAGTTTGTTTTTTTTTTTTCATTTTAACTCGAATTTGACAAAAAAATTGTTGCCAACTATAACAAAATTTCAAAAAGTGAATTCTAACCCTGACAAACTGGAATATGAAAGTGGAATATACATATGCCGGAATATATTTTTATATGAAAAATCCTGTTCATTTTCCTGAAATATTCCGGAAAATAGCATATTCCACAAATATTCTCCTAATGCGAACACCATATAACTAACAAAATATTACCAAACAAACCATTAATTTTCATGGAAACATTTTCAAATCAAACATTTGAAATCAAACTAAATATATTATTTAACCCCTACCCTAAAAAAACCCCAAAAATTATTTGATTGTTTATTATTTGTGACTGACTCGTTGTAAAGCTTGAAAAGCTTAAAATCAGCTGTTTTTTATTCCAGGAGAGAATAACAAAAAAAAAACCAAAAATTAAGGATGGTAATGGGTAGTAAGCTTTTCATTCGTAAAATTTGTTGTTTTTTTTTGACTAATGTAAAGAAAATTGCCCTTAGAAAGGACATAAAATACTTAAATAACAGAGGACAACAAATATTTAATTAAGCAAAGTCTTTGTGAATTGAAATATGTATTTAAAAGATATACATAAATATAAGTAACTGGTGTGAGTTTTCATTCATGTTAAGGATTAAAAATAAAAACATTTAGATATATTACATTTTCAAGCTAATGTGTATACAATTTATATAAAGATACATAAAGGAACATAAAGAGACTGAAATTAAATATATAATTGATCGTTCTTATTTAAAAAAAATAAAATAATAATACCAAAATATGTTAACTATATTTAGAATAGTTCAGTTTGCTAGATGTTTGGCTATGAATTAGCAGGAAAAACAATTTCGCAATTTAGGTATAATTCTAAGATACTAAATAAGATCTTTGCAAGAAAGTTAAAAATGTTCATCAGGCTTTAAAATGGTTAGTAATATTTAAAAAAAATTGAATTTCACTATGGCCAATGAGATACTATTGGCTTTTTAAAACTATTTTCATTCAAAATCTATTGAGAAACTAATTTTTATTTATATTATTTTTATAATATTTTGCACTATGATTTTTCATTTTGGAAAAATTACATAGTAAAGAAACAAACAAAAAGTAAAGAAATAAAACTATGAAGGTTTCTCAGTTTTTTTGATAATATCATGTCCTTCTAGTGAGTCATGAAAGCTTTTCAATCAATAAAATTTTACATATAAATTGCATTTCATTATTTTTCATAATATTATTTTTCATGATTTTTTTAAAAAAGTTTTTCTTTTTTAATGTCTTATTGTTGCGTCAGAATTTTTTTTTTGTTTGTTTTAAAATTTCATTTGAATAACTATATAAATAAATTTGAATAACTATTTAAATAAAATAAAAATAATGCTTTTTTGTTACTATATAATACTAATAGTCATTAGCAGAATGAATAAATAATATGTTAAATAAATAAATTAATGTGTAATAATTCCACTTTTAGACACCTTAATTGATCTAAAAAAAAAAAAAACAAGAAACTGCTTCAAGCAAAATTATATTTTATTTTTTTAATATTATAATTATTAGTTATCTGTGCATTAACTATTCATTTTCATTTGAACAAAATTGCCCACATCCCAATAGTGTAATTAATGGAATTTTAAACGTTTCATGTGGAATACGTAAATCTTGAAAACTTGCAGCTTCATGTACAAAATATTGGAAAATACTTATTTACATTAAAATATTATGCGATGGATAAAAAACTGTAACTATCAAGGACATTATTCTGAAGTTCTGAATGATAACCATACCGCCTTACTTAGCAAGAAGGATGCAAGTTTTAAAAGTCAACTTTTGAGATAATTTTATATTTGGAACATTGTAAATAAATATTCTTGACGGTATCAGTTTTTTGAAAAATTTATTTTCTGGCTCTAAAATCTTCTTCGTGTAAATGTTCTAAAATAAAAAAATGAAAAACTTGAATATCTTAAAACTATCAAAATAGAGTTACAGTCTTCTTGCTAAGTAAGGCAGCATAGTTGTAATGACTAATAGCTTGTTTACACTTAGCTAATTTAACATGTTCGGACAACGAACATGTTCCGTTGGTGTTTTTGATGATGTTTTTTCATAGTAAAAAAATTAAAACAGAAACACGTTCTTCAACATGTTTCTACAAAAACATGTTAATTTTCAGGGATGAATGAGTATGCAATATTCAGTATGCATTAATTTTTACTTGGTATGTCATTTTTGACTTTAAAATTTTATAAAGGGGAGATACACTCAAGATAAATGACTCGCGAGTTCTTAACCTTGACTAACTTCATATATTTTAACTTTTTTGGGCGCGTCAGTTCCTTTGAGCTTATCTCCGGTTTTATTTGAAATTCTTTATCTGACAGAGCTAAACATGTTAACATACGAAAAACATCGATTGAACGGTCGATTTTCCAAAGATGTTCAACTCCTTTCGAACATGTTAAATTAGCGAAGTGTGAACAAGGCATAAGGCATGTACATAGTTCAACTAAGAAGTACAAAACACCAACACAGTTCAACTAAGATACAATTTCATGTTTATTCAAGAGCTGTGATACTATTATATCTTAAGCGTAATATTTTGTCACAAAAATTACTATGTTCTTTTAATTATTTTTTAATTTTTTTCTCAAACATTTTTGTTTTAATTAGAATACATAATAAAACTAAATAAAAAAATATAAAACAAAAATAAATACATATTTAAAATTTTCAGAATGAATACTGTAGAGAACAAATGTAATTTTTATTCAAATAACCCTAATAAAAATTCCAATTCTTTTTTTTTCCACAAATTGCTAGCAATAAAAACTAAATTGCATTTAAATTTCCACGAAAATGCAATATTTTATTTGAGAAATTGATATGATATAGGTTTTTTTTTATATTTTTTTTATTTTTAACTCTTCATTACATTCATAAAACTTATTTAAACAAAAAAAAAGAAAAAATTTAAAATATAACAAAAAATATATGTAGTTTTAAAAGTACATTTTAATTTTTTTTCCTACTAGTAAGGATATTGCAATTTGCATGTTTTCCTGTAAAATATATGTAATTTTTAGGTCAAGGATAATATGGTGAAATGATGAAAACCTTATATGGTTTTTATGTGAAATATAATAATTTTTTTTCTCTGGTAATGTAAAATAGGATAACTTTAAATTACATTAAGGTCTTTACCAACAATTTTATTATTCAAGACATAAATTTCATTTCTTTTTTAATATTCCTCAACATAACATTTTTTTTTCTCAATATGGGAAATTTATCTTAAGGAATACATTATAATAATATAAGGTAAAAGGTATTAGAAAAGAAATGGGTACAAAAAAATTACAAATTTTGAATTAATAAGTAATTTTTTTTTTTACAGATATTTTAGCTATGTTAGTTTAAGTTCATAATAAAATAGCAAAATTTTTATTTTGCTCATAATATTTGCATAAATTGTAATGAAATTATTTAAAAAAAAAAGTAGTTTTACAATCTGTTTTAAAAGTATTGAAGGTAAAACATATTATTAAAAATCCATATTATGTATACCTCGATATTTGTTTACTTTGCTATGATTACAGTATCTGGAAATAGTTCAACTTAATCATAATCATGATAGTTGAAACCTGAAAGCAAATATTGTATTCAACCTAGAAAATTTATTATATATTCAGATATGTATTCTATTCAAATATAAGTAATTATATATTAATTGCTTTAAGATTTCATTTTACTACGTGTACTAAATTTTAGGGCTAACAAAACTCACTAAAATTTTCTCCTATCATCGGTATCATGTACGCAAATATCATCTTTTATTTAAACATTATATTATTCATGAGAAATTAATATTTTAGTCATATTATTAGAGATGATATAAGTACAAATAGTATATTATATGCATATAAATAACGATAATTATGGGATATTTTACTAAGTTTTTTGAAAAAAAAAAAAAAAAAATAATTTCCCTATTTAAGTATAATTTTCTTATATTAATTTATAATAACCCCTCTATTTCAGGGATGTTGTTATAAATTTTAATATTCAATGTAAAGTTTATTTCGTATATTAAATCCAATATATCTCTCGTCACTAGGACAAAGTATTCAGCCATTTAATATAGCAATACATCTTAATATAATATTTTATAGTGTTTCTCAGAGTCCTGTATTTTTATGAATATCTAAAACATATAATTTTAAAAATCATAATAATGTGGAAAGTGTTAACTACTAATGTAATAAAACTTTTTATATTTTTTAAAATACTATAATTTTCTCCTCAACTAAATTAAATATTGTTTAGTGAAGTGTGTTGATGTGTGAACAAGTTAAGTGGTTTATTTCTTGATAACTGACGAAATCCAGTTTTCTAATATGAATTTCATATGACTTAAATTACATTTATTGAAAGATTAATAATTAATTACATTTTTACATAGTGAGATCAAAGAATTATTTTTTTTTATAATAAATATTTTTAATGTATACAATTATCTTAGTTCAAAAATATTATACTATATAATTTAAAAATAGTATAACGTAGATAAAATCAATTAAAAATAAAATATTTTAAAATTGCATCTAAATATTATGAATTAATTGGAAATTTAATAAAAATATTTTAAAGAAACTAACTTTCTTTAATCTATTAAAACTTTGGCAAATTATATAATACACTCTAAAGATTAAAAATGACTAGTAAATAGAAATTATTTGAAATACATGAGCAGTAAATCATGTTCCGTTTTATTGATTTTTGTATTTTTATTAGAAAGTACTATTAAAATAGCCCTCTCTAGTTTTCGAGATTCAAAGCATTATGAATAAAACGAAATATTTTATTAAATGAGTTTTTTCAAAAATTTTTCAGGCCGATTCCAAATATTTTTGTTGTTTTGGATAAGATTAACTTAAGGTAAAAAATATAAAAAGGTAAAAAACAAATGTGTAGAAGAAAATGTACGAAAAAACCCATCTTATGTACTATTATTAATTAGTGCTATACTATCAATATTAGATATAGTGCATAAATACACATTTGAGTAAAATTATATAGAAATTTATTCTAAAACCAACTGCATGTTATTGTTATTTGCAAATAAAGTTTCTTTATATTGAAATTATTAAAAGCCAATCAATAATGTCAAGTCCAGTTAAAAAAAATTGATTTTAAATAAAAGATAATAATGTCGACAGATGATATCAAAAATGTAAGACGAGAATCTCCGGACTTTGCAATCTTACATTCCAATCTGAAATTATATAGTAAAATAGTATAATCATGCAAGCATGTTAGTTTATATATTTTTTTTTTTTTAAAACTCAAAAATAATTGAATATAAAATATTTGTAGACATTTTCTTGTTTTTGTTAAATTGGTTGTAAATTTCAAAATATTTAGAAATTAAATTTATCATTTAATAAAATATTTGCTTTTATAACACACAGATATAATATTTTTATTCTTTTTAGTAACTACACAAAAAAAACGAAATAAAAAAGAAAAAGGAATAATATTAAAATTCTCCTTCCTAAGTAAGTTTCAGTCTGAAATGTTGAATTTTTTTTTAAGATTTAATTTTATAGATAAGGCTTTTGAAATTATTTTTTATGTTCCTCATTTAAAGAATACCTACTATTATTATTATTATTATTACTATTATTATTATTATTACTATTATTATTATAAGTTATAAGAAAGTATAAATGATAATTTGTTATAATTTGCTTAGTGAATCGCATTTAAAATGATAAATTTCATAGAATTAATGATTATGTACGAAGAATAGTTTATTTTATATGAATTAATGAAATAAATAAAACCATTATAGAAACATACCATTGATTTTATATTACTTTTTCGTTTTTTTTTTAAAGTTTTAGATAAATAAACAATTTCGACAGCTTTTGATAACTGATATTTTCTTATAATCATGATCATTTTATATGAACTGAAACTAATGGATATAAAAAGACTATAAAGACTTTTTTGTCCTGAACAACTACCCAAATACCACAATAATAATAATTTTTTTTCAACATTATAGTAAACAAATTATACATTAGGTAATCCTAACGCATTTTTGCAAGTCAACGAAGCACAAGAATTTATCTACTATCTATTTGTTTATTTAAGTAAATAAATAAAAATGACATTCATAAAAAAATAAAATAATCCATTCATTTTATAAAATACTTACACATTCACCAATATAATAATAATATAATGCAATTTGTAGCATTTGTTGTCCCATTTGTGAGTCTACGGACCTTTTTTTAACTATCTTCAAATTTAATTTATTCCGATCCAACACCTTCTCTTTTCTACTATCAATCCTCAATATTTTTTTTTCAACCTATAATAAGATATATTACGTTATTACTATTTTGAAATCATTGTTGAAATTTTCTTTTTAATAATGATATAAATTCTTATTGATTTATGACACTAATTAGATTCACGACAAATAAGAAATAATTTACAATCGTGTTAATTTTATATTAATTTATTAGCTTTTAAATAAATTTTAAATCTTTTTTCATACTAAGTAATGCCATTAAAATCATTTCATTAACTATATAATTAATGATGATGTTAAGAGTTTGAGAGATATTGCGAAAAATTGTTAGAATTATTTCTTAATTCACCAAGGTATTACCTAGAAAAGATAAATGAAAAAATGGTTACGAAGATTATAGAAACCCTCATAATTTTGCTTATGTAAATTTTATGCCGAAAGTATTTATCGTATTATAATCACAACATGATATTATTTGAAACTAATAATAAATGTGAGGATAATATAAATACACCTTGCTTACTTACTATTTGATTAATATTAAATCACTTGAAAAGGCAATTAAAAACGAAATGACTTTCTCTTTGATAATTTTTATATTTTTTTATGTTTTTTATAAGGTATAACAACAGTGGTATAATTATAAAATACATTTGATAAGGAAACTAAAATGCATTTAAATTTTGAATCTAATGAATTTTAGAAGATATAAATAAATATTTGAGAAAATATTTTTTAAGTGCATGATATAAATTAAAAAAAAAAATTTCAGTAGCGGAAAATTAAAAGTATTTCACTTCAAACATAACCGCTTTTCGGAAAATTTCAAATAAATGGCATTTTAAGGTTTTTTTTTTTGTATTTATTTTTTGTATTTATTTAACATATTTTTAACAATCATTGACTTTAACCAGCACCCCGGCACTGTTGTAATCAAATATCTTTACAAATTAAATAAATTATTTATTTGTCAAATTTATCAAGTTATTAGTATAATTTAAATATACATAATAAGTTGTAGGAGCTGTAAAAAAATATTTTGAATTAAATTAATAAATTTTCAACGCGGTTTTTTTTCTAATGAAAAAAGTATCAAAAAGATAAAACGTTTTTTAAATTGTGCACAAAACAAACATGTACAAAACGAATCAAAATTATATTGAATTTGAGTATAATTATAAAATGAGATAACTATAAAATGCCTATACGAACCTAAAAATTTGATACTTTTTTGTATGGTCTTTACATTTTCCTCAATTCACACTTAGACCGAAGACACTTGTTAGTATGAAAAATTGCAAATTCCCATTTTTTTTTGGTATTCAACTAAAGGATTTGATCGAAATTGTAATGTAGTTGTACGTCTTTGTTGCACACAACATATAAATTTTTGCTAAATAACGCATCTTAAACTTTTACTTTATTATTTTAAAAAATCATGAAATAATTAATTTTGACAACTACAAATCAATAACTAAAAAATACACTTTGAGGCGCACTTTATTTATTTCGTAGTACATTACAATCCGTGTAACAAATATCAACATTAAATATTGTAGTAGGTAAGGTAGTAATTTTCTGATCAATTTTTATTTTTCTCTAGAATTTTAATTTATAATACTTGTAATTCTTTCCATGTAACAATAGTAAAAACTATTTTTTTGGTATAAAAATTGTAAAAACTTTATTCTTCTTTTATTAATTTTTGTAAATTCATTTTTCAAATTTTAATATCTGCTAAAAAACACGAGGTTTTTGTTTTGCCAATAGTATGCAATATTTGAAAAGAAAATAAGACCAATCAGTACAAGAAAATTGACTGAGTTCCTGCAATTCTTATTAAAGTATATGTGAATTTAAAAATCCATCGTTTCAAAATCAAACAATAAAAATAATAGGAAAACTATTCAATACTACTCTAAAGTTAACAAAATAATTGATCTCAATAAATTGTTGAAAAATTATTGCTGAAATGTTAATTCTCCAGGTGTAAAAATGATAAATATTCTTTAAAAAAAATGACATATTCATGTATCAATAATTAAAAATGACGTGATGACAAGGCATTTAATTATAATTGAAAAGCTAAAAATATTTAATAATATAGGAATACAGAAAATTGGGAGCGTTTTTTGTAAATATATGTTATTAAAAAAAAATAAAAGCAATTTAAAAAATACTTTCGGAATTAACATCATTTTTCATCTTTTAATTGTATAAGCGACAGAAATATTGTAATATTCATATAAAACGAATCTGTTTAATATTATATTATTCTTCAATTAATTCATGACAAGTTAAAGTGAATTAAAAATATAATCAAAGAATATATGAAATGGTTCTTATCAAATTGCATTTGCATTTTCAAGGTTCAGCTCTGTAGGCATTATAAATATTTTTATGTACAAATATGGTTTTTTAAAGATTTCCTTAATGTGCATTATAAATAATAAAATCTTTTGATGAGTTCTCATTACATTCATACGTTATATGCATTTAACATGTTAAGTGATTGCAGTGCTTCTATTTTACTATTAGAATTTTCCCTATCTTCTATTTTAATTTCACCACAACACTCTTGTCCTTCAACTAAATTTCAATTTTATTTTCTGAATAGATTTTTTGGACGATTAATGAGAATAAATCATTAAGCAATAAAGTGAATATTTATTTTTTGAAAAACATTGCTTGATGATAGACGAAAAAGTGCATTGCAACTAATAAAAATGTTGGTATAATATGTAATTCAAATTTCCTCAGCATATACCTACTTTCAATGCCGAAAATTATGGCGGGATAATAACTACTATAGAATTAAATATACCATATTCATGATTTTCTATCGAAATAAATAACCATAACTAGAATATTGATTTACGCTTTTTTTAAATCCTACACATATACCCTTATGCTTAATATTTTATTATTTTTGCAAGCAATTGATAAAATTTTGCATTTTTATGATTACTTCAAAAAAATGAAATATGGTTAAGGTATTTAAGGTACATTATTATAACTCTTAAAATAAAATTTTATGTTGAAATGTGAAAAATAAAATATTAAACTGTGCAAATAGTTTATTTTCCATA
Source organism: Hybos culiciformis (assembly GCA_964007475.1). NCBI lineage: Eukaryota > Metazoa > Arthropoda > Insecta > Diptera > Hybotidae > Hybos > Hybos culiciformis. The sequence continues at coordinate 67,630,750 of OZ023274.1, read as the reverse complement.
TGAAGTGTTCTTGAGAGATCAATATTTATTATGAGTGGTTGTTGTAAATTATGCTTATATATGAATATTTGATGACCTTAGCAATAAAAAGATAATATAATATATAATTGATGCAGTCATACTGTGCATTTAATATTATATGCATAATATTATAATAAATGTTTAGTAATGGAACTAAAGTAGACAAGCTGTCAGACTACTTTAAGATTACTTAGATCAGCATTTTGTGGATATATAAAGTAATGTAAATACTTAATTTAAAAACAAAATAAATATTATTGCATGAGAATGATATAATTTGCATTTCAAATTTATTTTCTTCTATAAGAATCTATTAATAATTTTTTAGTCAAAACAAAAAATAAATATTTTCTATATAAATTATTATTAAATCATTTTTACGAGTAGGTGAAATATGTACATATTTTTCAACTTGGAAGTTAAATATAGGGAAAGGATATTATTTTACATTGTTATTTTGTCAACAAACTGCCTACATTTATATATTTTTAACGATGACAAAGAAATAATGTTTAATTTTATACGAAAATTGAAAAAATCGGAAAATTATATTTATAGTTTGTTCTTATGATTTTGTGATGAACAGGGAAAAATTTTATCTTTTTTTTTTCTATTTTAAAAACATTCACTGAAATGTTTTCTAACTTTTTTATGAACTGTTTCAGAGCTTCATCAACATAGCTATTCGAAAAGGAAGTATTTTTTATGGAATAAAATTTTTATTTTTAATATTAATAGACCATAATTACCACACCTTTTTGATTACAAAAATGTATGGAGAATTTTTATTTATGCCAACGTTATTTTTCACGCCTTTTCTCTCAAGATATTTATAATTTATGGAATCACATTACAGGAAACATAATTTCGTTCTAAGTTAATGACAAGAAAAATTAATACGAAGATTCAAGAATTTAAGATTTTATCTTCAAGAAACAACCGTGCTGCATTGCATTGCTAGGTAAGATAATTATGTTCAAAGTTTTTTTTTATATTTTAATAATTATCTCTGCCTTTTTTTTGAGTTGTACAATATATTATTTTGTATGCAATACAAAAGATTCCAGCCCCTGATAACACTTATTCAGGCAAATGCAAAATGCGCTATATAATTATAATTTTTATTTTTTTGCAAACAACATACAAGAAGAAATAAAAAAATTATTAAAAATAAGATTTGAAACCGCCTACATTTCACCTGTTGATTTATATTTATATAATATAATATATAATATATATAGCTACTTTTATAGCTAATTTAAACCTCACACCAGGATCTCACGGAACGTGATATAAGTAATTTTCAATAAAAAAAGAAGTCTGATATTATAATATATTGAAATTTTTAATATTAAAAACGAATAAATTATAAAATATTGTGGCAATTAATTTAAATTTATTTATTTTTTGATACATTTATATACATTATTTATGTACCTAGAGATATTAAAAAAACATGTTTCATTCGTAATTTCAACTCATTTAGTATTATATATAGAACATAGAAGGATTTGTATAAAAAAATGGATTACCGCCACACAGAATAAAATAAATAAATTCATTTCAGGAATTTTTCTTACACTTATGTGATCTTTTAGTTAATCAAGCTCTAGACGTTAGAAAGTTTGCTTTATTGAATTATAATAAAATTTTGTTTAACTGAACAAATGAAAAGATTATATCTGTTCAGTGAAATAATCTAGGTATCTAGTGTTTGTGTTTTTAATCTTTTTTTATAATAAAATATGTTTCTAAGATTGTACATTGTACAATCGAATAATTTTGTTTCCCATGATCTTAGACACTTTTATATGATATAAACAATAATAAAAATATTATAATTGACTTTATTGCAACCATTTTATATGAATTTTTAATGTGGTTTAAAGTAGTTGAATGTAGTATAATCAACGAAATTTATTGTTTGGAGGATTCAAGAATTAGTTTCTTAATTATCAAATATAAATGATATAAATTTAATTTTATTACTATTAAGAATATAATCTAAGATTTTATTTTATATTTATTTTTATCTAAATATAATACTGCGTCGTGTATCTAAAGATTTTTATTTCAAAACTAACAGAAGTCACAGAGTGTTGATTTTAAAGGTTTCAGTTTTTTTTTATCTTAATATAGTAAAGTTACAAAGTTACAATTTAATCGTTGTTTAATGTAAAAAAAAGGAAAACAACAACTTATTTACAAATCCAATGTGAATATAATATCCAGGCATATATACATATGTGCGGCTAAATTAATCTTGTAAGTATTTTATATGTTCAACAAATTCGTAACAGAAAATATATTGTATGAGAAAATATTTTGATCAATTAATAAAATCAGTACAGAAGACAGTTGAGGAGCCGAGAAAATAAATGACTTACAATCAAAATTTATATATTATAATGTTCAAAATTTATTATTCTGTGGTTCTATGACTTAGTGTGCTGCGATTATGGGGACGTAACAAATCATATATTACATAAACACGATATATACCAAAATTGTGGGTTTTTATAATTCCGTCTTTCTTAAAATTCTAGAATAATCACAAAATTACAGCCAATATTTTCTAATAGACACATTTCTAACAGGTTTTTTTCCCCAAGTATTTTAAAACACAAGTTTATTAAATATAGGATTTTGAAATAAAACACAGGATGAAATCCATTATACGATACTAAATCCCATTATTAGTTTCCTTAAACAAAAATCTATACCTAAACATTTTTAAAATTTATGTTTTATTCTCCATCTGTTCTAAGTTATGGTTATACAAACTAGTTACTAAATGTTAATAACTAATTTAAGTTATGTCGACTGTCACGTAGTGGTGAATGCCATGTTTAGAACATTTTGACTTATCTCGCATAATATTGACTTATCTCGCGTAATATTAGAATTTTATAATTTATAATATTCTTTTATTTTAACTAGCAAAATATGTGTGGCAAAAAAAAAAACTGAAGTTACAGCTTTCAATTAAAACTTAATACAAAATACCTACAATCAAATGTCAACAAAAGTTTTTTTTAGTCAATATCGCAGGGAAATTAAATATATTATTCTTATTTGAATTATGTTTACAAATGTACACACATTAAAGTATATAAATGAAAAACATAAAAATTGTGAATTCAAAAAACATAAATTTTTTATTCATTTCATCTTCAATTTTTATGCATATACCTAAAAACTTTGTATATGAAAGTTGTTTTCAACTATTCAGACATAATTTTATTTATTTTTTTTTATTATACGAGAAACATAACACTAACATTTGATTTTAAAAGATATTTAAAAAAAAAAAAACAAAAATTCTTTTTATTTAAGTTATGTAAATTCAGATTAGCTTCTCTGTTCTGAATGTGACAGTTTTTGAGCCTGAACATTTAAATTTAAAACTACAATTGCGTTAACATAACATTTTTCTAAAAGAAAAAAAAAAAACTTGTGAGAAAATGGTTTTAAAATCTGTTATTTAATTTATTCTGCAAAAAAACGCCAATTAACCAGAATATTTTTTGTAGATAGCATAAGGTGTTACCACATTAGCGATTTTAATAAAATAAATTAAAAATGTTTAATAGATGAATATTTTTTGAGATTATTTTAATAAAGATAATCAAAGTTTCATTTAAAATTCATTGTTGCGATATAGTTAGGGAAAATAATTCTCTTGAACTAGTTTTATGCAAAAAACCTAAATTAGACGTTGAAAGAAAATGAAATGAATTACATAATCGAAAAATAGTTAGATTTAGGTACATTGGAACGCTGTGAAAATGAAAGCCCTAAATTATTATTATAAAATAAATGAATCAAACCACTACATTATTATAACAATATACTTTTGGACCTTTAACCTATTTGGGTCGAATATATTAGATACTTAGCTTATAGCATAATTATTATAGTATTCAATTTTCATTGGTTGTATAGGCTAATAATTAAAAAAAACTAAATAAAAAATTTTTAAAAACTCCGTTTTTTAATTGACTAAAAATAAGAAAATAAAAATTTTTCTCCCGTTCATTCAGAGGATTATGGAACACATACTTGAAACTGATCACAATAGTCTATAACTATAGAAACGTGGGGCGTGTTTTTGAGGTAAAATTTTTACCTGCGCACCTGCAAATTTATTTTTTAAAACTATATTAAACGTTTCAGAGCTATAGCTTGTCGGCAAAAGGTCTAAAATTTCATTACAAAATTTCGTGAACAGACAAACAAACAAGAAAGTGACTTAATAAAAACGTTGTAATAAGTTAAATTTTTATTTCAAAAGTTAACATTTACTTTAAAAAAACCAGAAACTTTTTTTAATTATAAAATGTTTCTTTGATTATAGGTCTTTCTTAGTTTTAAGGCTTACTTTATTTATTTCACCAAAAATATATATTGCATTCAAAATTGTATATCTTGTTGATTCGAAAATTTAAAATTACTATAAAAAATAGGAAATAATTAATTACAATAATTTTATTAAACAGAATACCCTCAAATAATTTCCGTAAATAATTTATATACTTAAAAACTGTTCAAAATTTCCTGCTAAATATATACCTATACTATATAACAGGGGTGGCCAGACTTTATCCCAACAGGAGCCGAAATTACAAAAATCAGAATTGTCGAGAGCCGCAATTAGAAATTGTTTTAAATATCGTCGGTCTCATGCAAAAATCACGAAACTGCAAAAACATAGTTTTGAGAAAGTTGAATTTGAATTTTTTTTTCTTTTTTTTTAGTACGTTTTGGTACTTTCGGGGAAATAGAAATAGTCTTGCGGATAATTTAAGAGCTTTCTACTTCTAACTTTGAACATATTAAAATTTTAGTTTTATATAATTTTTCTACAATATAAGAAGAAAACGAGACCGACGATATGTAAACTGTCTTTGCCATTTTCATTTATCTTTATTTTCATTCATAATTTATTTTAAAAAAATCCCATGTATGTTTATTTATAAAGAAAAATTATAATGACAACCAATACATTACATAAGATAACGGTTATTTTAAATAGTATTTTTTAAAAACAATTTTTAACAATATTTTTTCAAACGTGGCTAGAGCCGCAGTGAAGAAGAACGAGAGCCGCATGCGGCTCTCGTTCTTCTTCACTGCGGCTCTAGCCACGTTTGAAAAAATATTGTTAAAAATTGTTTTTAAAAAATACTATTTAAAAAAACCGTTTTCTTATGTAATGTATTGGTTGTCATTATAATTTTTCTTTATAAATAAACATACATGGGATTTTTTTAAAATAAATTATGAATGAAAATAAAGATAAATGAAAATGGCAATAAAGACAGTTTACATATCGTCGGTCTCGTTTTCTTCTTATATTGTAGAAAAATTATAAAAAACTAAAATTTTAATATGTTCAAAGTTAGAAGTCGAAAGCTCATAAATTATCCGCAAGACTATTTCTATTTCCCCGAAAGTACCAAAACGTACTAAAAAAAAAGAAAAAAAAATTCAAATTCAACTTTCTCAAAACTATGTTTTTGCAGTTTCGTGATTTTTGCATGAGACCGACGATATTTAAAACAATTTCTAATTGCGGCTCTCGACAATTCTGATTTTTGTAATTTCGGCTCTTGTTGGGATAAAGTCTGGCCACCCCTGCTATATAATGTTAAAATCAAAATTCCTATAGATTTATTCCTTGAGAAATAAGTCAATATTATCAAATTATACGGCTTTATATAAGTTTTTCTTGTTAACTAAAAATATTCTTCTTTTTTTTTTTTGTTAAATAAAATTACACATGTAATCAATCATAAAATTACAAATAAATTCATTAAAAAAAAACTTTAATAATTTTGCTTCATTCATTCGTTTTCTTGTTTATGTTGCATTTTCTTATATATCTTGTGCTTCATGTCTTGAAAAAAAAAAAGTGTTAAGAATGGGAATATATATTCTTTTATTTAACAATTTTACACAGTTTAAAATTTTTTTCGGTTTTTAAATTAAAAATTTTGTATAAATACATTTTATAGAATAAAGACAAAAAAAATGTTTTTTTTTAAAGATCGTATAGTTTTTTAATATAAAACCAATTAAATTTTTAATTAAAAATTTGTTTTCAAATAAATTTCATTCATATTGTAATTGCATATAATATATTTTTCACATTAAGGACATAATTTCAAGCAGTGCATTCTATATTGTTGTATCTTTATTATTATTTTTAGTATATGCATCTGAAACATAATAAAGATACAACGGAATAATGATTACCTTTAATTGCCTTTGGACTTTGTGTCTTTAAGGTTGAAATTAAATATATTTAAAGTGCAAAAAAAAAAAATTATAAATAGAGATAACAAAATAAGAAAATTGGTTATTGGTATATATTTGTTATAAGCGTGAAAAAAAATCTTGTTCTAAATTTAAAAAGAAAAAGTTATTAGCCTTAAGCTAAGTAAAATATTGGGAAAGAATAAAAAAAAAATATTGGAGTGTTTATGTCAGTAATTTATCATTTGGGGAAACTTTCGTGGCGCAATATTATTAACCATATGAATATAATTTGATTTCCATTTTTTTTATATCAGGTTTTTATAATTTATTAAAAAACCATGAGCATATATTCTATTTTCTTGAATATCACTAGAACTTCCATTTTTGACCGAAACCAAAATATTTTATTTTGTTTTCAAAAATTGTTATAGTTTAATGAAGGATAGAGATGAGTTGAATGTCAATAACTGGTTGAAAAACTTGTTCAAAAACGCTGCCAACAATTGTGCAGACGAGTAAAATTTCCCAACTCAAGTTGCATAAGCATTCAAACCGTTGATTTCATCCTTTAGTTTAGTAAGCTTTAATTTTGATTAAAAATATATCTTTTATATAAATTGTAAGAAGTTTTTTCATTCACAACAAACAATTTCTAAGTTTTAAATAATTTTTAAATGGAGTACGCAAAATGTTTGGTTAATTTGGGTTTTAGTGCACAGACTTAGAAAATGTAGAAACGAATCTATCATTTTTACCTTAAAAATGATGATTTATAAATTAATTGTAAATATAGTGTAACTTACAACAAATTTTTAATAAAACTTATGGATTTTAATTTTTTTTAAAATAATATTCAATAATTACTATTTTTTATTATATTGATGATTTTATGAGACATTGTCAATTTTTTACTATACTACCGTTTGTTTGCAAATTTGTTTGTATGAAATTTAATAAATAAAAATTTAAATTAAAAAAAAATTAAGTGGAAAAATGTTCACGCTTTTATTGAGAATTTCAGAATTTATGACTTTTGAAAATTTGAAGCGCCTCACTTATTTGTCTCATTCTTTTTATTTTCTTCTTTATAATCCAGGAATTTTTTGTTATTGTTGTGGTGACCCAATAATGAAGTATGCACAGATATGGAGATTGTGGCTTTAATATTTGAAATTGAATTAAGTCAAAGATAAAGTTTTATTTGAAGGCGGTTCACTATTGAAAATAGAAAAAATATATTTAAATGATATCGGAAATTGAATTGCAGAACCTACTATTTATTTTTATATACATGTATATATATTGTATTAATTTATCATATTTGAGATTGTAATTATTTATATTTTTATATTTTTCTTTCCCACCAAATACTTTTTTTTCAATTCCATCTTGAGGTCATAAAAATACTAGTATTTTTATAAAAATTATTAATTTTTATGATTTATTTGGAGTAATTTGTTAAAACACTAAATAATATTCAATTTAATTTTATGTTTCCAAATGTGGCTGCAAAATGAAGTTGTAAAATTAAGATTTTCCAAAGTAATTGAGTTGCGCGTAGGCCTTTAAAAGTGTTATAAAAAATGACTCTATATTATATTATGATAATTCATATTAAAGAAATTATAAAAAAAAAAAGTTTCTTCTCATTCATATTATATTTTATCCATTAGATATGAATTTTATTACATTTTTTTTGTAATTGTCATCACTTAGTGAGCAATAATATTATTGCTAACAAGACTAAATTAAATTGAATAATCAAACAGGAGTTTATTTTTTTATATAAAGTTATGATCTTGCTAAATTGATTTGTATAAAATATGATTGTAATAAAATTAATGAGACATTTTTAAAATTCGATTAAGCAAGTATAATTAATAAATAAAGGTAGACTTATATGTAAATTTATTTTGTAAAAAATCAAACTAATGACCAGATTAAAGTTCTTATATTGAATTAAATCCAGCAATCAACGGATTAACAATTTTTATAGCGAAAATATCAATTTTATTATTTTTAATTTGTTTTATTCAATATTTATATTTTTACAATTTTGTCTTACATTTATAGAGATTAGAATTATTCATTTTTTATTATATTATCCCTTACAACTAAAATATTTCAATTTATTTCAATATTAGATAATTTATTAATTTTTTTTTATAAGTTTGATTTAAGGTAACTTATGTGATTTTTTTGAAAATATCAATTTTGTTTAATTGTATTCAATTTATTTCAATATTAGATAATTTATTAATTTTTTTTTATAAAATATCAATTTTGTTTAATTGTATTAAAAGGTGTAAGATTATAGTAGATTATTGAATATGTAAACTAAATTTGTTATTAATTAAGAGTTCTGTATACACAAAAATACATTGACATGAGTCAATACTTATATCACGAGACCGAAGGTCTAGTGATATAAAGTGACAAGTGTCAATGTGTTTTTGTGTAAATACAGAACGAGTTGTATAACAAATTTTGTTTACATATTCAATATACTGTTTTATTGCGTAGGGGAGAGGTAGTTGCAAAGAGAGAATATTTTTTCTTCTCATTTTTTCTCATTTTTTTTTTGTATTTGGCTGTATTGAAATATTGTGAGAGATATTATGTTTGTTTAGGTATTACGTAATATTCAATACGAAACATCTAAATGATTTCATTATTTACGCTGATGCATCTAAATTTTTTCATTATTTACGCAGATGCATCTAAATGATTGCATGTGTATTGACGCATATAATACTCCATTTAGTGATCTAAATTCTATAGCACTAAATACAACATAACGATCCCCAACGCATTAAAAGCTTTATTTACACAATTTGCTGTAGAACCAGCAAAATTTTTACGTCAAAAAATGTGAAAAAAATTTACAGCAAAATAAAAACAAAAAGAAAATTTTTGAATATTTTCATTGTTATCAAAAAAGCATCTGTCAAAACTTCAAAAAAAATCAAAAATTTTATAGTTGAAAAAAAAATATACTTGAGAAAGTATATTTTTATAGCAGCATTTTTATTAATGTAAACAATTTTCGAAAATGCTATAATGCTGCCATAAAAGCATGTTATCTACTTTCTCTTTCAGACATATGAAACTTTTATATGAAAACTGTCTGACTCTTTCTATTTTTCATAAATCCAGCTTAACAAATAAAAATTTTAGAAATTTTCTAAAATTGTCAAAACTCAATAAAATCAAGAAAACAGTTTCATTTCAACAAAATTATTGTGTACTGTCGTGGATCAAAAGTATGATATGCAATATTGTTTGAGAGAAGTAAATTCTAGTAACCAGAGTTTTTAACAATGCTGGGTTAATTTTATGAGGCAGTCGTAGAGTAAGGAATTAATAAGTGAAGTTAATTTTTGAGTGACAGTTTTGTAGAACTCTTTTTAAGTTTATTGTTTTGATTGCTATTTAATTATCCTAGTTTTTTAATTTCAATGTGCATAACCTTATAATAGAAATCGTGAATCTTTCAAAATTTATATTATATAAAATAAATCATTAGAATTAGACTCTACTTTGTAATTTGTTTTTATATTAACATTTGCGTGCTAATAAAAAATATTTATTACAAAAATTTTTAAAGATTCTCTAAGCAAACATTTTTTTTTATTTTATGCTCATTGAAACTTAAAACAAGTGAATGATTAAAGTGTCAGAAATTTAAACATTTTTTTTTCTTTGAAAATATAAATTATAAACAAGAAATAAAAAGGAGAAGTAGATACTATAATAGCGAGAACTAGGTTTTACATTAAAAAAATATTTTTTTATTTTTATTTATGTTGTTCTGAATAAAAATGCTATTGAACTGGATATATATTTACATAACAACATAACATCCCAGATATTTAAAAAAAAATTAATTTTCCCAAAGAAAAAGGAATCATGTTAAAAGAAGGACATAAATTTACTCTTCATATAAATCTGTAATTTTAGCAACCACAATTCCAAAAGATTAATAAACTAAATAAATTTTAAAAATAGAACTTGATATACATTACATACACTGTTTGACATAATGTAATTTATAACAGGTGTGTAACAGGTAAAATAAATTATTATTTACAATATTTACATAATCGTGAATGAGATTTAAAAAAAAAAAGTTAAACAAAAATAGTAGAAAACATTTTTTTTTTTGCAAGAATAAAATATATGGCTTCGTCTTCGAAATAATTGTGCACTAAATTTTCATTTGAATTTTGGCAATGAATGAATTGAAAGGGGATCTACCTATAGTCTTATTTCAAGGAACATAATGTACTCTCTGTAAAAAAAAATTACTGATAGCCCTTTATACATGTAGATTTTCTTTCAACATCGAAAACTCACTTGAGTTGACGGACCATAAAAGTTCTTAATAAATGTACAATTATATTTTGCTAAATTGTTCAAAAGGTCAAAAATATTTTAGTGTGCTGAAAGTTGAATACATACAATATTCAAATAATTGAAAAATCTACAAATTTTTAAAAATGTAGATTTAGGATTAATGTATATTTTCCATAGATATTTTTTTTATTATTATTTAAATTTAAATAACAAATTTTATAATAATTCTTTAGTACTCTATAAGTGCAGGAAAAATAAATAACATCAAAATTGGTAAAATATATTTATACATTTTAGTTAATATTATGTAGAATGCAGGTGCTATAATCATCCATTAAATAAAAATAAAAAGCATGTAAAACAAAAAGAAATAAAAAAAAAGAATAAAAGTCAATGCTATAAATTATATTTAAAAAGATATAAATATACATTTAAAAAAAAAGATATAAAATCTATATACCACCAAGAGTGATGAAAATTTGCAGAAGATTTATATAAATTTTTTGCTCAGGTGTTTTTCAGCAGTCTCATGTTTATTAAAGTTCAATTTGGATGCGAGTAATAAGAATTAACACTGCTCATATTTTCCACCGAATTCGACGTGTTTCAAACTTTTCTAATTAATTATATTGTGAAAGATTTTCACAGTTTCAGTTTGAGAATATTTTGATAGTATGACTTATGTTCCAAATATTACCAAAAATTTCCTTTAATTACTTTTCCAACTTCAGAACCATTTGATTTTTATTTTATGTTATACAATTATTTTTTAAAATAAATATTTTTATTTAATAAAAATATATTATAATTTACAAGTAATTTTATAGTGGTTTAATATTTTTTAATGCGTTGGGGATCGTTATGTTGTATTTAGTGTTATAGAATTTAGATCACTAAATGGAGTATTATATGCGTCAATACACATGCAATCATTTAGATGCATCTGCGTAAATAATGAAAAAATTTAGATGCATCAGCGTATATAATGAAAAAATTTAGATGCATCAGCGTTAATAATGAAATCATTTAGATGTTTCGTATTGAATATTACGTAATACCTAACAAACATATAATATCTCTCACAATATTTCAATACAGCCAAATACAAAAAAAAAATGAGAAAAAATGAGAAGAAAAAATATTCTCTCTTTGCAACTACCTCTCCCCTACGCATTAAAACAGTATATTGGATATGTAAACAAAATTTGTTATACAACTCGTTCTGTATTTACACAAAAATACATTGACACTTGTCAATTTATATCACTCGACCTTCGGTCTCGTGATATAAGTATTGACTCGTGTCAATGTATTTTTGTGTATACAGAACTCTTAATTAATAACAAATTTAGTTTACATATACAATAATTTACTATTATGTTGAAAGTTTTTTAAAATAAGATTGAATGAACAACATTCATAAAAAGATTCTGATTACTTAAACCAGCTGGTTTTTTGCGTAAGATGTCTCACTCGATATGTTCACCCGTAAATAAACTTTAAAAAATATTTAAAATCCTTTTTTTTTGTATATGTAGATTGTTTATCAAATATACTTTTTTGATGACACAATTCTTATTAACTCGTAAAGTAATTTGTCTGTTTATATATTTCTTTACTATTTTCGACACTCTCGTAGACCCACTTTTCGTCATCACAGCGAGCTGAAATTTGACACACAGGTTCATGTCGCGTGACAATTGAAGCTATCAAAATTTGAACCGAAAATTTCCATGGAAAACCCGGAAAATCGGGAAAATCATTTGAAAATTTGGTACAAATTTGAGTAGTGATAAATCCGTTTTAGGAAAAATGCAAAGTTTTCTGATTTTTCCGAAAAAAATTTCCGGAATTTTCCTACTTTTCCGGAAAATTTTCCGGTAAAAAAGTTTTCTAAATTATTCAGGATTAAGTTCATTATCAACTGGCATCATTACTTTCTCATCGACAATGGTGAAAACTTGCAGAAAAAATCGATGAAAATTCATGAAAAACGCTTTTCCGGAGTTTTTCTGACCAAGGAAGCGTTTGAGCGTTTTGCAACCTGAGACAAAGTTGTAGAGCGAAATGAGTTGCATAAAGTTGCTTTTGTAGAAAACTCCAAGGAAAACCCGAAAAAGCGGGAAAATCATCAGAAAAATTTTCATCGATACGATTAGTCATAAAATTGTTTTAAAACATCTCCATGCAGCACATAATAACAATTTAGTTAACGTGAAAAAGGCAAAAAATAAAAATAAGTAAAAAACGAGTTTTCAAAAAACTGAGGCCAGGCCGCATGAAAAAGTAGAAAATAACTTTTTCTTCACACACAGAGGTGGACTCAGATTTTTTGATTGGGACATTTCTCTTGAATATTCTTTCTCTTCATGAATCAAATCACTTACGTCCCAATCAAAACATCTGAGTCCACCTCTGTGTGTGAAGAAAAAGTTATTTTCTACTTTTTCATGCGGCCTGGCCTCAGTTTTTTGAAAACTCGTTTTTTACTTATTTTTATTTTTTGCCTTTTTTTAAATAAACTGCGTAGATTCAGTTGATAAAATATTTATATAAACTATAGAACTACGAGACTATGGTGTAACTTATATGACTCTGGTACAAATTGAACTTCAAATCCAGACTTAATTAATTCTTATAATAACTTTGAACTACGTACATTAGTTTCTGAATTATTGACATTATTATTATAATAAGATTATTGCACACGTTTTCTTATAGAAGAAGTAGACAGTTAACGAATGAATTATTTTGTTATTCACTTGTGTTTGGTATAAGTTAATCATTCATTAATTGTTAGCAAAATACTAATATAATTTTATATAAAATCACTAACTATAATCGTAATTGTCATTATAATTACTTTGTAATTTGATATCCTTTAATTGGCGGTTTCTTGATTAAAAAAATGTACAAAGAATAAATCGATTTAAAATAAATGTTTTCTGGTTTTTTGTGCGATCAAAACTTTTAGATTTAGACAATATTGTGTACATAAAAAAATTTAAAGTATTATGAATTTGTTCAATTAACTTATGTTGCAAACAACATGGAGATACATTTTTACATAAGAATTCACCTATGTACTTGTATTAAAGATTATCAAGATTTTTTTTATTTCATTCTAAATCTTCTTTATGAACAAGCTTGTATGAAAGGTTAATCTATATACTAATTAACCTATGTACAAGTTTGAGAAAAGGGTTTATTCAAAAAGTTTCGATTAGTAAAATTTTGATTTGGTTTTTAGGCTTGAAATGGGCAAAAAGAATGAATAATTTGACACAATACTGCGATTAGCTGATTAGATATTTTAAATATTTTTAATCTCTGTTCCCACTTTTGGCAAACATGATTTAGAGAATTTGTTTTTAAAGAAACAAGCCTGATGGATGTAAACACACAAGTGAAATAAAAGATTTTGAAACAAAGGTTTGTCGTTAGTTTAATATGAAAAAAAAAAACTCATTTGAAGTTTGAACAAGATAAATTTATCTCCATATATTCAAAATAATTAATAAAGAACTTTGTAAAAGAATTATTTTATATGCAAGAAAATTTTGTTTTGTCTTTATATGTCTCGTTAAAGTTGAAGTTCAATTAAAATGCTCTTTAAACTTGTGCATTGTATAATCAGCAAGGAATTATTTTCCTGACAATCAGAAACACAAGCTTGTTACACTTAAATCAAACTGTTCAAGGTAACCATAGAAGATTATGTGGAAAAAAAATGTAAGAGATTAAAACAATGTGCAAAAAAATTCCAATTTTTGTGGTAAAATTATAGCAATTTTGCAACCGCAGGAAAAACAAATAAATAGTAATTGGTTTTCGTTTTTCAAAAAAAGAAAAAAAAAAAAAACAAATTGTGCAGTATTTTAAGAATTTTACAATTTAAATTTTAATGTCAATTCAATACTAAGTTCGTATTATATATTTTTTTTTATTATAAATACCTTGAAATCCAAATTGTACAGGTATATGTATAATATTATGTAATGACATATAAAGTAGAATTTGACCAGAATAAATGTTAATTTTGGAAACAAACCTTTAGAAATAAAAAATACTGAATTTGAAAAGAAGATCTAATTACTTAGTTATTTAGTTTAATTTTTAGTTACTTTAATCAAGAAGTGAAATTGATGTCAGACGTTTTTTGTTATATTCAGAGACAATTCAGAGAACTAATAATTTATTATTTATTATTATTATATTAACAATATTCGATTTCATAACTTCACTATATACTTATAATAATAGTATCAGAGACGGTAAAGTAAGATATGTTGTTGAAAGCTTTATATTTATAAAAAATATATAGGTACCTATATTTAGTAACTTTCGCATCAAATCTTACATCTCTTACAGTTTTCCAAGCCTAAGTGTAAAAAAACTGAACTTCAGTAAGCTTAGTTAAAAAAGAAGACACCTAAAGGAAAAAAAGAAACAAGAAAATGAGACAGAAAATCAATATTTGCTCCTAAATATTTAGGTCATTGTATAATCATAATCTATAATTTAGTTTGATTC
Organism: Hybos culiciformis; assembly: GCA_964007475.1. Classification (NCBI taxonomy): domain Eukaryota; kingdom Metazoa; phylum Arthropoda; class Insecta; order Diptera; family Hybotidae; genus Hybos; species Hybos culiciformis. The sequence goes on along the minus strand of OZ023274.1, from coordinate 67,615,579 downwards.
GAAATAAGATTGCTGCAATGGAGTAATTTTGCATTTTCTTAGTTTTTTTTTTGATAATGGATTTATATTTTTAAAACTGTAGGCAGGGCTGGACTGTGAATGAATTTTGGTCCGGGAAATTCAGATTTTTCTCACGCTTAAAAAAAAATTAACAGAAAACATCATAATTTTAGACAATGGATTTTGGCACATCCCGCCGGGAAACTCCCGCTAGCTTGGTAGGCCCGTCCAGGCCTGACAATTTTAAAGACAAAACATTTATGTTATACATTTTTGAAATTTTATTTTTCTCATTTTGATTCTCATCTGAAAAACATCATTGATAAATAAATATATGTATATAATTTAAATGCATTTATTAAAAAAACTTGTTGAATATTTTATCTTATATATAATTTTTGTAAATAAATATTAACATGAATAACATTTTAGAGAATATTACGCGTTTTTGATAAATAACAAAAAACAAACAAAAAAAGAATTTTATGTTTGCCCCAAGTTACTTGCAAGATAGTTAGTAAGCAGATTACCACTTAATAATAGTGTAGCGAGAAGTAAAAGAAACCTGTAATGATGAAAGAATTCTAATTGAATATTGCAATTGCAGACTTTAACTATTTCTCATAAAATAAAAACAAATAATAGTAAAAAATAAACTGATAAAATTTAATTAATAATTTTTTTTCTTCTTACTTTTATAAATTATAAAGTCACGCAATATAGTTTCAACAAATTAATTTTAACTTATCCCACATTAACAAATTTTTCATTTAAAATTAAAAGCGGTTTACCTTTTTCCAATAGATATTATTATTAATTATTAGGTAGCTACTAGTGATAAGAGACTTCTTCAAAAACGACACAAAGAATATTTATTATTTTATTAATAGTATATTCATTCATTGAAAAAAAATTGTAGAAGGTAATATGGGTATAAAATAGTCTTTTGTAAGGTTTTGTAAGCTGTTAGTTATTTCTTGATTTTTTTGAAAGTAAATGCATAATATTGTATATTACTTGATTTTTAAATTGAAAAGATTTTGATACAACAACTAAATTACGATCGAAAAAAAATCAGTTAACTCCAATAATATTAAAATGTGCACCCAGAAAAAAAATGCTAGTTAAATTAACAATTTTTAACTGTTTTTAACTGTTAAACAAAAATTGTTGATGTTAAAGAAAAATTTTTTAAATTAAACTAATAAGTATTTGATCTAAGTAAAGATGCTTCTTATTTTAACATTTGATTTTGTTATTTTAAAATGTTTCAAACAGTTATTTAGTAAAAGCTGAAAATTGTGATTTTAACAACATTAATTGTTATTTTAAATATGTTTCATTCGAAAGAAATAAAATTTTTATTCTCTCTTTTAAATTAAAAACTCTTCTGTTATTATAACAATTACACATTCAATTGTTCATATGACAATAAAAGCTTTTGAAATAATGTTTTTGTTGTTATTTAAAAATGGTACATATAACAATAAAAATTGTCAAAATAAAAACCGCATTGTTAAAAAAAAAGTTTTGGTTGATTTAAAAAGCTACACTTTTAAAATAAATATTTATCTTGTTAAATTAAAGAACTCCGCTCTTAACGAGACAAGTTAAGAGCGGAATTCTTTAATTTAACAAGATAAATATTTATTATGTTTATATTACCGAATTTATATTTTCTATTTAATACATTGTTGTATATTACTGACATAGCTCAGTGGAAGACTCTACATCACATTGAACAAAGCGGTTAAGCAACGTCTCGTAGTGATAGTACTTAGATGGGTGACCAATAAAAAAAAAACAATAAAAAAACAAAAAAAGACGAAAAAAGCGAAAAAAAAACAAAAAAAAAATCAAAAACAAACCAAGAAATTAAAAAAAAAAAACAAAAAAAAAAAAAAACAAAAAAAAATCAAAAAAATAAAAAAAAACAAAAAAAAAAGAACCAAAAAAAACCAAAAAAAAAACCAAAAAAAAAACAAAAAAAAGGCGAAAAAAAAAACAAAAAAAGGCGAAAAAAAAACAAAAACAAACCAAAAAAATAAAAAAAACAAAAACTATTTTAAAATAATTATTTCGAATAGTTAATTTAACAGTTTGGCACCGTAACAATATATTTTTTTCTCAAACTGCTAAAATTGTTATAATAACAACTTAACATTTTAAATATAACAATTTTGTGTTAATTTTAACAATGTACTATGTCTTTTGAATTAACAATTTTTGCAATTTTAATTTAACTATAAACCCTTTTGCGCAAAATCTATAAAGATTTTTTGTTAATTTTACCTATAAAATCTTTTAATTTAACAATGTTTTTTTCTGGGTGTGTATTAGTTCTATTTACATTTCTAATTTTGATGTTGTTAAATTGTTTTGGTAAAATATGTGCAAGTGCAATCTCGGCTGAAGATCTGGGCTTAATAATTTTCATATAAAATTTACATATTTTAAATTTTTAAAAAATTTTTAAAGGATTCCGATCAAAATCAGTGTGCTGAAGAGATATATATCGATTAGAAGAACTTCAGATTGATTGCCTCCAAAAATTTGAACTAGAGGCTGAAATTCGCCGAAAATTGTTATACTTATTTGTATGTGGTATGTAACTACTATGGTATTACGTATGATATAGAAGAAAAATGTTGAAAACGAGCTAGTTCTCATATTTTATTTATGAGGGCACTTACTGTTCTATATATTTTTGAACTATGTTATAGACTATAGAGATTATAGAGATAGATACAATAATAATTAACCATAATTTTTACAATGAATATTAAATTTATGCATTTATGCAATACTGCCATGTATGAACATTAAAATGCTGTAATTTCTTATAAATCTGTAAATTTTGCAATAATGAGCAGAAAATTAGCTAGACATAAAATTTGTCCATAAACCAAAACATACTACCTAAATTTATACATTTATATGTGGTAACTATATTTATTGGAGGAACGTGAACTATAAAAATTTAATTATTTCACAATTTACATAATATCTACTTTTTTTATATTGAAGTCTTAATATGACATCAAGAAGCCATTTAAATAATTCCATTAAACTTCATTATAAATCATTTTGCATTATATTTCATTTTTACTTTATTTTTTTTTAGAAAAGGGAAACCGCCTTAAGGTATTTTACATAAATTTAAGTTGTAATTTAACACCAAAGATAAAAATCACGACATTAATATACATTTTTCAATTATATTTATATATATTGAATCTTCAAATTATGCAAAATGCACACTTGATCAAGGTAAAAAAATGGTTAAAAAAAAACAAGAAAAACCACATAAGCTTGTATTGTCATAATTAATAAAATAGGTATTAATGAATCAAAATTGATCCATTAACAAATTGCGGTAATTTTATTTTTTGCAGATATTATTAAATTAATTGCCCTAAATTTACATACATAATTCAATATTAACCATAAAAAAATATTGTATTTTTGTGCCAATTATTAGTAGATATAAAATGCAAGTGCAATCTTCTGCATTTATTAAGTATTAAGTACAATATTATATTTTGTATTAAATGTTTTATTTTGGGAGTTTGGAAAATTTTTTTGGAATCATGGTCATGTTAACAGTATCAGTACCTTACTTTGAGAAAAAGCTGCCGGTTTGAAGTTACCCGTTTTAACACTTCACATTTCCCAAACCCCATTCATAAGTTAAGAAAGGAAAGCTTACAGTACTTCTCAATTAAAAGTCAACATTATATTAAATAACACTATTATCTGAAAATAACAGATTTCTATTGAAGAACAATTATTAAATATTACAAAAATTTTGGTGTGGCTAATTAATTTACATTCTGGCCAACTTGAATCAAGTTGTTAAAGACTCTAAAAAATGTTCTTTGCAACATGAATATAAGAACTTTTTAAAAGATGAAGGGATCAGTTTGCGAATATTGCAAAAATAATGGTTTGCTAAAGAACGAATCTTTCCGGTTTTGAGGAGGTTCGGATTATTGCATAAATTGTAAATTTAACGCTTAATTCTTTTCATTTATTTTAAACATTAAAAATACAGTATTAACATTCATTCTTTATAATTAATAAGTTTGAAATATTGCATAAATAATCGATTTCATACTTTTATTCCAATTATTGGAATTTTATGTGGTGCTCTTAATGATCGTTCATTTAATTAAATGCGTTTATAATAATAAAAAATGAGATATATTATATTCACCGAATTACATTTTTCTTATTCTAGCAACTTACTTTTTAAATGTAGAAGAAAAAAGAAGGAATTGTAAAAAAAAATTAATATGGTTTGATTTGGCACTAGAATTTTATTGAAAATAGAACTTTCTTTTTGAGCAAATAAGTGTGTTATTACTTTGAATCGAATTCACTGCGTTGTAACTAACAATATTAAGAAAAAAGTCCATGACGGCAAAAATTGTTTTATTGAATTTGTATAACTATTATAAGGGGTCCCGAAATAATTTATACGAAAAAACGACATTATTCCTACCATACAAATAAATTATGTCGCTTTCAGGCACGTCATAGTTTATATATGAATAAAGTCGTTTTTTTCGTATAAATAATATCGCTTTTAAAACGACATTATTTATCATATGAATAAAGTCGTTTTTTTTTCGTATAAATAATGTCGCTTCTAAACGACATTATTTCTACATGAATAAAGTCGTTTTTTGATCGTATGAATAATGTCATTTTTAAAACGACACTATTTATCGTATGTGAGTAAAAACGAATGTTGGCCGTACAAAATGTAGGTGAACTGACATAACCGCGAATATTGTTGCGACAGCCGCAAATCTCACTGACCAACCGCCCGCCCGCAGCCCTGCTGCCTCCCTTCCCTTTTGCTTAGAACACAAAATTTTATCGGAGATATTGTGAGGTACACAGGGGAAGGAGGGGCAGCAGGGCCCGCCGCTCTGCTGCCCCCTTCCCGTGTGTCTACCTCACAAATATTTTATCTTTTTTACTCACATACGATAAATAGTGTCGTTTTAAAAATGACATTATTCATACGATAAAAAAACGACATTGTTCATACGATAAATAATGTCGTTTTAAAAGCGACATTATTTATACAAAAAAAAAAACGACATTATTTATCGTATGAATAATGTCGTTTTTTTTTTGTATAAATAATGTCGCTTTCAAACGACATTATTTATCGTATGAACAATGTCGTTTTTCTCGTATAAATTATGTCCGTTTAAATTATTTCGGAGTGCCCTATTATAATGTAATGTCCATTTTTTCTAAAAAATTATACAATTATTGATTTGACATATTTCCCTCGGAATACTGCTATTACGTTCTTATGTTAGGTCCCAAAAAAAAAACTTAATATTTTGGAATTGAAACAACAAACTCAAATTTTCTCCTGTATTTTATTTCAAGTTATTAGAAATAAACATTTTTCTTTCTTGTAAAATATTTTATGAAGTAAATCTATCCTTTTTAAGGAATTAAAATCATTTTTGTTGGAGCTAAAAAAAAATTGTTGACCGCTTTAAGCTAAATTCTGATTTATTTTTGTAGTGACAAAGATTTAATAAAATTTATAAATATCAATCTTAGCTTTGACAATGTTCTTTTAATTTTTTTTTTAATTTTCCGTACAGAACATTGGAAACATTACTTTAAAACTTCTTCGTTAAATCTCTGCCACTTAAAACTTATTTATTACAATTTTTTTTTATATATTTTACAACTACTTTAGATTATTTACGTTACTGAAGCAAAGCATTTATAACTATATTTTAATTACAAGAACAACATTATTATTTTCAACTAAAATTGTATTTCAAATTATTGAGGTAGAAAATATGACGAATATAAAATTATCTTTAAATTTCAATAGATAATAAATAATTTCAAAATGTTAATAAGAGTATAGATTATTATCAAAAATTTAGATTGTGGGAATTATTTGTTAGTTTTGTAATTGTTACATAAATTAAATCACATTTATTTATTTAATTTCTTGGTGTGTACTTTTAAAATAATATGATAAATTTTACTCTATTTTTTTTATAAGTATATATGTATATGGCAAATGAGATTGTGATATTTTTCATGAAAAACTATTTGTTGTATAATGCGCTTCAAGCTGACAATGTTTAAAAATCTTAAAATCGTTTTTTTATTTTGAATTTTTTTTTGTGGCACCTATTAAATTAATAGCTTTATTAAAAACTTAATTATTAAATTAATTTGCAAAAATGCATTAAATTGATTTTGTTGAAAAGTATATAATAAAAACCATTTTTTTTTGGCCCATGATATAATATGCATTTTAATTTTTCCAGGAATGTTCTTTATTAAGGAAGCATAAATAATTGTGTATTATATATTGAAGCTAAAAATTTACAAAGTATCTTACTTACTTGAAAATAATAGAAAACAAACTTAATAACTTCTTTAGCTACAAAATCTATTAAAAATCTCATTATAAGATCTAATCTTAGTAGTTTGTGAAAATTTTCCTTGAACTAAAATGCTTATTATTAAGTAGAAAATTTTCATAAAACAAATGTGCCTGTGTAAATAAAATATTTCCTCAAATAATATTGAAAATTATTCCTACATTTTAATGTTATTTAAAAACATTTAAGTTAAATTTATGTTTAGAGATCATTCTGAACATTTTCGGTACGTCTTATTTGGACCACTGTAACCAATAAATTTTTATCGTCAAATTTACATGTAACTGTGACTTCACTTAATTGAAATGTAAAAATTTGAGATGAATATTTTGTTCTTAAGTATAAAGATCTTGGATCTGCTTCTAAAACTTCAATTATTGATTGCCGATCTACTTGTAATTCTGCAATCTGTTGTTCAGCCCTTTCATTAAATAATACTCTTAATGTATTGCTGGCAACAACCCATTTTGGTACTTTCACAACATTCGATGGATTTGGACCAGTAAGATTTTGTGAATTATTTTGAGCTTGACTAAGACCAACTGCTCCATTGAGATCACATTCTTCTCCATCTGGTTCTTGTCGAGAGTTATAAAAGTCAATACCATCGCCTACACTCAACCTTCCAGATTCTAAAATATTAGGTCCGTCGTAAAATGGAATATATGGTTTTATATCAAAAACTGGTGTGCCATCAACCTGAAATTTAATCAAATTGATATATTTAATAAAATGTGGAAATGAATTTAATATGGTATCATGAAAATCAACTAATTTGGATACAAAAATAGTAATTATTTTTGTTAGAACATTTCGAAAAAGTTTATTTTGTGTTTAAAGGAATCTTTTTTTACTAGAAATTTATTCTAATTCGTATCCTGCCAAAGATTATAAAAATGAAACTAAAATTGATCAAAAATATTTTTTATTTAATGGATTACGACAATTTATAAAAAATGTTATTATTTCGATGTTGACGTCAATGTTATGGTCAATATTATTATGAATTGTTTTGAAAAGATATTGAGAGGAAGTTATAATTTTCGTACAACAAACAACTTACCATATCTGTGCCAGTGAAGTATATTGTAGAATCTTCAATTTTATCAATTTCCACTAATGATAAACCTAAAGTAAAATAAAATATAAATACCTAAAGAAAAATTTAAGAAAATTATCTATATTTACCAATCGGGCAAGGTCGGTGAGGCGATCTTGTACTGAAAACTCCAACTTTTTCTCCACCAAGTCGTGGTGGAGCAACTTTAGTTTTCGGATGTGAAGTGTTTTTATGAAAATGATAAATAATCCATAAATGTGAAAATTCTTCAAGTCCTTGCAATGAATGTTCTGGATTAGTAAAAGTATCTGCATTCAATTGAATGTATCCCTTCAATTTATTTATTGATGGCTGCCTCGGAACAGCCCTTTTCTCAGGAAATTGCGTTTTAATTAATCCAATTGGTCTCATTTCAACGGATTCTGTATGAATGCGATCATGAATTTTAGGTTGCTAAAAAATATTTATAATAGTTAAGTGTTGTTGGATTTAAAATCGATAATTCAAAAAACTACACTCTGTAAGATTTAGTGGAAACAAGACATTCTTATCTTAATAGATCTGTTGTGAAGCGATACTGATAAATATTAATCACTGAGAAGTAACACTTTTTAAAAAGAATTTCCGTTGAACAAATATTACAAAAAAAAAGAATTCAGTTATTCTTTCGAATAGGACGAAAAGCTATTTTGATGTGCCATATTAATAAACGTTACTTCTAAGATGTTTAATCTAGAAAGAATTGATTTGCCTTTTTCTCAGGAAAAGGACCAATATAATTTCAAGAATTATTTATATATTAAGCACCAACAAATTTAATATTATAAATATGAATAGATAAATTATCAACTAGATTTTTAAAATTGAAAAAAAAAATGTGCAAGATAAGTGTTTTACATCACACGTTACTTAATTACAAGGTTGAAGTGTCACATAGGTACTCATTATACGCATACTAACCATAGTGTTAAGCGAGCCATTTGTATCCTTTTGAACTTTTTTGCAACCTTCACAACGGAAATTTTGTAAAATATTTTGCAAATTTTCAACATCCTTCTTTTGAAGATAATTGAGACTCTTAATTTGTTGCCTGAAAATTAAAAAAAAGAAAATCGATTAAAATTAGAAAAACAATTTTAATATTTTCATAATTCCGTAAATTTGGGTCAGTCAGTAGATGTAGGTAGATGTTTGGGCTTCATACCAACGTATTTTATGAATAATTGTTACGCTTCAATAATTTTTCATCTCTTTGCTTTCTAGAGTTCCAAATAAATGCCCTAATGACTTCTAGCGAGGTTGATAAATGTTAGACCACTAATTTTGGGACTTTATAAAATAACTTTATTCATAAAAATGGTAATAATTTTGTCCTTGGGAAATTTATTGAAAAGCTGATAAACCAATTGGAGTAGAAAACATTAAAAAACTGAACACCAGTTTAATTCTGGCTTAAATTTTCATTTTAGGAAAACATTTTTTGTGGATTTTCTTTGCCATATTCAGCCACATTATTGACCTAACATATTTTTGGGTGCGATTGCTGCAAACAAGGCAGAAGTTAAAGTTAACAAGGCTCAGACGCCGTCATTTTTAGTGCGGCGGCGGCCCATTCGCCAAATTTTTTATTTTTTGCAGCTGCGGCTTAAAAAATTTTAAAATCGTGGCTGCGGCTGGGTGGAAATGGCTTAAAAAAGCTGGGAACAAAAAAAATTTTTCGAAACCAAAAAAAATAAAAAAAATAATTTTTTTTTTTTTAAAAAAATAGATATATTTTTTCAGTAATTAATCCTACTAGTATCTGCAAGCCAATTTCGTGGCTGGCTCATTGTTTTTTAAAATTCGTCTAGCGGCTATTCATGAATAATCATCATAAATTCGTGGCGGCGGCTTTGCCGAAAATTGACGGCTGCCTGACCTAGCCGGCTATAAATCAATGAAAGCGTCTGAGCCTGAAGTTAACTACAAAAAAATACAAACCTTAAGTTATTTATTTCATTTCTTGCCGCTGTCAATTGATTCTTCAAAAATTCAACATTATTTTCATTTTCAATCATTTTTTGTTTATTTAAATAAAATATTCAAATTTTTTTATTGCATGCAATTTAAGTTAATAATAAATTAATTAAAAATTAAAATAAGAAAAAATTGAGTTAAGAAAGATTAAATTTTTTTTTTATTATTATTTTCTTTATCTAATCTATTTTAATTTATGTCATATAAAGTAAGTGTCAGAAATACAAAGTGTTGTGCTTCATTTGACACAAAATAATACAATATGCGCCATCTAGTGGATAATAGAAAATATTTTCAATTGAGATGTTATAAGTAAGTAAGTGACATCTGTAGGAACTAGGGTGAGCGATTTGACGGGATAAAAAAATGTTTACAATCACTTTAATAAAAGTTTAATGCCGAACGTTTCTACACTAGCAGTCATAATTATGGCTTTTGCTGTTTCTCTTTCAAGTTTTATAAGCTACACAAAAATATATCACTGTATATCCCAAAGAAAGATTGTTTTGAGACTCTTCTAAAGTAAAAACTTTGTCGAATACCTATGTCTCTTTCAGTAAATTTTTCTCTCAAAAAATAATTTTTTTTTCTGTCAAAAAATTGCACAAAATATTTAAAATTAATATCAAACGAAAAAAAGTAAGACCAATTCATGAAAAAATCACAAATTAATTTTTTTGGCCTTTTGTCTTCTGTAATAGTAACATAGGTACAAAGTTAGTGCTTTTATAATTTTATCCCTGCCTGAACGCCATATTAAAACTATTGTCCACTGATTCGAACAGAATTTGGAATAAATATACTTTTATATGACTTTTTGAACTATATGAAGGTATTTCATACAGCTTTTTGCGATTAACACCAGGGGAACGTGCTTTTATTGTTGCGAAAATTTAATCACAGGCTTTTCAAAAATTTTATGATAGGTGGCAGTGAGTATCTTTTTTTAGTTGGCGCAAATTTATTTTGTTTTTTCATACTTAAAAGGACTACCACATAATCATATTTTATTAGCAATAAAATTTAACGAATCAAAAGTTTTCAAAGATATTTAGTTGATAAAAATTTTATGTTTTTGAACCCTAGCATACAAAAAATATAAATTTGTAAATTTTGTTGGTTAATTTTAACACTTATCACTCCCATACCATATTACAAAAAATGTTTGTAGGTACCTCTACATAAATATTTTTAGTTAATTAGCACAATATTATAATTAGATAGAAGATGATTTTATATAAGTTAATAAAAGAAGTAAATATTACCCCAAACATAGATAATTTTGGTACTCAAACAAACCGTAATATGCTCTGAAATATAACCTAATCTAACAATATAAGTAGTTTTACAAAGTATTTAGAATTGATGGAATCTTTTTTTTCCCAAATTTTATTTAAAATTGTTATGTTCCTGTAAAGTAATTAAACATTGTTAAAAAATTTAAATTAAAAACCAAAAACATTTAATTCTATATTCATTAAAACATTTTTCCATGTTTAGTTTATAACTAATATTTATTATTATTATCATGTACTAATATTTAAAAATTAAAATAGATTTGATTTCTAAAAAATTTTCACTTAATAAAAGTGACCTTTTATTATTTTAAAATTATCATATATTCAAATTTAGCTATTAATTTTGTTTGGTATTTAGAGATTATTATTATTTCAAATCAAATATTAATATATATTTTATGAATGGACATGTAAATTTTGTTATTGAAATATAAATTAAATACTACCTGCCAACATTTTAAATACATATGAATTACATAAAATAATTGCGATAAAATTTTATAATTTTACAGAATAATGTACATAACATACATATTGATTTGGATAATAGATTCTGTAATTTATTACACACAATAATGAAATTAATTTAATTCACAATAATAAAATTAATTTAATTTCAGAAAACTATATCGTTATCTGTATATAGTATATGATTAAGTGAAGAAATTTTCATTCATTTCTTTTGGTGCCGATTACAACTTTGTTTCGGGACCAAATTGGATACTCTTTTTTTATGAAAAGGCTACCATTAGAAGAACTGTTATCAAAAATAAAAATAAAAAAAAGTTGATGATTTCTTAGATAAAAAATCGCCGCTATTTTTTAACCGAATTGAGTTTTCGGTGAATTGTGTTTAATACTATTTTCGGTGAATTGTGTTTAATGCTATTTTCGGTGAATTGTGTTTTCGGTGGTAGTCGACGTGACACGATTTCTCTGTGATATTACACTACCAAAACCACAAAAAAAAAACCAAAGTTTCATATGAATTAATTACTATGAAATGAAAAGTTGTAAACAGTCAGATTTCTTGTTTCCGAAAATCTCGTATGGTTGAAATGTTATTAATGGATTTATTAATAACAGTTCAGCAGGCTTAATTTAAAATAGAAAGGTTGCAAAAGAAACTTTCATATACATATAAACTTATTTAAACAAAAATTTAATCATTATGTGAGCTGAGTTTTCTATTTTTACACGGTTTGATATATTTTCTGGCATTCGATTTTTCTTATTCACTATTAACAACATTATCATCAAACTGTTTTAATAATTATTTTGTAATTCGTTAGATCGGAAGTAATTTTTCGTGCACGTATGGAGTTTAAGGTACGATCCTCAACCTACGCAAATATTATACTGTAACTAAATTTCCAATAGATACAGAACATTAAAATTTCGTTAATAATAATAAAAGTATGTAATTCCCAACCGTAATTAATCAATGCTACATAATACGATTGTTATAATTACGATTTCTGTTCACGGCCGAATTATTTTCTATACACGGAAAAAAAAATTTAGAGCAATTCCCAATTTTTTCGTTGTTGACTCCCCAATTTTATGGGAAAAACCAATCCCATATTTTATGGGATACTGTACCAAAAAAATATCGAAATCTTCAACTGAAATGGAATTAAGTCCCAATTTTTTAGGAATTATTTCTATTAAAATATGGAGCTGTTCTCATGATTTATGGAGTTTTTTTTTGTTGTTTTTTTTTTTTTTCCCTTTTTTTTGTTTTTATATTGTTTTTTTTATTTGTTTTCGGCACCCATCTAAGTGCTATCACTACGACACGTTGCTTAACGTTGTTTTCAATGTGATGTAGAGTCTTCCACTGAGCTATGTCAGTAATATACTTTATATTTATATAAATTTATATTTTAAAAGTACTGAAACTCATATTTCTTTTTTCTTCTTTTATAGGAATGTGTGCTTTTATTTTGTAAAGAATCCTTTTTTTTTAAATTTGATGCTATTTTTTGAGGACTTTATTCCAAAATTTAAGGGAAATTTTTCTATTTTGCTGTTACCATATTTTTTTGGAATCGCTCCATGGGCTTTTTTTTTTTCCGTGTATACAAATTTTTTTTTAACTATAACCCGATCCGAATATAGTATAATAGTGCAGAACAAGTTAACATTTTATTTTGATTTTCCTGCAGGATATTTATTATTAAAAATAAAAATAATTTGTAATTGAAATTCATTATTGTTACATAGTATAATAAAAAAAACATATCTACATAAATTAATTAATAAAAAATTCATAAATTCAATTTTGCAGTATAAAACTTTTTTATTGCATTTATTTGTTAAAAAATAAAATAAAATAAAAATTTAACTATTTATTATATAAATAATAAATTTGGTCAATTGTTTTTGTCTAGAATCTAGATAGTATTTTCAATGTACTATCGCACTATCAGTATACATCAAGTAGTGATTGACTTCATTAGAATTTTATAAGATTACGTTTTTTTTTAAATAAAAACAAAAATAATTATATTATTCTTAATTAAAATAATTAATCAAATATTTGTTTCTATGTAATGCTTATCAAGTTATATCTATATGTAAGTTTCTTTTAATAAAGTTTAATGTTGGATTTAGAACATGGGCCCATGGGCCGCACTTTAGACAAGCATGATTTAGAATAAATAATTCAATTTTGTAATTTATTTAGTTCTTCAAAAAAAAATCGAATTTTCACAAATTATCACAAAAAATAACATTTTAAGTAATTTTAAAAATTCTGCGGATAACATCTATACTGCAATAACATCTACGAACGAAATATAGTTTCAAAGTAAATCGTAAATTTCACTGAAATATCATTAAATACATAATTATGTGATCAATATGAAAAGATTTATAATTGTTGTATGTACTTTATAAATATTTCTGCTGCAAATGAGAATGCGTCCATCCAGTTCACACATATATTTGTTCTCAAGCGTCATTCAAAATGAAAGTAAAATGTTTTTTTTTTTCCTTTTTTATTATTTGCATTTTATATATTTTCGAACATTTAAAAAATTTACATTAAAATATATTTATGTATAATGTACTTAATATTTGTGTATATTATAAATTAAAAAAAAAAAAACTTTTATTTTATTTTTTTTATAATAATAAAATTCCATACATAAAATTATTGTATAGTCTAATTTAATTTATATATAAATTAGATAAATCCATTTAAAAATAGGTGGAAATCATTGTTATCAACGTATAAATTTTATTGTATGCAAGAGAAAAAAAATTATTTTATTGGATTTTAAACAATATTAATGCATTTTTATGTAAATAAAGCACAATGGCACATAAATTATAGTAGAATTTTTGTGTTAATTTCATGTAAAAATTTAAATTTAAAATATTTATGTATGACTTTTAATTCAATATAATTTAAAAACATTTTGTTTGCGTAAGGCAGGTTTATATTGCTGGAAAATTTTTTATTTTATTTATTAGTAAGGCCCCCAAAAAAATAAAATAAATTAAAATGCCTTTAAATTTCAGTGAATAGCATTGATGTCACCATGAACATGCGTTGGCCACATACATTCACAACCTCCGGAAATAGTTCGAGACACTGTTTCCCAACAAGTATCGTCTTTGGCACGTCTTGTTAAGTAAATTGTACGATTTTTTTGAACACATTCAAAACCTGGTTCAACACGATTGCAGACCTTAAATAAAAATAATATACAATATATAAGTATAATAATATAAGTGCTTGTTATAAGTTATAATTAAAAAAAATATAAGATAATAATTTAAATTACGTTTGATGTATTTATGTATGTATAAAAGCAAAATCGTTACTGCAGGTGGTACCTTTATTTGTTTTTATTTTCTTTCTTCGATTATTAGTTTCCTTTTCATGCGCAATATGTAGATAATGGACTTTGTTTAAAGTCAGAAGACTATTTATAATGTCATTACAAATATCATAGTGTTTTTTTGATTTGACAATAAAAATGTTCAAAAAATTATTATATTTTTATGTTAAATAAAGAACTTGAGATTTTTAGCTGGTTTTAAGAAAAAGCTAATTTTTAAAGTGTAAAATGTAAAATTAGCAGATTAAAAAACTTTGGTTCAACATTTAACAATAGATTTTTGTTCAATTTTGCAACTTAAATTTTAAAATATCGAAGAATCGAAGTAGGAAAAACTATTCATTAGACTATGTATTGGGTTATAATCTTATTTTCAATAATTATCTTCAACTTAAAACGACAGAATCATAGATTTAAATGTGGGTATATAGATAAGGCAAGTGGTTATAAGAACCAATTTTTGGACTTAAAAATAGTCAGTATCATTTTGTATCGAAAAAAAAACAGTCAAACAATGTCTTTAAGATTTTTAATCCTTGCAGTATTTATTGGACTAGTCCGAACGTCGGGATTCAGCGAATTGGTAGAAGTGATCGTATTAGTTCCTGCAGAAAAAATTATAAAAATACTTAATGATCATATGACGCACGATGAACAATTTCAAAAATATATTAAATTTTCTGAGTCAAATGAAATGTGGGAAAGAATTTATTCAAGTCAAGAGTTTATAAAAATTTTTGAATATCTTGCAGAGAAAGGAGGTTTAGATATAGATTTTGACACGAAATATCTTGCATTAGCAAACATAAATAACATAGAATCAAAGCAATATATAACTACTATGTCTAAACCAAATATTCAAAAAGTTTTATCTATGGAATCTTTTATTGATGAAATATTTGCAGCTTTACCAAAAAAAGAAATGCAAGCCCTAATGAAAGAGAAAATGAGAATCAGTCCAGATTTCAAAAAATTAATGGATGGTTTAAATAGCGATAAATATGAGGAGCTCATTCAAAATTTAATGGTATGAGTTTATTTGTATTAAAAAGTATTTATTTTCATTAAATGAAATTAAAATTTTCAGAATTCCATGCAATTGATCGACGTATGGCAAACCTTTCGAAATATGGGATTGGATTTTAATCAAGTTCATAAAAATTATCGTGAATTTTTCAGATGGGCTATTGAATAGTTGAGATACATTAATATTGTAATTAAGCTTTGTGACTATAAAATAATAATTCGTTCTTTAAAAGATTAAATTATAGAAATAAAAGTTTATGTTGACAATATATTGTGTTCTTTCATATTTTTAATGTACAAAGCTAATCATATTAATAATTATATTTTAAATAATAGAGATTGATTCGATTGACATTCACGATCTGTTGAATAAAATAGTGACTATAAAAGTTTTCCAAATCCTTTTTTGCTAACGATAAATTAATAAATAAATTAAAACTTTACCTTATTATTATTTGAATGTGATATTTGTGATCCAATTCTATCATTGAAGCATATTATCTCATAATAATGACTAGGACGATAGATGTGGGTGCTTGTTTCTAATGAAATTTTATTTTTTTGTATTGGACATAAAGCCTGATATTTTTTCTGTTTGAAGAAAGAAAAACAAAACGAAAATTTTATTATTTACATAAACATAATATATTATATATCAAAATAAATCTGGCTTTATAATGTAAGTTGAATTATCATGTCAGCTTCTGCATCGAGTCTGATGCGGTATTTTGTTTTTGTTGCAGCCTACGAAGAAAATCAAGACTCGCATAAATAAGTCGTGAAATTTTAGAAAACAGACTTACGATGTTTGCGTCACCGAACGACATGACTGTTACATTTTAAATGAGATATTTGGATCCCCTTTAGTTAGCTCGCGGAATTAAGAAACGCCCCTAACGTCCTACAGAATAATTGAAAAAAAAATATGTGTGACCCTCATGAACTCACGAAAAAACTTTAACTTCTTTAATTGCAAATATTTATTTTGCTACGGACTCTGACTGATTTACTTTTGTTAGTTGAATTTTTGCTATCGGTTGGTAGACAAATATAGGAGCTAGTTATTTTATAAATTTTTACTTATTCGACAATTATATTAAATCGAATGAACTTATGATATCCTCCCCTTAACCCTGTAACTTATGATATCCTCCCTTTTTTTAGTTACGAAATTTGTGTGTAATCGTTTTCTCTTTTTATGTACCAAATTTAAATGAAATCGGACGAATTTTGAAGTCGTCTCCAAGGGGAGGTCGCTGAGTAGGGGACCAATAAATTTTTTGTTACGAAATTTGTGTGTTAAATCATTTCCTCTTTTATGTACCAAATTCGAATAAAATCAGACGATCTTTTGAAGTCTTCTCCCAGGGGAGTCGCTGGGTAGGAGGCCAATCAAATAGCCTATAGACTAAAACCAATAGCCTAAAGCCAATAGCCTATAACGAGCACCAACCTGAGACAAAGACATGGTGTAAGTTTTAATACGATCGGTTGAGCGATTAAGGAGCCTAGCGGAACAAAGAAACAGGCAAAAAGACAAACAGCGTTTCTATTTTTGTTTTTATTTTTTTCCACAATCGCTAGTATTTTGTTATGTGTCTATGTGTTGTGTGGTATCGCTATTTTATTATGTTTAATCATGGTACATGCTACATTGTCTTATATTTCCCTGCTTTTATATTTGTTTCGACCATAAGGAATAGGGTATACTTCTCACGGTAAAAAAAAAGGTCTTTTTTACTATTCAAGATGTAGCCGGCGGGTACGTGGGAATTTTTTAAAATTATTAAAATTAAAGTTAATTTTGTAAAACTCACTAATTTTACTTTAAATTTTAAACAAACACAAGAAATTTAACCAACTTCTACCGACGCCCTTTGTTGCACATCGTTACTTCACAGTGATTAAATAACGAATGAATTTAAATTCTTCTTTTTATATTATCTATTGATTTTTAAATCCTTTTAAAAATTTCCCTAATTATTTCCCTATATTATTTCCTAAAAATGTTCCTTCCTTTTCTATCTAAATTATCTACTTGCACATGTGCTATAAATATTGAATGTTTACTTCATTCTGCTAACTCTTCAGTATACCTTACATAGCTACAAATCTAAATAATATCCTGCTCTACATTTATCTGAAATAACTGCTACCAATATCAATGCTTTTGGAGATTGCAACCATCGGTAGAAGAAAGCCCTTCTTGATTTTGAAAGACTTTACAGCCCTCTGAGTAACAACGTCAACGGGATTTTGTCAGCTGTTACAGTTCGGCCAACATACTAATTCACTGTCCCAGTGAATGGTTCTGGTCAACTCAACTTTTGACCGTTTTCCATCAACTTCACTAAGTGATACAGCTCTTCTTAGTATCAGAAGTACATTACTAAGTCATACAGCTTTTCTTAGTATCAGAAGTACATTACTAAGTCATACAGCTATTCTAAGTTTCTGAAGTACATCACCAAGTCATACAGCTATTCTTGGTTTCAGCAATATATCACTAAGTCATACAGCTATTCTTAGTTTCTGTAGTACATCACCAAGTCATACAGCTATTCTTGGTTTCAGAAATAATACACTAAGTCATACAGCTATTCTTAGTTTTTGAAGTACATCACCAAGTCATACAGCTATTCTTGGTTTCAGCAATATATCACTAAGTCAACAACACAAATTATTTCTTCAAATTTCCAAATACTTACTACAACAAAACTGAACACTAACTTCCTCTAAATTAGTTCCAAAATAACTTTCTCTATATTAGGAAAAAGAAGAAATTAGAATTTAATATAAATATAAAAAAAATTACTTTTATTTCTGCATTTTATGTTATATAATTCATACGTTTTAAAAAGATAACTACATTTCCTCATTACATCCTACATTTCATCTTTCTCATTATTTTCATCTTTTTGAATTAAATTTTCACATAATACTCGCAACATTATCATTAATATTAATTCTTTTCTTTGCAATCCCTTGCCATATGTCCTTCTCTGTGACAGTTAAAGCAAACTCTCAATTACGCTTGCATTGATTCGCAAAATGTCCTTTTTCACCACAGATAAAGCAATTTTTGTCTGCTTTAATTTCACTTAAATTTCTGTATGATGAAGTTTTATTAAAATTTACATTATTAGGATAATTTTCTTTAAATTGTTTTCTATTATTATTATTATTATTATCGTAAGGTACATTTCGATTTACTTGTTTAGTAAAACTTTGATTTAATTTATTATTTTGAATATTATTTTGGCCGGTTATCTTATTTCTATTTTGTATTTGAGTTTCCATATCTTCAAATTGCTTTATTTGTTTTAACAAGTCAATTAAATCATTACAATGAGCTGCCAATAGTACATTTTTGAAATTTTCATTATCCAATCCAGATATTATATATGTTTGATATTTTCGTCTCCCAAATTAATTTGTTTACCCAAACTTAATATTTCGTAGAAATAGTTTTCTATACACTCATTTTTTTCCCGTTTTCTACTCAATATTTGGAACAAAATATGAGAATCATTTCTTAAATCAGGAAAACTCTTAATCATCTCCTGCTTGAATATTTCAAACGTTCGCATCTGATTTTGTGATGCTAAATACCAGAATCTTGCTGCTCCCGATAATCTTAATGATGCATAGAACAAGGTCGATGTATCATTCCAAGATATTGTTAAGCCAGCTAGATACACTTAAATTTTTGTATTTTTGTGGGTCAAATTCAGGGATAAAAACACTAACCTCTGAAATACCCATTAAAAATGAACGTTCACTCACCCTATGTTGACTGATCGAGCCAACTTCAGCTTCCATCGATCCAATATCACTTCTGGCTGTATTTTCAATCACCGGGGAATCTTCATTTCTGTTATCATTAATTTGTGCCCTTAAACTTAAATTGTCCTCTTTTAAAACTCTAATCTGCTCTTGTGCAGCATTTAATTGTTCTTTAATTTCTTTTAATATCAATCTTCTTTTAGCCATTTTTTAAAAATTCAAAATTCAGTTACTTTTTTATTTTATAGTTATTTATCAAGAAAATTATTAAAATTAAAATCTCACAGTGATATCCAAAACAAATTCAATATTTTTGCCAAAATGATTTCAGTTTTTTTTTTTTCAACGGTTATTTTTTAAAAAAAAATCACAAAATTATTTTTCTTCACAAATTGTTTTTTTTTTTTCAAATAAGTTCACAACTATATTTTTATTCAACTGTTTTTTTTTTTCAAATTACTCACAAAATTGTTTTTGTTCTTAATTAAATTAATCACAAAATTGTTTTTTTTTTCAAACTAAATTTAAACCCCACATCTGAACTGTAAAACTCACTAATTTTACTTTAAATTTTAAACAAACACAAGAAATTTAACCAACTTCTACCGACGCCCTTTGTTGCACATCTTTACTTCACAGTGATTAAATAACGAATGAATTTAAATTCTTCTTTTTATATTATCTATTGATTTTTAAATCCTTTTAAAAATTTCCCTAATTATTACCCTATATTATTCCTAAAAATGTTCCTTCCTTTTCTATCTAAATTATCTACTTGCACATGTGCTATAAATATTGAATGTTTACTTCATTCTGCTAACTCTTCAGTATACCTTACATAGCTACAAATCTAAATAATATCCTGCTCTACATTTATCTGAAATAACTGCTACTAATATCAATGCTTTTGGAGATTGCAACCATCGGTAGAAGAAAGCCCTTCTTGATTTTGAAAGACTTTACAGCCCTCTGAGTAACAACGTCAACGGGATTTTGTCAGCTGTTACAATTTAAAATAGTGTAAAAAGCAAACGAAAAAAATGCACATTTGACAATATAGTTGTTAATTATTACTTCAATTTGTACAAAATTGTGCAATTATTTATTAAGAGTTACCAAAAATAGATTAAAACAGGAAAATGAAATGTGTAAAATGTGTTTTACGCTTTTTCAGTTTTAAATTAGATAAAAAAATTAGTAAAATATATTAATAATGTTATAATTATTTCCCTTATTTTAGTAAAATTATTTTTAATCTAAATGAAAATTATTAATTACTAAAAAAAGAAAAAAACGTTATAAATATAAATTAAAAACAACACAAAAATGTGTAAAACGAGTTTACACTTTTTTCGGTGTATAAAAAAGAGTAAAAAACGCCAAATTTTTTTTACCGTGCTGTGGTTATTATCCCTATTTTTTTAAATAAAACAAAGAAGTTAAACTTCAAGAAAAATTAAAGACATACCTCAGGATTAACATTTGTATGACCATTATTTGTCATAAATGGATCACGTTTAACATTTTCTATTCCATAAATTTCACTAGAATCCAATTCATTCAATTCATTCAAATTATATTCATCATCAGAAACTCTGTTGTAGATATTGTCTTCATTAATGATAACATCATCATTTGGCATAATGTTATAGTTTTTGCTATATAAAAATTATATAATTAAAATCCATATTTTTAAATAATTTTTAAAAAATATTATTATAAAAATACTTTTTAGTTTGTTCACAAACATGTTTCGTTTAAAAATTTCTAACTCAATTTTCTCAAACTACATCTTTTAAAGATGTACCTCAGACGGATCAGGTTTTTATGTACTTTTCATATATGCTTGTTTATTCATTTTTTTTGTTATTTATTAATAAGTAACTATTAATAAAAGAACATTCATGTTTTGGGTAAAGGTTGAGCCCATAATTGTTTAAGAATTTTATATATCTAATATTATTATTTATGTAATTAATTTTTAATCGATATTAATTTCATTAATTGGATAATTTATAACAATTCAAATTATAATTTGAATAAATATTTGTGCTTTTCACAATTATAATTTGAATAAATATTTCTGCTTTTCACGGAACAATATTTGGATCAAAAATATAATAGTGATATTGTAAATATTGTAATGATAATTAAAAAATTATATTTTTACAATATGTACATAAATAATGTATCTAAAATTAAATTTATACAATTATGATATGAATTATAAAGAAAATTTTTACTTGATATCATTTTGATTATTTTTACGCTTAATTTGTTCATAATTATTATAATCTTGTAATATTGATGATAATTGTTTAAAAGATTCCTGATTTTCTCCATCATCATTATTATTATTATTATTATTGTGTATTCTACCTTCATTTTTATGCTTCCATGGTAATTTTTTTGAATTTCGAAAATTAAAAATCATTGATTTTTGTTGTTCATTGAGACCGTTGGGAAATTGATATTCATTGTTATTTATGTTGTTATGTTTTCCATCAATGTCGTCAGATGTTAAAAACTTCGATGCATCATTGTAACAAGTTGTTGGTGATAGATTGAATAAAACAATCTAAAATGATAGAAAATACAAAAAAAAAAAAAATTAAAAATGATTTAAATAAAATGGAGAAGAAAAACTTGTAAATAATATAATTATTTGTATATAATATATAATATTGAAAAAATGTTAAAGGATGTCTATTGTCTATCTACATTTGAATAAACTTTCATTGAGTGATGTGAAGGACTATTTATCCATAATCTTTATTTTGTAGACTTTTTTATTTAGCTGTATCCTTTTTTTTTTTTTTACATTTTATTTTTTGGAAAAATTTAAAGCATTTCAATATTCTTGTCATACCATTTTTGAAAATGCCAAACTTTGGTGTTCAAATGTACGCTTTTACAGAGCTTGTAAATTTTTTCGTTATTAAACTTAAACAAGTTTCGATATTAATTGCAAAGCAGTAAAATGTTCATTTTACAATATTTTCAAACGACATTTTCACTTATTTCAAACTAGCACAAAAAGATTTGGCTTTCGAATTCTTTTCCCCTGAAACATATAAAGAACGGGTACCTACATGGAAATTAATGTACAAAAAAATAGAAGATCTTTGCAAAATATTACCTTCCTTAAAAAAAAATAATTAATTGCATGCTGCTTATGTAAATTAGCGTCAAATCGACAAAAAAAAGAAAAATATGTTTTCAGAATAAGTATATGTATTATATAAAAGTCCCATTTTAATAACTTTTTTCCTCTAAATTGGCTACCAGTTCAGTTTTAATAATATAAAAAAAAAAACTTTCAAGATGTACGTAGGTCTTGCAGTCAAAAAAAAAAAACAAACTTTTCAAGTGGATGTGCATTTAGTTTTTGGTTATAATGTCAAATCCATTAACGTATATAAGTTTAAGTTCCTTAAAAATATAAATCACAACAATGTTGAGAAAAACTTAAAAAAAAATTATCCTTCTCTTTCAAAATTTATTGAAACCAAAAAAGAAATCCTGTAATTTTATTTTTCTAAAAAAAAAAATAAAAAAAATAAAAAAGAAAACTTTTTTTTATCACTTAGCAAAAGAAAAAAAAAATCATAAGAAAAATCATAAGAAAAAAAAAATACAAGAAAAATAAACTTTGATAATCTTTTGAGACTTTTGTGGGTCTTTCTCGTTTTGTTTTCCTGCCATTATTATATGAATAGTTTTGTACCCTTTTTGTTTAACTTTAAAGCACAGATTTAAAAGGCTGGCAGGATAAAGTTTTTCATTCTCAAAAAAAAAAAAAAAATCCAAAAAAAAAGTGAAGAAAATCTAGTTTTTTTTTTCAAAACCTTTTTTTTTGTATGCATAAAATAAAATGGCAAGTAATCTGAATGGAAAACTAGTATAAACAAAAACTATTTATATATAGATAGTAAGACAAGGAAATAAATGATTTGGAACTATTTTTCTCGATTTGTTTTCCCGCTTTTTTTTTTCAAACTATATATCGAATAATGTTGAAAATGCAATCAACAAAAAAATTAAGAAAAAACTAAAAATATAGTTATTTTTATTATCAGAATAATAATAAAAATAATAAATTAATGATTTTCTTGCTGTTAAAATTGATAATCATTTTCTAGAATTGAAAATATTAGAAACAATAAATTTTTTTTTTCTCGAAGTTTAATTTAAAGTTTTTCAATTTAAAAATAAAATATTAAATTTAAGTTCTGTACTAAATATTTTATTAAATATTTTATCTATTTTATATGAATTTAGTTTACATAAATTATGCATCGTTAAGGTGTAAAGACTATAAAATAGCTTTTAATTCAATTAAAAGACAATATTTTGTTAATCTTCCTATTGCCACAGGCTTTTATTTGACTTATTAGGTCAGTTTTCAATTCACATATTAGGATTAGCTTATTAATTATATATGATGTATGTATACGAGTCAAAAAATAATATTTTGTTGAAATTTGTCTGGTTAGTTTGTACACTCATCATGATGATCATCACTTATCATGGTGATCGTCACTCATCATGATGATCGTGATGGGATTAGAGTGAACGAAAACGATCGAAACCATCTTTCGCTATATCATACACAAGCTGTACAGAAAACGGTAAATAAAACGGTATTAAGCTATGATAAACGTCGAATAATTAAAAATATGAATGTTTGTGTTTTGGCGAAATCTTTGACAAACTTGAAATTATCCACTAATTCAAATTTACATACATTGAAAAAATGAGTTTAGAGTAAAAATTAATAAATATATAATAGTAGCACAAAATATTATTTCAACGCTGTCACTGCCATTTTCTTTGCTCCAGCAGTATATCTGTCGTAGCTATTGCGTTTCCCC
Source organism: Hybos culiciformis (assembly GCA_964007475.1). NCBI lineage: Eukaryota > Metazoa > Arthropoda > Insecta > Diptera > Hybotidae > Hybos > Hybos culiciformis. The sequence continues at coordinate 67,591,228 of OZ023274.1, read as the reverse complement.
TTATTTTAAAATTCTAAACAAATATGTGTATCTATCTTTATAGCTCTGTGGACATTTTAAAACAGGAACTAAATATTGTAATGCGGAAAATTATTTATATAGGTATAAAAAATTGTATGCTTACGACGCAGTACTTATGGTACCATAATTACAACACAAATCATCTTATAAAACTTACTCAAATACAAATAAATATGTACAAGTGCCTATGAATTTTTGAATGCACTGTTGTAAAAATACATTGAGCAGATTGTTGTTTATTCATATTATAAAGATGGAATATTTATATTTTCAATCAAGTTTATTGGAAAAAATGAAAAAAAAAATTAAAATATACATATACGTTATGTGTATATATAATATTATTATTTTCTTTTAGACTATTTATTATTCTGCATTCGTAAATCGGATGTAAAAAAGGCAAAGATTTTCCTTTTTTTTTTTTTGTTTGTTTGGTTTGTAACAAAATTTTCATGGATTTCATTAAAAACCTATGGATTTTCTTTTGAAAAATAGAGAGAAAAAAAAAAGAAGAAACTTGTGTTATATGTTATATTGTTATAAAAACACTGAGATGATTCTATTGGATTACTACAGCTGCTAGTGTGAAATAAATTTTTTATAAATTGGATTTTTTTTTTACAAATGAAAATAAAAAATTCATACATATTATGTATATTTACATGATTGAAGGCAGACATTGTTCGATTCTTGGTTGAACATTTTTTTTTTTTTGCTAAATCTACTAAATATATTAATTTTGTAAAATTTTTATTTTTTTTTTGCATAATTTAGGTTTTAGGTCCAGTTTGGTATATGTATAATGTGATCAATCATTCTGATTATATGTATTTTTTCCTTGTTTTTTCCTAACTGCAAGATCTTAATAAGAATATTGTACTACATAAGAAAGTTATATAACAAAATATGCAAAATACATGTAAGGTAAAGTATGCTCATTTTAATTACACACAAATTTTAGGAACAAGTGGAATTGAAAAAAAAAAATTATATTTTTACATAATAGAGCAAAAATCATTCCTATATATTGCTTGTATTAGAGGATTTTTTCTATTTATATTTATTTTCGTTTACGTATTTCTTATAATACAATCATTATCTTGGACTATGTATACAAATTTTTAATATGAAAATAACTATGTGTACCGTCCCCAATGATAATAATTAGGCATATAATTGAAAGAGGATCCGAAAATTTTAATCCCCAGAAAATAACAAAAAAATTCAACTTCGTCAGCACTATAAACTCTAACATATGTTTGTCATATTCACAGATTTTATATACTTAATAACAAGTATGACGCTATATTAATTAAAAATTCCACAAAATCAGTTTTATTCAAAATACAATTCAATTCAAAAAAATTGTTAAAAAAAGCGGGGTGTACCTGATGTTGTAACTTACTTCAAATGTATTACGCAGCAGAAAGTAAATAAATTCCATATTAATATCCATTGAATTGTGAATCAAACTTTATTCATCACTGTCAGAAATAATATTGACAATTCTTTATACCCAATTTTGGTGCATAAATCTTACTGATGATTGTATCAAATAATTTACAAAACAAAAAAAAAAAAATAAGAATTTTTTTTTCAATCTAAAAAAACTTTCTGTAATCCCTGACAAAAAAAAAAGTGTAAAAGGTTCACTTTTGTATTTCAAAATAAAATCCTTATCAAACTTTTTGTCAACAATTCACGTGCTTGAACTTCTGAAATAGAAGTAAATTCACATTTTCATTTGGAATTATATAAAAATGAAAAAGATTTTAATTTTGATTAGAAAGATTAAAGTCAGATTAAAATTACATGAGGACGAAAAGTTACATGTATGTGCAAAAAAAAAAAAAACTTTACCTCAGTCATTGCTTTTGAATATTAAAAAATTTTCATTAAATTTACATTGATGTTATGTTTAGATATTAAAACACATAAATACTCTCGTGAGTTTATGCATTGCTTATTTTCCATAACGATGTTGTAACTAATTTAAGCTTTACTTTGACATCAGCATCCTGACTTGTTTGAATAATTAGAGTACATATTTAAATTTTTAAATTTATATAATTTTAATCGAAATGATCCATAATGAAACAGGGAATGAAACAGCTGAAATTCTGTTGAAGTCAAGGACACAATTTTTTTTTTTTAGAAACACATATCTTTTATAATTAACTGAAATTATACAACGTTCGAACTAATTAAAACTTTGAGACAAAACTTTATTTTGACTTTAGATGATCTTATCAAATTATTTGATTTTCAAAATTAGTTTGACATCAAAATAGGCATGTCATATTATACAATGATATTACTAATATAAATAGGATTCCTATATTATAACATTAAATTATATTTTTTTTCAATGAGTTGAAAATGAATTTTTTAACAGCAAAAAAAATTAATAAATTTTTGAATTATTGTAAATATTTTAGTCGGCTTAAAGATATTTTGTATTGACCAAATAAATAATTGCAAAGCATAAAATATTTAGTGTTATAAAGGACGATTGGCTTTGAAGCCACTTCTTATATCGATACATATTCCCGTGAAACATAAATTAAAACAAAGTTCTATACACACAACATGTATTTAAATATTTTTAGAGAAGACCATTTGAGTGCATGAAAAAATAAAAAAAAATTAGAAATTATAAATAAATTCGATTCGATCAACCTAAAAACTTAAAAAGAGTATTTTTTATTTCTAACAAGTTCCATAAGTAACTTTTACCCAATTTCATAGAAATAAGATATTGAGATAACAATATTAACAGAACCAATAAAGTAATTTGGCGGAAAAATCTAATTTTACATAATTTTATAATATGAATTGTTTGAAAAGTTTCAGCTGTATGCGACAACAGGGTTTTACTCAGTTTTAGCTACAATGCAGTTTTATTAACAAAAAACAGAAGATATGTTGTACACATTAAATTTAGACAGATCGTCAGAAATGATTATTTTTGTGTTTTTTTTATATAACGAGACAAAATTGATAATTTTAAGTAAACTTAGCAAGGAACTTTTTTTTTTAATGACTTACACATAAGTTATATAATTTTTAGATTAAGTCCTTAAAATGTTGCTTTGTTTGGTAGTTGTACGGTTGTACCCCTCCTATTTGGATATAAGACTATTGACAGCAAAGAGTGTTACAATTGTTATTTATGCCAATGTTTCATTTATTTTAATATAAAATTGTTCAAGGCTAAAAATATTTTTTAATTAACAAAATAATACAATTTTATTAGTTAAACATTTAAAAAAAAAAAAAAATTATACTAAAACGAACGAAATGTTGTCATAAAATAAGATAATACTCTTGTTGTCAATCTATAGAAATAAGTAAAAAAAATATTCCACAAAAGTCTAAGCCAAAAGCACCCTTTATCGAATGATAGTTTTAACTTTGAAGAAGAACTATTTTATAAAAACTGAATGGTGCAGAAGAAAGGATATTAAAATAAAAAAAAAATACATAAAATTATATATAATATATATGTATATACAATTTTATTTTATTTTTTTTAAAGTTATATATATAGAAATAACCGGACAAAAATTGAAATAAGAAAATATAAATCAAAGTTTATAGAAATTATTTTATTTTCTTTATAATTTTTTTTTTTTATTTTATATATTATTATTAGTAAAAGTTATATGAAATGCTTTCTCTGTCTGAAATATAGGTTTTGTATGCGTTTTATATTTAAGAAATAAAATAATAATAAAAATAAAAAAAAAACGACAGCAAGTAAAAATTACCTCAAGTTATTTTTGATCTTTTAGTTTTTTCTTCAATAAAGAAAAAGAAAATTTTCTGCTTACAATAGCCTTAAAAAAATAATAATAAAAAAAAAAAATTTGGTTAAGAAAATTTCCTTTTTTTTTTTTATTTTTATTCTCAATAAATTGCAGTTGAATCATTGCAAAATATGGATGAAGTGTAGCGGAAGTTAAGTTTTTGCAATTCAAGCAGAAAATAGAATTATTAAAAATATTGAAAATGATGATGTGTGCGTTTTATTATTGAGACTTGTTTTTTTTTTATATATTTTAAAGAAATTCATTCAATTTTTATATTACTTAACATTCATGTGGTTTTTGGCTAAAATTAAAAAAAAAAAATTTTTTTTACTCCATTTATTTGTAGAATAATGAATTTTTATAATTTTTGGACTTAATAAGTTAATTTAACAAAAAATTATTTGATTGATTAAATTATCTTAAAAATTAAAACTTAAATGTATTATTCAATATTAATTCAATATTGATAGTGCGTATAAATAAAATAGTCCTGATTATGAATTTTCCCACCAATGAGGGGAGTATATTCTAAAAGATATAGATAAAGTTAATTATGATTAGGCTTATCGTGTAAATTATTTTAGTATAAATTGTAGAATCAAATCGTTAAAAGTAATTACTAAAAATTAAAAAATTCAATTAATAATGGGTAAATTACAAATCGGAGTATTTTGTGCGTTTTTAGCAAGCTCTTTGGCATTCCCATTTGATTGATGCCAAAGAAGGACAATTTCCACACCAAATTTCGCTAAGAATTAAGGGTTCACATACATGCGGAGGTTCAATTATTGCATATAAATGGGTTGTCACTGCAGCTGCTTGTGTGGGGTGAGTAGAAATAGTAAAAAACTAAAAAGTTATCCGTGAGACTGATAGATCATTAAAAAAAAACTCTTATGCGAAAAGAATTTTCCTTTGACATTCTCAGCCACTGATTTTAAAATTTTTTAAATCTATAAGTGTAGGACTATTTAATGTTCTGAAAAAAAAATGAATGCATAGATTTTGTTAAAAAATTCTTTTCGTTGTACAAATTATTATTATTAAATTAAATTTTTTTTTTTCTTTCAGAACTTCTCCTGATTCATACACAGTGGTCGCAGGCACAAATTCATTAAAAAGTGGTGGAATTGCTGTTCGAGTTAAACGGATAATTGTTCATGAAAAATATGGAAATTTCTAAAATGCCTTACTTCAATTATCAGAACATTTGATATTCATCAAAACTATTAACCCCATTAAAATTGCTCGAAATGAGGTACCAACAGGAGGTGATATTTTAATTTCCGGATGGGGTAATCTATACATTTTTTGCAATATAATACCAATATCAAAAGATTATCACCATCATCTTGCCAAGCTATTACTGGAAATGTTTATTATGATGGTTTGATTTGTTTACAACATACAGGCGGTCATGGCGCTTGTAACGGCGACTCTGGTTGACCAGCTTTACATGATGGTGAAGTGGTTGTTATCGCTGGTTTTTTAATTGGAGGTAGTGGAACAGGATTTCAGATGTTTATGAAAAAATATCATATTTCCGTGATTGGATTAATGGTAAAAGTGGCTTGAATTTGTAAATTTTTGTAAAAATAAATAAAAATTGAAGTTAAGTTTGAATGATGAATTGACAAATTTTGATTTTGTTCCCAGCTCTTACAACGACTATTCTCAACCCTAATAAGGCCTCCAGCTTAACATTTTTAACCGGTTATCCGTCAAAAATGAAAAATAGGATTATATATTTTCATTAAATATCGTTGCGTTCTTCCATCCATCCATCCGTCTGTCTCCAAATAAAATCCTTGTATAGTGAACCAACCGATCGATTTTTATGCTTTGAATGCCAAAATATGTGCAATTTCGTTCACTTTCACCTCGACTTAAATTTGAGATTCTATCATTTCTCCGGGGTTAAAAACGCTCAACCAGCCGGTTGTAAATAATGTGGATATAAAATTTTTATAAATTTAAAATTTCACAAAACTTTAAATGGATTCGAAAATAAACTAGGGGTAGATTGATGTCGATTAGAACAATTTAAAAAAATGGTTACATTTGTATATGATATATATGACTAAATAGTTTTGGTATAATGATATTGAAGGAACCTAAAAAATATCTCCAGAGCTGGATTGTGACCAATGTTTCTTAAAATTAAAGTATTTTAAAATTAAAGTATCTTAAATACAGTTGCTGAACACGGGCGTCATACTTCATTTATGTGGTACTGTTCTTTATTTTTTTAATACTTTTCTTCCGAAGATTATATTTAAATTTGCATTAAACGTAAGCTTAAAAACCTTTACTAAATTTATTTTATTCTAAGAATTCAAGATAATTCATTTTGAGGACAAAAAATTCAGAAAAAAAAATTCTGATTTGGTTTCAAATGATTTTAACTGATAAGAAAGTGTAGAAATGAACTTTTAGTTGAATTAAGATTTTTAGCCAATTGTACCTACTAGAAAATAAGTAAGTGATAGTCATAACTCTTAAAAAACAGAAAATTTCGTTGATAATAAATATAGACGCAATTTTTTTTATAACATTTTTAATAATTTGTTAAATCAAATTCTTTAAAACTCAAATTGTTTTAATCAGCTTCAACTTGCAACTTGTAGTCGTATAACTTTGTACACACAAATACTTATGTTTGGACTTATAATAATTTACGTACGTGCTTTTATTGTGGTTTCAATCTGCTTCTTATAATTATAATTTCATGTTTACACAGCTAATATTGCTGTAACCCTTCATTGTAACGGATTTTAAGTTTAGAGTCATATGCATGCAAAGTGATTATTTTTTTTTCAATTTTGTAGTTTCATAAAGTTTATAATAAGGTTTTAGAACAGTTTTACTAGAACAAAAGTTCTGATTTTAGATTAGAACAACATAAATGAAATTTATAATGAATTCAAACTTAATCATCTAATTATAATGATTAACTATATGCAAAAATTTCTAAAATTGAACTAAATTAATGGTTAATTTAGAAATCTGAATATTTTATTCGAAACAAGAATTGTAAGCGGAAAGAATGCCAAAGAAGGACAGTTTCCACATCAGATTTGATTTCAAATCTATGGCCACCATATATGTGGTAGAACAATTATCGTAGATAAGTAAGTGGATTCTCTGCTCATTGTATAAAGTAAGAAGAAATTAAAAAAAAAAAACTTTACCTCAGTCGTTGCTGTTGAATATTAAAAAAAAATTTATTAAATTTACATTGATGTTAAAACACAGAAATACTTTCGTGAGTTTATGAATTGCTTATTTTGTAGTAACTAATTTAAGCTTTACTTTGACATCAGCATCCTGACTTGTTTGATTAATTAGAGTATTTAAATTTATATATAATTTATAAACGAATATTTCTAACAAGTTCCATAAATAACTTTTACCGAATTTCATAGAATTAAGATATTGAGATAACAATAAACAGAAGCAGAAATTTTTTTTTAGATTCCAATGAGCTAATTTGTCGGAAAAATGTAATTTTAAATAATTTTAATGCGTTGGGGATCGTTATGTTGTATTTAGTGCTATAGAATTTAGATCACTAAATGGAGTATTATATGTGTCAATACATATGCAACCATTTAGATGCATCTGCGTAAATAATGAAAAAGTTTAGATGCATCAGCGTAAATAATGAAATCATTTAGATGTTTCGTATTGAATATTACGTAATACCTAAACAAACATAATATCTCTCACAATATTTCAATACAGCCAAATACAAAAAATGAGAAGAAAAAATATTCTCTCTTTGCAACTACCTCTCCCCTACGCATTAAAACAGTATATTGGATATGTAAACAAAATTTGTTATACAACTCGTTCTGTATTTACACAAAAATACATTGACACTTGTCAATTTATATCACTCGACCTTCGGTCTCGTGATATAAGTATTGACTCGTGTCAATGTATTTTTGTGTATACAGAACTCTTAATTAATAACAAATTTAGTTTACATATACAATAATCTACTATTATAATATGGATTGTAAATTAAAAAAAAATAAAATTATCGTTTAATTTAAAAAAAAAAATTAGTTTGCTCTAAATGTAATTTAAAACAAAAAACAATAAGATTTTCTTTTGATGTATTGGTTCTAATGAAATAATAATTTTTATCATTATTATTTTTATTTTAGAAAAATTTTTGTGAAATATTTTCTTCACAATAAAAAAAAAAGAAAATTTAATACATGTTTTACACTTAAAAAGATACATATTATATACACATACAAAAAAAACGAGAGGGATGTCGTCCTTTCTTATTATCACTACAGCTTTGTGGCTTTTCTTATTTTTAATATCGTGCAGTTTTTTTTTCTTAAGTCTTATTCTGAAAAGGGTTATCACTAAGTTGGTAAATGATGTTAAGTTTTATAAAAGAACTAATCTTCAAAGTTAAGTAAAGTAGTTTATAAGATTGCAACATAAAAATATCTTTTAAATAACGAAATTATTGTCCTAATCTCTGTTGTCGCGTACAGCTGAAACTGAATTCAGTACATTAGCAACTGAAACTGAAAGAAGTAATTTTGACTTGTTTCAGTTTTGAATGGCAGTCAATTTCAGTTTTAACTGAGTTTAATGAGTTACACATAATTTATATAATTTTTGAATTATGTCCTTAAAATGTTGCTTTGTTTGGTAGTTGTACCCCTCCCATGTGGATATAAGACTTTTGACGGCAAAGAGTGTTATTTATGCCAATGTTTCATCTATTTTAATATAAAATTGTTCAAGGCTACAAATATTCAATTAACAAAAAAATTCAATTTTATTACTTAAACATTTTTGAAAAATTATATTAAAATGAACGAAACGTTGGCATAAAATAATATAATACTCTTGTTGTCAATGGCCTTACAGGAATAAGTATTGAACATATTTTCATTAACAAATTTTTGAGCTTCGCAAACTAAAAAAAAAATATTCATCAATAGTCTTAGCCAAAAGCACCCTTTATCGAATGATAGCTTTAACTTTGAACAAGAACTATTATACAAACTGAATGGTGCAGAAGAAAGGATATTAAAATAAAAAAAATAAAAAATACATAAAAAATATATATATATATTATTATTTTATTTTTTTTTTTTAAAGAAAAACCAATTGCCTCAAGTTTTATATAAAAATAACCGGACAAAAATTGAAATAAGAAAATATAAATCAAAGTTTATAGAAATTATTTTATTTTCTTTATAATTTTTTTTTTTTATTTTATATATTATTATTAGTAAAAGTTATATGAAATGCTTTCTCTGTCTGAAATATAGGTTTTGTATGCGTTTTATATTTAAGAAATAAAATAATAATAAAAATAAAAAAAAAACGACAGCAAGTAAAAATTACCTCAAGTTATTTTTGATCTTTTAGTTTTTTCTTCAATAAAGAAAAAGAAAATTTTCTGCTTACAATAGCCTTAAAAAAATAATAATAAAAAAAAAAAATTTGGTTAAGAAAATTTCCTTTTTTTTTTTTATTTTTATTCTCAATAAATTGCAGTTGAATCATTGCAAAATATGGATGAAGTGTAGCGGAAGTTAAGTTTTTGCAATTCAAGCAGAAAATAGAATTATTAAAAATATTGAAAATGATGATGTGTGCGTTTTATTATTGAGACTTTTTATATACATATTTTAAAGAAATTCATTCAATTTTTATATTACTTAACATTCATGTGGTTTTTGGCTAAAATTAAAAAAAAAAATTTTTTTTTATTCCATTTATTTGTAGAATAATGAATTTTTATAATTTTTGGATTAAATAAGTTAATTTGATTGTGGGTCTATTCTCTTTATAGTATAATGTTTAGCTTTTAGAATAATTATATGTATTAGTCTTTTTATCAATAATAATGATAATTTTAAAAGTACGAGAGAGTAATTTCATTGAAGCAACACTTAGGCAACATTTAGCATGCGATTTCTGTTGCATGATACATGTTGTGTTGCCGAAATGTTTGTGTCGGACAATGCATCTTGTATGACAATTGCCAAACAGATATTTACATATTAGATATTTGCCAATCCGATATTTTTGCCAATCCGATATTTGACAATCCGATATTTGCCCATTCGACAATGACCGTCCGATATTTGAACATCCGACATTTGACCAGTTCGTTCGTTTTACATAAAACTTATACTTTTCAACTAAAAAGGAAGAAATGATAAATCGCTTTATTTGAGCAAATTTAGCATGTTGTCGGTTCTATATAATTCCATAAAAATCCTATAATGTTGGAAATAAATTCAAGTAGATGTTCAGTTCATTAAAAAAAAGAATAAATTCAAATATTTTAGATTTGGAATAAATGCTGTTGATTTTGGGTTCATTAGTTAAATAGATTCCAATGGCAATAAGAATAAAATCCTTAAACAATTTATTTAAATTAATTGTACTCAAGCACAAGCTACACGTACAGTCAAAAAATAAGAAATTCTATAAAAAAAAACATATTATACTATTAAAGAACAAATCAATTAAATTTTTAAATTCGTGACCTTAAATTCTTAAATCTGTAATCTAATTTAATCAAAATAATTAATAGTCAGTCACTTATCTGTTATGTTATAATCCATTCTAAATATTATTATAAAATAGGAAATTCTTTGATTGATTAAATTAATTTAAAAGTTAAAAATAAAATTTATAATCAATGTTAATTCAATATTGATAGTGTGTAAATAAAATAGTCATGATTATGAATTTTCCCACCAATAAAGGGATTATATTCTAATAGATATAGATAAAGTTAATTATGATTAGGCTTATCGTGTAAATTATTTCAGTATAAATTGTAGAATCAAATCGGAAAAAGTAATTACTAAAAATTAAAAAATTGAATTAATAATGGTTAAATTACAAATCGGAATATTTTGTGCGCTTTTAGCAAGCTCTTTGGCATTCCCATTTGATCAGGGAAGAATTGTTGGTGGAATTGATGCTAAAGAAGGACAATTTCCACACCAAATTTCGCTAAGAAATAAGGGTTCACACACTTGCGGAGGTTCAATTATCGCAGATAAATGGGTTGTCACTGCAGCTCATTGTGTGGGGTGAGTAAAAATAGTAAAAAACTAAAAAGTTATCCGTGAGACGAAAAATCATTAAAAAAAACACACGAAGCCGTCATAGAACTGGCGACAGAAGTTAATACTTAAAAGATTTAAACTAAGAAATAACAGTGGCTACAAATGATGGGTTGTTCAGTACAAAATGTAAATTTAAATTAAAAGTAACAATACAAAATCTTGCCTTCAATAAAATTTAATTTTCATTTTGTACTGAGCAGCCCATCATTTGTAGCCACTGTTATTTCATAGTTTAAATCTTTTAAGTATTAACTTCTGTCGGCAGTTCTATGACTGCTTCGTGTGTGTGTTTTTTTTTTTTTGAGCCGGGAAGACCGCAGCTTCCTATCCAAAATTTTTGGTCATGTAATCTGAAATAAAGATTATGAAAAAAAAAAAAATTTTGATTTTAAATAAATTGTAAACGAAAGATTTTTAAAAAATAATTTAAATTTTAATATTTCGCGCCAAATTATTTTGTTTTTATAAATGACAAAAATAATAATTGAGTGGACTTTTTTTTGAGTATTGAAACGTCAAAAAACCATGTCGTTTCGAACTCGAATGAGTCCCCGAAAATAAATTTTTACCCTCTACTCTACAGAATAACTCAATTATATCATTCAATGCGCCTAAAGAAGTATTAACTTCAAAAAAACTGTTACAATTTTCCCTTGACATTCTCAGCCACTGATTTTAAAAATTATTTAAATCCATAAGTGTAGGACTATATAATGTACTGAAAAAAAAATTAATGCATAGATTTTGTTAAATTAGGAAAATTCTTTTCGTTGTACAAATTATTATTATTATTATTTTTTATTAAATTAATATTTTTTTTTCAGAACTTCTGCCAATCAGTATGCAGTAGTGGCAGGTACAAATTCATTAAAAAGTGGTGGAATTGCTGTTCCAGTTAAACGGATAATTGTTCATGAAAAATTTGGAAATTTCCAAAATGATATTGCCTTACTGGAATTATCAGAACCTTTGAAATTCAGCAGAACTATTAACCCCATTAAAATTGCTCGAAATGAGGTACCAACAGGAGGTGTTATTTTAATTTCCGGATGGGGTAGACTATACACTGGTGGTCCTCTCCCAGATTTTCTGCAATATAATACCAATATCAAAAGATTATCACCATCATCTTGCCAAGCTATTACTGGAAATGTTTATTATGATGGTTTGATTTGTTTACAACATACAAGCGGTCATGGCGCTTGCAATGGCGACTCTGGTGGACCAGCTTTACACAATGATGAATTAGTTGGTATCGCTGGTTTTGTAATTGGAGGTTGTGGAACAGGAAATCCAGATGGTTATGCAAAAATATCACATTTCCGTGATTGGATTAATGGGAAAACTGGCTTGAATTTGTAATTTTTTTAAAAAATAAATAAAAATTGAGGTTAAGTTTGAATGATGAATTGACAAATTTTTATTTTGTTCCCAGATCTTACAACGACTATTCTCAAACCTTATAAGGCCTCCAGTTTAACATTTTTAACCAGTTATCCGTCACATAAGAAAAATAGGATTATATGTTTTCATTAAATGTCGGTGCTTTCCTCTACCCATCCGTCCGTCTAACTGCCAGTGCCAATAAAAATCCTTATATAATGAACGAACCGATCGATTTTTATGCTTTGAATGCCAAAACATGTCCAATCTCGTTCACTTTCACCTCGACTTAAATATGAGATTTAATCATTTCGTGTTCAGGGGTTGAAAACGCTCACCCAGCCAGTTGTAAATAATGTAGATATTAAATTTTTATAAATTTAAAATTTTACAAATCAAAAAAAAAAATGGTTACATTTGTATATGATATATGAGTAAATGGTATTGGTATTGGAAGGAACCTAAAAAACTGTATCTTAAAATTAAAATATTTTAAAATTGAAGTATTTTAAATATAGGTGCTGAAAACGGGCCCCATACTTCATTTATGAGGTATTGTTCTTTATTTTTTTTAATACTTTTCTTCATAAGATTATATTATAATAGTCTTTGCTTCGTTAATTTAAATTTGCATTATATGCTTAAGCTTAAAAGCTTTACTACATTTATTTAATTTTAAGAATTCAAGGTAACTCATTTTGAGTACAAAAAATTCAGAAAACAAAATTCTGATTTGGTTTTATATGATTTTTACTGATAAGAACGTGTTAGTGGTAATGAACTTTCAGTTGAATTAAAATTTATATAGCCAATTGTACTAGAAAACTAAGTGGGATCGTGTCGAAATTCTGTATTGCAAAATTCTTTGTTTCAAAATTCTGAATAACAAAAAAAAATTCGGTATTACAAAATTCTGTATTGAAAAAAATTTTATGAATTCTGTATGTAGAAAATTCTGTTTTACAAAATTCTGTTATAGTAAAATTCTACTACATTAAAAATTTGTTTGGACAAAATTCAGTTATAGTAAAATTTTGTATGGCGAAATGGGAGTAAAAACTAAAAAAGGAGATAGTTATTGTTGTTGTATAAATGTTTAACCATGTTAATGATGTAGCTTTAAAACAAAAAAAAAAACAAATTATTTTATTGCTAATTAAATTCATCTATTATTAAAAAAAAAAATCTTTTTTTATATAGGTATAACAAATTTTGTTTTTTTTAGATAACTCTTTTTTTATAAAGACAGATGCGTTGCAATCAATTTAAGATACTCTCAATTTTGTCTTTTTCTTCATAATTCTTTTGATTTTTTTTGATTGTTTCGCAATTTTTCTTTATTTATTGAATCTTTCTCCTAGCTTGGCCTTTTACATTTGGCATTTTTAAATAATTAATTAATTTTTTAGGTTACTCAACCCTGAATGACGTTTATACCCACTAAATATTTTAATCCTCTAAGGATTGGATTCAAATTTAGTTTTCAACAAAAAGATCTACGTAAAGTATTTCTATATTGCAAAAATAAAATAAAAATTTATGCGCGCGCAATAGAATTTTCTATGTACAGAATTCGTCGGCCCAAAATTATAATGTCGTATCTGCATTTTTTGCGAAAATGAGTTAAGAATTGACCTTTATATTTTTCGAGATAATCTTTCAATCTGTCTTATCCACGTTGCTGTATCTTTAATATTTCCCGAGATATTCAGTGTCGATTATGTCGTAAGTCACATAAAAAAGATTTAATAAAATATTATAATGTCGTAACCAACAAAATGATGTCATTTACGACAGAATTGTGTGTAAAATATCGATAAAAAAAATTCAATATTATAATGTCGTAACTGCTATTTCTATATATAATTTGGCTCTAAAATAAAAAATTGTCTCTTAATTCTGAAAAGTTGTAAAAGATCATTTTATGTAATTAAAGTGTTAAAATATACATGAAAAAATAAATATTTGAATAAAAATTTTCAGTATTATAATATCGTATCTGTATGAAATTTCAATTTTTCTCGGACCTTATGGTAAAAAAGTAAAAAAAAAGTCTGGCAGCATAAAATATGCTTTTAAGACACAAATCTAGAAAGATTATTGAGGCGAATCCGAGCGAATCCGAGCGTTCCAAACTTTAAAGTCGATTTTCTCGAAACTTGGTTTTTGCAGATACGACATTATAATTTTGGGTCGACGAATTATGAAATACAGAATTTTGTTAATACAGAATTTTGCTACACAGAATTTTGGTATACGAGACTTAAATCAGTATTTGTTAGATGCTTCGGATAATTTTGGATAACTTCCCGTGTAAACAAACGAAACACGGGAATGACACCACGGTAATGACAAAAAAACAGTTTTTCCTTAATTTATTGCAAAAAATTCGAAATATTTAATATTTTTAATCACTTAAATTAAAAAAAAAGAAAAAAACAGAGAAATCTAAATAAAATTGATTAAAAAATATTTTATTATTATTTCAAATAAAAAAACACTCACACGGTAATGACAAAATAGTTGTGAATTATAGAAAATTTTGAAATAACTGTAAACAACCGGTTTATTGTACTCGATTTAAATATCACAACTAACGATATCAAGAAAAAATGTATTTACTTAGCCAACTGAAATCGTGATTTTAAATTATATTAATTGTATTTATTTTTTTGTTTTCACGTAATTCTCAAAAGGTTTGAAACTCTTACTGACACGGTAAGACTAATAAAATAATAAAAAAAAAACATTTAGAACTGTACTTTCTCAACTTTTTTTAAATTTTAGAGAGCCTTTCATATATTATTTTTTTAATAATAACATTTGTGAAGTATTTATTGAACATTAAAATAACGAATTTTAGTTTTGAATAGAAAAAATTACTTAGTAACAGCCACGGTCTTTATGCTGCAATTTTTGCTAATAATAATAAATATTTACATTTTTGTTTTATTTGTCCTAAATGGTAATAATTCATATAATATATTTTCAAGATTAAAATTTTTAATATTTTTACTGTAACATCCATTTGGCCAGTTTCCGTGGAACTACCCACGTATGTTAGTAAAAAAATTGTACTATTTTTTTGGTTTCAATCTGTTTCTTATAATTGCAATTTACACAGATAATATTGCTCTAAACTGTAACTGTAACGAATTTAAATGATTATATAAGTTTAGAGTCATATGCATATGCTGCAAACTAACTATTCAAAATCAATTTTGTAGTTTCATTTAGTTTATAATAAGGTTTTAGAACTGTTGCTCCAACAAAAGTTCTGATTTTAGTGTACATTTGAAATTTATAATGATTTCAAACTTATTAAATTGAATTAAATTAATGGTTAATTTAGAGTTTTTATTAAGCCCGTTAACATTACCATTAAAGAAAACAAGAATTGATAGAGAAACGAATGCCAAAGAAGGTCATAGTTTCCACATCAGATTTGATTCCAAATCCAAGTCGTGGAACAATTATCGTAGATAAATAAGTGGAAACTGCTGCTCATTGTATAAAGAAAGTAGAAATTAAAAAAAAAAACTAAGTTTGAAAAAAGAAATAATGTTGTCTGGTCATAAAAATTACACAAATTTTAATTTATTTATTTAAATTAAATCTAAGAATAAAGTTCATAAAATGGTCGTATGTTTATTTAAAAAAAAGGTTTTTCAGATTAATTTCTTTTTTTATTCAGATTCTCATTTTTTTATATTCGGATCATTATCCAGTTCATTCAGCGTGGGGGCAAGTACAAACTCACATATTAAAAAGCAGTGGAACTACTATTGAAGTTAAACGAGTATAATTGTTCATGAAAAATATGGAAATTTTTAATATTATATATATTGCCTTACTGAAATTATCACAACCTTTGAAATTCAGAAGAACTATTAACCAGAATAGAATTGTTCGAAATGATATTATAATTTCCGGATTGGGACGACTATACTCTAAAAGGGAAGCTCCAGATAATTTGAAAAATAATAGCAACATCAAAAGATTATCACTGACATCTTGTAAAAGTATTACTGGAAATGTTTATTATGATGGTTTGATTCGTTTACAAAATACAACCGGTAATGGACTTACTTTACATAATAGTGAATGTGTGTATCGCTGGTTTTGTAATTGGAGGTTGTGGAACATGAAATCGAGATGGTTATGCAAAAATATCATATTTCCATGATTGGATTAATGTGAAAACTGACTTGAATTTGTAAATTTTTTAAAAAAAGTTTAAATATTTTAATTAATTTTATTATCAATGAGAATTGACAAAATTTTTATTTTGTTCCCAGGTTTTACTATTATGGTTATCCTCAAACTATATATAACTTTCCATTTTTATTTTTATTTATTTATTTATTCACTTCAATTATATACATTTTATTATTACAATTCTAAGTTCATTTTTATTTCAAAGAGATTTAGGATTTTTTTTTTATTGTTATCCTTTACATCTAATTAATCCAACTTTTATATATACTCTGAAAAACAATAAATTTTATAATATATTTTATATAGGCAAAAATTAGTGAAAAAAAAACCTTTTTGACCTAATTTTTTTTATTAAATAAAACTTATTACCTAACTACTTTAAGAATCCTAAACTAAATAACTTAATCTAATTTCTAAATAAGACTTTCCATTTTCATATTCATTTTTATTCCAATACTTTTGCTATATGATTTATAATTATAGTCCTTAATTTAAATTTACCACTAAACTTGAGCGACTTTATTAGTTAACGTTACAAAAAATAAAAACTGAAAGTAAATTTTATTTTCAATTAAACGTTGAGATAAGATAATTGTGAAAAAAAAATTGGTGTGAATATCTCCTCCGATGTGAAGAAAACGAAAGCTAAAAAACCCTTGCTATTACACCTGTATCCCATTTCTGTGTTTTACGGAAATTAAGTTGGGAAATTCAACATAAATGTTTGTATTATGTTACTGACATTTCCATCAATAGAATATAGAATTTAAATACGTTTTTTTTTCTATTCCATAACTATAGGATTTCGGAAGTTCAATAAGTTGAATATGAATGTTCTATTGCCAAAATGTACAGAAATTCAATATATAAAATACCACCACTGAAATGTATAAAAAAATAAAATATGTACATATTGAAAATTCTTGGTGCGAACAAGTAATGAATAACCGTTGCTTTTATTTGCAGCAATTTATTCTTGCACTTTAAAACTCTTATAACATTTTTATTATTACTAAAAGTTGAAATACTTCTATGTTAAATTGTTTTCGTTTTAATGAATTCGATCTGCTTCTTTTAATTAGAATGTAATTTTAACACAGCTATATTATTGGTTTAATTAGTTCATAATATATGAGTATTTAAGTATAACATTCTTAACTGTTAACTTAGTTCATAATAACATTTTCAAATTTAGAATAGAACAAAATAAATAAAAATTTATAACTGACTTCAAATTTAATCAGTTAATAATAATAATAAGTATAAGCAAAAATTAAAAAAATAGAATTAAAATAATGGTTAATCTACAAATCGGAATATTTTGTGCGTTCTTATTAAGTTCGTTGGCATTGCAATTTAAGCAAGCAAGAATTGTTGGCGGAAAGAAAGCCGAAGTAGGACAATTTCCACATCAAATTTCGTTACAACGGTACGGTCAACACATTTGTAGTGGGTCAATTATCGCAGATAAATGGGTGGTCACTGCTGCTCATTGTGTTGTAGAGTAAGTAGAAATTTGCAAAAAAAAAAAAAACCAAATGATGTTATATCTTGTTTCTAAAGTTCATATAATTTTAATTTTTATAATTTTCGAATAAGACTCATACAAAGTTTGTATTTTTATCTCAAAAAGAGAGTAATGTGAAGCTTCTTTGAACTGTAATTTTTTTTTGTATTCAGAACAACAGTCTCTCAGTACACTGTGCTGGCAGGCACAAACTCATTAAGAAGAGGTGGCACTACTGTTAAAGTTAAACGGACAATTGTTCATGAAAATTATGGAAATTTTCAAAATGATATTGCTTTACTGGAATTATCAAATCCTTTGAATTTTGATAAAACTATTAACTCCATTATAATTACTCGTAAGGAAGTACCAACAGGTGGTAATATTATAATTTCCGGATGGGGTGATCTTTATACAGATGGACGAACTCCAGATTATTTGCAATATAATACATTCATCAAAAAGTTAGCACCAAATATTTGTAGAAATATTTATTCAGATGTTTATTATAATGGATTGATTTGCTTAGAGTCTGATAGTGGTAACGGTATTTGCGATGGAGACTCTGGCGGACCAGCTTTATATGATGATGAGTTAGTTGGCGTCACAAGTTTCGGTGCAACAGAATGTGGAACAAGTCAACCAGATGCTTTTACCAAAATATCATTTTTTCGAGATTGGATTAATAAAAATACTTTGTTAAATTTGTGAGTTTTTGATTAAGAGACTAAATAAATAAAATATGGTAAAGTTATAATTATACTTTACTTTAGATTTATTTCTAATATAAATGCCTTACTTTTTGTTGAATGATCAATTAATATTAAAATATTGAAATAAAAATACGAATATCAATTCAAAGTTGATGAGATTTAAATATAAAGGACATCTTGATTCTTGAATGAATAATGATAACGTCTTCCGAATATAATTCATTGGATTCGTTCGACTGGATAGAATTAATTTTAATATTTTTATCCTTAACTTATTTTATATTCAGAACTCCTGCCTCTCGACATTGGTTCAGTAGGAAGTGATGGTCATATTCTTTAAGTTAAACGAATTATTACACATGAAAAATGTGGAAAATTGTCTCACTGAAATTATTAGAACCTTTTATATTGATCAAAGAATAGCTTTTTTCTTTTATTAAAGTTAGTAAATCACTAGGTGGGATACCATTTATACTTAAAGAAGTATGGATTTGATAATGGGGACAGCAAATTTAGAAGGAATTTACAAGTGGGAAAGTTAGTGGGTAATCAGTTACACTCTTCTTCAAGCGGCACAAGTCGTAAATCAAACGTCCGCCAGCTGTCGGGAACAATTTTGATGGGAGAGCATTCCACATTCTCGAGGTACGAACTGAAAACGAATCTCCGAAACTCGTTCTATCACATCTGGGAATTTTGACGAAATATAGGTGTCACGTTGAAGCGGTACGTGTTTGGCGTGAAAATACTTGAAGTAGAGGAAGTAGGGCCTTTACTACCAGGGAACCACGTATCCGTTCCAACTAGATATTTATAAAAAATGGAAAGTGCAGCTACATTACGACGGTGATTGAGTGATGTTAAAGAGCTGGTGGTTTGGTGATTATAATCAATCTAATAGCCCGTCTCTAAACTTTGTCCAGGTACTAAAAATGGGTTTTAGGAACACCAGATCATATATGCGAATTATATTCTAATTTCGGTCGTATGTAGGATTTGTAAATGTTTAAGAGATCAGAGGGGGAAAAGTATTGTTTACATCTTTTTAAAAAATCAAGACATTTCGCTGCGTTTTTTGCCGTTTCGTAAATATGAACTTTCCAACTTAGGTCGGAAGTTATTTTCGAGCCTAAAATGTATAGGCTTCCAGATTTGCCAATACTTTCGCCTTGAAAAGAAAATTGGGGATCAAAAGTTGACAGAAATAGTTAACCGGGTTTCTTTTCTGATTTATAAAATTCGAGAACAATTGAGGTGTAATCTTAAGGTCTACTTATGTATATATAATGTATTCAAATTCATTAAATTATTCAATCACCATTACAAAACAACATTGTTCGATGGCGTCATACAAAACTTTTGACAATTTCAAGTGCGATAATAAAACAATTCAACTAAAAAAATCAACGAAAATAAAGAATTTTGCTGATATTGAAGTGAATAATGAATTGCGTTGAAATTTTTCGTTACAAGAAGATTGTTGAAAAAAATAATATACAATTTTTGTTACAAAACTTTTTATTTTTTTATATCAAACTTAATTTAGAATTTTTTGGTAATGTTACATTCAATTTTTATAGATTTATAAGTTTCTAATTTTTTTTTTCAAATATATTAAACATTTTTCGTTAAATTCAAAACTTTATAATTTAATTTATTTGTAAAAGGGTTTTATGTAAATTAGTTATGTTTTTTAGTGTATATTGCATATATTGCAAATATATTGCATATATTTTTTTAAAATGCTGGATTTGAATGACAGAGTTTTTTTTATATACTATTAATATTATTAGATACTGCTTTAGTTTTCCATCAAATTCTGTGAAGCAATATAATAGTTAAAACTTATGAAATCTAATTAATTCGTATGCGAACATAAACACTTTTCCATACCTTAAATATTTGAACTTGAACAATTTCAAATAAATTTAATTATAAAAGATTGCAGGACTTGGAATTTGGAGAAGATCTGTTATTAATTAAATTGGTTAGCATTTCAAATTTAATAAAATATTTAAAACAATATGAAAATTCCTTTATTTATTATTATTATATTATTATTATATTTTTACGAAACAAGAATCCGTATTGAATGATGTAATAAAATTTTTGCATATTTCGAACAAACCCAATCCGGCATTAAAAAAACGCATTTTTTTTCTCATATTATATTTTGTATACAATCTGTGCTCTATTAATATAAACAAATGAGATCTTTTTGATGAACTTGAGAAAAAAAAACACCAGTTTCTCTAGGTTTATTATTAAATAAATCTTCTTGTTTTCAACTTTTCAATTTTTGTTCAATTGTTTTCTACTTGAAATAAAAATTAATATAAAAAAAATAAATTAAATTAATTTTGAAATTTTTGCATATTTTGATTATTTATTATCTGGACGGAATTATGTCTATAATCACTTGTGTGTGATATTAAAAAAACTAAAAACTACTATGTACAATATAAATAATTTAAATTTTATGTACCTAGTTTTTGTATGCGTTAATATCACTGGAAAATTGATGCTAAAAAATTATATTTATGAAAATTATAATTTTTTTAAGTTAATTAAGGTGTCTAGAGTTGAATAAGAACATATTGTCCTTTATGAAAACAATAAATGGAAAATAATTTTTAATGTTTATTCAGAGAGAAAATAGTGTTTTATGTATACATTATATATATACAAATACTTTTGCTTCATTCTAATATCCATTTCCACATAATCTTTTTTAAAGTTTTGATTTATATAGCAAAATATACAAAAAAAAAAAACTAGAATAGAAAGTGTTTTCTTTTGTTATAAGTTCATAAATAAGTTTTTAATAAATTATATATTATTAGAAAATTCAATAGAATGGAAATATTCTTTATCCAATATAATATCCATTATGTTTAGGTATCCTTGCAAAAAAACAAAAAAAAAAAATCTTGTCCTTATTTCTTAGATAAATATAGAAGTTAAGATTATAAACTTGTGTGTTCTATAATGAAAAAATATACGTAAAAAGTACAACAAAATAATGAAAAATATTAACGATAGAACAAAAATGAGGTAAAATTTAGTCATAATAATTCATAATTTATGATTTCCTTTCAAATATATTTACATATTTATGAATGCGGACATCTAATATAAAATTATATTTTTACCAAAAAAGTGTGCAATATAAATTTAGAATTATTAGAAATTTAAAATTAGAAAAGATTACAAGCTAAGTCCAGTGTATATACTAATTAAAGTTATTGCGCTATAAAGTTTTGTTTTATTGGTATTTTTTGGTTGATATGGTAGTCTATTTTACCTAAAAGTTATTATTCTAGGAATTATTCAGTCGAAAGTAAAAATCATTGAGCTTCATTTAAACGGAATATAAGATTTTTCGTATGATTTTCACGTTCAATGGTAGTTATGTAATTCATATTAAATAAACCCCAGATAAGACTTAATTCATAATAATTTGAGCTGTTTTTTTTTGAAAGTGGTATAAGTCCACTTTTTAAAAAAAATGAGTTAATGGTAATTTTAGTAAGATATAGCCACCTTCTCTCCATATTTACATGAAAAAATGATATATGAAAAAATGGACTTATACCACTTTCAAAAAAACCAGTTCATTTGTTTAATATGTGGGCAAAAATTTCAAAAACTTCGAATTTTCCTAGAATCTCTTAAAATTATTTTAAGCTATTTATATGTGGATTTATATATTTTTTTAAAAATGTTATACAAATTTAAAAAAAGTTTTTTATTTATTATTTACAAATTCTCTGTTCGAATGACTTTACTATATAATATATGCAAACATAAGGAGCCGTAATTTTGCTCGGCAATTTTGTTTTAAATACAACTTTTTGCTGTGCAAGGACCCAATTTACCAGGTTTGGAACATTTTGACCCATGTACCCAATATCCTTCGGACAATCCTAATTAATTAGGTACGTTTCTTCATTTTTGACCAATTTTATCCATTTCAGATTGATCCATTTGGATTTCCTACTGAAATAGTCAATTGGGGATTTGTTGTTTTTTTTCTTTAACATTTTTACTTAATGTTTTATTATGTTTATCATAAAAATAAAAGACTATTGACATTCGATAAATAAAAATTTGATCATTAATCAAGAAATGTGTTTAATTTAAGAATTTTAGGTTCACGGAAGGTTATTTTTAAGAATATTAACAAAAAAAATAATTCAAAACTCAGAATTTTTCAAAAATTTAGATATTAATTTATTATCAGTCAAATTTAATAATTGTCTTAAATTTTTTTTCATCATATCTGACTATTTAGATCTTCTCTGAATAAGGCGAAAAAAAATAACAATTTTTTTCAATCATAATTTTCATATAAAGTTGATAAGGGTTTTTTTTATACATTTTCCATATATACATATAATCTAAATATATATAATAATCAATTTTATTTAACTTATAACAATAATTCGTAAAGACTGATTTCTTTTTTTTTGCACAATATAGGGGGCATCGCAGTCATAAAACTTTTCAGACTTTGATCACGCACACACAAAAAAGGAAAATAAATAACTTAACTATTTTTTGAACAATAAAAAAACCCTTTTTTTTATTTTTATTATGTCTTTGAAAATAAAAAAACCGAAATTCCTATCAAAAGTTTATTGAACGAATCCATTTTATTTAAAATTTGAATTTTTTGTGCAATTTTTTTTTCTCTGCAAAAATTTCTTTTTTTTTTCTTTTTGTATCTTTGAAATAATGGGGAAAAAAAATAAGAAGACTAAAAATATAAAATATATAAAACGAAGAAGAATAACCCCAAAAACCAAAATTTTGTTGTCATTTTATGTCTCTGTTTTTTAATGATTTTTCTTAAAAGTAAAAAATTAAAAAAAAAAATCCAATTTCTTGAAGATAATTAAAATGTGGCAAATGAGTTTTAATTTAATTTTTTACTGTACAGAATGTAGTAAAGATCGTAAGAATTATAACAATGGACACTTTGAATATTGAATATGAATGGGGTTTGTTACAAAATCTAATTTTAGATTAATATTAATATTCGCTGTCATGGTATTATAGTAATGAAAGTTATCGGCCGTGGGTCCAACTCTCACTTCGGACTGGAATTTATTGTCAATTTTTTTAGTTCTGAACTTCAATTGAGTGTTTGTTTTATTTCAAAAATAGAATTGGACATTGATCCTATATACAAAACATATTCTGCGAGAAGGTAGTAGAAGAAAGTAGTGGGTAGTTTGACAATGATTAACATTTGAACTAGTTCCTTCGTGATACATAAACAGCTTTCTGACTTAGTTCCAAAAAATCAAAAGGTGACAATGTGACAATAATAGGACAAGCTAATATCGATCGAATCTAGAATTGAATAGAACAATTGTATAAAAAAAGAAGGGTAAATAAAGTTCATTATAACAATATTAATATAGGTTAAAGGTTTGTGAAATAAATAAATAAATAAATTTTCGGATAAGAAAATTTTATAACACCGACTGTCAGTTTTAAGAAGCTGAAGGTATAAGAATTTAAAAAGAAGTATTATTTTAGTGTATTCTTACAAATTATAATATTCCTATAACTTTGTAAGTATATCTTGAAAGTGTCACATTTGATTTTAATAAGATCGTTGCTTTTATATTGCCTACAATTTACATAATTGTCAAATTCTTTTATTTTTTTTTTAAGTTGAAATTAATTATAGTTAGGTATAATTAAATTTTATAACCAAGCCAATATTTTTTTTTTCAAAAATTTAACTTAATTTTTTGTTTAGCTTGTCATTTTCTTTTTAATTGAGGACAAACTAATAAAATGCATATTAAATTTAAGAAAAAATTAGATGGGACAAAATATAATGAAATTTATTTCCGTTCCTGGGTTAAACGTGAAACGTCTTATGAATTTTTAGAAAGTCATAAAAATAAAGAATAATTAAATTACAAGAAGTCAAAAGTTCTAAGAAATTGTCTTGGCAATGTTTATATGTTTTTTTTTTTTTAAATTATAAATAATAAAAACCAAAGAGTCCTCTATCATGTAATGTTGTGAAAGTTACAGTATCATGTTCCTGGATTTAATAACCCCCAGCTTAATGGAATGGTTAAACAAAATCAGGTTAACTTAAGCCATTTTGTACAATGTTTTATAAAAAAAATTATTATGATTTCAACTATATTGAATTTTTTGTTTAATTAAGGATTTATGAAAAAAAAAAAAATTGCCCAAATCTCCGTATTCCAAATCGCCCGAGAAACAACAAAATTTAACTCCCTAGTCTTCGTTTTAAAAAATTATTAATTTTAACAGAATGGCAAAAAAATCAGGATTTACTAAGAACTTTGTTTAATTTAATTAATGATAATTGATGAAACATAATTTTCTTAAGCTTTCAGGATTTATGAAAAAAAATTTATTAAATTATCGAACAAACTATTTTTCACATTTTTAGCATAAGATATAGAGTCCAAATTGGTATAAATAAACCTGAATATAAAATATCTCAAGAAAAAAGAATTAAAATTATTATTCGAAAGATTAAGTGAAAAATAACTATGGGTAAATTATTTAATTTAAATTTTGGTTTTCATCATTGTAAAAAAAAAAGAAGAAGAAAACTTAAAAAATATAAAACTTAAACTACTATGGAACTATTATTATGTACAACATGTAGATTGTTGTGCAGCATTTTTATACATTTTATGAGAATTTTTTTTTTCTAGTGTAGATTAAAAAAAAATCAACATTTATTAAAATGATAGTATCTAGGGCTTTTGAACTGTGATTTTTTTATGTTACAAAAAAAAGGATATATATATGAATAAAAGAGCGCAATAAAGTTATAAAGAAATTTTTCAAGGAAAAGATTTATTTATTTACTTTTTTTTTTTTAAAATACATTGCTTTGTGAATTCTTAGCTTTTAAGCAGTTAAGTATGATGACTTTCAAAACGAAAAACTTATTACATATAAAAGGAGTTAAATGTCTCTAAATTTTCTATTTATATATAATTAAGTAAATATTAATGTAATATTGAAATTTCATAAATTTTTTCCTCATTTAATGGCACAATCAATTTTTATAAATATATTATTCAACTAATTTCCAATTAATTTCTTTATGGATTAATGCTTTAATTTCAAAAATATTTTTATAAACTCAATTTTCTGCATTTTTCTCTAACTTCTTGTAGATTTGCATATAATTATTATTCAATTTGTTAACTTGAATTAAGTGTTTGTGTTGTTTATATACAGATACTTTAGACAGGTTTCCAATTTTAATTCTTCCAAAAAAAATATAAACGTTTATCCAATAATTTTTCAATCAATCTATGTATTTTTAACAACATTGGCACTTAAAAAGCTCAATGAATTTTAAAATGCGGTCATATATTAAAAGTTTTTTTTTTCGTTATTTTATTTATAGCCTTAGAGCCATAAAAAAGTCATATATACATAATAATAATATATATAGTGCAAAATAAATTATGCTTTTCTAACTATATTATATGTTAAAATGGTTTTGTTAGAAATGAAAATTTATTTGAATGAAATTAAAAAGGAAGCGCGATGAGTATTATTATATGTATATATATTTTTTTTATTTTCTAAAAATTAAAGTTTAATGTTTATAAATATATGCATGTACTCGATTATAATGAGAGAAAATTATAAATAAATTTTATATTTTTGAAAATTGAGGGAATACTGCGTTCCAAAAGGAAGGAAGCTAATATTTTAATGAGTTTTTATTGTTAATTTTGTTCTACATTATAAAGGAACTAATTCTAATGTTTGTAAATAAAAGTTTAGTGATAAAAAATAAAATATGAATTAAAATTTTATTGAACTGAATTTAGATGGTATATGAGAACGATGGGCAAACGCGACTCTTTGTTAAGTAAAGTGCGATTCTTGGTTAAGTTGAAATCTGTTTAATATTTAATTCAATTTTTTTTATTTACTTAGATATTTGCAATTGTATTTATCAGCGAATTTTTGGTCGCTATGGGGCTGTGAACAGCATTAACGAATATACGCCAAATTTCGAAGAATTGGCTAAAGACTATTGTTAAACATTTATAATAAATTTTATTTTTAACATTGAAATAATTGTATATTTTCTTAATTATATTTTTGCAAAAGGAAACATTTCCTCAATATACATATATTTTTTTATTTTCAAAATTTCAAAATTATTCATAGTGAAATTAGTTAAGGAGTAAGATCTTTTGTCAGAGGTTTGAAAAGAGTTTATATGTACAAATATACACACTCTTAGAAAAGTCCAACGTGCTGGAACTCCGAAGGATAGAGTTTTGAATATATAACTCCTTTTTTAGAGCAACTGAATATCATTTCGATGAAGTAAAACTTTTGAAACTTTGCTCAGAAGTTTAACTATTTTCGAACTTCCAGGAGTATAATTTTCTTTTTTTGAAATAGAGAATGTTTTCGGAGTTTTATTTTTTAAGTAAAGCTGAAATTTCGATATTGAACTCCGTACAAAGTTTTTTTCAAGTCTTGTTAGAAGTTAAGTTAACTACTTTCGGAGTTACAGTAATATATTACCGTAATTAATTTTTGTTTTTTTATTAAGTTGAAATTTTGATATTGAACTCCGTACAAAGTTTTTACAAAATTCTGTTGGAAGTTAAGTTAACTTTTTTCTGAGTCCATAGCATTGCAAATGGCCGAAATAACAAATTTATATTTTCTATTTTATATACTTTTTAAATTTCAACACCGTAGCTGAGTGGGAGTGTTGGCGGATTGCAATGCTAAGGACGCAGGTTCGAATCCCAAAGAAATAAAAGAAATAAAATTATAGATTTAATAAAAATAATAAAAAAGTTCTAATAAATAAAAAAAATAAAAAAATTAAATTTTATTTTCTTTTGTAGATATTATATATAAAACAGGGTTTAATATGAACTAGAAATAGGAATAAAATCAAACTCCTCAAGGTAGTTTTTTAAACTTTTAAACGGTGTTTCAATTTAGCTAAGAAAAAGAGTAAATAATTCACTATTTATAATTAAAAATAAATAACTCCGATAGATGATGGACTCTATTGAACTCCGTTTCGGAGTTCCATAAACACCGTTTTTCTAACAGTGCAGTTATAACTTTAATGATAGTTATAAAACGGATGCTATTATTCAAAGATTTACAAAGAGTTACAAAAATAATATTTCTTGCCACACAATCCACAAACTTTTCCTTTACAAATCCAAGATTAAAGATTTTTACATACTTAAAGTGTCAACAATATTCTTCAATCTTAAATAAAAACTTAAAGTGGATTTCCATTAAATTAATTGATAAATAATCATAATCCAAGGATAATTAAAAATTTCGGTTTAAAAGTTATTTTAGAGTTCCTTAAATTTATTATTTTTTTTTTTATGCTATTTCAAAATAATTCCCATAAAAATTAAATTTTATTAGATTTTTCATTTTTTTTTTTTTGGTATACAGAGAAAAAAAAAATGCATTTACTTTTTTAAGGGATTTTAAATTGCATTTATATTCTTTTGATAGTTTTATTTGCTTAGATATTAAAAAGCATTAAAATTAATCTGCTTAAAGAAAAAGTTTTAACGATTTAAACAAAAAAAAAAAAAAAACAAAAAGAAAAGTTTTGTTTAACTGTCGTAAATTCCTTTAATGTTATCATTTTGTTGGCAATTGGGTCAAACTTTTTATTATTATTTTTTTTTTTAGAAATATAATTACGGGAAACCAAAATTCATTCACTTTTCCAGATAAATATTCTTTTATTAATTTGAGTTTTTTTTTTTTTAATTTCACAGTTTTTTAATTTTATTTATTTCTTAATTTTTTTTATATTGGACGTTATAAATTTCGAAATAGAAATTTAATGTGACATTACATATATATTGCTACCTGAATATTTTTATTAATTTAAATAAATTAAAATTTTTTTTTTTAATATTTTCTAGTTGTTAAAAATGGCGACAACAATTTTCAAAGTTACTTTATGTGTTACACATATAGTTGCTATTCAAACGTTGCTGCATAAATTAGTTCAAGAATTTGTTTTTTTTTGGGAAATTGCGTACATTTTATAATCACGATCATAATGTTTGAAATTTTTTTTCAATAAAGTTATAAATTTTTTTTAATAATAAAGCTAAGTAATGCCTACTAAACATTAATATGTATGTAAATATAGGCGCACAGTATTAAAATATTTCATAAGTTCATAATCAAATTCCATTCCTAAAATTTTGAAAATTATTTGTAAACTATATAGAATTTTTTTTTTTGAAGAATTTTTGGTTAAAGCCCTATTTATTATATTTTTTAATTTTTAGAAATTTTTATGGTCACATTTTTACTTTGAAAAGAATTGCAACTATTTTAATGGTCACCGTATTTAGTATACATACAAATATTATGTACGGAAAAAAAAAAATATCTCCTTCCAAGGATAACTAAAGAGTTTGACAAAATAGTTAAAAAAAAAAAAAAAATTTTTTTAATGTAAATCTTTTTTTTTTTGCAATATGTGGTTTATGTGGGTTTTTATCTACATTATTAATATATATACAAGTATTTTCTTTTTTTACTTTAAGCATAAATTTGATGTGGTTTTCTTTCATCTAATTCTAATTCATTTTGTAAAAAAAAAAAAAAAATTAAGAAAATTTACAATACATTTATATAAATGTGTAAAACATATACTTAAAATAAATGTAAAATGTAAAATGTATATAGTAAAGTAAAGTTCCCTTATAAATTTGAGGTTTGTTTGCGCCGATCTTTTAATTTCAAAAATTATCCACAACTTTTTTAAAACAATTCGCAAATATTTTATTTATGTTATTATATTGGCTTAAAACTCATAATTATCGTGTAAGTATGTTGCTAGTTCCATCGAACAAGATATTTGTAAAACAAAATAAGTTCCATAATACATTCAGTCTGCATATTATGAGAAATTTCATATTAATGTAATGAAAAACAAAACTATACACATGAATACTATGATGAATATTTAACAAATCTGCCTTATAATTTCCTTTCAATTAAAATTATACCAAATGATGGTATGTATGCTTCAAAAAATTTATATTAGAAAAACTAAGAGAGAAAACGTAATAGATTTACATACATTGAACATAGTATTATATATAAAATATACGTATGTATAATAAGTTGCTACATACAAATTTCAAAAGATATTATTTGAAAATTTTAATATCTTTTTTGAGTGTTTTCTATTACATGTTTGAAAATTCTAAAAGAGGCTAGAAAAAAAATAAATACTGTTTCAAGTACATTACAATTGGCAAAGTAACTAAGATATTCATTCAAATATGTATGTTTTTTTTTTTTTTTATTAATTTCAAAATAGACCAAAGAAAACACTCAAAAATTTTGTAAAAGAATTTTATCATACATATAGTAATAATATGTATACGTACAAAAATATCTTTCATTAAATGCAGGATATAAAATGAAAATTGTATTAGAAATTTTTCCTTCAATTAAATTAGTTTTTATTGAATTAAAAAAAAATTCAATTTTTCAGTTTGGTTTATTTAAGAAATTTAATTGAATAATTATTGTGTAGCATTTCTTTTTTTAATATCACAAAATTTTACTTTTTATATAAGTAATTAGTTCTTTTTGATTCAAAAATTGAAACATCTTGGGGGTTAATTATTAAAAATATATATATATGAGATGATATTAAAGATTCGTTGGTCCTAAAAAAACCAAAAAGTATATATCCGAAGTAAAAATCTCCATACCTAAACACTGTTTATTTTTTTTGTTAATTATTTTATACAAATTTTTTACAGTGCCATCATTAAAAACATATGCCTAGATGAGTTTAAATTGATTCTTATTCTAAATAGAATTACGCCAATTACAAAAAAAAAGAAGAAAAACTCTCTTTAAACTCATGACTTTGTGAATAAAACTTTTGTACAAAAGAAAAGTATAAATAAATTCCATTGAAACTCTTGGTTGCCAAGAAAAATAATATTGAAATAATAATTTCTGCTTGGCGTGAAAATATGCAAATTATAAATTCATATATTTGAAATTAATTTAAAAAAAAGAAAAAAAAAAAAAGTTAAATTATCTTAAAAAAAAAGAAAAATTTTTTTATTTTCCTATTATCATTTTATATTAAAATTTAATTTTTTTTTATGTTTAATAAAAGTTTTGTCCTTGGGATTTTCTCCAATTTATTTTAAATCCCATTGAAGTTCAGACAGATATATGTTAATTTATTTTGTTTTGCGCCCTTTTTTACTTTGCTTAAAAACTTATTATTTATTTATTTCCAATTTATTTTTAAAATTATATTTTTTCCTTGGAAAAAGAATTAGCGCTAAAAATCAAGTAGATATATAATATAAATCATTGAAAATAAAATTTGAAAAAAAAAGAAAAAATAAACGAATTTTAATTTTTTTTTTGTATAAAAATAAAATATTTAATTTTTGTAAATTGTAATTATATTAAAAAAATTTGTGATATAAATTTTCTAATTATTATTTTTCAAGATAAGGTGTGTTCCTACATTGAAAAGTATGCCTGAGCACTCTAGTTTATAATAAAACAATACACATTCTCTTATTCCATAAAGTTATGATCCAAGATTAAAAATTTATCAAAGTTAAAAAGTGAAAACATACATTTAAAATAGGTGGAGTTAATTTTTTTTTTCACCAAAGCTTTTACGACGACAGCAGCTGATCAATTTCAAATCAATTAAATTTAGTTTAGTTTAACTTTTATTAATAGTCCCTTAACTTACATAGATTCATAGTCGTTGTTCGTAAAATAATAACATTATTTTTTTTTTAATTTAACATTGTAAAATTCATTTCCTAAGAATAATTTTTTCCTTCAAACAGTCAATCAAAAAACGTACTTTATGTATTATACTTTACTACAGTGCTCCGGACCCTTTAATCATATGCGGCGCAATAATTTTTTTTGTGAAAATCTAAGGCACAATCATACGCAAATATTGGGGGATGGAAATAAGGCCGCAGGAAATAAGGCCGCGACGTTTTTTTGTTGCGGTCTTATTTCATTTTGAAAAATGAAATAAGGCCGCGAAGATTTTTTCGCGGCCTTATTTCGTTTTTCAAAATGAAATAAGGCCGCGAAAAAATCCTCGCGGTCTTATTTCATTTTGAAAAATGAAATAAGACCGCAAAAAATTCCTCGCGGCCTTATTTCGTTTTGAAAAATGAAATAAGGCCGCGACAAAAAAAAACAATTATTCGGAGGGCTAATTTCATTTTTATAAACGAAATAAGGCCGCGTAATCTTGTGAGGTGAGCACACAGGGCAGGGGGCAGCAGGGCGGCGGGCGGGCGGTTGGTCAGCCGCAAATCCCACTGACCAACCGCCCGCCCGCCGCCCTGCTGCCCCCTGCCCTGTGTGCTCACCTCACAAGATTACGCGGCCTTATTTCGTTTTTCAAAATGAAATAAGGCCGCGAAAAAATCCTCGCGACCTTATTTCATTTTTCAAAATGAAATTAGCCCTCCGATTAATTTTTTTTTTTGTCGCGGTCTTATTTCATTTTTCAAAACGAAATAAGGCCGCGAGGAATTTTATGCGAGGATTTTTTCGCGGCCTTATTTCATTTTTCAAAATGAAATAAGACCGCAACAAAAAACCTATCGCGGCCTTATTTCCCGCGGCCTTATTTCACTGCGCCGCAAATATTATAAAATGGGTACAAAAGTGTCACAAAAGAACTAAAATAATTCAATGAACACAAATATTTTATATTTGACTCGATAATTGACAGGACCCTGAAACATGATCGTTTATAATTTTTTTATTAAAACTATAATATGTAGTTGAGAAATTAATTCACATAAGAATGATATTGAAAATGCAAGAAGAATTGCAATGGCCTGGAAAGAAATGTTCGGATATTTCTTCTCTAATGGATTGCAGAATACATCTAAAATTTTCAGAACAAAATTCCACAATTGCCGTCAGAATTCAATTCCACAAATTCTTCTCGAATTTGCGGTGAATTGGCATCACTTGTAAAAAAATTTCAAATCAAATTATATTGTATGAAAGTAGTACTCATTTTTTGTCCAAGCAATGTTATATGCTTTTGAGGCAAACCCAAATAATTTATTTATATATAGAATAAAAAGGATATTCTCTAACAAAGAGAAGTACCATCGAAATATAAAAAAAGTTCCTCTTGGGTGTAATCAACACACCTAATACCGTCTCGCGGCACAATAGGGTGCGAAGCCCTGCTATACTAAATACATATCTATTTTTATTTTAACAAACACTTTAATGGATTCTTTGTAACAAAAAAAAAAATTATTCTTCTGAAATTGGGGTCACGGATAAACTGTTAAAAATTTATGTGTATTTAGGATATCATTTTTAATCAAAGAGATCAATATAGCAGCAATAGCTAGCTATATACAGAGATTAAACATTTTTGTGCCAAAAATTATTATCTTTACACCTAGGACTCATTGAATATTTGGAAAATTTAATAGCCTTTGTTATTAATGCGATTATTTATGGAAAAAAAAGGGAAGTTTGTTTAGGATAATTAACCCCTTTCTCAAATCAAAATTTATATTTATCCATTTCCAAAGTGAACCTATTTTGGTTTATGAAGATTTTCCTTTGTTTATTATGTAATAAACAATTGAAAATTGTTTAATAATATTAATTGAAATAGTTTTGTAACTTCCAGTGGTCGGGAGTTATGTAAAATCAAGAGTCATTGTAAAGAATGCTCTTGGAAATTGGAAATTTTGGATACCCAATTATTGTTTTTTTTTTTATAATTCTAATGTCAAAATGCTCTTATTGTTTATGTGATTCTTATATTGACGGGTGAGATCATTCCTAGGATGTTAAAATAGAAACATTAAATCACATATATCAGTAATAGATAATTAAATTTTGTCGGTAGTGATAAGTAATATAAAAAAACAGTTACAGAATATTTGTTCATAATATCCGACTCACAAATTATTGCTTCCATAAATCTTAAACCTAGTTAGAGGATAAATTCTTAGAATATTAATTTGAAATGAAACCTACATAGATTATCTACAATTCAAAGATTTTCATATTTTCTTTAGTATTAAATAACCTAATTACATAATATCGAAAACGTGGATTCTTAATAATTTAATTTCATGTAAAATCATTAAATCCAACATTATTTTGAATTTTCCTATAAATTAGGGGAGAAAGTTATATAATATTCGTTAAATTCGTATTATAAATCATAATACCCTACACAAATTATTTAACTTTAATGGTAATAATTTAAGAAAAGAGAAAAATATACATTTGGTCGCTAGTGAGAAGTAAGATAAAAGATAGATCTCAAAATTACTATACTTAGCTAGATGATAATTGTTAGATTATTCATATAATTTTTGAAATGAAACTTATACACAGATTAACTAATTCAAGGATTTTCATATTTTCTTTAATTAATTTCTTACCTAATTATATAATATCGAAAACGTGAATTCTTAATAATTAATTTCACATAAAATCATTAAAATATCAAATTCTTTTGCAATCTTATATAAATGGGGGAGAAAATTATATAATATTATTAAAATTCGTAGATATTATAGTTTCAGAAAATCATAATACCTAAACAAATTATTTAACTTTAATCACTGTAATAATTTAATCATTTTAATTTTTTTTTAAAGAGATATCAATTTTTTGAGGAAAATTTAAAAATATTCTATTTCTTCGAACTTATCATCATTGAATTAAAAAAAAAGTTTATTTATTAAAAATTAAGCTAAAAAAGTTTAACTAAAATTTTCTAAACTTTTTGAAAATAAATAATATAAGATAAATTTCGTATTTGTTCGAGAACAATTTTTTCATATAAATAGATAATGAAATCTGATTTTTTTACAAATTTTTCCTAAAGTTCCTAAAGTTTGTTTGTTGAAAAATTCACTGCTGTCAGTCTAATATATTTATATGCAAATGTGTACTAGCAAAGAGTGTTTATACTCTGTTCTGTACTAAAAGTAAAATTATGTTATGATTAATCAACATGATGATTTCAACATTTAAAGTTTTAAAATAATTTAATTTTAAAATAACCTAACAATATATTAAACATATTTAAGATATCCTAACAATATATTAAACATATTTCTAAGGCTCCTTTTATATCATTATACAAATATCATTTGGCCATATATCATGTATAAATATAACAATTTTCATTGAAATTCAAGCCGCAGTTCGAAGTCTTGGAAACAATCTTTGTCTAAACATTTTTTTATGCTACTCTAATCGATATCTATCTACCCAACAAATCAATTTTCATCTCATTTTAAAAAAAATTAAATTTGTAAAAATTTTGGTATTCAAAGAATTGAAATTGATTTGGCAGTTTATTAAACACACGAACATTTAATGAAAACATTATACACTAGTCTGCTTAAAGAATTTCACAAACACTGATCAATATTTTTTGGTCTCTTCAAATGAATTTTTCTATTAAGATCGTTTTAAATCCTTCCTAATATATATGATTCTTATATATTTAAAAATTGTTTCTGGAAGAGCTAATTTAAAGAGTAAAATAAAAGAAGTAAAAATTGGCTCGAATATTGGCTTGAACCAATTTTTTTGTAGGTATATTATATGTATCTTATATATGTACTTTCAAAAATTTTTATCTCAATTTTATAATACAAAGTTATAAAAGCCAAAAACAAAAAAAAAGTGATATTTCTTTAGTGTCAAATACAAAGTATCAATTGGATTAAGATATAACTAACTATAACAAGATTTATGGTTAAAACATTTTTTTTAAGCATAAAAAATTTTGTATTTCTTCACATTGTAATAAAACAAACAATATTGTGGACAGACTAAGTAAAAGCTTTAAATTGATAAAAATCTTAGAAAATGGACAAAATAAAATTTTAGCAATATATGTATGTAATATTTTGCTTTTAAACTCATATGTAAGCAAAACTTTCACATCAATATTATAAATTACGTACTGTATATGTTATTAGCGCAAAGGAAACATATTACGGAAACATTTTTACAAATAAAAAAAGTGTTAAGCATAGAGATTTTAGTTTTCCCATTTGAATGCGATAGCCAATCTCAAAGAAAACTCTGTGCGTATAATTTTATTATATTTATTTTGAAATATTTTTTTTCTTCATTTTATTGGGACTAAGTATAATTATTTTCCTTATATTAGACCGGTCCCAATTAACTTAAATGACAAATTCCGCGCATAACCTTATATTATAAGTAGTACATAATGTCCCAAAATTTGATTGAAAAGCCGTTTTAGATTATTTCAAAGTTTAATTTAAAAAAAACATTTCATTCACAATCTCAGGAATGTTTCATACTTTAAAATGGTATAAAACTTTTTAGAATCGGTCAAGGCTAAGTGCTCGAATCTTCAAAACCATTTTGTGACACAAAAAAATGGTTTTCAAGAGATTCCAAGCACTTAGACTAAACCGATTTTAAAAAGTTTTATACCCTTTTAAAGTATCAAACAGTTCGGAGGTTGTGAATGAAATGTTTTTTCTAAATCTAAATTTAAAATAATCTAAAACTGCTTTTCAAAAAAAATTTGGGACAAAAAATCAAAACTGGTACCAAGTCCTCTTAAATGTCTAGTAAAGAAAATATTTTTTTGAAACAGCTCTGATATAAAAATTGATATGAAAACGTATTTTCCAACAACATTGTTTTTATGTAATAAAGTTTTTGAATATAATAGTGAAAAGATATTTTTGGAAAAGAAGGAAAAAAAAAAAACACAAAAACATGTAGAGTAAAATCAGATGGAAAAACAGATTAAATTAGCTCATTTAAAAAAAAAAAAATATTAACAAAATATCCATGAAAATTGGATGGACTCAATATGATGCTGACCTTGTACGTTTTTATTTTCATTTTGATTATTTTGTACAAAAATTTTCCGGTTCATAATGTTGAAATAACTATTGCGTTTGGAATTGCCAATTTTTAAGCAATTATAAATTTAATAAGAATATCGATTTGAGATTTCCTGTTTAATGTTGAATGCATTTTAAGTTTTTCTTGTTTTTCAAAATTCCACTGTTGTTCATGTCTAAAGTAAATTTTTGGTGCATGTTATTCCTATAGAAATTATGTTTATTATTTTATTATTTGCAGATAGTATTAAACCGGAAAGAAATTATTGTATATCATTTACATACAATTATGTTTATGTATCTTTATATCGTTTTTCAGTTGTTTTCAAATGTAAAAATAGTGAGTCTGGACTTATTTACATTAACGTTTTCTGTAGTATCATTATTTATTTTTATTTATTTAATTCAATCTATCAGTAATTCTTTACAGATTGTTCTAAAACTAGGTATTTAACACTTAAACTACATAATATAAAAAAAATTTTTAATAAAAAATTACAAATAATAATAATAAAATATAAATATAAATAATAATTATTATATAAATCATAAAGTATGTGATATACATATATTTAAAATTAATAATTTTAAACAAATTTTGTTTGTTTGCCTCTTCGACTATTTTGAATGTGTTTATTGTGAAAGATAGAGATTCAAAATTACATATCGTATCATCAAGAATTCGTATTTTCTTTTAAAATAACAACATTGTGATACTATTCTACGGAAAATAAAAATATCTGGATATAAATATAACTATATTTATTACTTATATTGTTGACTGATATATATATATATATATATATATATATTTATGTTTCCTTTATTATTTCGATGCTTGAGGATGAAATTAATATAAAACTATATGTTTTTTCAAAATAACAATATCAAAAATAACTCGACCATTAAAACATTTTGATAAGAATTTTTTTATTTTTTTTTTTGAAGTTTTATGGTTGAAAAATTTTAAAGAATTTTTTTTTTGGTTTTTTCGAAATAAAAAGTAAAAGTTCTGAAAGTGAATGAAACTACAAAAAAAAAATACATACATTTATACATACATACATATAATATCTTTCAGATTTTTTTTTTTTGAAGAGGGTCAGATTTTACCATGGGAATAACAAATATATGAGCATAATAGACTTTTGAATAATAATAATAAAAAAAAAGGATTACATTTGATTAAAATTGATATAGGAATTAAATGAATATAATGAAAAAGTTTTATTTTTTGACAGTATAAGCTTAATTTGTCAAGTTTTTTTTTGTTTTTTTTTTTTTTTGTTTTGTTCAAACTATAGTTAAAAACTATATTAATATAACTTTTGCTTTTATTAAGGTTAATTTTTTTTCCACAACATTTTTATGAAAACTTATTTTTATTAATTTAGAAAAAAAAAATGCTTAGAAAATCCAGATTTTGAAAACTAAGCTAACTTATAGAGATTTTATTTTTAGAAAAAAAAAAAAAAAATACATAAATCGTTGGAATCTAGAAAATTTATTTAATGTATATTAATTTTTACAATATATATTTTTTGTTGCTCAAATATCTACAATTTTTGATTCCGTTCAGTGATATGTAGTTGCATGTAAATTAATTTAGCATTTTTAATTTCGTTGCTGGGGTGGTTAGGTAAAAATCTTTGTTTAAATTGCAAATAACAAGCAAATTGCTAAAAAATATTTTCCTGCTATTTTTGGGCCAGTTATTATGGCTCCATGAATTTTGACCGCATGAATTATGACCGCGACTGGCGGTCAAAATTCATTTTCAAAATGAATTTTGACCGCGCCTCAATTTAGAAAACAAATGAATTTTGACCGCTACAAAATTTTGGCCGCAACTCAATTTAGTAAAAAAATGAATTTTGACCGCGGCAAAATGTGCGGACAAAATTCATTTTCAAAATGAATTTTGGCCGCGACTCTATTTAGAAAAAAAAATGAATTTTGACCGCGACAAAATTTGCGGCTGTATTATGCAGAAATAGTTTCATCAAAAATATTACTTAACAAATATTGAAAATAAAAACAGCTTTTTCATACATTTTGTACGGCATCCTTTTGGAAAAGGCCTAAAATCATTTTTAAAACGACACTATTTATCGTATGTGAGTAAAAAAGATAAAATATTTGTGGGGTAGACACAAGGGGAAGGGGGGCAGCAGGGCGGCGGGCGGGAGGTTGGTCAGTGGGATTTGCGGCTAGCGCCCTTGCCCTTTTGTTTAGAACACAATATTTTATCGGAGGGTTGATTTCATTTTTTAAAATAAGTCATTTAAAATGAATTGTATCTTCTCCATAACTTTTGTGCATAATACTCGCGTTCCCGGCAACAACTCAATTTAAAAAAAATGAATTTTGACCGCGGCAAAATGTGCGGACAAAATTCATTTTCAAAATGAATTTTGGCCGTGACTCAATTTATAAAAAAATGAATTTTGACCGCGAGAAAATGTGCGGGCAAAATTCATTTTCAAAATGAATTTTGACCGCGACTCAATTTATAAATAAAATGAATTTTGACCGCGCGGTCAAAAGACATTTTGTTGCGCGGACAAAATTAATTTTAAAAATGAATTTTGCCCGCCCATACAAACTTTTTCCGCGGTCATAATTCATGCGGTCATAATTCAGTGCCCCGTTATTATTATATGTAACATGTTTAATAATCAATGCAAAATTTTTCATCGAGTTTTTTTTCAGTATATCTATCATATTCAAAATAAAATCAGAACTATATTTATATTACTTAAATTATTGCGTTATGGGTTGTATACTTATTTAGAATAATAATTAAAAATAAGTTCATATTAATAATAGTAGATTATTGTATATGTAAACTAAATTTGTTATTAATTAAGAGTTCTGTATACACAAAAATACATTGACACGAGTCAATACTTATATCACGAGTGATATAGATTGACAAGTGTCAATGTATTTTTGTGTAAATACAGAACGAGTTGTATAACAAATTTTGTTTGCATATCCAATATACTGTTTTAATGCGTAGGGGAGAGGTAGTTGCAAAGAGAAAATATTTTTTCTTCTCATTTTTTCTCATTTTTTTTTGTATTTGGCTGTATTGAAATATTGTGAGAGATATTATGTTTGTTTAGGTATTACGTAATATTCAATACGAAACATTTAAATGATTTCATTACTTACGCTGATGCATCTAAATTTTTTCATTATATACGCAGATGCATCTAAATGATTGCATGTGTGTTGACGCATATAATACTCCATTTAGTGATCTAAATTCTATAGCACTAAATACAACATAACGATCCCCAACGCATTGAAACATTTTATACATAATTCCAAATTGCAATGATGCGTAATTTATAAATAATTTTTTTACTTTTCGCCTACAATTGTACATATAAAGAAATTTAAAATATATATTCTATGTATTTTTTCCCTCAAAATTTAAATACTATAATAATTTTAATTTTTTTTTGGCAACAATTTTCTTAAAATATTTATTCATAATACATTACACATATTATATATAAATGTATATATAAAATAAAATACGAGGCGTAATTATAAAGTTCAACGAACTGTTTTTCATCCTTTAAAACGATAATAATATGTGATAAGGATAATATTTTCTTCTTCAATATTATATTATTATGATCTGAAGTGGAATAATAGGCGTCGCATGAATATTTCAAGAGAATATATTTCTTGGATACATTTAAATGCTAATAAAATATTAAAAAAAAATTTTTTTCATCATATTATGACATCGAATAACAATTGGAAAATATTTTTTATCATATATATATTTTGTTCTTTAAATTTATAAATGTGAAGTATCTATATAATGTAGTTTTGGATTATAATATTAAAAAATTTATAATCTAATTTAATGCCAAAAAATTGGATAATTTTTTTTAGTGAATTCTAACAAAAATAAAATAAAACTAATAAAATTTGATTACTAATACTGTGAAAGCTTAACCATAAAGATACCAAAATAACTTTAGATTTCCAAAGTAAATGAAGTTTGAACTTAAAAGGTTGGTAAAGAATGATCTTAAAAATCGAATAAAGTAAAAAGCCAAATTTTATGTCATTTAATTCTTAAAGAATATTATTCACACACCCCACATCATTTGGTTAGGTTTAACATATTTTATAATATTATTTATTATTCATATTGTTTGTTTAACTTTTTGTATTGTTCTTAAATTTCACATTTTTCTCAAAGAAATATAGTAATCTGGGGTGGAATCATATAACAATTGTCACCGGTCGACAATCGACAATTGTCACAAAATTTAACAATTGTTGACTTTTTGCTTCATGTAATTTTAATAGGTGGAAATCACATTTCTCATAATATTATTCAGAAATTAACGAAAAAAAAAATTTTTAATTGTCGACTTCGATCACAAACACGACCAATTCGACTTTTTTGCTTCATGAAAAAATATCGTGAATTTTTAAATATCGTTTTAGCAAAAAATATAGTGTAGAGAATTTTTTTTAAATATTAAACCACATTTTTTCTCTCTCAATAATTTCTTAATTTAGTAAACAAACTCAAAAATTTTATACTGTATTTATGATTTTAAAACATACACTAACAAAAGGTTTTTAGTTGTATTCTTTATAATGGCAACGTGAAAATTGATATAGAAAATTTTTTATTTCGTATGTGGTGTGGTGTTCACTTCAATTTCGCATAAATTGTGAATTTAAGGTTTTATGAAATTTTTGAAAATTACGCATACTTATTTTACACTTTTTCATAATTGTGTTTTATTTATAATTCGTTAATCATAAAAATGTTTAGAACTCATCTATTTAACTTATGCTTTTATGTTGATTAAAAGTACCTACTTCTTTTTAAGATAAATTTTAAACAAATATTTCAATCAATTCATTAATTTTGGAAAAACAAAACCATTATTTTACTTCATTAAAATGTATTTATTTAATTAAAAAATGATTATTTTCTTAACCGATTTTATTTTATTCAGAACTAAGTACTTCTGCTTGGGTCAAATTTTGTGTTAATATTTAACATACTTCGTTTGTTCCGATTCATATTTCTTCCTTGACAATATTATCTAAGAGATAAATAACATAACAATAGAATGACTTATCAAACGTGCTTCTTTAGTTTTGCATCTTTTAGCTGAGTCAAAGCAAATAATCTTCCTTGAATTATGTACATATTTACATTGGTATCTAATTCAAATTTTATAATTTTAATTTCTGATCATTATCTAGGAAATAATAAATTTTTATAAAAATTTAGGTTTTAGGAGCCATAACTAATTTAAATGATTTTTAGTGTTTAAAAAATTAAATTTAATTAGAGAATAAATTATAACTATAAAACAATTGTTTAAGAATAAACAATTTATTTTAATTGTTTTTATAAATAAGCCAAGTATTTTCTTTCAATAATGGTCAATCAGATAAAAATATTAAACTATCAAATGGTCCAAAAATAAAAAAATTCTATAATAAATAACATTCAATAAGGCATCTTGAAAACTGCCATTCAAGGATTAAATATTAGCCCTTCTCACCTCCTACAATTCATAAAATCGTAAATCAAAATTTTAACATGATACATTGTAGTTTTTGTTAATTTATAATTTAGAAATTAATGGCCAAATATCTAGACTTTCTTATTATTGAAGTTTTTAATTCACTTCAAAAATAAAACGTTTTATTTTTTTAAGATGCTTATAGATGTTTATTCTTTATTCAACAACAGTTTGAACCTTCGACGAAATGGAAATAATTAAAAAAAACAAAAAAAAAAAACGTAATCCTTAT
This sequence comes from Hybos culiciformis, assembly GCA_964007475.1. Classification (NCBI taxonomy): domain Eukaryota; kingdom Metazoa; phylum Arthropoda; class Insecta; order Diptera; family Hybotidae; genus Hybos; species Hybos culiciformis. The sequence continues at coordinate 67,548,658 of OZ023274.1, read as the reverse complement.
CAATGGTTACGAAATAAAATCATTTGTTGAATAAAAGTAAATTGACATTTTATAAAAAAAAAATTTTGATTTATTAATTTATTGTTTTAAAATTGACGACCAAAAAATAGCTGTCGTTTTTATTTGATAGACAATTGTCTATAATTTCAGTTATGTGAAGCTAAACTTTTTTTCGACAATTGTCTATTAAATTCAAAAAAAGTAGGTACATAATTTTTTTTTCTCCGCGCTCACATTTTTTTAAATATTTTATAAATCAAAGTTCACTCTATAAATCAGTTGAAATTTTAGGTTTTTATTAAGTTTTATAACCCACACATTTACAATTTGGACTCTTCTTTTCTTGAAGTAAGCTTTACTTTGTATATATTTTCTCTTAAAGAGAGGAAATAAACTCTTTTTTTGCCAGAAAGAAATATAATATACAACAGATGATGATGATTAAATACGCGAAGCAATAATTTTCATTGTCCATACAAATTGATCGTGTTTGAAATTGTCGATTGTCACAAAAACGACAAAGTTACATAATTCCACCCCTGATAAAACTATTTGTACATATAATATATTTTCCAATTTAATTCCATTTAAATGGCAATTTAACATAGATAATATTTGTACTTTGAATTTTGACGCCGTGATGAAGGAATAGGCCAAAAATCATCTTTAAAAGCTAAAAAACAGGTCACCATTGAATAAAAAAAATGATGAAAAATATAAAATTTTGCACTTTTTTTTTAACTTTTAAAGACGATTTTTGGCACTTTTCTTCATCAAAATTCAAAGTGCTACTATTATCAAATTTAAATTGCCTTGAATATTTGACATATTTGACATATTTTTTTTTTTTTTTTTTCACAAATCTGTTGTATCTGGGATCAACAAGTACAGTTTCTTCGAACACTAAATTTGTTAAATAAAATAGTTAAAAATGAATTAAAATGATGAATAAATTATGACAAATATGTTTTAAACATTATTTTTTTAACAATATCTTTATTTTTTTTTTCTCCAAGTGTATAATTTTGTACAGTCATTCCTATCAGCTATATATATTTATAAGGTATGTATATACAAAAGTTGTCTTGAGGCCGATTTTTCTTTCTAATTTTTTTTCTACTTATAAAAAGAAAGAATCACGAAAAAAAAAAAATAAAAACAAAATAAAATAAAAATGATCAAAAGCTTTTTCAGTTGTCCTATCGGATATTTCATGTAACAAAAAAAAAAAAAAAAATCAAGCAAAAGAAAATTTTTAAAATCTATTTTTATTTAGTTAGTTTGCCTTTCTGTATATATGTATAATAAATTAAGGAATAGAGAAAAATTGTTAATTTAAATTGCATGTTCATTAAAGAAAAAAAATATATATATGTATATTTATTATATATATAACAATTTCTTGAAAATATATGTAATTTTTGAAAGAATGTAATGCTATTGAGTTTGAACGTTTAATTAAGATTATATACAAATACATATATACTATATACTGTGGATTGTAATGAAACCCATTATATGGTAAATAATTTTTTTTTATAAAATTATTGAAATAAATATTAACATAAAAAATTAACCATAAAGTTATGAAAATTAATCTCTAATTTTCATTAAGGTAATATAATGTCTTATAATATTTTCATGAAAAACGAATCTGTTTTTTTGGCGCCAAAACTTATTGGCTTGCATGAAACAGTTATATGAGTTAATAAATTGGGAAAAAAAACCAGTTAAAAGATCCAATTAATACTTAAAACCATAATAAATTGTTTGATATAGAAAACTGTTCTTTGAAGTAAACATAGTTTGCTTGATACGTTTTTATTTTCTATTCATTTTAAGAAATGGTTTCTATATACGAAATAAAAAAAAAATTGTTTGAATAATTTTATATTAAAAAGGAATTTAAGGACAAAAGTTTATTTTTATTTATAAGTATAGAAAAAGATAAAATGAAAAATAATATAATTTTATTGGAAAAATGTTTTAGCCGAAGGCAATTAGAGTTTTTTTTTTCAGTTTTTGTTTTGATTTTTTTTTTTCATCTTTATTTTTATTTTAACTTATTAAATTTTTTAATAAATTCTAAAAAAAAAAAATTTTTTTTTTCTGTTTTCTTAACATTTTCATAAAATAAAAAAATGTTTTTATTTTTTTTTTATTTTTAAAATTTATTTTAATTAAATTAAGTTATTTTCTTTTTGTTTTTATTCTTTTTTAAATCTTTTGTGTTTTTATTAAATGAGAAATTGGTAGTAACGTATGTTAACCTTAAGGCTTGAAATAATTTTTTTTTTTGTATATCGCTTGTGGGTTATGAAAATATATGTGTATACTTAGTATATACAAACAGAATTTTCTTTATGTCTGACTGCAAGATTTCAAAAGGAAGAATATAAAAAATTATAAACTTTCTTTAAATACATATAAATTATTTTATTACTGAAAAATAAATTTTTTTTTTGTATACATTTATAATTCTAATAAATAATATTTATTTAAATTAAAAATTTAATTTGTATAAGTATATAGATTTTGCTTTCAATGAGGAGTTACGATAATGTTAGATAAATTTTGGTGGCCAAAATAAATAAAGGAAAAATTTTATACAATCTGATCGATTATATTAACACTAAAAATGAAAGTCATATCATCAACATTTATTTCTTGATCATTTTACAGCTTAGATATTAATATTTCATTTAGCTTTGGTTAAGTAATAGTGTGGTTATTCTTAACACCTCTTAAAAGAAGATATATAGGTGAAAGCAGTTTTTAAACGTCTCGTCCCTAATGAAATATACGTAAAACTAACACCAAGTCATTATACAAGTATTTATAAAACGTGTATTGAGATAAAACATTTTCTCAAATTTATATAACCATTTTTTTTAATTGCTATTTGAATACATTTAGAACTTGAACTTGAATTCGAACCTTATAAAAATCACATTTGAATGAATTCATATTCTATATTCTGTAGGCTCTTTGTTTGTATATTATAGTTATAGTTTGTGCTTGAAAACTACTAAACATATAATAGTTATCCAAAAGTAATGCAAATCAATATCATATGAAAATATAGCTTTAAATAATAATAGTGTAAAATTGCATCATTTTTATCTTTTAAATGACATAATAAACACTAGGTTATATTTTTGTTTCATTTAATTATGTTAAAAAAACATTTCCATTTCAATAATTATATAATATGTATTTATATATATTTATTTCAAATACCATAAATTTTCTTCATTAAAACAATAAAAAAGATAAAATTTATTTTTAATCAATATTTAATAATAAAATAATAATGTTTGGATAATAATCCCTGTCGTAAATAATAATTTTATCCTCTGAGAAAGCAAATTTAATTAACTAAAGTGCTTTTCTATATACGCTTTCATCAATTTTTTTTTAATACTCCTAGAATTTTTTTTTTTTTTTTCATATTTATTCACCGTAAAGTTATAATTTTGAACTAAAGTTTCTCGATAAAATAATGATTTGATAAAATTTGTTTTTTTTTTTTTGTTTTTGTGTTTTATATTTAGGTTTTATACTACTAAATATAATATAATTTAATATGTTAAAAAAAATGAAAAATAAATAAAAATAATTGAAATTTATTGAGTCCGTCAGTAATTCGTTATCTTATATTTCGTTTTATTAACTAATATATTTTTAAGAAAATATAATTTAATGTATAAGCAATTTATATGTTGAACAGGAAAAATAAAAATGCTGACGGAAACACTTAACTCAAAGTGAAATTCCTAAACTATATTTATGTAAATTCAAGTTGGAAAGCTAGTGACTATCCAATCAAATTACAATTTCTATATTGTTTATTTCGATTTTGAGCACAAATTAAATAATTTAATATTAGTTTAGTATCTAAATAAATTGACCAATAAGAAATCTGGCTGTCAGGTTTCATGTGACACTTAATAAACCACAGAATGTATAACCAAAATTGCTGTTCACATATTAATTACAAGAAATCTATTTTTATTATAAATCAAAGTCTAATAAAATCTAATCTGTCAATAATCCTAGATACAAATAATTTTCATACTTTTCATAATATATACTTTTCATAATTTTTTTTTTTTTTTGTTTTTCTTATGTATTCGATAAACTCCTTAATTTATTTTGTAATAATTTTAATAAATTTATGTACCTACTATTTCGTTATGGAGTAGGATAATTATCATTCTCACTGTTAATTTATAATCAACGTTTTATACAATTTAATATTTTTTTATATTTCATAAATCCACATAGATTCCCAGCGATTGAATAAAAAGCTGTAAAAACTTCCGTTTTCAATGAAAGTAATAAATAAACAAAAAAAAAAATTAAATGGGATTATTAACAGTGTTAATCAAATGATGTCAATGACTACAAAGTGTCTAATAATATTAAAAAAAAGAGAATAAAAAAAATATACTATACAATTTTGTTTCATATTTTAATTTTTGTAGCAAACCATATATAGAAAATGACATGAATTTTAATTATAGTCTTATGATTTTACACTCAATTTATTGATTTAAGGTTCGTGTATCGTTTATTAAATCAGAAAACCACTGAACTGACAGTAAAATTCTTTTAATAAATAAAAACGATAATTGATTTATAAAATTTATTTAATATACATAGCTGAGCATTCTGGATAATTATACATACTACTATTTAATAGAGTATTGTTGTATATAATATTAGTATTAAATTTAGGTTATAAATATTTGGCGCAAATTTATTTGACTAACATTCTTTTTGAATGAAAATAGTTCTGTTCCTATATTTAAATTACTTTGGAATAACATTTTCGGCATAAACATAAATTCCAAGTGACCATGAATCCTTAAAGTACATTATTAAAATCATATAGTGCGAGGCCAAGTTAGGAAAATAAAAAAAGATGAAGACTTTATTATGACTTCTAAACCGTATATCGATAATTAACCTTCCAATCAAGTAATAAGTCCTTAAAAATGCAAAACACCCTGTTGTTACTGACAGAGAAAAAATAAATTCTTCAAAAAAATCATTAAATTTCTAGCATTTTATTTTGTATAGCATAAATTATGATAGGATCATCTTGTTTGAAGAAGAAGAATGGGAAATTTTATTAGGTTTGGGGCTGATGATTATGTAACAAATTTTTAAGCGATTTAACTTTCTTGGTCAAAAATTAATTTTCTAACCATTTTATTATCATTAAAATTTAAAATGGGGAATGGGGATTTATATTTTTCAATTTATATACATATATATTTTTCTAGTAGAATAAATTCTTTCATATTATTATTTATTTTCAACAATTTCTCCATCATACTTTTATTATTATTATACTATGTGTTTAATATAACGTACCTTGTGCATTATACATAAAATTTAAAATTATTTTTTCTAAAGTCATAAGAAAGGGAGACATTTATTACAGTCACAAAAATTAATTTATTGTTATAAATAAATATTAGCAAAAAAAAAAAAAATAAATTAAAGTAAATAATGGATTTTGAAAAATTAATATTTTAATAACCAAATAATCGTAATTCGTAATTTAAAAAAAAAAATATTAATTGGTAATTGAATGGGTAGACATAAAAATTGATGAAAATTTTTTATCAATTTTAGATTTATGATAATAAAAATAAGAAACAATATAATTTTTTTTTATGAGAAAAATATATAATGTTAAATTTAACAAATTTTTAAATATACATATATGCATACCCAGCACATTAATGTATTAATCTCTTATAAGTATAGCGCTTTCCATAGCTAATTCACTCGAAAAGAAGACAAGAAGAAACATTTTTAATAATAAATTGAAAACATTTAGTAGAAAGATTTGTGATTTTGAAATAATAAAGCGCGATTAATATAATATTAGCTTCAATATAGACTTACAATTATGATCCACAGTTTTCTATATAAATGTACTTTTATTTCATGGCGAATACTGAGTATTATACAATTTTTATAATTTGAGGAATATTATTTACAGTTCATAGTCTTTAAAAAGTATGTAGTTGAAACTTTTTTAATAACTTATGTAATATATTTTATTGAATAAAATATAATTCTCTAATGAAAAAAGTTGTCAACAGGATTTTTAGTTTTATACTATACATACAGTTTATGTGAACACGCATTATATTATGTATAACAGAACTAATATTCATGTGGTCACAACAGTTGAAGATAAAACTATAAAATGGAAAATTATAGAAATAATAATAAAAAAAAAAACTGTATTTTGCAATTAAATATTTTCTATTTTAGTTGTTTTACAAATCATTAAGTTTGATATTTCATAAATATTATTTTCCTCGTTATCCTTGAAAAATTATATTTATTTCTTCATCAAAGATCTGATTCATTCAATAATTTAATTCAACCTTTCGTTAACAAATATAGTTAGTTAATAGGTAATTGGACAATATCATTTTATCAGGGTTAAAGATTCGAAGAAAATGAGAATATTGGTTCTGTAGGAGTCTGAAACTTTTAATCATATAGCGTAGTGGGTCTAATTTAACATAAACAGAAATGTAATAAAATTGTGAATGAAGATATCTAAGAATAAAATATGTAAGTTTTTTTTGCCGTTGTAGAATAAAGTTAGAATAACGTGGAAAAATTTTATACAAGAACTATCGAATAAATAAAATTCTGTTTAACTTATTTATATAGAAAGAAAATTATTCTAAACTTGACTATGTAGTAAAATAACAAAGATATAAGTTATCAAATATCATAAGTAAAATTTTCTCTAGATAAGTATATATTATTTTTTGCAGAATTTATTAATTTTATAACTATGTATATAGTCCAGCCTTAACCTTTTCATCATCCAGGTCAAGAAATTTTAAACTTTTTATTCATATTAATCATATCGAACGAAATACAAAAACTAACTTACAATCAGTTTGCGACAAAATTTTATTAAATTTGAAATAAAAAGTTAAGATGGTTTGACCTTTGATAAAGCAAACATGCTGTGACAATTTTAATTACTTTCCAGATTTATTTTCTAAAGCTGACTTTCATATCATCCAACTATAAAATCACTTTTTCATGGTTTTTGGTAAAAAAAAATGTTGAACCATTTTATTGTTATGTAATGCAATATTAGATATGTATGAACAATTGTATACAGATATGTATACAAAGTACTATATATTTTTTTCTTCTTCTAAAAACTAAAAACTAAAAAAAGCTTTCTGGTTCTTTTTTTTTTTTTTTTTCAAACAATATCTGAGCAATAAAAATGAATAGTCTAACTTTATTTAGAAAATTCTGAATATTTTCGTATAGTAAAAAATTCTTGTACATGCAAAATGTTACTATACATAAAGTATATTGTATTGTATTCTCCCACATATATATTATATATATATGAAAACAATATTGCCAAAATGAAAAGAGAACATTATTAGTTTTATATGTACATTTGAATGCTATTATTTATTAAGCAAAGCCTATTATTTTTGGTTTTTCAATATATAAGAAATAAGATGTATGTATGAAAGTCCATTTTTAATAAATATGTATGTACATTATACAAAAATATGTACGTATAAATAAAACGGATATACATTGCAGAGATAACATATTATTCATTTTTATTTTAAATTTAAAACCGGAAGTTCTATGCGTTTTAGACTTTTTGATTCGTGAAGGAATTTGAAAGATAAAAAAAAAATAATTGATTTTTTTAATGAGCGATTCCGTTGAATTAAATTTTTTATTTCATTTTGCGTAAATTTTTTTAACTTAAAAACTTTAATTTTTTTTTTGTTGCAGTAAAAATTGATAATATAACTTCTACATACATACCTTTCGAATTTATTATATTAGATATAATAATTATATTTATGCTTTTTTAGTAGAGTTTAAGTTAAAATTATAATTTCAAATTCTTTTCATCTAATTATCTTAATCAAAAATATATTTGAAAAACAACCCAAAAACTTAATTTAAGTGCAGAAATTGAAAAATTTACAAATTGGAGTCCAAGGTGGGAATCGAACCCAGAAACGACGACTAATATACTTAAATAATTTTTTTACTAATTTGTGCCTATATTTAATAAATACATAAATTCCATTTTGATTTTCTTCAAACTGTGTGGTCTTACTATAACCATTTTAATATATTTATATTAAGTTATTTTTAATATACATAATGATGATGATACCTATAAATATATTGGTATTATATTTTTTTTTCGAATATGCTATTTATATAAAAAAAAAAAAATCACAACAGTATTAAATAATAAGAAATATATCATGCTGTGCTGTGACATTGCTCATTCAACCGTTTTAAATCTAGAAGTAAAAATTCCCTGGTGATGTAAATTGTTTACAATTAATTATCAATTACAAAAGTGTAGAATTGATTTTTATTTTATTGAAAATAATCTTTTTTTTTTTTTAAATAAATAAACAATAAAATTGAAAATGGTTTTTAAATGGCATAAATTTTATACAAATTTAGCTTATTTAGGATAAAAAATTATAGATAAGATACCTTTGTGTAATATATATATAGATATGTAAATACGAAATTAATGCAGAATTGAAGTTTTTTATTAAAATTATGGTTTATACGTTATTTTTCGCTAAAAATTTATTCAATATTGCTTATTTGGTTCAAAATTAAATTCTAATGAAAGTTCTTCTTTCTAATTTCAAAAAATTCGATATTAAAAAGTGAATAATAATTTTTTTCTGTTATACAAAGTAAATGAATCTTTAATAAAAAACAAAGTAGAAACTATTTTTTGTTGTAAGTACAATCGCGTATGAAACACTGTTAACAATTTCTATATTCCTAATATACTATTGACTATATTGAAAACAATATATATCTCATTTACCATAATATAAATATTGTACACATGTATGTTTTTTTTTTTTTTTGACACTATAATAATAGTTTTTAGTAAAATAATAAAACTAGATATGACAAAAAAAAAAATAAAAAACTATTTTAGCCGCATTTTATATAGAATTAATAATTTTCACTCAATATACTGAATGCAGAACATAAAAAAAAATAAATACATTTTTTTTTTTTATTTAAAGTCAAATAAATGCGACCATCAATCCCATTGGTAAAATAAATTTTTTGGATTTTAATACAATATATGAATATCTAAAATAAATACTTACATTATGTGACCTATTCATAACACATAATATATATAATAATAATAATATAAATTTTTCAGTTTCATGAAATGGGAATACATGAATAATTAAAAGTAGTACATCTAAAATACAAAAAAAAAAAAAAAAAAACTGGTAAAACTATAATGTGGCATATACTATCTTGTATGTTAATTTAGTACATAAGCTTACCAAAATTAATATGTATATTACGTAAATATATATTTACATAACTATTTCAAATTGAAAATTTCTATATATATTTTAAGCCTTAGGTTGGCATGTTGCAGAAAATGATGTAATTTAAATTTTATACTACACAGGTTTAACATTTTTTGTTGCATTCTATATTGGGTTTAGTTTTGTTTTTAAAGTGCATTCAAAAATATTTTAAAGGAATTTGGGAAAAAAACAAAACAGTTATTTCAAAAGTATATATTATAAATCTAACATTATTAAAATTTAAATGCTTTTTATTGCGTTGTTATAGCCGCAGTCATTGGTAATCTTTAGAAAAACATATATTTAGAGCAAAATTAATAAATTAATATAATAAAAGATAATTCGCATTTCAGGTGAAATAATTTAACGCGTATTTTAAGGTTAATTTGACATTAAAATCGAGTTGTGTAGTGAAAGCCAAAAAAAAAAAAACCAATAATCTCATAGGAATAAAAAATCATAACAAATGTTTGCAACCCAAAAAAAAAAAATATTATTAAAAGCAATTAATTAAATCATTAATTTTATTTGTTATAGAAAAATGGTATTAAATTGAATACAAAATTATTTAAAGTAAAAAAATTCAATTCAAAAACGAAAAAATCTTTCATTAATCAAAAGTAATTAGTAACGCACACTATTATGCAGTTACAAAAAAATTCATAAAATATTAATTTTAACCAAAAAATATTATTCGAAAAGAAAATACAAGTTGTGCAATATTGATTCGATTAGTTAGCCAGTACAAGACGAACATTTATGTTTTTTTTTTAAAAGAATATTACCATCCGTATTCTGTTTTACATTACAAATTTATGAATATAATTAAAGTTAAACTTTTATAGTAATAATTATAATGTGCTATTTTATATTTTTGGTTTTTTGTTTTTTTTTTGGAAATATACCAAAAATGTGGTGGCGCTATAATTAAATTGATACTTGCATAATATATAATGTATGTACAAACATGTTATTTCTATACACATTATTATTATAATGGACAAAGTTTGTCAAAAAACGCAGAAGTTACAAAAAAAAAAACAATCGGTCGATTTTATAATGTTTTCATAAATAATTGTCAAAAAATCTTTATATAATTATGCAACGCTCATTATGCAGAATGCATTTTTTTTTTAAATTATACTACGAGTATACGTTTTATGATTATTAGAACCCTTTTATATTTATTATTACAATAAGAACCATCATGATCAACAGAACTTTATATTCACAGATAGCACAAAAAGTATTGATATTAAAATTCTTTTTAAATAAAAGTTCATTTATATTTCGAATATTTTTCATATTTTCGAAACAGTAAAAAACGCAGCGAAATATCTTGGTTTCTTAAAAAGATGTTAACAATACTTTTCCCCTTCTGATCTCTTAAACATTTACAAATCCCACATACGACCGAAATTAGAATACAATTCGCATATATGGGCTGGTGCTCCCAAAAACTATCTTGAGTATCTGCTCAAAGTTCAGAGAGGGGCAGTTAGATTGATTAATAATCACCAAACCACCAGCTCTTTAACATCACTCAATCACCGTCGCAATGTAGGTGCACTTTCTATTTTTTATAAATACCTTTTTGGAACGGATACGTGTTCCCTGGTAGTAAAGGCCCTACTTCCTCTACTTCAAGTATTTTCTCGCCAAACACGTTCCACTTCAACGTCACACCCATATTTCGTCAAAATTCCCAGATCTAATAGAACGAGCTTCGGAGATTCGTTTTCGATTCACATCTCGAGAATAAGAAATGATCTCCCATCAAAATAGTTCCCGATAGCGGGCGGACGTTTGATTTACGACTTGTAGAAGAGTGTAAATGATTACGTAGAAGAGTGTAAATGATTACGTACTTACTGTCCCACTTTTTAATCCCGTCTAAACTTCCTTCAACTTAATTTTTAAACAGTTGAAAGTAGAACTCAGAAACCTTACTTACCTAAGTTTACATTTTAATATTTGTAAACTATCTCAATAACTATTTCTTATTAAAGTAATTTCATCCATTGCATTGCGGTATAAAATTTGTAGCAATAGGTAATTTTTATGAAATTAAAAGCTAACCTTAAAAAAAAATGAATGTTGTAAGAATATGTGAGGTATTTTGGCATTAGAAGTTATTTTGGCATAACTTATTTTTTTATTATTCATGCTATTATTAGAAATAATTAAAATTTTGTATAAGGTATATATTTATATAAAGAATAATGCAATTGCAATACAAGTTTGTAATTTTCATACACATTTTGTTAAGTCAAATTTAATGAAAAAGTTTATACATATTGCCATTAAGTTTTTTTTAAATCACTTCAAATAATTATTAGAAAATATTTAGGTGTTTGTAGTAAATTTATTGAACTTATTTAGCTCCAAAATTTTAATAAATTTACAAATAAATTAGGGACTGTACGTGAAAGTTTTGCTAACATTTTATACTAGTACACATTCTGTCTAAAACTTTGTATACAATTATATTTTAACGATTCTCTATATTTATATTTGAACTATGAATTTTATTCATATAAACTAATCAGTAATTATACAATTAGAAATACACATACATCCCATAAAATAAAATTGACAAAAAATTATATATCAATACTAGATTTTGGTAAAAAAAAAGCTTTGTTAAGTCTACGAGAAGCTGACTAAGGTAGAGTTCGTGTTATAAATATTTAGTGAACGGATCGCAGTCTCGTCTTTTATATTTTTATAGTATCAACACTATTTTGTTTATATAAATGTTATTCGTATGATTTTTCAGAAAAATAAACTATTTATTTTCAAACCTTTTTTTTTTTTAAAGGATTGATTACACACATCTTGGATTGTCACCAAAATATAAATTTGTGTACATACTTGTTTTTTTGTTGTCAAACTGAACTATAATAATAGTTTACAAGAAACTTGGAAAATTATTAGGTTTTTGCGGTATAATACAAGTAAGTTATGTTATTTTTTTGTATATTTTGTTAAATATTAAAAAAAAAAATATATATGTATTTTCAAACATTAAATATTAAACGAAAAACATAATTCAATAGTTGTAAATTTTTATGCACTAGTTACTATTTTCACAATAATTAGTAAAGATACTTACTGCATGAGAAAAAATGTATTAAAATAATGTATTAAATATTAAATATATTAAAGCTTTTGATATAATGTTAGAATAATTCTTCGATGGGCGGGAAGAGGAGTATAAGTCAATTTTTATCCTAAATGAAATCAAAACATTGTCGATGTGAAAAAGTCGTATTACGTGTTCTGTAAAAAAATTATAAGTCTATCAACTTCAAATGGAGTTATACTCTTTTTACAGAACACGTCATAATACGACTTTCTACAGAACACGTAATACGACTTTTTCACCTCGACAATGATTTGATTTCATTTCAGATAAAAATTGAGTTATGCTCCTCTTCCCGCCCATCAAAGAATTTATGTCCTATCAAAATATTTTGAGCCACAGCCAGGCTCAGTAAGTCTCCTATAATAATCTGACAGTGTTCATCTTCTAAGTCATTTTCTTTATCTATTTCATATAATTACCCGATTTCTACTCGTTTTATAAATTTCTGTTCTTCAAAAGCCTATTTTTATTATTAACAACAAATTTTTATCTTCTATCTCAAACAATTTTTTACATAAATATGTAAAGAAAAAATTAATTTCAAGAATAATGTTTTTTTTTTCCAACTATAATGTAAAATTGTAAACATTTTTTTCTTTTTCCTTTCTTCCATGAAAAATTGTTTACATTTATGCTTGAGTACTATCTACTATTTTTTTTTTTTTACCTTTTCATTTACGTGCTTTAAAACAGAAACAAAAAAAGAAAAACTCTATATATAGACAATAATTTTTCATTTTTTAAAAGCTAAACTATTAAGAAATCGTCTTCTTCATTTTCTTGTTTGTTTTTATTTTGTTTTTTTTGGTTATGTTGACAAGCAATTTAGGTATAAATAAAATCATCTTTATACATATAAACAAAAAAAAATTGGCCTTTTTCCAACAAAAAAAATAAAAATTGATATTATGCTCAAAACATAAAAGTCAAAACCAAAACAACAACAAAAATATTTATGAAACAATTTTTTTTTTGCCATGAAATCATGTTCAGAATAATATGCATCCGTAATCTCTCAGGTGAAATGGAAACAAAATTTAATCTTTTATTCATAATGCAGACAAGTTATTTCACTCTAAAAAAATTTAATTTAAAATAGTTAAAAAAAAAATGATAAAAATAAATAAATAAATAAATTTCTCAAATATTTTGTGTGAGAAAAAAAAATCATAGAAATAATATCTTTTTTTTTTTTCTTTCATTCAAAAGTAGTAGACGAAAAGAAACGATAAAAATAATTCCAAAAACCTATAAATAAAATATTAAGTGCAGAATGCAAAGAAAAATTAAATAACAATTATTGAATTTAAAATAAAATTAATTGAAAAAATGGTAAACAAAGATTAGTAGAATGTAAATAAAGTTAAAAATATCTTTAATTTATTCGAGAAGTGCGATAAGAAAGAATTAAATACTGAAATCCCAAAGCTTGAATTATGTCATTTGTAAATTTGAACGTACATAATAAGAGTGCAAAAACCTGGTTCGACTTGGACGAGAAAACTATTTGGCAAGAGGAATTAGGACCTTACTTGAAATATTTTTTTACGTATGATGTATCTGTCCCCCAACAAAGTAAAATATCCTTTTTTTGCTTAGATAGATCTTACGAAAGGGTTTACTGTATAAAACAAGCTGTCATACTGCGGTCACACAAAATTTAATATCAGTAATACTCTGGCAGAGTATCATGAATAGATTCACGCTTGAACAATGCTACCAAATTATGCAAATTTCGTTTGAAGATCAATCGTCGCGTAATTATAGACGACTTCATGATTATTATAATTTGACTATCTTTTATAACTATTTCCTTAGAATTTGATGGTACAAATAATTGGTATTCTATCAGTCTTTAGATATATTTTACATAAAATATAATTGTTGGTTTTCTATAAAACAAAACTTATTTTTCACCATAAAAAAAATTTAGAAAATAACTAAAAATAAAATAATTTTAAAATGGATTTCAATTGAAATGGTTACATAATTTATTTAAATTTTTAATTCTTTTAACAGAAAGAAAATTTCACTGTCTGTTCATATATTGTACTCTTTAATAATTTCATGAAATTAAATGAACTTGTTTTAAGAATTTTAAAAATTATGTTAGAAAATTAAAAACACTATTAATATAGTGTTATATAAAAAAATTTTATAAAAATTTCTGCTGCAATTATAGGAATTTGCATTTTTTTTCACATTTGCAAATTCTTTTATGTATTTTTTTAACATTTTATTTATGATTGCATTGATTTAAATTGCAGAATGTATAACAAAATATATGTATTTACTGTGTAGAATAGAAAATTTTAGTTACAGGAGTTTAGAAATATAATTCAGTTTCTTTTCTATATCCTTTTGTTTTCTATTCTATGTATTATCCTTGAGCTCGATGTTAAAAAAGGTGTAAAACTCCGTAACGGCCATTAGTTTAGCACAGTGATGGGGGAACTGTTTATCGATCGGACCACATTGCAAAACTTTGTGAAGGCCTTAAAAATTAAATTCGCTTAGATAAAACAATGACAAATTACAGATTTTTGCATATTGTTAGGAGATCTAACATTCCATAGTATGTAAAATACCAACTACACCATGACGTCTCACACTGTTTATATTAATTTTTTTTTTTGTCATTTTATTCATGTTAGATTTCAAATTCAATTGAATAAAATTTTTGTAATCGAATTATATAAAAACAAAAACATTTTTTTTTATATTAATTTAATATTGAAAATAATAATAATGCCTAATCTTTTATTTTTGTATGAAAATTAAATAAAATAATCTGTACAAGTATACTAGAATTTATAGAATACAAAAAAAATTAAGGGTACTTACCAAAATTATTCCAAATAAATAAATCAAATTGACAATATTTTTTCCAATTGATTTCATTTTGATGATTTTTCAACTAAACCGATAATAATTATTTTTATTACTTTGGTAAAAAGTTCAATTATTTTATTATTTTATATTATATGGATATATTTTTTTAAAACGCACTTATAGTAATTTCAATAGATTGAATGTAATTTTATGTATTTAAGTATCATAAAAATTTCATATTTATATTTATGTATTCTGTTTTATTTTTTGTTTTCAAAGTATTTTTGAAAGTTTAATATTTTTATCAAAATTGTTTAATTTTATGGAAATTGTTAAAAATTGAAATATTATATATAAAATATAAATTATTAAACTAAAAATACAAATGTAAAAAAAAAAAATAAAATAAAAAGTTATTTTTTATTATTTAATTTTTTTTTGGTGAATATTTACATTTAGTTGGCAACGATAATAGAAGTTAAATTTTTTTTTTTTTTTTTAAATAAATATTTTGAAAATAGTAGTGTATACAGATAAGTATTATATTTATATTATTTATATTTATATTATTAATACATAAAATGGACAATGTTGTACAATGAACTCTTGTGCCGTATCCAATAGTAGTGTCCAATAGCAGACGTAACAAAACGATCGATGGTGATCGACTAGTCGATTTTGAGATGGTTTTCGGTCTTACTTCAAAGAAAAAACAGAGCTATTCGTAGAGTACGCGGAAACTATTACTTAGACAATCGCAACGCAGTTATAAACAAAATGATAAAGATAAAGGTATTAAAAACTGCAGTCGGTATTGCACTCTCATTTTTTAATTGGGCCGATCGTGGTGTTATCTTATATAGTATAACATCGTCATTGCCACTATCTGTTCTTGATAATTTAGCTTATTGCAATTGATTTCTTGTATTCATTTTCAATTCACTTTTTAGTGGGTTGTTTTTTTTTTCAAACTAGAATCGGTTTCAATCAAAAAAAAAATCTTGATAACTAAAAGCATATATACTTTTATAGCCGAATAGTCGAGTTTAGTCAGAATTTCACATAATGACACTTCCAACAACTAATAATTTGACCAATTAAAAATTAATTTTAGTTTCTATCAAATTGTTCCAGAATAACGAAAATTTAAGAATAATTTCCACTTTCAATTTAAGTAAATTCTTTGATTTTATTTTATTTTTTGACTTTTTTTTTTATATACAAATTTTGGTACATAGAAATATTTAACCTGCTTTGCCGCTATTCACAGATATGGAATTTACATAAAATGTGAATTTGTAAAGAAAAAAAATATGGAAAACAAAATAGGAATTTCTATAGATTCAATTTTTGATGTATTAAAAATTTTCTCCATCTATTCAAAAAAAAAAAAATAATAATAATAATAAAACAAAAAAAAAATATATATAGAATTATATTCCTCGGCGCGCGTATATAATATAAAAATGTAAAATGCATATTGCACTTTCACAAAAAAACAAATTTTAGTTTTCATTTTTAATTGCCAAATACATAACTTTTTATTTTTTTTTTGATTTTAGATGGAAAAACTTTATATTGTGTTTTTTATTGACTTTTCATTTTCAAGTATCTAACTAGAAAAAATAAAAAAAAAATTTTTTTTCTGCTAATATGTTGTTCACCAAAAAATTTTTTTTATATAGTTCCGCTGAGGCAAAATAAAATAAATTTTTTTTTTTATAAATTTTTACCCAATTTTTTATTTTTTTTTTGTTTATTTCGTATTTAATTTGAATTTCTATTGCAAAAATATTTTTTAATGAAAATCACTCTAAAAAGTGTTCTATCATTCTAAATAGCACTTAGCTTTTATATAAAAATGAAAAAAAAAATATTTAAATGAAGGAAAACCAAAAAAACAAACACCAATAAGCTTTTCCAATTTTCCGTCGCCCTCTACTAAAAAAAAAAAATTGATAACAATATTATTATTAAATAAAATCAATTTAATGAATTTTAAGAAATAATCAAAATTTTTGACGTATATAAATTTTTAAACTTTGATAAAATTATTTGTCTAAACAAGCCTAAATTTTTCATCATGATTTGTGTTTGACATCAAAGTGCCAAAAGCACCACAATTTTTTTTATGCCGCTTGTTATGTATATCGTATATGTAAATGTTATGTATATCGTATATGTACATGAAATGGATAGAGAGTAATTTTTAACGCTATTAAAGAAATTTCAAAATAAAATCTGTTTACATTCAGATCGAGGCATTTTTTTCATGTATTTTGTTTTTCGTGTTTACAATTTTGAATAACAAACATAATGTAATTTGTTTTTAACCCAGAAATAAACTCTTTTGTTCTGTCAGGCATTTTAAGATTGTATTTAAAATGAATAAAGGTGAATTATTAAATGTTTATTAATGATTTAATTAATTTAATCGGTACTACGTAGATTATTGTAGATTTAAGTCTGTATATAAAAAAAAAATATGTTCATCATTTTGTTTTGTATATAAAACCAAAAAGCATGTATATAAAGAGGAATCAGTCCCATACAAAAAAAAGAATTAAAATAGTGAAACAAAAAATCCATATCACAACCCCATGAGCTTTTTTTTTTTTTTTTTTTTTGAGAATTCCACTTTCACAAAAGCTTTTAGAACTTTCAAAATAACAACAGTTCTATACAATTTTGAAAGTTTTAAAAGCTTTTGTGAGAGTGGAATTCTTCAAAAAAAAAAAAAGAAGCTCATGGGGTTGTGATATGCATTTTTTGTTTCACTATTTTAATTCTTTTTTTTGTATGGGACTGATTCCTCTTTATATACATGCTTTTTGATAAAACACTAAGGCTTACTTAAACAAAATTTGAAAAATTTGCAGCCACGTAAACCTACAATTGAATTCTATACAATTGTTGCGTTTTTTTTTTAATTTTGTTAATTGAACATCAGGAGACTATATAATTGGGAGTTTAGATTATATATGAATGCTTTCTATTCAAAACTTTACAAAATCTATACAGAATATTCGCGCTCAACCAAGTAAGCTTTATGATATTCAAGCGAAACCTTTATTTCCTATTAGAACAATTTTATCTTGTTAAAATGACATACATGTAATTTTTAATTATTTAATCAAATTTTCAATATTAAATTTTTTGTAAAATTTTATGGAATTTAGCAATTAAATATTTTATTTTTTTTTTTTATATTTAATTCATTAATCTATTTTATTGTTTTATGTAAAAATTTTAGTTTTTTTATATAAAAAAAAAAAATAAATTGAACTAAAATTTATTTTGTGAAGAAAAGCACTTAAGGCATTTTAATTCCATATTAATATATATTTATGTGCATACATAAAATGTATATTATTATAATGTAACTTCACTATTTGATATAATAATATTTAATATTTTTCTGAAATTGAAATCTTTTTTTTTTGTATTATTTAAATAATAAATCCTTTTATCAAAATTTATTACTTATGCGTCTATTTGATTTTGACTTACAATTTCAACATAAAAGGTAAGTATTGTTTTGAAAAAAACTATTGCGTTTATATGTACAGTTTATATATGAAGTGCATATACTTGATTCGACTATCGTTGAAAATAAACTTAATACAAAACAAAACGGACACACATGAAAACCCTGTAGAAACGAAATTCCATTAATTTTGCTATATCCAAAAATTAATTTTCAACAATTTGTCCATTATCGTCATTAAAATAAAATTAAAGTCTAGACAAATATGAACTAAAAAATTTTGATAATTAAGAATTTTGATAAATTTTCGTTTTGAATTAATATGAAAATGTTTGAAGTCTTTCCCAACCCATATCAATTTTTCTAAGCAGAAGCAGACACAATTTCAATATAATTTTTTTTCCTATCATAAAAATAATCGTTAAATTTTATTAAAATTATAATTATAGAAAATTGTATAGTACGTATATTTCTATTGATAAACGTTTTTTTTTTTTTGAGGAATTATTGATAAATTAAAATTAATTTCCGATTCTATATGTGAGTGATTTTAAGAAATGTATTAAAAAAACAAAAAAACCGGAAGAGTGTAATAAATTTTTATTCCGATAAAAATGTTGAATGTAGGTTGGGTTATTTTTTTTGTATCCACTCAAATACATTTTCATTCCTCCAGTTGAAAATTTGTAGTGTAAAAAGACGAATTTAAAACGTAATTTGTCTGAACATTTTACGTTGATTGTGACTTTTTAACATTAAAAAAAAAGAAATTTTCGAAATATCGTTTATAGTTTCTGACATACAATTTTTAGGTCGACGGTTTCGTATAATTTCTTATGGAAGAAGCAAAACTTTAAAAGTAAGATATCTTTCGAAATCCTCGATTAAAGATTTCATGTCATATCATTTGAGAAATTGGAAAAAATCTTCTTCATGACAGTTCTAATATATTGTATAGTTTGAAGAAAGTTTTTTCTGAAATGTTAAGAAGTCAAATCGACGAAAAGTGAAAATTATTCAAATTATATCGAATTCTTTGAATAAATAAGTAAGAAGACTTTGAAAAATTTATGAGCCTTTATATCAGACCTGGGCAAACTGCAGCTCTTGAGCCGCATGCGGCTCATAACATAAATTTATGCGACTCCGGAAATCATTTTTTTTTTACACAGAATGTGGCTCGAAGAGCAATTCTGACAAATTTTTTTTTTCACCCGGCCTAAACTTTTGCCACTCAAAACTACAAATAAAGAATTTTATTGCACCCTAAACTACAAATCAAGAATTTTTGCCACTCTAAACTACAAATGAAGAATTTTTATTATTTTGTAAAAATATACATCGAGTTTCAATTACGGACGAGAATTTAACAAATCAATTAAGGCTGTCATCATTAAAATTACAATTAATTTTGAAGAATTAATAACAAAAAAGTCAAATTAAATTATATAACATTATTTTATATATTTTGAACAATATATAAAATTCATAATTATCAGAGACCGGAAGTTCATGCAAATACATGTTTTTTTCTGATAACTCTAAACTAAAATCAAGTAAATATCTGTGCGAATCAAAGATTTTTAAGAAAAATGGCATCGATTTGTTAGAGCATATATTTGCGTATTTCTCCAATAATTGTATAAAAATGGGGAGCGGGCCTCTTTGCAAATTCCATATTGCAAAAGTCTATTTCGCCGAAAGCCACTTATCAAATTTGTATGTTTCGCAAATGTCCATTTCGCAAAAAAAACTCTTTAACAAAATTCCATTTGGCCGAATGCGACACTTCGCAAAAAGATATTTCCCAAAATACCAATTCACAACATTATATTAATTGAGACACTTCGCAAAAGTATAGTTTAACAATTTTTTTTATATTGCACAAATATGATGAATAGAGGTTTTTTTAACTGTAAAAAAAAGCATGCAGGATTTTATAGGCTCATGGATGAAATCCGAAAAGAAATATTATATGTAACGGCTGAAATAAAAAAAATTGAAATGGGACGGCCACCAGCAGTAAAAAAAAAACAAATTATTACTTAAAAGATAAAAAAATTTAAATATTTTGAAAAGAAAAAACGATTATAGGGAAGTCAAACTATTATTTTTGATTGCCGAGAATTTAAAATTAAAATATTTTTTTTAAATAAAAATATTAATTTTCTAATATGTACATACTGGTTATGTACGTATTGAATATTAAAAAAAAATATACATTAAGTATTCATTTTTTAATATTATTTCATTTACAAACTGGATTTGTATTAACTATATTAAAAAAACAGATATTAAAAATTCAATAATATTTCATAAAATTAAAATGCATATAATGGGAATTGTTTAATTTAATAATATGCATTTATGATAATGCAACATATTTTAGTGCATGCTAAATATACATTTCGCAACCACCCTTTTTGGCGTAATTCACATTTCGCGCGCGCCAAAAGTAGTAGTTGCGAAATGTCCTTATGCTAACTGGAAAGTTGTTAACTGTCTCATTAGGCTAAAGCGAACGTTTGTTAACTATCCGTTTTGCGAAATGGTTCTTTTTCGAAGTGTCTTTTTTGCCAAATGGAATTAGGCAAAATGTCTTTTTGCGAAATGTCTTTCGGCGATTAGGGTAACACCCATATAAATGCGTATTTGCCTTATAAATGCATGTATTTGCATTTTTTCGACTATTTTCTTCTACTATATTTTAAGTACTAAACACAATTGGGGCGACAGCGACGGCGACAACGACGACTACAACGACAACGACAGCGATGTCACTGGAGTGAACACAATTACGGCGACGGCGACGAAATAAATAAACAGGAAAAAAATAAACAAATAGAACAATAAATAAAAAAAATATAGGTTGTCGTTGTCGCCTGGCGACAAAATAGAAACATTTCTAATTTGTCGCCATTCTCCTACAAATATATCGTTTCTATTTTTTTTTGATAGTCGCTATCGCTGTCGTTGTCGCTGTCGCCCCAATTGTGTTTAGTACTTAAAGCTGTAAACACAATTCCGGTTACAACCATATTATTAGCGACAATAATGTATGAAAAAACAGCAGCGTGGCTTAAATCATGTTTTCTTTTTGTTACCCGAAAAGTTTAACCTAAAATAACTTTTTAAATATGCCTGAAAAATTTCATGTTTAAGTATTAGTACTTCTTCTGAAAAGGAATTGGAATAAAAATATTCTAAAAATATTCTAAAGGAATTTAATGCCAAAAATAATTTATACTAACAACTCAATTACAAATTACTTCAAAAAAAAAATCTGTTTTAGTTAAAAGAGCATTTTCAAAGATGCCTGCAAAATTTGACATTAGTATTTCTTCCGAAAAATAATTGTAATAAAAATATTCCTCCTGCATTTTATTAGTGTATTTAATGTCAAAAATAAATCACACTAACAAACTAAAAATTACATTAAGAAAAATTAATATCAAAAATAAATTATCTACAAAATAGGTGCATGTGGAACATTTTTATTCAGAATACATATTTGTATTCCAAAAACTTTTTGAAAATTAGCACTAATAATTAATAAATGAAATATTTTTTTTATCATAGTTTAAAATAAATTTCCCTTTCAATCGAAAACAAAAATAGTATTTTCGACTTTAATTCTGAGCCAATATAGAGTAGGTTATTGCACTGATAAGATTCATTAAGTTGGTAGCGGATGTCGGTTTTATCATCAGCTGACACATAAATTTTTTCTTTTTTTTTTGCCTTTTTTTTGACAATAATCGAGGCATTTTTGACACTTACATTTTTTTCACTCTAAAGAAGTTTCACTTCAAAAAATGACGGCTCATTAATTTTTAATATTTTTTAAAATTGGCTCGCTTATGTTTTGGGTTGGCCACGCCTGCTTTATATTATCATACATTGATTAAATTTTTAAGGCCAAGTGGCCAAAAAAAATGGGGGTTTTTTTTTGTCAAACTTGCATTATTTTCAGATTTTAATTAGATGATTCTGAAAGCAAGCCCTTCATGTTGCAATTGATTACAACTTAAAAAAAAAACTGTATGATGCTCGATAAGAAATCACATATAAGTTGATCACTCCATTACTCTGATTTTGAATTTATGTATGTGTGTACAATTTAGATATTTTAATTCATTTATAAATTTAAAGCTTATTTCTTGCTTTCTTTAGAATTTTATTTTTAAATTTCTTTATTAATATCAATGACTTCAAAATCAATGAACAGCTTGATTTCTAATTTCAAGTTCAAAGATATTCAACTTTATTTTTTATCTTTCCACATAATTAAAGTAGCTTTATTTAATTTTTGTGCAAATTAAAGAATTATTATAGTTTAGTGGGGTAATCTTTTTATCAACATATATTATATCTTATCTTTTTACGGTTATTATTATTGAACAGTGAATAGTAGTGTCCCTTAAATAAAATATCGAGTAGCTTATGATAATTATTAATTATATCAATAAAAATAAAATAAATACTGTATTATAAAAATATTGAATTTTATTTCACAATTTGTCAGAACTATTTTATATAGTTGACAAAATAAATTATAGTATTACTTATTTATGGAAAATTTTGAGTTTTTCGTATATAATTAAACATATATATAATAACACACATGATCGCACAAAATCAACCTTGGTTTCATTAGTGGATTATTAATACTAGCCCCAAAAAACTTGCTTTTGATAAATTTGTTTTCGCCTATTTACAACGAAAAATTTAAGAATAAAAACTATTGTAACATTTTGTATTATTTTAAGCACATTATTATTATAAGAAATATCTATTTGAAGTTTGTCTTAATTCTAGTATTTTTGTCTTAGTAAAAATAACTTGATTATTTTCTGTGCATCTGAGTTCTACTACACAGGTTCAATTTCCCCATAAGATAGTCGTACAATAACTCTTAAAATTTATTTGATTCATTCAATATTACATGGAAAATGAATTGCGAATCGAAAGCATATAAAATTTCAAAATCGATTTACAGCACCACTATTATCTATTCGAAAATTCTTAAGTCCAGTCATTATCTTATTACTATTTTTTTTTTCATAAAGAGACGATTAATTTATTTTATGTTTAGTTGTACACAAAAGAAAATAAATAAAATATTAAAATTATATTTTTATGTAAATATGTACTCGTAAATTGTACTTAAGATTAAAACAAATATTTTAGTAAATTTTGCATAAGGAAAAATATACCACGAATATATGTGAAAATAAATTTTATGAACATTGTAAGTAAAAATTCATTAGATTCATATATGTAGATTTTGCTTTGCACATAAAGAGTAATATTATAATTGCTTAGTGATAAAAGCTAAGGTATATAAAATCTAAAAATAAAATATTTTTTTATACTAGTAAATATAGAATCTAATCTGTTTTTGAAATCATGTAATTATACGTAAAATTTTTAATTAAAATCATTACAGCTGAAATAAATAATTTTTATTTATTTAAGAAACTAAGATAAGATAAAAAAAATAATTTCCCTCTATATCTATATATTTTATGCTATTTATACTATCTGGTAGCAAATTATATCTGATAAAACTATCGTAGATATTTATTTATTGAACAAATAGTTGGTGCACCTGGAAGTAGCTTTTTTTTAAACTTTTGGCAACTGATTGTTTCCAGTGCTCCATTATACTTTATAAGGATCTGAATGAATTCTAAGTAAGTACATGAGTTACGAGTTCGATCTACACCTTGTTTTTTTTTAAAGAGCCAGTAACAGTTATCTTTAAATTTGTTTGTGCGTCTTAAGGATTAAGGTTATTAGTCGTAAACTCTTTACAGGCACATATTCATAGCAGTTGTAAACATTTGGGTGTTCATATACATCTTGCGTTTAAAAAATGTCTATAAAAATCAAAGATTCTTTGAATAACATTATTAACATTTTAAGTATATTAAAATTACAACCTGTGGCAAATTTTCAATGTGTTGTATAACATCATAGAACACATTAAGTATATAATAATATTAAATTTTAAAGTTACTATATTAATTATAACAGAAATGACTTATCCCTAACATTAAAAAAAAAGTTAAGGTTAATATATTATTAAAGTTAGACTAACTCAGATACAAAAAAAAATATACAAAATGTATAATATAATCACTGACTTCTCTATATAAAGACTACACATAGAAATTTTTATCTGTCAAATGGTTCGACCAAAATAAATATACACTGTAGGAAAAAAACTTATTACATTGAAAAAAAAAATTTAAATAATTAGAAATTTAAAAATATGAAGAATATAAATATTTTTAAATATTTGAATATTTTTTAAAATGTACGAAGGTAAACTAATTTAACTTAAAGCATCAGCGAAGATTGGTGGCTTTGTTATCCGATAGTGAAAGTTCGACATACCTGAGTATCAAAATAATAATAAAAAAGTTAAAAGCTTTCAAAATAAGCAATTATGAATAAAACAACATATAAACAATGAAAATAAAATATTTATTCAAATTCACAAATTAATCAAAATTATTACTAACTTAACTAATTTCTTAACTTATATCAGAAATATATTTATAATAGAAAAATAGCTAAAACAATAAAAATAAAATGTTAATCATAAATGTGAAAAATTCATATTTTCACTTAGAAAGACTTATTATTATACCGAGCATTAATTTCAACAGGGTTTTGTTTGTACTGTTCTGAATTAGAATGAATCTCTTCTTAATTTTTTTTTTCCATTAAATCTTTTTTTTTCGACTGCACGCTTTTTTTTTGCCGTCACTGTAAAAAAAAAAAATTTGAACAGGGGTCCCCCCCTATCAAATGGGTTTTAAACACTCTTCTTTTGTATTGCCAAAAATATTATTTTTGGCAATTTTTTTTTATTGAAAAATTAGAAAAATTATTAATATTAATTTATACTTACATGTCAAATTGAAAGTCCTTCTTTTTCTTATAAAAAAAAAAGATTTTTAAAAATAAAATAAATTTTTCATACAAAAATTTGATTTTTGTATGAAAAGCTTATTCGACCTTAATCGACCTTAATACATAGACAAATTTGATGTTTCGTCTTTTATATAGAAGAGTCAGTTATATAATCTATACCTTATACATAATATATTATCATTTTATGTATTACAAATTGAAGAATTTTACTCATTGGAAAATTTTATCTCTAAATATATTTATTTTTATATATAAATACAAATTTTCTTTTTACAAGGAAGGTTATATCATTAAAATTGATTAACTCAATAAATGATGCATACTTTTCTTTAAAATTAGTTCTATTTCTTCTTAAAGATATTAAGGAATAAACTTTGTTAAATAAATTAAGACGTCAGGTGAATATTGAAAATATTTTGAAATTAACATTGATTTTTCTTTTTAACTAAATAACTTAAAGTGTCATGATAAGAACGTAGATGTGATTTCATTTTTTGTTTTTTGATGTTAATGGTTTTCTACTGTGTGGTTACGTTTAACTCAATCTCAGGTTGCTGTTATATATAAATAGACATCTATGCAAGAAAACAGAAAAATTATACACTATACCTGTAATAATAGTGATAAAATAAATAGATGTGATTAGAACAAACTAATAGAGAGAAAGAAACACCAAACTTTAGAATGTAATAAATATATGAATTAAAAATATCTAATAATGTACCTAAAAAATGAAGTATTGTGCCCGTTTTCAGCATTCCGATTTAAGGTACTTTAATTTTTACAATTAAGCGCTGAACATATTTTTTAGGTTCCTTCAATATCATTATACAAATAATTATACCATTTACTCATACGCCACATAAAAATATAACCATTTTCTTCGAAATTCAAACTCTAGTCCGAATTCTTGAGCTGCAATCATTTTTTTAAGTTCCTCTTATCAATATCTATCTATACTAATTTCAGTTAGAATTCGTTTAAACTTTTTAAAATTTATAATTTAAATAGACACTTGATATTTTAGACACTTGATAGGTTGAGAGCTTATAATTCCTAAATCCGTAATCGGAGAATCTTTCTCTTTAGCTTAACTGAAAGTGGTATTGAAACGATCGAAGTCTACCAAGTAGTTTCATAGTTATAAGCATTTTTAAATGGGACGGACCGACAGACGAAATGAAAATATTTAGTCGGTTTTTTAATTTTTAATGGAAAACTGACTTAAAACCAGATAAAAACTCAAACAAGTTGAAAAGAGAAATTTTTTTTCAATACATATTTTTGTGATCAAATTTGTGACAGACTTAAAGAAAATAATAAAAAAAAATGAGACATTTTCACCCCAGTTAACACTGTTTAAAAAAAAAAATAGTCTGAGAATTAATTCATTTGGTACAGCCGACGCGCGTCCTGGTTAATCTTGCAGAAAATTAATGCTCTAGGGGAAAAACATTATAAATTTTAATTGATAAATTTTCTTTTTACTATTCCGACTTAACATATTAAATAAAAAAGAAGTTTTTATTTTTTTTTACGTCAACGAAAAAAATAAGAAATAAGAAATTTTCTTTAAATATAGATTAATATTCAACAATTTATTTCTAAAAAAAGAAAAACCTTAAAGAAAAAAAAACCCTTCAGAATGAAGAGAATTTTCAGCATTGACACATTCATTATTCCTTATCCACCAAAGTACATATTTTTATTTTTATTTTTTCATTTCTCTCGTTATTAACAAAAAATGGATAATATATTTTATTTTCTTTTTTGCAACAAGGGAACGAGAATGTGATTGAAAAGAGTTTCTTTTCAGTTTCTTTTACCTTTAGCCTTCAATGTTTTAACCTTCTTTACCAAAAGCAGAAATTCCAATCGACTTTTGCTGATTGCCGTCTTTGCATCTTAATAATAATTCTAAGTAATCCATTTCTTTAATTTCCTTCATTTCTAGTTTTTCTCAATGATTCTACCTCTTTCGCAGATGTGCGATTTCTGCCTAAAGCTGACATTAGCTCTAGCTACATTACCATTGTATGTTTAATATCTCTAATGCCAGTTAAATTTACTTAACAAAACTGTCAAGGCCTTTGGAGATTATGAATTAGCAAAAGATAGTAATTTCTTCTTCTTCACGACCCTATGTATATCTTATATGCATATCGTCGGAATTTTGACATAGTTGTCATTATTTTTCAAAAGATGCTGTTTAAGAACATCTAACATAAATTGGGTTTGCAAATAAAAAATTACAAATATAGTCAAATGAAATTATGCCTCATTGTCATTGTGACAACTTACCAAATTTTCTATCTACCTATGACCATGACATGAGTATAATGCTTATGGACCTTTTAGTTTAGAAAAGTCTAATTTTGAATATCTGTAATCTTAACGCATTAATTAATACAATTAAGTTCTTTTATCTTTTAACCGAAGATTATTGTGCTACACTATAATATAAAATTGTTATAGAATGAAAAGACAAGAAATATTTAACCAATTTAGTTTAATGTCAGGGTATATCAACAAAAATATAAAAGGTGTCTCTGATTTTATAATTTATAGCTTTCCATTAAATTTAATAGGTAAATGTTGTTTTTAGTTATGTTCTAATTTTCAAACAATTTCAGAGAAAAGCAACTTTTTCAAAAATTTTGGCAATTTCCAAGAAGGAAATTTGTAATATTTGTCTAACTAAAAGATAAAAAAAAAAAAAAAAAATTGTCATTCAAGCATTATTATTATGTTGTGTATGTACAGTATATAATGTATTTATGTACTTGTATAATACTTAATATAGCAAATATTCTAAGTTTTATCTGAAAATAAATTTTTATAGATCTTACTCGTGTTTTGTTGTAACTTCTAGAGTGCACAGTAAATAGTATATATAAAGAAAAAAAAAATTAATTTTTAATTAAAAAATGCCTAACTTTATGTCATTCAGTTAAATTTTATACAAAATTTTAGAAGTCTTAAACTATACAGTATACGACAATATCAGAATATTAGCTTTCTTTTATACATGTTTGATGAACAATATTACGTAGCACTTTTATTATGATAAAAAATTTTGTTATTAAAGAAATAAATTGATTGGCATTTTATATGTACAAAATGCGTTTAAAACAGATTTGTACAGTTTATTGTCATAATATTTATATTTTCGAATGGTTGTAAGTTAAACTTTTTATTTTCTTAATGTTTCCTTCCAGTTCTCTGATGATATAATAAAGGCGTTAAAAAATTTGTATGGCATATTTACGGAACTTAATTAAAAGAAGCCAATTTGTACGACATCTTTGACTTACTTATATCAACGATATTTTCTATTTTTAGTCTGAGATAAACTATTAATATTATCCTTCTATCAATTTTAAATGAAAGACAATAAGGCTGTATTTAAAAAGAATTATTAAACTTTTCTTCAGAGCGCAATATTATAACTTTTCTTTCTAACTGCATAAAAATTATGTTAAACATTTTAGAGAATATATTTTTCAAAATAATAATTAATAAATTATCAATATTTTTTAATTTTACTTTGAACCAATAAAGAACTTAATTTTCATGCCCTGAAAATTTACGTGCACTTGATTGTTTTCACATTGGAAAATTTTACTTTTTTTTTTTAAATAAATGTCATTTGTTTTGAAAGAGATTATTAAAAAACAACAAAAAAAAATAAATAAAATTTTATAATTAAAATTTAATTGAAAATATTTGAAAATTGTTTTGTTTTATTTATTAATTGCTATCCAGACTAAGGTATCGAAAAAATTTGTTTATTTTTTATATGTACATATATACATATATATTTTTTTGCTTCTGTTTTTGTCTCGAAAGAGACCTTGAAATATTTTTTTCAAAAAATTCATTGATGATAAAAGTTATTAATCTGATTAGATTTTCCTCTCAAATAAGTTTTAATTTTTTTTTCGTAGAAAAAATTTAAAGACAGTGATTTTTGTTGAAGATTTTTTTTTGTTTTAACTTTATATATTATAACTTCATAATTAATTAATTTATCCAATTCTTTTTTTCGGTTGAAATATTTTATAAAAATGTAATAAAGATTGAAATTTTTTTGATTAATTGATAAAAAAAAACTGTTTTGCATTTACTTTGTTGGTATCGTATTTAAAAACACTTCTAACCCTTAATATTAATAGTACACTGAAAAAATAGATACAGTTGCCGCATCTTTAATTTCTGTATGTCCTTTACTATGTACATAAGTGAAATCCATATATGTAGCATAAATGACTTTACTAGTTTACCAAGAGCAATTTTTTTAATATAAATGTGCTCTTAATGATCTTAGAAATATTCGACCTAAAAATTTCAGTAATTTATTTTTTATAAAAAATAAAAGAAACTATTATTTGGTGTAGTAATTTTTGCTAGAATTCATTTCTAGTGCATTTTTTAATAATAAATGCAAGCTATTGAGCAGATTTTTTTTAATCTGAACCTATTATAAAAGTGAATTATATGTAAAAGGTCCTTTGAGATAACTATTTTTTTTATTCCAAAAATATATTTTACTATATATTATATTATTTATTAGATAAAAGGTCCTTTGAGACAGCTTTTTTTTGTAAATTCCAAAAATATATTTTACTATTTGAAAGTAAGATATAACTTTAATAGTTATATATGCATAATATAAAGTACGTTTGCTTAATAAACATACAACTAATCACAAGTATAAATACAACAAACAATATACAACACATACATTATTGTGATTTTAATTTAAAAAAAAAAAATTAATTATTTACGAAAAGAAGATAATTTTTCGGTTTAAATTTTTTATGATTATATGTTATATTGCTTATGAACTTTCTTCTTTTAATATTGCGAACATAAAATGAAAAAACAGTCTGTAAATTTTTTCTTTTTTTTTCGTTTTATTTTATTAACAACATTAAAATTAAAAAAAATAAGAAGAAGAAGAAAATTCTTAATAATTTATATATTAAATAGCTACTGGTGGTAACTGCTTTTAGGTAAATGAAATGAAAATCTAATTTACAATAAAGATTCTGGTCGTTTTTAAGTCTGAAAAAAAAAAAAAAAATAATAAAAAATAAAAAAAAATTCCAATTCTGTATTTTTCATAACAATATCATCATAAAATGGAAAATGAAAATTTTATTTTAAGGTAGTATATAGTACACTGTAGTAGGTAGGTATATTAAAGATAACAATATAATAATTTCATTGAAAATGAAATAAGAAATTAAATGAAAATTCTTTCAGACAATCTATAGTCACCGACAGCTTGGTTAATAACATTTTAGATTTCTCAGAAAGTTTTTGATATAAATGACATTTTATCAAAGATTTTTTATTTCGCATAAACTGATAATCCCACTATATTAAGTTGTATTTTTTTACGAAGATTTTGCGAACACAAGCTATTCAACTTTTTTTCTCAATTTACAACGACTCAGTCTATGCATTTATGAAGGTGCGAGTTTTGCTAAAAAATTCTCTTTTAATCTTAAAATTAAAGTTTTATAGAACATTATATCATCATAAATGAAGTACACAGCTCGTTTTTCATATTTCGATTCAAAATAATTTTATGTCTAAATTTTTTTTAGATTCCTAAAATTATTTTCTATTCTAACTTTAATCGAAATCCAACCTTCCTTCATCTGCACTTATATGTTTATTTTCTCTTATCACTATTTCTATCACTTTTAATTATTTTAACAAACAATTCTATTGAATAAACATTTTTTACTACTACTATAATCAGAATCTTAATTATAACTTTATATATAAATATTTTTTCCCCAATTATGAAAAACAGTCTTCTGTAACAGAATATTTTTTTTTAAAGTAATTTAAACTGATTTTATTTTCATTGAAAAAGATGGTACTGGGTTGAGTTATAAATTTATGTTATATATTTTATACAAAAATGATCATTTAATTATGCTGATAGCCCCTTATTTTGTATTATAAATATTTAAAAAAAAAATAAAATGAAAAAAAATATTCTTATTACTTTCACTTTGACCTTTTTCGCAAGAGTTTTAAAGTTTTTTTTTTTTTTTGTAAAGAAAAAGAAAACTTTCAAAACTTGTCAGAACTACTTTAAGTTTTTTGTCACAATATTTTCTTTGACTTTTAGTCCAATTAATTTTCTCTTTTTTTTGGGGTTTTCTTTATGTTGGATAAAAAAATAAAATACGTACAAAATAAAAAAAAATATTCTCTCGACAAAATTGTAACGAAGACAATCTGTTTACTTATAACATAATGGTGTATTTCGTATACTTTAGATTAGACAAGAAGTTTGATCAAGAGGTCGGAAGACTATAGAAGACTATCACAAATGAATGAAAATAATTTTCCCCATATAAATTTGTGTAAACATGTGATGTTAAATTTCCATTGTTAAAATGCCGCCTGTATAATAATTTTTTCTTTTTTTATAATTTTACTCCTCTGCATTTTTGAATAATATCCTGAAGCCTGGAAACAGAAAACTTAAATAAGATATAACCACAGAGAAATTTAATATAAACATAATTTCATACATATATTTTTAAGTACGATATAACTGGTGGGTATTAGCTCCATTTCATAATATGCATAGATTTTGTTTCCATTTACGCGCTCATTTTACAAATAGTATCAAATGGAGCCAAACTACTGCTTTTATTTTTCATACCAAAAAATGTATATGCAATTATCCATCTGTTTATAGAATAGAGTAGACTATATACTATACTATATTTATCTGTGATTTAATTCAATTTTGTCATTATGTTCATAATTTTATACACACAGATATGAAAATTAAACTTGCTCCATGCACATGTATGATTTTTTTTTATTTCTAAATATTTTGAAAATATTTATAAAGAGCACATTTGAGAATTGAATATTATTTTAATATTTTTTCAAGAAAATTAAATTAAAATATTTAAAGGCCCTTAGAATAGATCAATTTTGGGTCGCTAAATTTGACAATTAACATTTGAATTATTTTTGAAATATATACCTACTAAAAAAAAATTAAAGGTTTTCTGATAATTTCAAATAGAAATTTCACCAGTTATTCTTTTTTTTTTACGATTAGTTGAGTTGGGGGTGTATCTTAACACCACTGCACTTCAAGGCAATAAATTGCAATGAAAACTTTACCATCACTCTCACATACATGCTAATATGACAGGAGAGCGCTCGATAAGAAGCATGCAATGGAAAATTAGTATAACCACCAAACGATGCTTAAATCAAGCATCAGAAATAAAAAAAAAGACTTATATAAAAAAAAGCATTAAACACTAAGAACAAGTCTCGTTTCTGATAAATAACGAAATCACTAGTGACATAACACATAACACAAAGAATAGTTTCCGTAGTAAAAAATTTTAAAGGAAGAGAGTGAATATTAGAAGAAAGAGTAAATTAAAAAAAATTAAAAATATAAATAAGAAGAAATATTAATTAAAGTCTTCCAATGTTATTAGCGCAAAAATAATTAGTCTTTAAACCAGCTTTAAGGGATACCTTAGAGATATTAAGGTCAAAAACATGATGATTTTTGTTAGCAAAAGCAAGCATTCGAGAAATGGGATCATTGCATCCATATTCGGTTCTATGGAAAGCAACTTCAAATAAGTTAGTAGTACGGAGGCTTCTGGTATTAACTCGAAAGTTGATCTTCTCCAGAATAAAAGGAGAAATAATTTCACCAATAATAATTTGATGAATGAAAACAACATCAGCAAATTCACGTCTGTCTTGAAGAGATTCAAGCTTAATGAGATTTAAGCGCTCTCTATACGGTGGAAGGATTAAGTTATCCTCCCAAGGAAGATGTCTCAATGCAAATCTAAAAAATTTTTTTTGGACGGTTTCGACTCTATTGATATCGACAGAAAAAAAGGGTGACCATACTTGAGAGGCATACTCTAACAATGGTTTTACAAGAGATGTAAAAAGAAATGTAGTTATAAAAGATTCACAGAACTCTCTTGACCAACGTTTAATAAAACCTAGAGTGGAATTTGCTTTATTTACAATTGAATTAACATGTGGTTTAAATGTCAATTGGTAATCACATAAAATGCCGAGATCTCTAACTTCATTGACTCTGGGAATATACGAATATTATTAAGTGTATATTGAAAATTAA
This sequence comes from Hybos culiciformis, assembly GCA_964007475.1. NCBI lineage: Eukaryota > Metazoa > Arthropoda > Insecta > Diptera > Hybotidae > Hybos > Hybos culiciformis. The sequence continues at coordinate 67,514,666 of OZ023274.1, read as the reverse complement.
TAGGATTTCTTTTCCTTGAAAATGAAATATTTTGACACTTAGACACATTAAGAAAAATATTATTCTTAATACACCAAAGGCCAAAGCTATTAAGGTCAGTTTGTAACTTGGGGTTTACATTGGATGTTTTTGAGGATTTTTTCGAAGACGTTTTTTCAATGTGTGTGTAAAAATTGTGTAAAACGAAAAAATCTTCATTTTAGTCAAGACTAAAAATCTTGCTTAAAATGTTAATTATTTTCTGTCAAATAAAAACAAAAAAAAATGAATTCGAAAAAAAATTGACAAAGCGAAAATGTCAAAGACATAAAAACAATAAAAGAAAGAATTATTTATATTTTTTATTTGATACGGCGATGCCGACTCAATTCACAGCTGACTGTGTAAATTAAGAATTTTCTTCAACGACTGCTTATTTATCGACGTGAAATAAATATTATTTATTCAATTCAATATTTATTTAGAGATAGACAAAAATTTAAATAGTTTTTCGTATTAAACAAAATAAATAATAATTTTTAAATTATAAAAATTACATTTTTATATTATATTCTTTTCTTCAATTGTATCGAATCTTTGATGAATCTTATTTGTTTGTTTTCAAATTAAAATAGGCAGTTTAAAAAAAAAACCAAACAATTTTATTCAAATAATTAATACATTTTTATTTTTATAAATTTTAATTTCTATATTTTTTTATTTTGGTAATAATAGGTAAAGGGCGCTGAAAAAGTTAATAAAATTATGTTCACTACCGGCCAACCTTATTTCCTTTCCAATTTTATCGACTTCGTGTCCATGACTTTATTATATTTATTTAAAAAGTTGACACATTTTAGTTCGACTAAAATCTAGATTTTAGTCTGGACAGTGAAAACTATTTCGAAGATTTTTACGAAAATACATTGAAAAAACATCTTCGAAATAATCTTCAAAAACATCTAGTATAAACGCCGCGTAAGAGATTGCAGTCTGAAAGACCAGAAATTTTTTTAAAAATTTTCATATCATCGGCATAAATGTTATGATCACTATACGAAATGATGAGTGAAACATCGTTAATAGCGATCACGAAATCAAGTGGATCGAGATGGCTACCTTGAGGCACTCCAGAAGTAGCTGTGTATGTTGTAGATATTGCAGAGCGAAAATTTACCTGATAGTCCCGAAGACCAAGCCAAGATTTTTTCCACTCAATAAAAGAAGGTGGGAAACCATACGCAGCCAATTTAAAATAATCTGATGAGGAAGAACATCGAATGCTTTGCTAAAGTCCGTGTATACGGAATCAGTCTGAAAACCTTACTCCATGTTATCCCTATAAGCTGAAGTAATTTCTATAAGATTGGTAGTAGTAGTCCTACCCTTAAGAAACCCATGCTGATTATCAGTAATAAAATTCTTGCAATAAAAATGTATATCTTCAGAAATAACAGCTTCAAAAAGCTTAGGAATTGAAGAAATTTTAGCTATTGGACGATAATTTAAAACGTCAGCTTTGCAACCTTTCTTGAAAACGGGTATGATATATGAATGCTTCCAGATTTTCGGGAAGGAACCGGTTAATAAAGATCTATTAAAAATAATAGATAGATAGATTTTGTGGGCAAATAGCAGAACAGTAATAATACATTTTTAATTTTAATATTACTAATTTATTTCAAGGATCTTAGAGAAGATTATGTAAGCCTTCTAACTAGTTTCATATAACTTACAAATATTTGTACTAAAAAAAAAAAAGATTAAAATTCTGTGTGCAAAATAAAGTTTATATTTATTCAGGCACATATCAAAACAGCGAGGACACCTTTCCAGGGCTTCATACTTATTAAAATAATAATTAAATTAAATATTTAGACTGCGTTAAGTATTATTATTGATAAACTTAATATTATAGTAAATATGAAAAACCGGTATATTAAAAAAATTTAACCCATTGCACATATACATAAGTAATAGTAGATTATAATATATGTTAACTAAATTTGTTATTAATTACGAGGTGTCTATACACACAAACACATACACACGAGTCAAAATTATATCACGAGACCGAAGGTCGAGTGATATAATATTGACAAGTGTCTATGTGTTTGTGTGTATAGACAACGAGTTGTTATAACAAATTTTGTTAACATATCTTATATACTGCTTTAATGCGTAGGGGAGAGGTAGTTGCAAAGAGAGAATATAGAGATAATTTATAATAAAAAACAAAGAGAAAAGAAGCCAAGGGAATTTTTCCACGTTAATTTCTCTTTCTTTTACAGATAAAAGAAGCCAAGGGAATTTTTCCACGTTAATTATCCTTTAAATTCTCTTTCTTTTAGTGATATTATTTTTGTGTATGAATTACGTAGTTCTCATTTTTTCTAATTTTTTTTTTTTTTGTATTGAAATATTGTGAGAGATATTATGTTTGTTTAGGTATTACGTAATATTCAATACGAAACATCTAAATGATTTCATTATTTACGCTGATGCATCTAAATTTTTTCATTATATACGCTGATGCATCTAAATTTTTTCATTATTTACGCAGATGCATCTAAATGATTGCATGTGTATTGACGCATATAATACTCCATTTAGTGATCTAAATTCTATAGCACTAAATACAACATAACGATCCCCTACGCATTAAAATTATTATATCATTTCATCGTATTATTTAAATATTTTTAATGCGTTGGGGATCGTTATGTTGGATTTAGTGCTATAGAATTTAGATCACTAAATGGAGTATTATATGCGTCAATACACATGCAATCATTTAGATGCATCTGCGTAAATAATGAAAAAATTTAGATGCATCAGCGTATATAATGAAAAAATTTATGAAATCATTTAGATGTTCGTATTGAATATTACGTAATACCTAAACAAACATAATATCTCTCACAATATTTCAATACAGCCAAATACAAAAAAAAAATGAGAAAAAATATTCTCTCGTGACTCGTGTCAATGTATTTTTGTGTATACAGAACTCTTAATTAATAACAAATTTAGTTCACATATACAATAATCTACTATTATAACTTTGAACTAGTAAATTTAAGTATTTGGTTTTATAATAATAATTCATAAAGCTAATATACAAGTAATATCTTATGTAAATTCGAAAAAGCCAATAAATGTTGTATAGAAGAAATATTACGTATAGAAAAGAGTATGAAGTTAATTTTGATTTATTAACTTTATATATTTATAATTCTAAATGAAAATAATTTATATATATTTATAATAGTTCTGATGTGTATAGTATACTCTTTTATGCTATTTAAAATTTACTTTAATAAATCTTCCATTAAACAAAATTTCTCAAAAAAAAAAAACTAAAGTTATCCAACACCTAATAATAATTCATCAAGTTTGGTCTTCTAAGATTTCAGTTGTGATTGATTATGAATAATTTGTGGTGTTAAAATGTTTATTATTTTATAAAATATTATGATTTTATTTTATAAGGAAATAAATTTATAATTGAAGGCATATTCTTTAGATGTATAAAACTTATATCTATAACAATAATTATGAAATATAATATTTTTGTAGATGATTGCTTGAATAAAATTAATAATATATCAATATATGTTAATTTTAATTGAATTTTTCCTAAATATATAATATTCTTATATCTATTCTTATAGTATATAAATTGAATATGTTTATATTTTATGTATATAATCGATTGATTATTTCTTCAATATCATAATGTCTTCAAAATGCATATATAATTAATTTAATTGGAGAAACAGAAAATATAAATAAAATTTAATAAAAATTATAATATATGACTATATACAAATTTTAAATTATTCGTATAAATCTAATTGAAATAGAGCTTTGTTCAGGTTAAATGTTTTTTGGCATTTTAAATTCTATTATTTTCTGTTTTCATAAATTTTCTTTAATTAAAGTTTCAACAGTAAAAATAATTAAAGCAATTTGTTTTTACTTTGCCAGAATTTTAGTCAACAAAATGATGAAAAAATGTAGATTATTTTCCCACGTAATGACATTAATATAATATTGAAGACAGCTGTTAATTAATGAAAATTTTAAAAAATTTTTAAAAATTTTAATTTTGTTTAATTATATTTTAATGATGCAGTTAACTTTTGACTTAATTGAAAAAATAAAAAAACAAAGAAAATTATAGAACAGTAGACTTTATAAATTAAGTTTATGCAGTTTTCTTTCAACATTTGGAATTAATATATTTCGGGAATATTCCGATTTTAATCGAAAGCAAAATGGGAGAGATACTTTCCTTCACCACCGTTCCGAATCCTTGGATACAATCGGGATATCCCCGTTTCTTTTTGCCGTGAACTATTTTCCAACACGCTAACAAAAAATAAATTTACAAAAATATAAATTCTATATGAAAATAATTTCTATCCAATTGAGAGCTTATAACTTCGTTGAATGGATACTTTGAGAATCTAAAGCTTGACAGAAACTGAACAAACTTATTTTCCAAAATTTAAAAAGTAACTCTGACCGAATAAGTTAGAACTTCGATACTATTATATGAAAATCACTAACAACTGTTTAATAAAATTTGTTCGAAGATAAGAATAAAGTAAAAAATATTAATTCTGATAAAAAAAAAAATCAGTATATGACAATAGCTATCTTCTCCAAAACAGTAAGTTCTTCTGCAAATAACAACTGATTAAATTTTTTTATTTTTTTAATAAACTTTTAGAATTTATTGTTAAAATTTTTCATTTAATATGATCATATAATATTTTTACGATAAGAATATACAGTAAAAAATATGATAGATTTATAACATTATGTCAGATACATATATATGCATAGATGAATTTCTATACATATACCTAATACTATATTCCGAATGTTTATTTTTTTTGTGATATTTTTGTTTAACTTTATGTTGTACATTTTAAGTTTTGAACAACATAGATTTTTATCTTCTTTATTTTTTTTTTTTTGTTTGAATCGGTTATGTATCTTCGTGTTTGTCCTGTGTATTTAGCTTTTAGATTTCTTTTTTCTCAGACAATTGAATTATCATCATCCTTCCTTAACTAATATCCTTAAATTTTTGTTTTTTTTTTTTATTTCTTAAGATTTTTTTCTTTTCATTTTCAAATTTTTTTTTTTGTGTTTTTGTCATTTTGGTGTACATTTATTTAACAAATTTATCAGAATCGTTTATCGATAATATATTAAATTCTATAAATCCTTAAACCAAATAGGCATTGTCATTTTGATAAAAAACACAAAATTTTCTTTTTTATTTTCCTTTTTTCTAAAAATAAAAACCAACATAAAGCTAAATATGAAAAAAATTTTTTTTTTTATTTTTTATTTATTTTTTTTAAGAATCACATTTGTTTTATGTTGTTAGTTCTGAATTATTATATATATATAAAAAAATTTTTTTTTTTGTATAAAGCCTTGGGTGAAATTTCTATAAATCCGAACTTTTCTTCACTTTTTTCATTCATGGATAATTCTTTGATATATCAGATTTTTATGTTTTTAATTTGCAAAAAAAAAAAATAGAAATATTTTTCAAATATTAAAATAATAAGTATTTTGTGGATTAAGTGGGAGCTTTTAATTAATATGCATATAGTAGATATTATAATCATAAATAGCAAATATGTAGATAAAATTTATAAGTTCTTAGAACAATAATATATACATAATTAAGTAGAAAGAAAATATCTAATGGAAATATAAACGGAAAACGGGGAAAAGCTTTCTATATTATTAATTTTTTTTTTGCTAACTTGACGTGAGAAGTATACAATTGCTAACTGGGATTAGAGTTAGTTTTTAAGTTATTTTGCGAAGAATATTGATCGATTCAATTTATTCAATAAATCAGTCTTTAATGGTTTATGTAACAAAGTTATTTTAATTTGTTAAATTATTATTAAAAAAAAATAATAATCAAATACTATTAGCCTTTGGAAAAAGGTAAATTGCTTGTGAATTTATATTTTTTGTTGTGTTTCCTTAGGTTTTCCTATAATTTTTTTTTTTATATATAATATTATATTTATGTACTATACTACTATTTTTTATTATTATTTTTGTTAAAAAAAAAAAAAAAATTGTAGAAAACATTATATTTATTTATTATTTAATATTTTATTATATTTTTCTATATAATATTTTGACAACAATTTATTTTTATATCGGTAGAAGATGGAGAAAAAAATGGGATGAAAAGAATGGACATGTCCTTGAAATAACCCTAATATAAACTTTTTAATAAATCCAATTATTTATAATCCTTTTTTTTTTTATTTTCTTGAAATCGAAAGAACAAGGCTTTTAACTTTAAGGGATTTAAATTTGATAAGGATAAATTTCAGATAAAAATGTATAGATATATATGTTCCCTTATGGGAGCTTAACGGCCTTTAGAAATATAAATTTAAACATATATATTGGTTTTGTTATTAATTGAAAGAAGAAATATAAATATTATTATTCTTGAAAATTCAATATAATTTATTTTGTATATATTATGTAAAATCTGGTGTTCAATAAACATATATGATCTATATATAATTATAATGTTAAAATAAAATTGTGAACGAAATTTTATGATTATTATCTGAGTAAGACACTTTCAGCTACGTGACACATACACAGTTTTGCCTGGCTAACAGAATAAATCTCTATTTAATCGTAAAAACTAAATGGTATTGAATTTTTATCCAAGAAATTTAATTCAAATAATTTTTTTTTTCCTGAGTGAAGGGTCCTTCCTAAGAATATCCTTCAGTTATAATTTTATTTTAAAGTAATATAAACAGAAAAAGGGATCTCAAATTAGGTTAAGGACGAATGACTTGATATTATGGTTATTATGAGATTTAAAGAGACAAAAAATAAAAAAAAATAAATAATAAATCAAAAAATATTCAGTCTCAAGTGTAAGGTTATTGATCGGTCAATTTTTGTGAAAATTTCTATAAAATCTCTTAATGAATGAAAAAAATATATATAATCAATATAAATAATATCGTAGAGAATTTTCATATAATTTTCCAATAATTTTCCAATATATAAAAAATATATTTTATAAAATAACTTCCCCCCCCCCCCCAAAGTGTCATTATTCTTAAAAGAAGCTCAGACGAAAAGTATTATAAATATTTATTATCTTTTTGTCTTTCAATTTTGTTTTATTATTATTATTTTTTTTTTTTTTTTGCGTTACTTACCTGCGTTCAATATACTTACAACATATATATATTTATATATTTATATCTCGCAAAAAGGAATGAAAAATGTGAAAAATAAATAATATACATTTATACGCTTTATTATAGATAGGCTCAGAAATAATATTTCATTTGAAAATATATAATGTCGGTCGTTGACGCAAACCTTTTTACTGATATTCTTAAGAAACAACAGATTTTATTCAATTCACATAGTTTCAAAATTGTACAATACAATTTTTTGTGTCTCCTGTAAAATTTTCAAAAACAGACTTACGATGTTTGAGTCGCCCACCGACGATAAATAAAATAAATTTTTTCTTCTAAATAAAATTCTGACGTTGTTCTTCAATTTTTTCATTTGTTTATTTATTGTTTATTTTAAATCTATCTAAACAATTTTTGTGGACAAAATATGACATTTCTCTAAATTAGAAAAATATTTTTTATGAAATAACCATAAAAAATAATAATTTTAATTTTGCTTATTAAAACGAAAAACCAATGTAAATGAAAATATAACTAACATTTTCTTCTTTAATTCAAAACAATAATAATATAAAGAGGTGTACCTAAATTATAAAGAAAAATAAAATATTCAGAATTTTTTTTTATATATTTTAATCCATACAATAAAAACTAAGATTATATGATTATATGTTCTTTTTTTTTTTTTTTTTTTATAAACTTCTATTAAAAAAATCTTATTTATATTAAATTCATATGCTTTAAGGTTAAATTCCTTAAATTTTAATTATAAAAAAAAATATAATATTCTTGACAAAGAAGTTATTATATAATAAAAAAAGAAAAATTATTTCATAAATAAAGTTAATTTATATATTTATACAAGCTCATAAGTCTTTATTTCAATCTAAATTATTATTTTCATATTGTATGTATGTACTATGGGTGTTAAAGAAATATAATTATAATAAAATTATTATTATTATCCTTGAATCATGAAAATAGATTAAAGTTGTTGATATTATTACTAAAATGATGTGTACATATTATAGTCCAAGAGCTCGCAACGTAAGAATTCACGTGATTTTAGCAAGGCTCATTTTTTAATATAATGTTCCATACTACGGTGCAGGACGCATAAAGGTAGTCTGGCTGTCAGACGACGTTGCGTTTACCCGTAGGAGCAGAACCAAGTAGGTAAAAAAAATGCAAAATTACATGAAAAAAACAAATTACTTTTAAATGACATAGGTCTGGCATCCATTTAGCAACGGTATTTCCGTCTGGCAAATTGGATGTAGTATATATAAGATCCAATCTATAACATATAAAAATTTCAGCCTTGCTAAAATGACGTGAAATTGAAGTTTTTTTTTGTTATAAATCAAGGTCTGGCACGGTCTTAACAACTCCGAAGCCGTCTGGCAATGATGCATTAACATTTCATATAATAAGCACAAACAAGTGACATAACTAGAAATCGTGCTATTATCACGTAATTTTGCATTTTTTCTTTGACCTACCTGGATCTGCTCCCACGGGTAAGCGCAACGTCATCTGACAGCCAGACTACCCTTATGGGTCCTGCACCGTAGCATTTAACAATATTTTAAAAAATGAGCCTTGCTAAAATCACGTGCCAAAAACGTTGCGAGCTCTTAGACTATTAATATGTGCTGGAATAAAAGCATGATTCCTATTTATAATTTAAATATATAATATTTTTAATAATTTAAGAAATCGAAAATTCGGTAAAAAAAAAAGTAAAGGTTCTAATAAAAATTTTCTGATTTATACATTATGATAGTCTTCTACATTGGCTATTCTTAACTACGGACGGAAGCAATGGCAAATTAAAAAATGGATGGATTTAGAATTATGTACGTACATTCCTTATAATGTTTATTTCAAATTTTAAGCATATATTTAAATAATAATAACACTGACATTATAGTTTCATTATATATCATTAAGTTTTGAAAAAAATCCATTCAAATCAAACTTGACAAAAAAAAATATAATTTAAGCAAGAAAAGTATAAAATATTGCAAAAAAAAAAATTGCTTAAAACAAAAATGATTAAAGCTTAAAAAAGAAATTATTGATGAGTGTTATGGTAAAGAAAAAAAAATATGTATTTATATAAAATATGGAAGAAAACAATGTTTTATACTTTTCCTGAACTACAAAAAAAAAACTTCATTTCTGTTTTTATTGTATTTTCTGTATTTTCTGTATTGTTGCTTCCACTATATAGATTATAGATAGTCAGCGCAATTTCGGTTCATATATTTTTTTTGTTATTTTTTTATTATTATTTTTTGTTAGAGACTCACTGCATTTTTTTTTTGTCTGTATAATGTTTATCTTCGTTATTCATACTTTGTTTATTTTTTTGTTTTATTTTTGCTTTTTTTTTATATATTATTGTTGTTTCACTAAACAGGATATTTAAATGTTTCCTTTATGGTTTTCCTTTTTATTTTTGTTTCATTTTTATAATATTGTTGCAATGCATATGTAATTTCGGTGTCGGAAATATTAAACTTAAAAATATAAAAAAAAAAAATTATTTTGAAATTTTCATTAGTACGATACTAAAAAAATTTCCTAATTATTTATTATTCATTTTTTTTTTTTGAATACAGAATATTTTTATATTCATATACATATCATGTACATATATGCATATGAAAAATAAAAATTAATAATTTTGAAAATAATTTGAATATTATTGCGCATAAATTGAAAAAAAAAAAACTTACTATGTTTCAATAACATTTAGTCCGAAAGAGATTAAATGTCTAAGCTCTACTATGCCTGTAGAGTTTTATATGCATAACAATACACTATGTATTATTAAAATTTAATATTTTTCATACTGTACTATCCACTATATAGTTTGGCGTGTTTAAAAGAATATTTGATTAAAAAAAAACACATTAATAATCAACTTGAACTCAAATTTCCTTTTATATTTAATTAGATAAAGCTTGTATGCTACAACGCCCATTATGAACTTATTTTTTGATAATATTTAATTATATAATTTTGTTTTTAATTAAATGGGTTTTTAAAGAAATTAAGTTTTTAAAAGATAGGGCAAAGCAATTGAATTTCTATCAAAATAATATATTTTGTCTATTTCTTTTATAATTTCTTAATTTTGAAAAGTCACGTTCATTCAATAAACACTAATTATATACTTGTGGCAAATGGGAATCAAAGTTTTTCTGCAAATGCATATTTGAATCAGATATATATATTTTTTTTCTAATTTTCCAGTAATTAAATATTTTTTTTTTTTTTTAAAGATATATATAAAAGTTTGCAGACAGTTTTTCTTATGTAATGTTATATATAAGTTCTGTGCATTATTATTTTTATATATTTCAATTTTATAAAGTTAAGAGGTTGCATTAAAAAAAATCTTGTTTAAAATATTTTGGAACAATTTTTATAATCAAGATCTGACTGACAGACAAAATCACATATTTTGGAACATGCCCTGATAAGAAGGATGAAATTGCATTTTGGCTGGAAGTTTTCTATTTTTATTGTATATATATTGCGAATGGGAAGAACAGATCCCGAATAGAATAATTCGAATCTTATATCAATAAAACTAGTCTAATCAAAAATAAATACATGAAGATATTGCTCCAAAATATATGAAAAACATTTTACAAAAAATTCCTATACAAAATAATAATAATGTTCCACCCCATATTATCTTCTGATTTCATTATCATTATTTTAAATCTCTGTGGCTAATGCAGAATCTTAAAATTGAAACTAATTATTTACTCATGTGTTTTTTTTAGATTTTTTTTATTTTTATATAGTTACTCCTTAAATTATTGTACCAAACTGTGAAAGTGTGCAATGTGTGCATTAAGGAAAAATAATTAGACTATTTTTCCTTTTCTTTTATATAGATATACATATTGTTTTTATACTATGAAAATATAGGATTTATTTAGAAAAAAAAAATTCCTATAATGTTCTCACAAAGTAAATTAATTAAAGAAATTAATTTCTATTGCTAAACTGAAAGTAGTAATAAGGAAAACATTTTGTAAAATTCTAATTTCTGTTCTCGCAACAACTATGGATTTCCTAATTGATATTATTATACGGGTTTTTATCTAAGTAATAATACAAATAAATGGAAACTCCCAGTACGATGTAAGAAAAGTACATACATTTTCAGCTATATATAAGGACATATACGTGACATTTATTACTTCAAATTATTAGAAAAACTAAACAAAAATAATTTCAAATTATAGACTTTTAGCACATAAATTTTGATAAACACAATTTCGACTTTTAAATAGCCAGGCGTAGCAGTACACCGCCATATATTATTCATTTAACAGAATTTTCTTAAATAATATTTCTATTAAAGAGGACATTTCGTGGCAACTTAATTACATATATATATATTTTTTTTTTCATATAATCCACAAGCGTCTATTTGAAAACATATTTATCGAAAAGAAAAAAATAATGTCACCTTCTCTAATACCATTTAACAGACATTATTTATATAAAAAATGAAAAAAAAAAAATAATGAATTCAATTCACGTGACAGCACAAGTTTCATATAAAAGCATTGAATTCATGAAAATGAATTGCAACATACCATCTTGCCTAAATGTGTAATTCACAATTTTTTATGCAATTCAGTGCATGAACACATTGTAATTATTTTTCTTCCTTTTTTTTTTTTTTTTTGAATTTTTCAATAAGAATTCATTATGTTTTAAAGCCAAATCAGGTACAGTAAATAATATTTTACCATCATAATGTAGAAGTTACCATGCATGTGTATAGTTATACAAATATATACATATTTTTTTTAATTTTACTTTTTACAGAATTGACATCAAGAAAGAGCCTTTGTGTCAGCTTCTAAAGTTGAAAAAATAGTACTTGTTTTTTTGGCAATAGATATTATTGGAATTTAAGTTTTTCTAATTCAGATAAATTTTCTGTATAGCACTTAGTTTCTTCGTTTTTAGTTTTAAGTGGACAATGAATAAATTATATAAATTTCAGACTGAAAAGACGAATTGAAACCAAAATGGAGCAAGGGAAAAGTCATACAAAAAGTTTTCCATTAGAACGGTACTAAAAATTTTAAAATTTCTGCAGATGTTTTCCAGTCTTAGGAGGACTCTTTATCTAACAATCCTATTAATTTATATTTAATTTTCTAGCTTATTCGATTCATAAACATATTATCAATTATATTTTAATTCAGATATTTTCATAAGCTTCGGATCGCGTAAGATTTTTATGTTCCAATAAAGCGTACTTGGCTCGTTCAATTAGTATGTCCTTTCTCAGAGTACAAAAATGTTATACACTTGACAAGTATGATCAATTTTATGAATCCGCTATCTATGTTAGTAATCGATGACGAATTAAAAGTATTAAAACAATGAGCAAACATTTGGATATAATTGATTTCAACATATAACCAAATATAATATCAAATTTACTTAAAATACACTTAACATCCACAAGCTACTAACTTATTAAAATTATCGATTGGATGTAAAGGTTAAAAAATAAACCTGAATCGTTGCTAGTGAAATAAAAATTCATTCATAATTAATTACAACATCAATTATTACAGATTGAAGAAAAAAAATAAGGAATAAATATCAAGAAAATTTAAATAAAAAAAAAAACAAAATTTTCATTTAATTTCCATATAATAATAAAATACAAAAAAAAAGTAAAGAAAAAACTTTTATTTTTTTGGCAAAATTTTTGTGTTCCCATGAAAAATTTTATATTGGTTATAAAATAACAAAAAATAAAAAATAAATGTAAACATAAAAAACATAAATTTTTTTTTAACGAGTTGTAAAATATTTTTCTTCATTCCCTCAAAGAAAATTAAAATCTGAACTCAATTTCCTTTTTAAATGACAAATTCTTTCAGTTTTCTCTCATCATAAATCATACTTAAAAAAGTGAATTGTTTTTTTTTTTTATATTTATTTTTCTTGATTTGTGATACAAATTACTAATTAATTCTTATATAAACAAAAATAAAAAAATATGATGAAAAGTTTAATATTATTAAATAAAGAAAAAAAAATATATATATATAAGAAAAAGTACAATATTTTTTATTAACAAAAAAAAAAAGAAATAATAATAATAATAAATAAAGTAAAATAAATATTATATAAAAAAAAAAAATTGTTTTCTGGAAAAACAAAAAAAAAAAATTAAAAATAATTTTTTCTTTATTTTACTAAAAACAGGGTAAGAAAGTTTTTTCGTTTTTAATTCAATGTGCCCCTGATAAAATTTATTGTTAAGTCATATATCATTCGTTGTGACGTCTCAACAAAATGTTGAATAATGATAAATTATTATAAAAAGCTTGATTTGAAAATTTTCATCTTTTTTTTTTTTTTTTAATTTTTCACTTTTTTTTTTTTTTGTTGTTCAAAAGGAAAACAGAAAAGAAAAACGATAATATAAAGAGGAGGAGTGTTGTTGTTTAGATTTTCCTTCTTTTTTTTTTGTTATTTTATTTTAAAAAATGATTGTGTTAAAGTGGAAAAATATTTTATTTTTCCAATAATTATTGTTAAGAAATCTGTAAAAAATGAATTTAAGTGAAATAAAAACTGTCGTAGTAAGTTCCTAGTAATATACCTAAGTGCACGGAAAAGTCATAAAACCTTCTACCTGTGGAGTTTAACCTATCTACAATCTTATATCTATCTACAATCTTATATCTACAATCTTATATTATCATCTATCTACAATCTTATATTATCATAATTTTGGTATGATGCACAATTTATATAATTACTCCAAAAATAATGTTTGTTCACCAAAAAAAGTGTCATAATTCGCCGGTGGACTTAGATATAAAACAATATTTAATCTATATACTTTATTAACCTCCAACAAGAATTTAAATTCAATTCCACGAATTGATTTTATTTGACAGATTTTATAATAAGTACCTATATATATTTTTTTAATTTTTCTTATAAAAGGAATCTTTGAAGCAACAAAATGTATTAAAAATTGATTTCTCCCTTGTGCAAATATTGAGACATGTAGTATAAAATTTTTTTTTGCACTACACTTGTACTATACGTATAAAAAGAATAAATTGGAAAAGGTTCTTACTAAGATTTTTTTATTTTTATTTTTTTTTTGAAATTTCATCAATCTCTTGTATTAAAAATTGAAAAGAATTGTGATAAACTATTCTGTAAAAGTTTCAAAGAATGAAAATGAGCGAAGGAAGTTAGTTTTAATTGTTAATTAGAATAAAATAGATGTACAAACATAATTATTGATTTTGATTTAGAATTAATTTTTATTTTACAGTAAATGCGGTAAATGACCCTAGTCTAATGAATTGTTTTCTAAGATCCTGAGAAAATTTTCATCTAATAATTTTTAGAGATTATGTGTGTTTTATAATAAAATCATTTTTCATTATAAAATTTCTAATTTTGAGAAATAAAATACTTAAATTTTATGGGAAAATTTTAATCCTGGCGAAAATATTTGTGGAAAATAATGTGGAATTTTTCTTTTTTTATTCGATAACACCATCATAGATCTACTTTGAGAAATCCTACAAATTTTATATTACTTAAGTAAAGTAAACTTCTTAATGAAACAATTTTAGTATGGAAAACTTAATAATCGATAACTCAATTTAATTTGTAGATACTACACTTTCTCACAACCAATGGAAAAAAAATTTATTCCCACATGGAAAACTATTACAGTGTTTAGTATATTATTTTAACTTAATAAAGGTGAAAAAAATTAAATGCCAAAACATATTAAAATGTGTTCCATCAATTTAAATTTTTCTTTTAAATAATTTTTCATTATTTTCTTTTATATAGATTTTTTATTTTTTTTCTCAACAGAGTAGATATACATTATACAAAATAAATTGAAAAATCATATGTTAAAAATATGTTGATTTAATAAATTTACAGTATAAGTATTATTTTTTTACAAAATGAAATTTTTAAATAAGAAATTAAATTTTAATTCACATAAAGATGGCTGAGATTACATTAAATTTATACTAAAATTACCTATAAACTGCTTCGTTATAAAATGAAGATCATTTTATTTGATATACTATATCTCAAATAATTTATCTAGTTTACATAATTTTTTTGGAGAGTCGTGAATAATATTGAGGATCTTGAAATATTTACGATCTAGTTATTGATATTTTTCATACATCCCTGATAATCCGTTTATGAGCTAACAATATATTTTTTTGAACTTAAAATGACAGTCTTAGTTTAATGCTAGAAGACTTGGCTTAAATATTTAATTTTCTAAAACTACAATTTGCAATATGCCCACAACCTTATCAAACTTCATTACATCACTTTTCTATTTTATAAACTTATAAACTGAATCAAATTTGATAATGTAAGTGAGTATATATATACTCACTTACATAGTGTATTATGTTAGTTTAATTTAATTATTACAGAATTTTAGTACAAACTAGAATGAAAAAAAAAACCAAATTAATTCAAAATTGATTAGATACTATTAATAAAAATCAGATTTTATTAGTAATAATCATAGGAACTAGAATTATATATATATATGGAAAAACACTTCTAGGAAAAATGTATTGAAATTGTTGTTGTGAATGAAAAAAAAAAAAACTAAAAAAAAAATTTTTTATTTGTCTAGAAAGGGTATATGTAAGCTTCAATTTATTAAAATATACAGCCGACTATATTATTTAATTGCTTACAATTAATGACTCGCTCATCGCGCCGTTATTCGAGCCGTTCTTCGCGCCGTGCCAACCACAGAAAATATGGCTCTCGTTATTTTTAAATGCTATTTGAACATAACGGTAAATAAATCATGGAAATCTAAATTTTCTAAGTCAAAAATTAATTGTTTCGCGAAATCAAACTGGATTTAAGGCATTTATTATTGCAATGCCAAATTTTGTTGAAATTTTTAAATTTTATGTAGAAGAAAAAAAGGAGTTAAAGTACATCCTTACACATAATTTTTCGCAGGACTATCTAGAGACAGACTTATTTTTCAAAAATTAGGCAGCGGGGAGGAAGCAACGATAATCCAACTGCAAGTCAATTTGAAAATGCGTTCAAAAAATTGCTTGTTAGAAATGAAATCGAAGCTTCAATTTCAGCAATTTCTAAAGAATTAAATCCACCAAAAATTTTAACAGTGCCATATAGGCACAAATCATTAAATGTAGTAGTAAATAAAAATATAACTGATGAGTATTTCTTGGAACCAGGAGTGAAAAATATCTATATTGATAACTCATATTTTGATGCTATCAAATACATGACTGGTTAGAGTGAAAATAAATTAATACAAAATTTAAAATGTGATACATGTAAGAACCTTATTGAACTTGAAGAAAAATATGAGTCATTATTTATTGCCAATAAAACCAAATTTCATCTGAGAAATCCAAGGAAAGATTTTGTTAAATTAGCTAAGCAAATAGAACAAATTTTAGCTACCTTAAACCTTGTTCGCACTTCAATATTTTTCCGGATATTTCGAGTTTTCCGGAAACTTTGTGGATATTATCATACAAAAACTTTTTCCGGATATTTTAATTTCCAGTTAATTTTTCCACTTAGCTAGTTCCTTTTAGCTACTTTTTGATATATTTGGTACGGTTGGCACCGTTTATTTTGTGTCAAAATATCAAAAAAAGTGAAATTTAATTCTAAAATTATTTATGAACTTCAGATTTTTGAAAATTCATAACAAAAAAAATAAATTTATTTATATTTTTTCTAGAACCGTCAAATTTTTTCCACTTCTAAAGTGCGAACGGTAGTTTCAGAAAGTGGAAATTTCCACTTATTTATCCGGATAAATGTTGAAGTGCGAACAAGGTATTACGCTCAAAAAATGAGTTATTTCAAAAAAATATTTTTTTTTAAATTTCAAATTTTATTTTAAATAATTTAGATTTTGACAGAATTTTATTAACTTTTTAAATCTTCCACGAATTTTAAATGATTCCGAGAATTATAAATTATTAGTTATCAAAGCCCTTATTAAAATTTATACGAATTTAAAATTATTTAATGAAGCTAAAATTAAAAAATATTGAACTTCATAAAAATGATTCAAGACATCGTTATTTGAAGATGTCTCATTTCAAAAACGAATAATGTTAGATTTTTGTTCGTTATGTGTGTTTTATTTTCAAAGTTTTTTAATTTCTTACAAAAACAAAATTTAAATTATTTTTCGCTAAGATTTTATGAGTCACAGTTTTATCGGCTAACTAGTCTTACTTGTATGAATAAAATTTAATAAAATATTGCGACGTACTTCCACCCTTTCTATCCAATTTTTTTTTTTTTATTATTATTATTTTTTTTTCATAGCTAATTAGAAAGTGTTTTTCCATAGTTCTAGTCCTAAGGTAATAATATATTGTTTCATCAGAAATACTTGGCCCTATGAACTAGGATATAATGAACTACGATATAATTGCCAAAATGAACTAGAATATAATAATATAAAACCAAATGAACTAGGATATAAAACTAAATGAAGTAGGATGTAATGAAAATGAACTAGGATATTCTTAAAAAGTACTAGGATATAATGAAAATGAACTAGGATATAATTAAAATGAACTAGGACATAATTAAAATGAACTAGGATATAACAAGATTTTTTCTATATTCTAGTTCATTTTGGGCTATTATATCGTAGTTCATTATATCCTAGTTCATAGGCCCAAAATACTTTAACATATCAACTTAACTTAATATTACAATATCATTTTGTCGAAAATTTCTAGCTTCAGTAAGATATTTTCGGGAGGAGTAAATTTATAATTTTACACGTCAATTAGAAATCAAAGTGACGAATAATAAATGCACAAATAAAGTACTTGAACTTGTGCATATTATCTTTATACATTTATCTATTTAAGTTGTATACTATTAACAATCTGTATCTGTATTAACAATCTGTATTAACAATTTGTATTGAGAACATATAATTTTAATGGCCAAAATTGTAAGTATTACCTATCTTGCAAATTATGTAAATCGAGCAAAACGGACTAGTATACTGAATAATTGAATAAATCTTATTCTGATAATATTAAAAGCTCAATTTATAGTCCTGATTTTTTAATTTTGAAGAGAATATCTTGTAGATGGAAAAAAGTTAGGACATTTTGTGTTTTTGAATTTTGTATCCCCGCAAGCACATCATAGTGAAATAAAATAAAATCTATTATTATGTAGGTACATATATATTTTTTTTTCAACATAATGTGTATTGTGTAGATCATTTTTATTTAATAATAAAGCTAAGTGAATTACATAATTTTTTCTATACTACTATAAAAAAAAACTATTCGTCTTTGTGAAAATTTTTTCCTCAACTAAAAATAACAAAAAGAAAATATTAAGTAAAAAACACAATTTTTCTCAGATTTTTTTTTGTAAAAATATGTTCCACAGTTACTTCTACTTATAATTTGATTAAATTCAAGCTTTACTGAAAATGCATAAAAATGCTTCATATATATTTCGTTCCCCAAAGCAAAGATAAGAGATAATACAAAAGTTGACAAAAATTTGCTTCCTTTCTTTTATTTTTGCCTTTTTTTTTGACACTTTAATATTAACAATGTATGTTCAATGTAATGGTCCGTCGAATAGTTTTTTTTTTATAAATAGTTTAAATCAAAATAATTAACTGTATTATTTCAAATAATTTGTTTTAACGTCATATCATTATTCCCTTTTCCTGTTTTCAGTTCAAATTCGGAGAAATTTTGGACATTAAAGTGTGACGAAAAGCTTATAATTTTGTTATTATAAGATAATGAAAGACAGGGAACAATTATATTATTATACTTAAATGTGGACTCCTAAAAATAAACATTCATTTCGGAATTATATTCAACTATTTAACAAAAGCAATGATTCGTTAAGATTTCCAAGAACATAAGTTTATTTTATAATAAGTTTTCAGATAAAAAGTTTATTTAAGAAATTTCTTTATGCTTTTTATGTTGATGTTTGAATTTGCATATATTAAAGAATGCGAATTTAACTTGTACAGGTACTTTGCAAAAAATAAAAAAAAATAAAAAAATTGGATGTTATTTTGAAAATTGCATATTTTTATTTTACATCATTATTTATTTTTTTTAAGAGAAAGAAAAAAAACTTCTTAAAATTAAATCATCTGTACGAATTGAATTAAGAGCATATATTTTTTTAATTTTTTAACAATGCATTATTCGATTATTTATTTATTCGATTTAGATATTGCATGGTGCATTATTTTTGAAGCCTTATTATTAAATTAAATGCATTATAAAAGAAATGACAATAGATTTCAATTTGGAAATTTTTTATTAATTTTATTTTTACAATTCTTGAAAATAATGAAATTAATTAATAAAGATAATGAATAAATTTTTGTATATAAATTTAGATGTTGAAACATAGAAAGAAATTTTATAGAACTTTTTAATTCACTAGATCCTTAAATAAAAGACGTTCAATCAAATTAGGTTTGTCATTTTGATCAATTTGTTTCAAAAAAATGTGTTAGACCATTTTTTTTGGTCATTATTGATTTTTTAACAATTATACAAAATATAATTTTAAGAAAAATTAAATTATTAAAAATAGTATAAAATAGTTATAAAATATAAATTCTCTGTCTCCTTGAAATTCCAAAAACATTGATTATTATATTATAAAATCGTCATGTCGTACTGGTATTATCGGTACTTGATTTATTATCATTCCTTGGTTCATTTGATATATAATTTTTTTGACAATTTATTGTATATTTAATGATAGTTGCAAAATTTTTAACAGATTTGCAAGGAAATTATAAACTCGGATATATTTTGTTCCATCGAGTTTCTTTAAACTGTGTTGTTAAAGGAGATACCTAAAAATATTGAATTAATATTATTTCGGCATGACTTCTCAGACGATATTAGTTTTAAGTACATCGCAGTCGAATTGAATTGAATGACCAACTTCAACTATGAGTTGTAGTTGTAGATATAAATTTATTTATTTTTTTTGTTCTTAATAGAAAAATGACATTTAAAGTTATATCTAAAAATTTCTCTTTATTTATTTTATGGAAAATTCTTTTTTTTTTAAATCGAATTATATTTATTTTTTTGAAATAAAATTATATCAATGAAAAAGAAAAAATTCTTTTTCAGATTCTTTTTCTTTTCTTTTGTTTTTTTTTTCTATCTTTTTAAATATATTTTAAGTTAAATTTATGGAAAATTGAAAAAGAAAAGTGTTATAAATCTGCAATAAAATTTATATAAAATGAGTGAATAAAAGTTGTTGAACCATATGCTAAAAATAATTTTTAAAGAGTATGGGTAAAAAAAAATTAAATAAGTTTCATATAATTTAAAAAAAAAAAAAAAAAAGAAAAAGGAAATAAATCTTTGCCTTTTTTTCTTCTATAAAATATTTTAGGGTTGAATTGGTTTACAAAAAATTATTCTCTTATTATTTTCTTCCTTTTTTTTTAGGTCAAATCTATAAATTGAACACATTGATTTTAACACAATTTTAAATGGAAATATATTTTTCCATATATTTTAAGTAGATTTCTTATATGGAACATATGAATTGAATAATGCTTTTATGTTAGAAATATTCCGGTATATGGAGCACTGAAATGAAAGAACGGATTTCCGAGTTCATTTACTCTAAAAAATTAAAGCTATTTTATTTAAGAATAGTTGTCAACATTGATCTTGTAAAACAAGCGTTCATTAATAAATTTTTATTTTTCGATTTTAATAAACATATTTTCTATATGATTTTTATTTGATGTTTGTGTAGTTTTATATTTATTTTCTTACAATTATTTTATGCCAATTTTATCTGATTATTTTGTTATTATTTGTATTCATCTCTGAATTTTTACTGGAATTTGCAACTCCAACTAACAATTCTAGAAATATTTAATAAGAAATATCCGAGGCAAGTCCCAAAAAATCCCTCTAAATTACTTACATACATACATTATATTCTTCAGTTGAAAAAAAGCGATATATTATTTAATAGGTATACACCTAATTCTGTTTTTACACGGTAGATACGTTCCAGAAAAAACCGTGTAACAATAACCGTGAAAAAAAGACATGAAAATTCTAAACAATTACGGTTAATAAAAATATTTTTCGTTAAAATTTCTTTGAAAAGGCTTCTTTTCTAGACCGTGTTAAATCAAAATCGTGGGAAAAAAGACCGTGTAAAAACAGAATTGGGTGTACATATATTTTTTATATAAATCATCCTAATTTTAAAATTTGTGAAAAACAAATGATGATAATGATAAGCAGTCTGCCCACCAGTGGTAAGGAAAAATAATAATATGTACATATTTTCTTTTTTTCTTCATATGGGATTTCAGAATTTTAATATACAAAATAAAAATAATATAAAAGCTGAAAATTTAACATTATTATATGATGAAAATTAATTAATTTATTTTAATTGGGAAGGTCAATTAACACAGAGAAGAAAAAAAAAAATTATTTCTTTCATTTTCATTAGGTATGTATATAATTTATTATGTTAGCATGCATGTATATGTAGAACAAAAAGGATAGAAATTAAACTAAATATATTTTCGTCCTTGATAAAATATTTCATTTCTTAAATATATATAAGAACATTATATGCATAACTATATTACATAATTATTTATACAAGAAAATTAAATCGCTTTCAATAAATTTAATAACTTAAGTATTATTTAAATATCATGAATGAATATTTAAAGATTATGGTAGAAAATGTTATTTGTAAAATTTTAAGACTATTAATTTGATTTTTAGTTTTTTTTTGTTGAAAATAAATGTGGTAAAAATTATACGGATGTGTTAAAAATTAAAATTCTAAATTAAAAAAAAATCGATGGAAAATCAGATATTATAAATATAACAGAAAGATTATAACTAAAACTGAGTTATTTTCTGGCAGTATGTGCTTAAAATCTTGCTTAGTTAAAAATTGCTTGGTATCACTAAAAGCTAGACTTGTTAAAGATATTCCCTACTTCGATTTGATATAGATAATGACCAATTGTTTCAGTCAAAATCAAATTTACGATCATAAATAGTTACAAAAAATCAGAAATTAAAGCTGCGGCATCCATCTGTTTTTCAGTGTAATATTAAATTTTGGAAATATTCAAATAATTAATCTTAAATACAGAAATCTATCTCTAACTAGCTTTCAAAAATACTTGACAGAACATTATTATCAAATTAAATTAAAAGCTTAAATTCAATGGTGTACTATCGAACTAATAAATTTATACAGAATTCGTGTGATAGAATCAATCAAATTATGGTTAAATAATTTTTTTTTATTATTTAAAAAAAAAAAGATTTTTTTCATCAAAATGCTTAGTTAACTTTTTCCTAAACTTGCTTTTATTTTTTTATATTTACTTTTTTTCTCGTGTAGAAAATATTTTAAGTATATGTATTCGGAAATAACTTTAAAATGGTTAATTCGAAAAAGTGTCTTATACTCTTCAATATATTTTAAAATCAAAATGCAAAAAACTTCTACGGATTTCTACCACTATTCATTGAAACAATGCTTAGTATTTATGGGAACATTATATTATTAAAAGTATTATTAAAGTATGATCATGCATTTGTTACAACTTTTTTAAGTTCTCGAATGAGTATATAAATCCATTTGAGTCAACTTAAATTTTTCTTAAGTTCTTTCAGTATGATCAAAACGTGTTCCTTGAAGTGGATTTTTTTCGTCTAAGTTGACATTTTTGGAAGTCCGAATATATTGTCATTGTTTTTAGCCAAAAATGATCGAATAATAAATTTCATTCTTGCGTTATCATTAATTGTTTTTTCAAATATTTGATATCACCAAAAAATAGTACTCTTTATTGAGCGTTAAATGGTAATAAATGCTTCATGCTGCACAACACACACCATTGCAATTGACGAAAAAAGTGAGAACGAACTTTAGTTCTGAACCTTTTTACTGATTCACGATCACTTTGTTTTTATGTTTTTATTTTCGATAAAGCACAATCACTAATCACATCACTATTTTAACATTATTGCTGCGCATCAGACTAAAATATGTATCAGAAATATAATTTAGCAAAGAATTATCATAAATATCAGAATGTTTGGATAAGGTGAATTTTTGGGAATTAATCTCTCATTTTTAAGCATAGTGTAAATTTTTAAATATGTTAAAGAAACGTACATACATCATAATATATACTAAAACAAACATATGGTTTATTTTTAAATAATTCACACATGTGAATTTATAATACTTTTGGGGATCGCTATCAATATCTTATTGGTTAACTGACTTGGAAAATAATAATATTAAATTTTTTTTGAAGTAATATAAAATGTTGATTTACCATTTAAAAAATGAAAAAGGAACATTTGGTTTCTTTTTCTAATATATAAAAATGAAAATTCTCTGTTTCTCTGTTTCTCTGTCCTCTGTCCTCAATCACGCCTAAACTGTTGGAGCGATTTGTCTGAAATTTGGAACTTAAGTATCATTGGGGCCCGAGATGGTTATAGGGTACTAGAAATTTTATTCCGAGGCCCTGACGGGGGGGCTACCTTAGAAGCCGGTTTTGAAATTTAGGTATATTTCAATAAAATATAGTAGCGCTGGACCCGAAAACCCTATTTAAAAAACTGGATGTTGAGAGGCCCCCAACCATTGTCCCAGGGCTCAATTGGGGGGGCTATACAACAAATTTCGAAATTTTGAAATTTTGAAGTTAAGTAGCATTGGGACCCGAGATAGTTACAGGGTACTAGAAATTTTGATCCGAAGTCCCGACGAGGGGGCTACCTTAGAAGCCGCTGTTGCAATTTAGGTATATTCCGATAAAATGTGGTAGCGTTGGACCCGAAAAGCCTATTTAAAAAACTGGATGTTGACTGGCCCAACCGTCCCAGGGCTCAATTGGAGGCTAAACAACAAATTTCGAAATTTTAAAATTTTGAAAATAAGGAGCCTAGAGACCCGATTGGTTATATTTTTGATCCAAGGCATCGACGGGGTACTACGTTAGAAGGCGGTTTTGCAATTTAGGTACATTCCGATAAAATATTATAGCGTTGGACCGGAATCGACTATTTAGAAGACTGGATGTGTTAAGGCGCCGGGGAAGTGGCTATTTAACAAATTTTGAAATTCTGTTTTTTTAGTGCACAAAATCTGGATTAAAGTGTTTTGATATAAATATATGTTCAGGACTACCGTGGGTATTTCGACTAGTTCTATATAAAATTAATTTTTTTTTTATTTAATTTTTTTTATTTTCTATATAATTTGGTAAATATTTGAATAAATTTGTATGATTTTGTTTTTTCTGACATAATAAATTTTAGCTTTGAAATGTTTTTACTTTTCTTTTTTGTTTTTTTGAAGTAGTAAAATGAAATGAATAAAGGTTTTCCGAAATGTGATAGATTGCCGAAACGATAAAATGTTCATCTATCAAAAAATGAACGGATATGTTGAAAATTTTAAAATTTTATTTACCCGATAATGTGAACATTGAAATAAAACTGTTTATGTTTAGAATTTTGTCAAAAAATAATATATTTAAATAATTTTTATGATCTTCAATTTATTATCGTTTATCAAAATAATAAAAAAAGTTCATTATTCGCAATTTAATTAAACTTAAATTTAATTAATTGTTGTTTGCTTGTCAATCGATAAATTTTGGAACTTTCAATATTAATTGATTCTGTTGAATCTGAATCTAATTTCTTCAGTAGTTTCTGGTTGTTCAGTTGTAGTAGTGCTCTCAATACTTGTAGGTTTTTCTGTTGTGGTAGTTGGGAGCTGTGTTGTTGTAGTGTCCTCAGTAGTAGTCGGCTTTTCTGTTGTGGTAGTTGGCACCTCTGTTGTTGTAGTTCTCTCAGTAGTAGTTGGTTGTATTGTTGTGGTAGTTGGCAGCTCTGTTGTTGTAGTTGGTGCCTGTGTTGTTGTAGTTGGTGCCTGTGTTGTTGTAGTTGGTGCCTGTGTTGTTGTAGTTGGTGCCTGTGTTGTTGTAGTTGGTGCCTGTGTTGTTGTAGTTGGTGCCTGTGTTGTTGTAGTTGGCGCCTGTGTTGTTGTAGTTGGTGCCTGTGTTGTTGTAGTTGGTGCCTGTGTTGTTGTAGTTGGCATCTGTGTTGTTGTAGTTGGCACCTGTGTTGTTGTAGTTGGCACCTGTGTTGTTGTAGTCCTTTCAGTAGTAGTTGGTTTTTCAGTTGTGGTAGTTGTCTGCTGTGTTGTTGTCTTCTCTGTTGTTGCAGTAGTTGATTCAGTAGTTGGTGGTGCAGTTGTTGTTGTTTTGAGGCCATTCAAAATACAATCCCATATTTTATCACCAACCGAACTTATTCTTTCTTGAGCATGAACTACAGAAATTTCTAAACATTCTTGTGCTATATCAGTTATTTGAATAATTCTTAAAGTTGCTCGTTTTATGGCACGGTTACCATTCTTAACAATTTGTAAAATTGATTTGTTAATATTACCCACCTTAAGAAAAATACAAATACATATTAGTTGGTTTTTATTTTTGCGTAAAAGGTTTTGAAAATAAAATTAAAACTTACATTTTTCGTTACACATGCAAAAGTATAAATAGGCCTCAATGGTTTAAAACATTTCTTATAAATTGCCCACAAATTTTTAATTTCAACTTCAACAGCATCAGTGTATGGTCGAATTTCTTCACGAATATATAAAATATCATTTTTTGCCGTCACTACACATTGTTTGGCTTCATTTTTACTGTCATTAATGGCTTTTTTAAGTTCAGGTTGATAATGTTTCCAACACGATGGAATATCTTCATTTTCGTTTGGTGTATATTTATTTGAAACATCTGATTCTAATTTTTCAGCAATTTCTTCAATATTAACATAAGAAATAGCCAGAGAATCGAAATTTTTGTTTACATAATCGTCAATGAGATAATTTATTTTAGCTGTGAGTTCTAATTTAGCCTTTTCAGCATTTTCAATTGCATTATTAATAATTTTCGATATACGTCCAAAAACAAGTGTATCGCCAGGAATTTGTTCATCTGTGTACTAGTAAAAATAAAATTAAATTTTTGATAAGTTCAATTAAATTTAAATATATTTCGGTATTTGAGCATTATGTATACTTTAGAAGCTCTGTAGCCATAATGAGACGTAAATTTTGAATGGCTATAGAATTTAAATTACATGAAATGCTTGTAATTTAAATTTAACTCCTTATTGTCAATTAAAATAAATTTTCATTATTAACTTTATTATATTTATGTTAAATTTATTTCAAATATGTAAGTACATTAATATTCTCGAACTCTATCACAAATATTGTGACAAAATAATTTATTTTTTTTATTGTAATCTTTAATTAACTTACTTGGCCAGTGATCAATTTTACCGACAAGAATAATAATACACAATAAATTTGTTTCATTTTTTAATAAATAAATTTTATATTATTATAATAGTATATATTAATTAATTGAACACTTTGAACGAACTATAATTGGCTTATAAAATTTCAATGCAATTTATACTTTTGTAAATTAAAATTGTATTGCCATTTAATTTGTGTTATCATAACATTTATACATTTATAATTGCACAACCGAAATATATACTTATATTCATGGGCGCCGGCAGTATGGTGCAAGGTGGTGCAACTGCACCACCTTTGTTTGATAAAAATGTTATTAAAATTTTGATAAAATTTGAAAAAAAAAAAAAACGTGGGGAAAAGTTTAAGGAAAATATTTTTTTCTGAGGAAAATTTGAAGAAATTCATAAATATTGTGCTAACTTTGGCAGTCAACAATATTTAAAATTTCAGACTCGTAAATTTTTTTTACCCTAATGATTTTAAGAAATTAATATCATTACGATATTCTTCTACGTACGTTGAACTCAAAATCCATTGTTGAAACTAAACTTTTTGATTTACAACATATAAGTATCGCATAAAATATGAACACATTAAAAATTTGAGAAAATCTTGCAAAAATAAGCTGTTTTTGTGGAAAAACGGCAGTGAGTAAAACCGTTAAACAATTTTTTTTCTATTTTAGGGCAAAAAAAGAATTTAGTACAAAAAAATATAAAAAAATAATTTCAGGAATTTTTTTAAAAAAGTGTCTATTTTGGGGAAATTTCTTAAAAATTTGAGTAAATTTCATTTATTCCATCTGGCAGCCCTGGTGAGAGATAATCTTAAAAAGTTCTGAGCATCGCATCAGCATACTGAGATGAATTTTGTCGTGAATTCAAAATATTGTTTTGCAACTGATTTTTCCTAAAAATCAAAATTTAATTTAAATTAAGGTTGTTGGAAATTGTAACTTAGTGATGAACCCGCAATATGTCAAAGATTTGGTAAAATCAAAATAATAATTTTTACATGCACCACCTTATAAAAAATCCTGACGGCGCCCATGCTTATATTGTAAAATAGTACTTGAATCGACTGTATAAATAGTTAAATTGCCAAAGTTATCTTGTATGTATTCGTTAAATTAGACAAATTCCTTCTGTCTAGCTTTATATATTATACATATTCTAAATTCTTTTATTTTTAATTAATTTTTAATGAATCATTATTACTTATCAAAAGTTAAATTTAATCGATTAAAAAGACATAATTTTTATTAAGAATTATTATTTTATATTTTCATGCTGATATTTATCAAAATTTTTTACTTTTCCTTTAAACTTTAACACACTCGCCGCCACATCCTACATCAGACTTATCAAGTTCTCCCGCACAGCTTTCTTCACATGACATGACAAATTTATCCGAAGGTTTTTGTTTCAAATATTCAGGGAGCTAGCTCATTCTACTAATACTAATCATGCTTTATTCAACTAGATCGATTCTTGGGTTTTTTCAGGTTATAAAAGTTTAGAAAATTAAATTTTAATTTTTGAGACCTACATATTCTTTTTCTATGATTTTATTTTGCTGTGTCCAACCGCTTGATTGTGATTATTGTTTTTATTGAAAGCTTAATTTTATTTTTTCTTGAGGAATTAAGATAAGACTTCAGACACTATGGTTTCAATTGAAGTGTATCTAATCAATTTTTTGTTTTATGTTATATTTTGTGTATAGTAATTTGATTTCCGTACTTAGTACGAGTTGTTACAAGTCAAAGTCCGGTATTTGTTAATAAAAGTCTTCTGTTAATAATTGTTTTACGGGTATTAGCAATAATATTTCACGATTAAATACTTAATCGACATGTAGACGGCACAGCCAATTTTTGAATAATTTTTTTTTATTTGAATAAAATAGTTGCTCTAAAAAAAATATTGGATTTTAATTTGACATAATAATCGATGTAACAATTCAATTTATATCACTTATATAAAGATTGACTCAAAGCCTGGCCTAAAAAAATAAACAAGTTCTGGAAATATTGGATTTGCTCATAACTTATAACTTCAAATGAAAGCTTAATTTAAAGGTAATTCAAAAAGTACATAGTACCTGAGTACCACATACGATAGTTAACGCGACTGAAAGTTTTTAACCATACAGAATATGCTACATACTTATGTATAACGTATAATAATATTTCACTAATAAATGACTTTATTTTTCATTAAGCTTAAAAAAAAATTAAAGTTTTGTATATATTAATTTGAATTTTTGATTCAAAACATCATATTGCACCACCCTCAAATTATAATAAAAAACCGCATAAAAATCCCCATGCGCTCTTAATTAAAGGTTAATTAAGACTTTTCCATCTGAAAGAAGATAGAAAAAAAAAAGTAAAAAAAGTCAAAACGAAAAGCCCTTTAAAAATGCAAAGGAAAAAAAAATTTAAGCATAATGGAAATTTGTTGGACAGAATTCAACTTTAGATGAATTATGGTTATCTTTTTCAACTTTTTTTTTTTAATTTTACTTTTGACTGAATCTTAAATGAATTCTCCAAATAATTAAACGACATTAGAATGATTTCGGTAAATATTAAAATTTAAAATTTTATAGTAAATTTCCAGTGCGGAACCGGATAGTGTTTTTCACATCAAAATTATGGCAAAAAATTAGAAAAATTTTTTGTTTTATCGAATTATTAATTTTATGATAAAATAAAATATAAAGCTTAAAAATAATTGTGTTCTTCAAAATTAATCAAAAATTTCAATCACGTTACTCGGTGACAAAGGGTGTATTTTCGGAAAATCGAGGATATCTGTCTTATCAGTTTTTGTTTATAATGATCCACGGAAATATAGTTTAAGAAAAGAATTTTTCGTTATTTTATAATTAAAATAATTTATATTTTATATTTTCAAATGAAGGACAAAAGTTTTACTCTAAAATAAAAAAAAAAAGTTACGTTCCCTATGCAAAGCAATTATCAAAATATTAAATAAGTTAAAAAGGAGTTTATAATCAAATTAAATTAAAATATATTTTGATATGTTTTTTTATAACAAAAAAGGGCTATAAATTTTATCCGCATCCAAAAAGGATACATTTGACGTGCACAATGTACATAATTTAATCAGATCAATTAAGTTTCTACTTTTTGATGGAACAAATCCATGCAGACTTAATTGCTTTAATTTCTGTGTTTTATTTCTTTAATTTTTTCATTGAATTTTTTTTATTGTTTTATTCTTGTTTTGCTCCACATGACGTAGGTGGTGTAAATGTTAAATATCTTTAAGTTCAAAATTACATATATGTACCTTCTAATTAAATTATCTTCTATTTAATTGAATAATGATTAGGTGACGGTAAAATCTTAAAATAGAACAAGTTGATTAAATAAATATAATTGACAGTTTCTTGATTTTTCATTTTTGTTTCTTGTTAGCTATAATGCTTAGACGATTCAATAGAAACATAAAAAACCGTATATTGAAATCAATTTCTAAGAAATGCCATCTTAATAATATTAAATAGCAGAATGTTTATACAATCTACATCCTTCCAAGTTTTAAACCGAGAAATTTTGTTGAGATGGGTTTATTTTAAAACTTTCATCCATATACCCATATACAGTTCGTTTCTAAACAATT